>OU343225.1:167533610-167734149 GCA_910596185.1 Chrysanthemum makinoi
TAAGTGGGGTTTAAACCCAATTATTGCCACAATATCCTACTGGGTTCACTTGCATGGTATACACCGTATTCATTCCGATGTTTTTCTTATTAGGTTTTCCGAGCCTTTTAGTAGAACTTTGCACCAGCTCCATCCAGCTATGGAACCACAATCCACCTTCTCTTGGTTCATCACTTTGGAAATCACCTTGGGCATAATGAAATAAATTGGAAACATAATAGTCCTTTCTATGATTCGGACTCCGAGTGAGGAATTGATGATATGGAGTAGGAGCGACGGGGAAGTCATCAATGGGTTAGGATTGAGATGGAAGAAGATCCCTCTCAAAGTTTTGACCCTAGGTGTAGAATTGATAAAGATGGTCCCTTCAACATGCAATTTCCTTGTAAAATAAGATTTGAAAGTTTTGATGCTTACTTGAATTCATTCTTACCTTTAAACTTAATCTAAAGAAATTTATACAATAAAATTAAGGTAGCAGTTAGCTTATCAAAGGAACAATGTTGCTAATGTCACCTCATTTGCACATATTTGTTAGAAGTTTTGCTTATTTGGTAGAGTTCATGGTCTTAGAAGGCTTAAAAGAGTTCATTGATAGAAGCCTCACTCAAGTAATACTTGGAAAGCCCTTTAAGAGAATGACTAAGTTGAATGAACGCATAGTTGATGGTTTAATTACATTTTCTAATGAAGTTGAGGATTTTGTCTATCAAATGCCCCGTACACACCCTAGGTTTAAACACAAAGATATCGAGGCATATATGTCGAATGTCTCCTATTTCATTACTTAGTGAAAGAGACAAGCAAAAGGGACTTAGACATTCTTATGAGCAAAATGAGAGATATTATAAAAAATGTCTAGAGTTAGGAGACGATTAAAAGAAAGATGAAAGAACATTAGAGTGGCTTAGATATGGGCACGTGAGCATGCATGAGATGTAAGGGTATGACTTGAGTTTAGCTACAAAACTCATAAATAAAGAAAAGCGCTTCTTGGGAGGCAACCTATGTTTAATTGTTTACTTGTTTGTTTTACAATTTTATTTGTGTATTTCATATATCTTTTTTCATTGTTTTAATTCTCATGTTTATTTTGTGAAAATGCTTTATTTTGCTTTTAACCTCGTCTTAATTGCATATAAAGGTATTTTACAAAAAGATAAGTGTAGGAAAGATCACATATGTTTTAAGAACTTGCATGAACATGAGATTACAAGATAATAAAATTGTATATATTTGTGTGTTTGTTAGATTCAAATGCTTGTATCGAGTCATAATATATGTTTCAGGAATTTTTCCGGTTTTTAAAGTAACTTTTCGAATTTTTCGGAAAACACACGGACCCTTTCGTCGAACTAAAGCCCGACTTGGGGAAATGTATAAACAGATTCACAGTTTTGTTTTCTGTCTAATTTGTAAATTTTGGAAACTTCCAATTCTTAATTTTCCAGAAAAACTGCAATCATCCATTCCACAAGCATTATATCTTACTTTCTTTCTAGTGTAGTTTTGTTTTATATACATAGTTTATACCATCGATTTTACGCGAGGATTACTTTCGTTTTCTTATAACTATGCAGGTTATATTAGACAAGAAGAAGTACATGTTGGAAGCACTTACTACTTGCTCATTCTTCTTGAAGGAGGATTTAACCCGCACTTTATACATATACAGAACTGTCAGGAGTACTAGTTTCTTTCTCTTTTATTTACCTTCCTTTATCATAACTTTGATACTTTTAAGGAACATTGGGAACAATGTTCAGTTTAAGTGTAGAGAGGAAGAATAAAACGGGAACTTAGAAACTATTCACTCACTTGATTTTTTCTTGTCCTTAGTAAATTGTGTAATAAACTATGAGAAATATTTGTTAGGGTAATTTTAGCACCAAATTTAAAATTTTGTATGGCATTTACGAGTAAAACTTTAGTCTTAATAAAGCGTCTCATGGATAGGAATTATATGACTAACACAAAAAACCGTTTACCACTCAAATTCCACCCAAAAAATGTGAGGTTCGCCCTAGATCTTTAGGAATAAAAGCATTCATCTTTAATGCTTAGTGAGTATACCGCATTAGTATAATAGTTTCTAGAACTTGTTTTCTGATTTATTCCAAGATCGCTAGTGAGACTACATTCGTGTAGTTAGGATTAACTAAATGATAAGAGGTATCAGGATAACACTTGTTTTAAACACGTAATTTAATTCTGATCTTGTAGCGGAGGCGTTGCTTAATGAAGAAACCTCCTAGCAGTGAACCTAATCGTTGTAGTGTTGTATTGGGTAAGCCTCGGGGATATCGTCTCTAGGGAATATGAATGCTAGTAAGAAATATATGACGAGAAGGTGGGGTTGAGGATGATTCTTTTTTTTAATCTTTTTATGGTTTTTTAGAAAGCTAAGGTAAAATCTCGGGCAATTGGTTTGGGGGTGGTACTTCTACCGATTACTCTACTTATCTAATTATCTAGTTATCTAATTACTACGGGTAGCTATGTTGATTTGACGTGTGCTCGTATGATGATTAAAAATGTGTTTACGTAGATACTATTACTCCTTAGTTATCTTTTATTGGTCGGTTGAATTGTCACACCTTATCTTAACGCGTTGTATTCCTAAGGTCGTAGGGTATGCGTGCCCCCTAGTTCTTTGAGGTTATCTCTCATATGCAACCTACAGTGGCAAGCCTAAGCTATTTCATTCATAGACCACATCATCATAAAGCATACTCAAGCATTAAATACAACGAATGATGCCTAGTTGTACTCCTAAGCCAATTTACAATTAAGATAAGAAAAACCTAACAATAATCAATAACTAGGTTTCATAGATCTAAGCAAACACACAAGAAATTTAGCTAGACATGGTAAACAAGCAAGCATACACACAATCAATAATCTACGGATAGACATATTTTACTTTGGATTAAAATACTTATCTCGATGTGTAAAATAGGGTATGGGACCCTAAGATCTTTGTCCAATTCGGACTACAAATGATTTAGGGTTTTTTCTCTAAAAGTCTACCTCCCTAAATGCAGAAAAATCGAATTCTATATATAGATTTACATATGCGACGTGGCGTCTTTTGCATGGGACGCGTCAGCGCCGTCATTAGGGTTCGTGCGGGCCAAGTCATCGATGGGACGTCACCTTAGAGTTGTGGCCGTCGGTCTTCGGTTCTGGCGACGCGTCTTGATTCTAGATCGGGCCGTCGAGTTGAATGAAGTGACGCCCTTCTTCTTTAAGGCATGGCAGCCGCGGTTATGACGAGAATTTCCACTGCCGTCACGTGCATGTTTTGATCAAGTCATCATAGAGGGACGACGCCTTTGATTGCTTGGCCGCCGCGTGCTGATTGATCACTTTGAGTGGCCGATCTTGACTTTGCCATTTTCATCATGTATTTGCTCCTTTTCATCCAAATGTGCTTCATTCCAGCATTTTGCTTCCAAGAGACCTAAAAAGTGAAAAGGAAGAATTAATAAGCAGTAACGGATATAAAAGTGGTCGATTTAGGGCTTAAATGACCCCCTAAAAGTTTACGTTTTAAATCCTTATCAAATATCCCTACACTTGGTATTTGCTTGTCCTCAAGCAAATGTGCTTTCGGCCAATCAATTTATAAGTTAGGGGCCATGAAGCATTGGTTTAAAATAATTTACAACTAGTAAAAAGCACCATAGACATAAAAAGCAAATTATACCTAGCACTCTGCTGCGGTGTTTGGATTCTCTCATCTCTCAGGTTTATATAAAATATAATATGAATGGAAATGGAAGATAACACACTCATTACACAGCATAGTACATAGATTACCATAGGCTTGAGACTAGATCAAACCTCCACAGCTTTGGAGTAAGCACCTAGGAACAACTATCTAAGAGGTCTTTACAAGGGTTTATAAACACCTTTAGGAAACTGGGTACAGGGAAACAAAGGGTTTTGCTGGATAGGGGATATTTAGTGGTGGCAAGTCAAAAATCTTATGTTACGAGCATGAAAAGCGTGGCGTTGCTAAGCCAAGACTCGACTCACTAACTCTAGATAACTTGAAATAAAACAAACATAAATTTAAAGACATAAACATAAAGATAGATGTAGATGGTAGCCATTATGTTTTTTTCTTTTTATTTATTTATTTATTTTTCATACCTTTTTACTCTACCATCCTCTACGATAACATCAAAATATAAGGGATTTATAGGAGCATCCCTACACTTGAGTTTTATTTCTCTAACACTAATTGATCCGATTTGAAAAGATCAAAACACTTGGAGTATTTAATTACGTAGACAAAGGGAATTTGAATTTATCATTCTTTTCCCGTTACTTCATAAAATATTACTTTTGCCCATGAGTCTCAATCATCCCAAAACTGTGTACAAAAGATATGACTTGACTTAACAACCATGCAAGTAACTAGATATTCGAACTAAAGGTTTAGTAATGATAACAATAATGCACTAAAGATGAGTGCATACAAGGTAGGCTAAGGCGATTTGGGTGTACATTTGGGGTGGATTGTAAACAATGTTCTTCATTGATATTCTAGAAAACTGAAACATCATGAGAGCATGAAAATGATAGGCTCAGAGGGTTAACTAGGGTATCAAGTACTAAAGATGAGTACATCTAAGGGTGTGGGGTAATTACTCAACCGATGTGTAAGAAGTAATTATAATACAGGTTTCAAACAAGGGTTATCCTAATGCCTCTTTTCAATTAGTTATTCCTAACTACACAAGTGTAGTCTCACTAGCGATCTCGGAATGCATCACAAAACAAGTTCTAGAATCTATTATACTACCGGTACCCTCTATAAGCATTAAAGGTGAATGATTTTATTCCTAAAGATCTAGGGGCGAACCTCACATTCTGGGGTTGGAATTTGAGTGGTAAACGGTTTCTGTGCTAGTCATATAATTCCTATCCATGAGACGCTTTATTAAGACTAAAGTTTAGCTCGTACATGTCATAAAAAATTTAAATTTGGTGCTAAAATTTCCCTAACGAGTATTTCTCATAGTTTGTTACACAAATTACCAAGGACAAGACAAATAATCAAGTGATTGAATAGTTTCTAAGTTCCCGTTTTATTCTCCCTCCCTACACTTAAACTGAACATTGTCCCCAATGTTCCCCGAAAGTATCAAAGTTATGATAAATGAAGGTAAGTAAGGAAAATAAACTAGTACTCCCCTGATTAGCTCGGTAGGCTTCGTGTAAAGTTGCGGTTAAATTCTTTTTTCAAGAAGAATGCATAAGTGATAAGCTCAATCCAATTTTGTGTTTCTTCTTCATGCCAAATATAACCTGCTGATAAGGTTTTAAAATGTACCTTTTTGAGGGGTCGTTTAAGCCCTTATTTGATCACTTTTGTATCCGTTATTACTTAATATCGTTCCTTTTCACTTTTTAGGTATCTTGAAGGCAAAATGCTGGAATGACACTTATTCGGACGAAAAGGCGCGAATATACGAAGAAAATGGCCAAAGTCAAGAATCGGGACACTCAGGCTACTGAAGCTGAAGGGGACGGCGTCAGGCGCAAATCAGTGACGCCGTCAGACCACTTTTGTGACGGCTCAGTAGCCAAATTGCTTATTTTCAAGTGACGGCTTCAGGTTTTAAAAGAGTAGGGCGTCGCAACTCAGACGGCCTAGATTTGATCTAGACGACGTCAGAGACTGAAGGGGACGATGCGTCAAGCATAAGGTGACGCCATCGTAAAACTAACGTGGCCAAGACGAAACCCTAATGACGGCGACCCAATGGCGTCACAAATCATAAGGTGACGCCGTCGCATATGTAATCTTATATATAGAATCCGAATTTTTAGTTTTCAGTGTGTAGTCTTTTGGAGTAAAAACCTTGATGAGTATGCAAATACTCATCATTTTTGTACCTTTTATCTTGCCAAAACATCCAAAAACACCCGTCAAAGCATCCAAATGATAAAAATATCACAAATAAGTGTTTTATGTGTTTCAAATGCAAAAATACCAAAACAGTGAAAAGCATATCAAGTTTGCATAATTGGCAGTTTTGGTCCCCCAAGTTTTAAAAGTTGTCAAAATTAGTCCCTGGTAAATAAAAATAAAGCAAAATATCATTTAAGGTCCAATGGATTCAAAAGTTGTCAAAACAAACCCTTCAAAGTTTAAGAATTACAAAATGACAACTTTGGTCCCTCAACTTTGAAAAGTGTCAATAATGGTCCCTGGGTTATTTAAAAAAATGAAAATAATCAAAAGTAAACCTTGTACTATTCATATATGGCATAATTAGTCCTTGTGTTAACTTTGGAAAAGTTGCTAATTCAGCCCCTCAACTTTGGAGAAATTGCAACTTTGGTCCTTGTGTATTAACTACTAAACCAAACCGGACCCTTTGTTATTATTAACACAAACCCAACCCAGCTGGCCCAAATGCAAGCCCAAGCCCAAACCACTTGACCCTTGGACCATGACCCCTGAACCTTGAGCCAGTTCAAAACTCACTTGACCCCCCATTTTGAACCCCTACTCTATTAATACCACCGGTCAACGCAAGTCAAATCCCATCTTCCCTGTTCATCTCCCTCACCCTGCAACCCAAAACCAGGTGGTTTTTACCACCACCTCACCACCTTTCCACCTCACCTATCTACTCTCCAGCTCATCCCCCCTCCTCTTGTATACCCACTAAGCATTTAATGCTTCCCCACCATCAAACACTCTATCCTCACTCACAACCCCTGGTTTTGCTGCCACCTCAACTTGACCCCATACCTACTATCTAAATTGCCCCCCTCCACCTCCACAACACACCAAGGTTCCTTAATTGCTCTAAAACTGCCCCTAGCCACGTGTTATTATTTTGGCGCCAAAAACAGTTTAAACGGCTAGGATGAATTCAGAGCAGTAAAATGGCCAAGATTGCAAGTGGGATATGTTCAGAATCAAGTGGGAAGTCCAAAAGTCTAAAAGAAAGCAGGGAAGCAGAGGAAGATATCTAGTGTAAATTTTTATTAGTTTATGTCGAATAGTGTAAATTTTAAATTCCAGTGTAAAATTTAGCTTTTAAGCTTTGTATTTCAAGTTCTTAGTGTATAATAAAGCTTTTGTAAACCTCAATTTCAGTGTTAAGTTTCAATTTCAGTTTATGTAAATTTTCAAGCTTAAATTCTCATATTAGCTTAATGTTGTAATTAATGTTGTTTATGGACTCTTAAGCTCACATAAGCTCCTATTAAAGCTTTTCTAAGCTTTTAGTAACCATAAAACTCAGTTTAGAAGTAAAACTCAAAATACAAAAAATACTAGAAAATAGTTGGAAAATCAAAAATCAGTGGAGAAGATGAAAGAAACATTGGAGCAGGGTTGATTTTGGATTGCCCTTGGTTTAGTGCTTCTTGGGAAGCTATAGGAAGTATTTTCAGTCCTTGGATCTTAGTTGTAAGCTTGGAAGCAAGTTGTAAGCTTATTTCTTGATTTTGACCAATCACTGTAGAACTGCTTATCATTGCTTATCTCTGTGTTTTTATGCTTATTTGGTGTATGTTAGTGATATTATTGCTTAATATTGCAAGCTTGTTCATTAATTTCCTTAGTTGCTTAATTTTTACTTTTTCACTTTTAAAATTGCATAATAGTAATTTATAGGCTTTAGTTGTAATTGTTAGTGTTTATGTGTTTAAATCAGCTTTTTATATCATTAAATGTTTGTATGAATCAGTTGCATGGTCTTAAGTTATAAAATCCTTTGAAAATCACAAAAAACAGTCTTTTAAAGGGTTGTTTGGATTTACTGTGTAAACTGTGTTAGAGGTTGTTAATGCTATTGTTCTTGGTTGATATATGCCACATTAGGTCCTAGTAGCTCAGTGCAAACATAAAATCTAGTGCTCCTTTGATAAAAAGTCAAAATAGCTTTTGATCACATCTTGTTAATTAACTGTTTGATTTCTATGTTCCTTAATCATGCTATCATGTTCATAAGTTGATAATATTGATCAAACCAGTCTTAATTCACCTTATTACAACATAATTAATAAGTAGGATTGATCCAAAGTTCATATAAGTCAACCTTTAGTGTAATTCAAAAAGTCAAAATTTTCAGTTTAGTAGTTTTTGAATAAATTAGATAATTTTATATAGGATTTAATATTAAGTTTCAAGATTTGAGCTTTTGGGATAATAATATTCAACTGCTCATCTTTATCATAGTATTTTTTATAATTTCTAGTTAGCTTATTTAACTGCTTATTTCTTATCTTCTTTTAAGCCCTTTTCTAAAAATGTGTCCTGTGCACAGTTGAGCTAGCTTCTTCATAAGCTTGTCAAAAGCTCATTAGTGAGTCCCAGCTTGTGTGCTTTAGCTTTTTGTGTAGCTAACCTACCCATATTAAAGTTCCAAGTTTATTTTTTCACTTTTTAGCTTATTTGATAGGGCTGCTTGTAGCTTTTAAGTTGTCCCATTCTTGTGTACACTAGATAACCAGTGTACTTAAGCCACTTTCACAAGCTCACACAGAGCTTAATAGTGGACCCCACCTTGTAAATTTTGTTTTTTGAAAGCTCACCAACCCAGCTTGTTGCCTTAGTGCTCATTTTGAGCTTTGGAGCTTTTGCACCTAGCTTAATCTAGCCTACAAAAACTGTGCAGGCCTGTTTGGTTGAGAGGGTATTTTGTAATTGCTTATTAGCTTATCTTGAGCTTATCAGTGTGATTCTTTGTGCTTTTTAGCTTCATTTAAGTAGCTTTAGCTTGTTTGCATCTTATTTTAACTTTGGTTCCACCTGAGAAGCTTGTTTGAGCTTAAAAAAATCAAAATAAGCCATAAGCTTAACTGTTAAGCTCTTAAGCTCTCAAACTGCTTATCTTCAAGTTCCAAAAATTTTGTCTTTATTAAAGTTGCTTATTTTCAGTAGTTAAATAGTTTTGTAAAAGAAAAATCACAAAAACATCATTTTAAAAATAGTGATAGCGTTTATTTAATATAAATTAGCTTTTTAATTTTTATTTTCAGCTTATTATTAAGCACTTTCTGTTTTTAAAATTTTCTTAGCTTTCTGTCATCATAAGATATTTATAGAAAAAATTTCAGAATTTTCTTAGTTCGTTTAGTATTTATTAGAATTTTAAATAGTTAAAAAGTATTAAATAATTAATAATAAATAGATAAAAAGTGTAAAAAATATATTTTCAGTTTCAAAATAAGTTTTATAATATTTTGGATTTTTCTAAGTTAAAATTTCACTTTTCTAGCTTTATTTAATATTTTCTTATATTTTAGGGTATTATTAAATAGTTAAAAATAGTTTTTAATTAATAATAATTAAATAAATAGTCATAAAATAATTTTAATTTTCCAATAATTTTCTTTTATTATTAGGATTGTAAAATATCATTTTCATATCCATAGGTGTTCTAATCTTTTAAATTTACGTTTTATTTTATACGTTTACGTAAAATTTATTAAACGTACGTATTTACGTTTGTTTAATCTGATTGTTGTGCTTTATAATTATGTATCCAATTACCATTCCAATCAATCAGTAGTGTAATTATAAACCAAAATACTTACAGATCATTATCCTTAGTGATCATTCGACATCTGAACGTTTTTAAGCACCATTCAACCTCCGTGGACTTAACGATCCGGGAATCCACTAAATTCCAAGGGATATTGCATTGGTTTTATACTGTTTGACTTTTATTACGGTTGACCATTCACAAGTGGTTGATTTGTGTAATAAACCTGACAGTTTGGAACGAATCAAATTTTGGCGTGCCGGGGAGTTGCTTTAAGCGTGTTTTAAACGTTTTCAGACCCATACTTGCACATATACCACCTTTTGTAAACAGTTTTTTGTAAAGTTATCAAAATCAAAAAGTTCATTAACACTTTTCCTGAAGTGTTAACAACACCAAAAAAAAATATAAAACAACAAAACAATCAGTAACGTTTTTCTATCCTGTATTTTATTTAAGGTGATTCTTAAAGAGGTACGATTTGGTTAAACGAGACGATACCAAAAATATTGTCCAAAAGTATTTAAACCCTTAGCACAAATCCATACCTACGTCTTTTTAGTGGTACTTAATAAATACATAAAAATCAACCACCGCAAACTAAGGCAGAACACCTACCAACTGGGGGGTGTGAACATTAATAAGTTCCCAATCTTAAAGATCAAAACTTACCTTTGTGTCCTTGTGATTTGGTGTACTTTTTTCAAAGAAGCCATTTCATTTGTGATTATTGGTTTAAGTTCACTTGTCGTTTTGCCTGGCATTTGTTTTTGAAAACTGATTTTTACACTTAGTGCATGCGCACTCGTTCTTCCAGCTCCACAAGTCCACTTTCAGAGCTTGCAAGTATTCCGCGTAGACGTAGAGGACGTTCTGCTCCTTCACCGTGGCCGAGGAACGTCTAGCACAACTACCCCCTGTCGTAATGGCAGAAGATAAACCGATGAATGAGCTTCTCCAAGCACCCATCGAGGGTTACGGAGATGCCATTGTTGTTCCAGCCATCGTGGCTGATACCTTCGAGCTCAAAACAGGGTTGCTTAATCTTGTAACCCAAAGCCAATTTTATGGTTTTGGGCGGGACGACCCTCATGCACATATTCGATGGTTCAACAAGATTGCATCGACCATCAAATATAAGAATGTCCCATATGAAGCAATTAAGCTTCTTCTGTTCCCATTCTCTTTAGAGGACAAGCGGATTTGGCTTGAGAAATAACCCCCTCGTTCCATTGAGACATGGGAGGATTTAGTCACTAAGTTTGTTAACGAATTCTATCCTCCATCCCGAACTACAAGTCTTAAGAATGAGATAATGAAATTCACTCAAGATTTGATGAATCATTCGGTGAGGCATGGGATCGTTACAAAGAGTTGCTCCGAAAGTGTCCGCATCATGGTTTTACCGAGTTAATGCAAATGGATACTTTCTACAATGGTCTGAGCCAAGCTGACCAAGACTCTTTAAATGCCTCTGCGGGAGGTAATTTCCTGAGCAAGACCACAAAAGAAGCCTTGCAAATCATTGATAACAAGTCCCAGGTCCGCCCTGTACGAACAAAGACATATCAGACTCAGTCTACTGCAGGACCTTCTACTTCATCTCACGTGAGTACATCTAGCACCGATGCTAAGATTGATAAACTCACGGATGCTATTCAGGCTTTGGTTCTTGCTAACCAAAAGAAAGTCACTTTCGCACAGACACCATCACATGGTGAAGTAAAGAAAGTCGAGGTCTGTGTCACTTGTGGTGGCCCTCATGCATACTACAACTGTACTGCCACCGATGGTAGTCCATTTGAAGCCAATGCTATAGCCGGCACTTCACATCAGGGAGGTAATCAATACCGTCCTCAAAATGAACCAAACTACCGTGCTAATACTTATCAGGGACCACCCGGTTTTAACCAGAACTCTAACATACAAAACCGGAATCAGAACCAACCAAGAATGAACCAAGGTTATCAAAACCAAGGTAATTTCTATCCCGGACCAAATCAAGGTTTCCAACATCAAGGAAACTTTAATCAAAACAATTTCAATCGAGGGAATCAATTTCATGGAAATGTGAATCCTAATCAAGGAAATTTTCAAAATCAAGGCCCTAATCTGAACAATAGAGGCCAGAATTTTCCTAATCAAACTCAAGCCATTGTTCCCACTGGACCATCATCTGATGAGCTATTGAAGCAATTCATGAAATCCCAAGATGAAATGAACAGGTTGTTGGTTAGCCAGATTTCTGACATTAAGAAGTCTTTAAATGATCAACCCTCGGGCTCAGGAAAACTTCCGAGCAACACGATCGCTAACCCGAGGGGCGATGCAAAGCCGATCACAACCAGAAGTGGTGTTTCATACGATGGACCCGCTATTCCTACTACCTTTTCTTCTTCTCTCCCAAAGGTAGTGGAAAGTGAACCTGAGGCGACAAAGGACAAGAAACTTCCTACTAATAACGGAGGTACCAACGATGTCCATCCTCAAGTTGTCCCGAAACCCAAATCCAATCCAGGAGTTGTTTTTGAACCTCCAGTAGCTCCGTTGAAAACCCCAAATCCAAATCTTCTATTCCTTACCCATCACGTTTGAATGAGCAAAAGCTCCGCGAAAAAGCCAGTAATCAAATGGATAAATTTTTTCAAATTTTCCAAGAACTACATTTTGACATAAGCTTTGCGGATGCTATCATCCTGATGCCCAAGTTTGCATCAACTCTCAAACACATGTTAAGCAACAAGGAAAAACTGTTTGAAATGGCTAAAACTCCTCTGAACGAGAACTGCTCAGTTACAGTTAAAGAAGCTTCACGAGAAGCTTGGAGATCCTGGAAAATTTCTCTTACCTTGTGTATTTCCAGGGATGGTTGAATGCTTTGCCTTAGCCGATCTTGGTGCAAGCATCAATCTGATGCCTCATTCAGTATGGAAGAAACTTTCTCTTCCGGACCTTACTCCTACATGCATGACTCTTGAGCTTGCAGATCGTACAATATCCCGTCCACTTGGCATTGCCGAGGATGTATTTGTGAAAGTAGGAAAGTTCCATTTCCCAGCTGACTTTGTGGTTGTTGACTTCGATGCCGATCATCGGGTTCCCCTCATTGTTGGACGAGGATTCCTGAGAACGGGCGGTGCTCTCATTGATGTATTTGAGCAAGAAATCACATTACGTGTGGGTAATGAAGCAGTCACCTTTAACCTTGATCAAACTTCGAGGTACTCCGCAAACTATGATTCGGAGTCGGTTAACCGAATAGATATCATTGATGTTGCTTCTGAAGAGTACTCTCAAGAAGTTCTGGTTATGATCATAATTCTTCGAGTGATAATCTCACTCATTCATCTCAACCCATCATTGCCAATTCTACTCCTTCTCTCACACCGTTTGAGGAAAGTGACTTCATCTTGGAAGAGATTGAAGCATACTTGTCTAGTGATTGGTTTCATGGGAAATTGATCACACTCTATCGAAATCGAGGGAGATATTCTTCTCATCGAGAAGTTGCTCAATGATGATCCATCATCACTCCCTCCCGTCGAGCTTCATAATAAGGAAGTCAAGTCAGTTGAGAAAACTGAAGAATTTCCTGAGGTAGAACTTAAGGACTTACCACCTCATCTCGAGCATGCATTTCTTGAAGGTGATGATAAATTACCCGTCATTATTGCTCGAGATTTGAGTAAAGATGAAAAGACTGCTCTGATAAAGGTTTTGAAGTCACACAAGCAAGCAATTGCTTGGAAACTCTCCGACATTAGGGGTATCAACCCTGAATTTTGTACTCACAAAATCTTGATGGAGGATGATTTCAAGCCAGCAGTCTAGCATCAGAGAAGGGTGAATCAAAAAATCCATGATGTTATTAAACAAGAGGTTCTTAAACTTCTTGATGCAGGATTAATTTACCCGATCTCAGATAGTCCTTGGGTTAGCCCAATTCACTGTGTTCCTAAAAAGGGTGGCATTACTGTTGTCACAAATGAAGAAAACGAGTTAATTCCAACTCGATTGGTTACGGGATGGCGTGTTTGCATTGACTATCGTAAGTTGAATGACGCCACCCGAAAAGACCATTTTCCTCTACCTTTCATGGACCAAATGCTTGAGAGATTAGCAGGGAACGATTACTATTGTTTCCTTGATGGTTTCTCGGGTTATTTTCAGATCCCCATTGATCCACAGGATCAAGAAAAGACTACATTCACCTGCCTATACGGAACTTTTGCCTACAGACGTATGCCTTTTGGCCTATGTAATGCTCCTGGCACGTTCCAACGATGTATGATGGCCATTTTCCAGGACATGATCGGGGAAACAATGGAGGTGTTTATGGATGACTTCTCGGTCATTGGGGATTCATTTCAAACATGTCTCTCCCATTTAGAAAAAATGCTCAAACGGTGTGAAGACACCAATCTTTATCTAAATTGGGAGAAGAGCCACTTTATGGTCAAAGAAGGCATAGTCCTTGGCCATAAGATTTCAAAAACGGGATTGAGGTCGATAGAGCAAAAGTCGATGTTATTGCTAAATTGCCTCATCCTACTACTGTCAAAGGTATTAGGAGTTTTCTAGGTCATGCCGGGTTTTATCGCAGATTCATACAAGATTTTTCTAAAATCGCTCGGCCTATGACCCATCTTCTTGAAAAAGATGCTCCTTTTATCTTCTCACCTAGTGCATCAAAGCTTTTGAAACATTAAAGAGAAAGCTTACTGAAGCACCCATTCTCGTTGCCCCCGACTGGGACTTGCCTTTTGAGCTCATGTGCGATGCAAGTGATTTTGCTATCGGTGCAGTCCTAGGGCAACGTATAACCAAGCATTTTCAGCCTATCCACTACGCGAGTAAGACTATGACTGAAGCTCAAACCCATTACACCACTACAGAAAAAGAGCTACTAGCCGTGGTGTATGCGTTTGAGAAGTTTCGGCGATACCTAATCTTGACCAAATGCGTGGTGTATACGGATCACTCGGCTCTCAAATATCTCTTTGCAAAACAAGATGCAAAGCCGAGATTGCTCCGTTGGGTTCTCCTCCTGCAAGAATTTGATATCATTATACGTGATAAAAAAGGAGCTGAGAACCTAGCTGCTGATCATCTGTCCCGTCTAGAAAACCTTCACCAAGATGTGTTCGAAAAAAAGGAAATAAATGAAACATTTCCTCTCGAGACGCTCAATGCGGTTACTTTTCGTGGAAACTCTACTACCCCATGGTTTGCTGACTTCGCAAATTACCATGCGGGTAACTTCATAGTGAAAGGAATGTCGACCCAACAGAAGAACAAATTCTTCAAGGATGTTAAACATTACTTCTGGGACGACCCCTACTTATTCAAAATCTGTGCGGATCAAGTCATCCGACGGTGTGTTTATGGACAGGAAGCTATGGACATTCTCAAAGCTTGCCATGCTGGACCCACCGGGGGCCATCATAGTCCAAACTACACTGCCAAGAAGGTGTTTGATTCCGGATTTATTGGCCCACGATTTACAAGGATGCCCACGAGTTTGTCAAAACCTGTGACGCTTGTCAACGTCACGGAAATATCTCACAAAGAAATGAAATGCCGCAAAACGCCATTCAAGTGTGTGAGATTTTTGACATCTGGGGCATTGACTTTATGGGGCCATTTCCATCATCTCGAGGAAACAAATACATACTCATGGCCGTTGACTATTTGTCAAAATGGGTTGAAGCGAAAGCTTTGCCTACCAATGATGCCCGAGTTGTTGTGAAATTCTTAAAATCTCTTTTTTCTAGGTTTGGAACTCCACGAGCTATAATCGGTGATCGTGGTACGCATTTCTGCAATGACCAGTTTGATAGAGTCATGCAAAAGTATGGTGTAACTCACCGTCTCTCTACTGCGTACCACCCCCAAACAAGTGGGCAAGTGGAAGTTTCTAACCGAGGTATAAAAAGAATTCTGGAAAGGACAGTAGGCGAAAACCGTGCCTCTTGGTCGGATAAGCTAGATGATAGCCTCGGGCCTTCCGTACAGCATATAAAACACCCATCGGGTGTACTCCATACAAGCTTGTGTACGGAAAGGCGTGTCATCTGCCGATTGAGCTGGAGCACAAAGCATACTGGGCCTTAAAACATGCCAACGTCGATATTCAGACAACTGGTGATCACATAAAAGTTCAAATGAATGAATTAAATGAACTCCGTGATCAAGCATACGAGAACTCTTTGATCTACAAACAAAAGACAAAGAAGATTCATGACTCCAAAATCAAGAACCGCGTTTTCAACGTCGGTGATCGAGTCCTTCTTTTCAATTCAAGATTGAAGATTTTCTCAGGAAAACTAAAATCCCGCTGGTCTGGACCATTCACCATCACTAAAGTATTTCCTTATGGAACCATTGAGTTATCTCAACCCGATGGTCCAAATTTTAAAGTGAATGGTCATCGATTGAAGCACTATTTTGGAGAGGACATTCCACCCATGGTTGTCCCAGATTTACAAACTTTCCCCATGAACCAATGAATGCGGGGATCGAGTCAAGCTAGTGACTCGGTAATCAAAAACAGTAGCACACCATATGGGTTTTCACCCATATTTCTGACTTCTTTCTACTTTCTACCACCCTAGTGTGGGGGAGTTGCCCCCCGCTGTTGTATATAAGTTTCAAAAAAAAAAAAAAAAAAAAAGTGTATATATCAAAAATAAAATAATGGCCGTAGTATTTCCCTTTTACGTTCTATGTTTCGGCATAACAGCCGGTACTTTGAATATTGAGGGCAATATTCATTTCTAGTGTGGGGGGGGGGAATTCTCACGAATTTTATCATGTAATTATACCACCCAATTCCCCCATTTTTGGCCAAATTTTTTTGGAGTAAGTGTTTTGCACTTACTCAGCTTACGGTTATCAGTCCGCCATGTCTAATAAACTAAAGGATTGGCTAATCCAGGAGCAAACGGCTCTTGGTAAAGTTATCTCAAATCCGTTGATGGCTTGCAATTTGCCCAAAATTGTATGGTGCTCAGCTCACCATATCTTTAATTAGTGAAAAGTTGGCTAGCCTGCAAGTTTATGGCTTGTGGTAAAGGCAGTTGGAAAACCATAATTGGTAATCGACTCACCAAAGATAATATAGATATTTTATCTAAGAGTTGGCTAGTCCAGAAGCAAACGGCTTCTGGTAAAGACAAATCAAAACCGTTGAAAGCTGGTGATTTGCTCAAAATCATTTGGTTATCATTGTGCCAAGGTTCTTACTTGAGCTAAAACAATTGGCTACTCCAGAAGTAATGGCTTTTGGTAAAGAGATGAAATCCATTAAATTTTCATAAAAGATTGCTAGGGACTAGCAATAGTTTAGTATGGGGGATTGATGAGTATGCAAATACTCATCATTTTTGTACCTTTTATACTGCCAAAAACATCCAAAAACACCCGTCAAAGCATCAAAATGATAAAAATATCACAAATAAGTGTTTTATGTGTTTCAAATGCAAAAATACCAAAAACAGGTGAAAAACGTATCAAGTTTGCATAATTGGCAGTTTTGGTTCTCCAAGTTTTAAAAGTTGTCAAAATTAGTCCCTGGTAAATCAAAATAAAGCAAAATATCATTTAAGGTCCAATGGATTCAAAAGTTGTCAAAACAAACCCTTCAAAGTTTAAGAATTACAAAATGACAACTTTGGTCCTTCAACTTTGAAAAGTGTCAATAATGGTCCCCGGTTATTTAAAAAATGAAAATAATCAAAAGTAAACCTTGTACTATTCATATATGGCATAATTAGTCCTTGTGTTAACTTTGGAAAAGTTGCTAATTCAGCCCCTCAACTTTGGAGAAATTGCAACTTTGGTCCTTGTGTATTAACTACTAAACCAAACCGGACCCTTTGTTATTATTAACACAAACCCAACCCAGCTGGCCCAAATGCAAGCCCAAGCCCAAACCACTTGACCCTTGGACCATGACCCCTGAACCTTGAGCCAGTTCAAAACTCACTTGACCCCCCATTTTGAACCCCCACTCTATTAATACCACCGGTCAACGCAAGTCAAATCCCATCTTCCCTGTTCATCTCCCTCACCCACGCCTGCAACCCAAAACCAGGTGGTTTTTACCACCACCTTACCACCTCACCTATCTACTCTCCAGCTCATCCCCCCTCCTCTTGTATACCCACTAAGCATTTAATGCTTCCCCACCATCAAACACTCTATCCTCACTCACAACCCTTGGTTTTGCTGCCACCTCAACCCCAGCCCCATACCTACTATCTAAATTGCCCCCCTCCACCTCCACAACACACCAAGGTTCCTTAATTGCTCTAAAACTGCCCCTAGCCACGTGTTATCATTTTGGCGCCAAAAACAGTTTAAACGGCTAGGATGAATTCAGAGCAGCAAAATGGCCAAGATTGCAAGTGGGATATGTTCAGAATCAAGTGGGAAGTCCAAAAAGTCTAAAAAGAAAGCAGGAGAAGCAGAGGAGAAGATATCTAGTGTAAATTTTTATTAGTTTATGTCGAATAGTGTAAATTTTAAATTCCAGTGTAAAATTTAGCTTTTAAGCTTTGTATTTCAAGTTCTTAGTGTATAATAAAGCTTTTGTAAACCTCAATTTCAGTGTTAAGTTTCAATTTCAGTTTATGTAAATTTTCAAGCTTAAATTCTCATATTAGCTTAATGTTGTAATTAATGTTGTTTATGGACTCTTAAGCTCACATAAGCTCCTATTAAAGCTTTTCTAAGCTTTTAGTAACCATAAAACTCAGTTTAGAAGTAAAACTCAAAAATACAAAAAAATACTAGAAAATAGTTGGAAAATCAAAAATCAGTGGAGAAGATGAAAGAAACATTGGAGCAGGGTTGATTTTGGATTGCCCTTGGTTTAGTGCTTCTTGGGAAGCTATAGGAAGTATTTTCAGTCCTTGGATCTCAGTTGTAAGCTTGGAAGCAAGTTGTAAGCTTATTTCTTGATTTTGACCAATCACTGTAGAACTGCTTATCATTGTTTATCTCTGTGTTTTTTATGCTTATTTGGTGTATGTTAGTGATATTATTGCTTAATATTGCAAGCTTGTTCATTAATTTCCTTAGTTGCTTAATTTTCACTTTTTCACTTTTAAAATTGCATAATAGTAATTTATAGGCTTTAGTTGTAATTGTTAGTGTTTATCTGTTTAAATCAGCTTTTTATATCATTAAATGTTTGTATGAATCAGTTGCATGGTCTTAAGTTATAAAATCCTTTGAAAATCACAAAAACAGTCTTTTAAAGGGTTGTTTGGATTTACTGTGTAAACTATGTTAGAGGTTGTTAATGCTATTGTTCTTGGTTGATATATGCCACATTAGGTCTTAGTAGCTCAGTGCAAACATAAAATCTAGTGCTCTTTGATAAAAGTCAAAATAGCTTTTGATCACATCTTGTTAATTAACTGTTTGATTTCTATGTTCCTTAATCATGCTATCATGTTTATAAGTTGTTAATATTGATCAAACCAGTCTTAATTCACCTTATTACAACATAATTAATAAGTAGGATTGATCCAAAGTTCATATAAGTCAACCTTTAGTGTAATTCAAAAAGTCAAAATTTTCAGTTTAGTAGTTTTTGAATAAATTAGATAATTTTATATAGGATTTAATATTAACTTTCAAGATTTGAGCTTTTGGGATAATAATATTCAACTGCTCATCTTTATCATAGTATTTTTATAATTTCTAGTTAGCTTATTTAACTGCTTATTTCTTATCTTCTTTTAAGCCCTTTTCTAAAAATGTGTCATGTGCACAGTTGAGCTAGCTTCTTCATAAGCTTGTCAAAAGCTCATTAGTGAGTCCCAGCTTGTGTGCTTTAGCTTTTTGTGTAGCTAACCTACCCATATTAAAGTTCCAAGTTTATTTTTTCACTTTTTAGCTTATTTGATAGGGCTGCTTGTAGCTTTTAAGTTGTCCCATTCTTGTGTACACTAGATAACCAGTGTACTTAAGCCACTTTCACAAGCTCACACAGAGCTTAATAGTGGACCCCACCTTGTAAATTTTGTTTTTTTGAGAAGCTCACCAACCCAGCTTGTTGCCTTAGTGCTCATTTTGAGCTTTGGAGCTTTTGCACCTAGCTTAATCTAGCCTACAAAAACTGTGCAGGCCTGTTTGGTTGAGAGGGTATTTTGTAATTGCTTATTAGCTTATCTTGAGCTTATCAGTGTGATTCTTTGTGCTTTTTAGCTTCATTTAAGTAGCTTTAGCTTGTTTGCATCTTATTTTAACTTTGGTTCCACCTGAGAAGCTTGTTTGAGCTTAAAAAAATCAAAATAAGCCATAAGCTTAACTGTTAAGCTCTTAAGCTCTCAAACTGCTTATCTTCAAGTTCCAAAATTTTTGTCTTTATTAAAGTTGCTTATTTTCAGTAGTTAAATAGTTTTGTAAAAGAAAAATCACAAAAACATCATTTTAAAAATAGTGATAGCGTTTATTTAATATAAATTAGCTTTTTAATTTTTCTTTTCAACTTATTATTAAGCACTTTCTGTTTTTATAATTTTCTTAGCTATCTGTCATCATAAGATATTTATAGAAAAAATTTCAGAATTTTCTTAGTTTGTTTAGTATTTATTAGAATTTTAAATAGTTAAAAAGTATTAAATAATTAATAATAAATAGATAAAAAGTGTAAAAAATATATTTTCAGTTTTAAAATAAGTTTTATAATATTTTGGATTTTTCTAAGTTAAAATTTCACTTTTCTAGCTTTATTTAATATTTTCTTATATTTTAGGGTATTATTAAATAGTTAAAAATAGTTTTTAATTAATAATAATTAAATAAATAGTCATAAAAATAATTTTAATTTTCCAATAATTTTCTTTTATTATTAGGATTGTAAAAATATCATTTTCATATCCATAGATGTTCTAATCTTTTAAATTTACGTTTTATTTTATACGTTTACGTAAAATTTAATAAACGTACGTATTTACGTTTGTTTAATCTGATTGTTGTGCTTTATAATTCTGTATCCAATTACCATTCCAATCAATCAGTAGTGTAATTATAAACCAAAATCCTTACAGATCATTATCCTTAGTGATCATTCGACATCTGAACGTTTTTAAGCACCATTCAACCTCCGTGGGACTTAACGATCCGGGAATCCACTAAATTCCAAGGGATATTGCATTGGTTTTAGACTGTTTGACTTTTATTACGGTTGACCATTCACAAGTGGTTGATTTGTGTAATAAACCTGACCGTTTGGAACGAATCAAACCTAAACCGAACCAAGGTTGTCTTATACAGTATTTTAGGGTTCTATACCCTATCTTACATCAAGATAAGTGTTTTACTTCATTAATTCAATTACGTCTTCAATTACTTGTGTGTATGCTTGCATGTTTTCCATGTCCGGCTAATTTACTTCTGTGTTTGCTTAGGGAATATGAAACTTAATTATTGAATATTGATTGGTTGTCTCTTATCTTAGTTGTTAATGATCTAGCATTGCGATACGTCATTCGTTGTGTAGTTAATGCTTGATTAATCTTTGTGAACCTTAGCTTATAGTACCTAGAGTCATTGTAGGCTAAACCATCCGAAGAGTACCTTAGAGTTAAAGTTTATAAATCCTAGAGATTTTGTAGTCATTAACCTTTGGTAGTTTCAAAGAGATAGGGATAAACGCATACCCTACGACCCTAGACACACAACGCGATTAAGAATAAGGACGTGACTATTCAACCATCAATAGGAGATAATTAAGGAGTAATAAAACCTAAGTAAACACATCTTTAAATCATCATACGAGCACACGATAATTAGACATAGACTACATATACCTTAGATTAGATAATTAGACAAGTAGAAGTAATCGGTAGAAATACCAACCCCCAAATCCATACCCCGAGATTCGTACATTTCCATTTCCTAAAAACATAAAAAAAGATAAAAAATAATCTTCCTCAACCCCAACCTTAGCGTAGTAACTTCTCACTAGCATTCCTATTCCCCTAGAGAACGATATCAATTCCCCGTGGCTTACCCTAATACTACACTACAACGATTAGGTTCACTGCATAGGGTGTTGAAAAACTTGCTCGACGAAAAGGAAGTTCCTTTGACCCCGAAAGACGCGTGTAGCGTTATCAAGTTTTTGGCGCCGCTGCTGGGGAATAGAATAGGTAGTTAGGAGTCCACCTCGTTTAGGTTTCTTTGCTTGATTCCTATCAAGTAAAGACTTTTTTCCCATTTCTAGCTTTCTTGTAGTCTATCCCCCTTCTTCGTGACCTTTGTTCGTAAAACCTATCACTCACCATGATATGTGTCTTCCGCCGAAAATTCTTCACACTACCCGCTCCCAATCCTCTTCCCAATCCCGAAATTAAGAACGTACTCCCACAAAACCCTTCACCCGTTCACCACTTTGGAAATCACCTAGGGCATGATGAGATAAATTGGCAACAACAAAGTCCTTTCTATGACTCAAATTCCGATGAGGAATTTGACTATGGTGAAGCACTTGACAACGGGGAGGTCATTGAAGAAGACCCCTCCCAATATTTTGACCCTAGGTGTAGAGTTGAGAAAGATGGTCCCTTTAACATGCAATTCCCTTGCAAAATAGGATTAGAAGGATTCGATGCTTACTTGAATTCGTTCTTGCCTTTAAACTTAATCTCAAGAAACCTATACTATAAAATCAAGGTCAATGAATTAACTTATCAAGGGAACAATGTTGTTGAAGTAGTCACTCATTTGCATGTGTTTGTTGGAAGTTTTGCTTATTTGGTAGAATTCATGGTTTTAGAAAACTTAGGAGAATTTATTGATAAGGACCTCACTCAAGTAATTTTTGGAAAACCTTTCAAGAGAATGACTAGGTTAAGTGAGCGGATGATTGATGGTCTAATTACATTCTCTGATGAAGTTGAAGACTTTGTCTACCAAATGCCACGTGCTCATCCTAGGTTTAAACATAAGGATGTTGAGGCATGTAATAGAATGACTCCTATTCCATTGCTTAGTGAAAGGGATAAGCAAAATGGACTTAGGTATCCATATGAGAAAACTAAGAGGTATTATAAAAAGTGCCTAGAGTTAGGACATGATTACAAAAAGAATGAGAAAACGTTAGAATGGTTTAGGTATGGGCACACAAGCGTGCACGAGACCACGTAGGGGCACGACTTCAAGTCTAGCTACAAGACTCATAAATAAAGAAAAGCGCTTCGTGGGAGGCAACCCATGCTTAATTGTTTGCTTGTTTGTGTCATATATCTTTTATTGATTGTTTATTCTCATGTTTAAATTTGTAAAAATGCTTTATTTTGTCTTTAACCTCGTCTTAATTACATATAAAGGTATTTTACATAAGGGATAAGTGTAGGGAGGATTACACACATTTTCAAAAGAAATGTAAACATGAGAATTTCAATTAATTAAAAGATATATATGTGTGTTTGTTCGAGTCAAATGCTTGTATCGAGTCATAATGGACGTTTTGCAGGAAATTTTTCCAGATTCTAAAGATGTAAATTTTCCAGAATTTTTTTTTTCAGAAAATCGCAGACCAGTTTTTATCAGGATAACCTGACGGCGTCAGGATCGCAACTTGACTGCGTCAGGAAGGAGCAAAAACAACTGATTACTTTTTCTCGTTTTCTGAGCTGCTTATAAATTTTTGGAATTTTCCATGTCTTAATTTTCCAGAAATTCTGTAAACATCCATTCCACAAGCATTATATCCTAGTTTAGTAGAGTCCTATATATATTATTACCGCCGATTTTACGCGAAGGTTTCGTTTGTTTTCTTCAAGTGTGCAGGTTTAATTTACCAAGAAGAAGATACATAAGATGAGAAGGAGCTTTTCAAGCAAAACATTCTTCTTGAAGAAAGATGTAACCACCACTTTATACGGATCCTACCGAGCTAATCAGGGGAGTATTAGTTTCTTTCGTTTTTTTTTACCTTCTATTATCATAACTTTGATACTTTCGGGAAACATTGGGGACAATGTTCAGTTTAAGTGTAGGGACGGAAAATAAAACGGGAACTTTGAAACTATGCTTATCCTTGATTATTTGCTTTGTCCAATTGCATTTGCGTAATAAACCATGAGAAAATGTCGGTTAGGGTAATTTTGGCACCAAATTTTTAATTTTTCATGACATATAGGAGTGGGCCATTAGTCTTAACAAAAGCGTCTCATGGATAGGAAGTTACATGACTAGCACAAAAACCCTTTACCACCTAAATTCCACCCAAAATGTGAGGATCGCCCTTAGATTAGTAGGAATTAAAGCATTCATCTTTAATGCTTAGAGTGTGAACCGGTAGTATAATAGATTCTAGAACTTGTTTTGTGATGCATCCCGAGATCGCTAGTAAGACTACACTTGTGTAGTTAGGAATAACTAAATGATAAGAGGCATTAGGATAACCCTTGTTTGATACCCGTAATATAATTACTTCTTCCACATCGGTTGAGTAATTCCCCCACACCTTTGCGTTGTACTCACTTTTAGTACACGATACCCCTAGTTAACCCCTCTGAGCCTATCCTTTTCGCGGTTCTCGTGATGTTTCGGTTTTCCGGAATATCAATGAAGAGCATTGTTTACACCCCACCCCCAAATGTACACCCAAATCGCCTTAGCCTACCTTGTATGTACTCACTTTTAGTGCATTATTGTTATCACCCTAAACCCTTAGTTCAATTATCTAGTTGCTTGCATAAGTTGCTAAGTCGAGTCATATCCTTTGTACACAGTTTTGGGACGATTGGGACTCAAGGGAAAAGTTAAATTTTGTGAGATGACGGGAAGGGAACGTTAAATTCAAATTCCCTTTATTTGCATAATCATGTACTCCAAGTGTTTTTATCTTTTCAATTCGGGTCATATTAGTGTTAGAATAATAAAAACTCAAGTGTAGGGATGTGCCTATAAATCCCTATCATTTTGATGTTATCGTAGAGGATGGTAGAGTAAAAGTGTATGAAAAAAAAAAACATACGGGCTACCATCCTACATCTATCCTTAAATTTATGTATGTTTATTTCAGTTATCTAGAGTTTAGAGTGTCGAGTCTTGGCTTAGCAACGCCATTCTTCTCAAGCTTGTAACATAAAGATTTTTGACTTGCCACCACTAAATCGCCTATCCCACCAAACCCTTTGTTTCCCTACCGTAAGCCTTACATTACAACCTTTTTAAAAGACCTCTTTGATAGTCTTTCCTAGGTGCTTACGTCAAAGCGATGGAGGTTTGATCTAGTCTCAAGCCTATGGTAATATATGTACTAGGACCGGTTAATGAGTGTTTATCTTCCATTTCCAACTTGTTATATTTCATATACACCCGAGAGATGTGAGTATCCAAACACCCCATGTAAGGTGCTAGTATGTAATTTCCGTGCTTGTTATGACTTTTGCGGGGCTTATATGTGTTGTGGATTGTTTTAAACCAATGCTTCATGACCCTAACTTCTAAATTAATTGGCTAAAAGCACATTTGCTTGAGGACAAGAAAATACCAAGTGTAGGGATACTTGATAAGGTTTTAAAATGTACCTTTTTGAGGGGTCGTTCAAGCCTTTATTTGATCACTTTTGTATCCGTTATTACTTAATATCGTTTCTTTTCACTTTTTAGGTATCTTGAAGGCAAAATGCTGGAATGACACTTATTCGGACGAAAAGGCGCGAATATACGAAGAAAATGGCCAAAGTCAAGAATCGAGACACTTAGGCTGCTGGAGATGAAGGAGACGGCGTCAGGCGCAAATCAGTGACGCCGTCGGACCACTTTTGTGATGGCTCAGTAGCCAAATTGCTTATTTTCAAGTGACGGCTTCAGGTTTTAAAAGAGTAGGGCGTCGCAACTCAGACGGCCTAGATTTGATCCAGACGACGTCAGAGACTGAAGAGGACGGCGTCACAAGCATAAGGTGACGCCGTCGCAAGACTAACGTGGCCAAGACAAAACCCTAATGACGGCGACCCGACGGCGTCACAAATCAAAAGGTGACGTTGTCGCTTTTGTAATCTTATATATAGAATCCGATTTTTTTAGTTTTCAGTGTGTAGTCTTTTGGAGTAAAAACCTAAACCGAACCAAGGTTGTCTTGTACAGTATTTTAGGGTTCTATACCCTATCTTACATCAAGATAAGTGTTTTACTTCATTAATTCAATTATGTCTTCAATTACTTGTGTGTATGCTTGCATGTTTTCCATGTCCGGCTAATTTACTTCTGTATTTGCTTAGGGAATATGAAACTTAATTATTGAATATTGATTAGTTGTATCTTATCTTAATTGTTAATGATCTAGTATTGCGATAGGTCATTCGTTGTGTAGTTAATGCTTGACTAATCTTTGTGAACCTTAGCTTATAGTACCTAGAGTCATTGTAGGCTAAACCATCCGAAGAGTACCTTAGAGTTAAAGTTTATAAATCCTAGAGATTTTGTAGTCATTAACCTTTGGTAGTTTCAAAGAGATAGGGATAAACGCATACCCTACGACCTTAGACACACAACACGATTAAGAATAAGGACGTGACAATTCAACCATCAATAGGAGATAATTAAGGAGTAATAAAACCTAAGTAAACACATCTTTAAATCATCATACGAGCACACAATAATTAGACATAGACTACATACACCTTAGATTAGATAATTAGACAAGTAGAAGTAATCGGTAGAAATACCAACCCCCAAATCCATACCCTGAGATTCGTACCTTTCCATTTCCTAAAAACATAAAAAAGATAAAAAAATCATCTTCCTCAACCCCAACCTTAGCGTAGTAACTTCTCACTAGCATTCCTATTCCCCTAGAGAACGATATCAATTCCCGTGGCTTACCCTAATACTACACTACAACGATTAGGTTCACTGCCTAGGGTGTTGAAAAACTTGCTCTGTTAGGTTCCCATATTAGTAACACAAGCATCAATATAAGAAATAGAAGACAAGATGATCGGATGAACAAGACAAACACTTATGCGTATGAAGATGTAGAAGAGTTATGCGTATGAAGTGAAATGAATTGAACAACCAACCCTTAAGTGAGGGTTATACAAGAGTATTTAGAGGGCAAGGAGCTAGGGCAACACTTCTAGACTCCTTCCCTTCTTATGGGCTTGGGCCAAGGCTTATGGGCCTTCTACATAAGCCTTAGCTTAATAACAAACATAAAGGCCATATTAAGCTAACTATTACATATGAATCACTAACACTTGAATTAATGTTTAGGAGTGATTCCAACAATCTCCCCCTAAGTGTTGGTGATGAATGATAGAGTGATAAACGTTGTAGGTGCTGATGTAATAGTAGCTTTGACGTCTTCTGACATTCTTCTTTCTTGTGAGAAGAAGTGTCTTGATTCGAACAATCTCCCCAGTGTAGAGAAATTGTTTCCTTTGAAGTGTTCTGCTTTGACGTCATCATTTTCTTTGTTCTTTGATCTTTGTTCTTTGTGATGGTAGTGATAGTATGTTGTTGTTGTCTGTATCAGGTCTGCTTCGGTGCTCCAGTGTCTCCACATCTTTCTTTAACATGCTCACACGCTCTGTAACATTGGATTTCAGAACTGATGAAGTTCTCTTAGTCTTTAAACTTTGTAGATTCTTTGACTTGACAAAGAATCATTCTGACTTTTGTGTTGCCTTTTGAGAGAACTTTCATTAGTGTTGTTGTTGGCATGAACATGTGAAGAATCTGCACGATCAGTCCGCTCCAGAGCTTCCATAAGAAGAAAACATAAGAAAGATTAGTAATAAGTGGATTCCGGCACTTACAAGTTTGAACTTCGAGAGTGTTAACAGCATAGTGTGAAAACAAAACTCTAATTCTCACAAAGGCCGTTCCTGAAATGGAGTCCCACAAGTGAGATAACACGATGTACCGAAGTACATCTATAGTTCAGATGAGTCGCTGAGGTACACCGAAGCATCACCTCACGACTGTAGACCATTTGAGACACTAAGCGTAATCCACGGGGAGTTACCGAAGTGACCTGCTGTCAGGGCTGTTTGATGTTGACCCTGACAGGAGTTTCCATTCAATCATTGAGGATCACATGTGTGAACCTCTCATAAATGTTCTCGACAGATTGCTAAGATCTGTGAAGGACACTATAAAGTATCGCTTTCGTTCTTATTGTTGAATGTCAAGCGATAAAAATGTCAAGTGTACCTAAGAGATCTTTTGATGAATCTCGTAGCTCTAGACTCAATAGTGCGCTTTGGTTTTCCTGAGCGGAGACTAGGGAGAGGGTTTCCTTCTTCAATACCAGCAATCCCTAAGAGAAAGCCGATAGATTATATAGGGTTCCCTGTGAGAATGAAACAAGCTTCTGTTGAGAGAAACTTGAGTGGCTAAGAAGGTTTAGTGCATGCGTCACTGGGTCCATGACGACTTTTAATCTTCAATACTGGCGTCATCAAGTGACAACCAGTAGCATATGAATTGAACCCGGTGTCTGCCCTAAGTTGAATAATTTGGAGGGCTATTTCTTTTCACCCTTTTCTTTGCTTTTCCTTTTAATTCTTCAACTCCTTCTTTCTCCGATTCTCATTTTCTCCTTTTTATAATCATACCTAAGGACTTCTAATTCTAACTATTGGTAGTGTCCTTGGGTAGATCCCTCCGGCTCTGGCGGATCATAGGACGGTTATTCCTAACCTTAAACACCTTATAACTCCGTTGCCATAAAACCATTTTCATGAAAATCTCTCGAAGTGTTTGTAAATGAAAAACATGTTTGAACACTTCAAGAGTTTTGGATTTTCAGAAATACTCCCCCTCCACATGTGCTTAAGAGTTTTGACAGAAAAATGCACAGTGAGGAAAGAGCTCGCACTTTTGAATTGATCAACTCAAGATAGACAATTCCTTGCGAGACACGATTACGTTGCATAGTTAAAGAGATACATTGTTAGCTTTTAGGTGACAACTAGCTCTAATAGCTATCTTGAAGATGTGGACAACCCCGAAAGGTTGTCAAACCCGTCAAAGTTCATGTCTATCAAGAGCTTCTCGAATGGGTACAATTTACTTGGATAAGTCTTGGAAGACAAATCTTTTCAATGTATGACTGTTCAGATCTCGTCAATTCATGGGTTGAAGTCTTTTCACACGAGGATTCAATAGCAAAACACAACATATTTCTTATCACATAATTTTTCTCCCCCTCAGAAATGGCATATAAATATGTTATTTTTGAAGAAATGTTGAGAATAAATATGACCATTTTGAGTTTTGTGGGAAGATTAAACGAAGAACAATTTGTGAACAAAGTTTTTGATCAAATACTCCCCCTCAACAAGTGATATTAACGGTTGAGGTTTTGAAAATCATAAGGGGAAGTACTTGTTCTTTTGAGCAAAACCTTTTAAGAATGAAAGGTTTGATAGGTTTTACTCAAAAAATAAGAAGCTTTCGCTCCTTTTATAAGGATTGTGGCACTGAAGCGTACCACAGGGTCCTTTCATTACAAGAACGGGTTGTACACTGTTATGTGTGCACAAGCCATAGTCATTATAGAATCACACATCCAAATTAATATGAAATTGAAATAGTTTAAGGGGTACCAGGTAGTCCATCAATCTTTCCAGGAATGCGAACAGGGCGTTTATAGCCTGTGAGAGTAATCCTGGGACGACCACCTACGAAGCTCTCCAGAGTTCTGAACTGGTCCCTTCTGTACAACCTTTCATCGATCCGAGTGATGATCCTCTTAACATCCCGTCTATCCTGAGAATTCCATCGCTTTGGAGACCCAATGCCTTCATGTATCGCCTTCAACCTATAAGCCAAGCCGTCCCTGACATTCTTCTGTGTGTGATCCCCAAACTTATGAAGATCTCTACACGCCATCAAGCAGTTGCGTTGTAGTTCACTACGGTAAACTACTCCGAATGGTTTGCTGATGAGAGTGTATTGTGGAAGATGGTTGATGTCAGGAAGTTCTAGCTGAGGTCTGGTGAGGTTGACACGTGTCTGATACGATTCAACAGCAAGTTGTAAATCTTCTACACGTTCCTGGATCACTATGCTTCTGATGAAGATGAGCAAGGACTTGATGTATTCACGTTGAATTTCAGTCGAGAACTGTCTCATTCTTCCCTGTACTTTGGCAAGATACAGATCTTCAATGTCGTTGAGAGATAAGTTCTGAAAGTCCGCTTCACAGAATTCATAGTCCCTTTCGTCTTGTCTTTTGACCACGATAGTCTTGAGGAAGGTGTAGTCCCATTTAGACGAAAGAGTGACATGCTTAACAGCAACGATCCCTTTATCACTGTACACTTCATGTGGAGACTTTCAAACCTGGCAGCTTTTGTAGTAGATTCGTCGGCGTTCTGGCCAATGGTGAATCCCGTACATTGCATCAATGTCATACCGTTCCAAGCTGTTGGAAAACATGTGGGTAGCCTTTTCTTCGATGGCTATGCAGTTGGAGTATATGGCTGCCGGGAACGGAAGTGTAAGTGATGTAGCATATTTCTTTGAACTATCGCTACCGTGTAGAAGAAATTCCAAGTCTTTGTTGAAGAAGTAGCGGAATGGAATCTTAGGTTGATCTGGTTGGCCAATCGTTGGTAGAGGTTTAGACCAATCGGTGTAGTATGGAGGGTTGTCTCTTCTGGTGAAGTCAATGTTTGCTTCAGGGTTGAGCCAATCAATGTTGTTAGACATGGCTCGTGCTATGTTTTCAAGGTGATATTCGACTTCAATAGCACTTTCCGAGCTGTCTTTGAGTAGTTGAAATGCTTCATTCTTGATTCGTTTCAACTCTGATTTCGTCATCTTCTTCACACGGAACTTTTCTTGTAGTAACTTAGCATGCTCCAACGTACGACCTTCTACCATATTTGGATCATCAGTTAGAGCGGGAGTAGCATCAACAAGTGTAGAGAACTATTCAAACTCGGTGTCATCTTCGTCTAGCCATGAGACGACATCAGCCTTAAGTGACTTCTTCTACTTCTTTGGCCTAGATGAGGATGCTGGTTTCTTTGTTGAGGCGGTAAAGGTGGGTTGTTGTTGGGGCTCAGGGACTTCCTCATCGTCACCACCAGTGTATTAGAAATAATCACCGGTTTTTTCTGTCTGGGGTGGTGACTCAGAGTCCTGAGGTTTGTCAGCAGAAGAGCGTGGAGGAGATCGTTGTTGAGATGGAGTCCTTTGGGGTAGAGGTGGCATGGAGGAAGATTCACCAGACTTCTTTGGACGTTTAGGTGCAGAGTCCTTGTCCTTATCATCGTCATCTCTTGGTCGTTTAGGTTGATCTGCTGATTCCTTGCATGATGGTCTGAGTTGATAATCTAGTAGACCTTCAAAAAATTTAGCTTCATCCGAAGTAAAAGTTGCTGATCGTTTTGACCTTTGCATCACCAATTTAGCTATTAACTCAGTTTCAGAGAGATCAGATTCTTTGGCCATTATATGTTTAACCAATACGACGATGTTTGGAGTAAGTTTTCTGGAGAATACTTCTCTTTTCAAACCAGGGACAGTGTCGAGAAGAAACTTGTGAGTATATTCTCTTGCTGTCTTCTCCAATTCCTTTTGGAAATCTCCTTTGATAAACTTCTGGATTTGTTCCCTTTCTTTCAACAACTCATTTATCCCTTTTTGAAGAAAGTTGATTCTGTCAGCAAGTTGATTCAGCTTTTTGTTGGTTACATCCTTCTTCCGTACTTGCTTGACAGCTTTGACAATCTTTGTTTCTGCTCGGGATATCCAAGAGTCTGTTGGTTTCTTCATAGATTTAGATGTGGATCTGGTTGTTCTTTTGGATGGTGGTGGAGATGAATGAGAGGATGAATCTGATGATGATGAGATATGAGGAGACTCAGGGTCCTTTGCTGGTTCAGAAGTTTCTTCTTTTGAGCGTGCTGGACTATCAAGAAGAAAATCATCATATTCAACTTCGTCATCTTTTCCAGACTTGGCCAATTGTTCTGCCTCAATCTTGGCTTCTTCATCAGCTTTTTCTTTCTCAGACTTCTCCTTTTCAGGTTCCTCAAATTCATAGGTGATGGTATCTTCCAATCGTTGTTGTTGTGGATCGTGGGTGGTGGTACCAGTTCCCTTATCGGGTTGATTAACCGCATCAGGAACTGGTGTAGATAGTGCACCACCACTTAACCCTTCGGGGCCACAAGTTTGATCCTTTACAAATTGATCGGCAAGATGTTTGAGTCTGAGGTTCTTCAATTTCTTTTGATATTCTCTTTCCTCATCAACTGATTCTTCTTCAGAACTTTCCTTATCATGCTCAAGCACAAGAGTTTTCCCTTTTCCTTTATCAGCTATTGGACTGAGAGGCTTAGCTACTGTTGGAGTGTCATCGATTGCCGTTTCAGAGTAGGTGACCTCTTCGTCTGATTCAGTTTCCTCAGAGCTTTCATCCACTAGCTTTCTTTGCGGTTCAGACTTTGGAATGGGAATAGGAACAACTTCCTTAGAGGGAACTGTCCTTTTGAGTGGAGGTTTCCTCTTAGGGAACTTTCTTTGACTCTCAGTGCTTGTAACACTTCCTGTACTACCTCTTCTGGTTTTCCCTGTAGGTGTACCAGCGGAATTTTCATCGAGAAAGCCTACTTTGCCTTCTTCAACTGCTACCAGATACCTTTTGTATGAATAGAGTTGTTTGACTGCATCAGTTAGAAGGTGATCTGGCAACACAGCACCTTGTTTCTTTGTTGTAGAGTCCTTAAATCTGACTGTGAGTGTAGGCTCATACAACATGGAGTGATTGTTGGGGTCATTGAGTCTCTTGGGGATATCAGGATTATACCCAAGAGCTCTTTGGATCAACAATTTTGTATATCTGATGTATGGGATTTTGGAGCCAAGCTTTTTGAGGAATGACATCATGTCGTCCCATATCAGAGCTTCAACTTCAATGTGTTTCATGTTGACCAAAGCCCAAAAGATCTGTAGTTCAACGAGCTTGGGATGGTCATAACCACTATCACGTCCAGAAATGGATTTGGTGATGATAATGTAGAGGGTTCTCCATGGCTGAGGAATATTCTTAAGATCCACGTGTGAATGCTTTGTGATTACTCCTGAAGCTTCGTCATAACCAAATTTGATCATAAATTGCAGAAAAACCTCTTCAGTTGGTGTGGCAGTGTATTCGGTTGGCTCGATGACAGGAATGAGGAGAACAGCCCTTAAATCTGCCGGTGTGATGGTGACTTGTTTGTGGTTGAGCGTCACCATCACAGCATTTTGACCTTTAACCTTTTGCATTGTATCCAAGAACTGGTGAATGTAGATCTCGGGAACTGTAGCAGAATTAGTGAGCATGTTCTGATAAGGATGATTCTTCAGAATGTCCACAGCAATTAAACAAGAAGACTCGGAGCAGGTGAGAGTATCAAAATCAACACGAAGGTTGTTCTTTCCAATCTTCATCGGATAGCCATTAGGGAAGATATCTTCAAGGGTGAGAACATTTGGTGCTTCCACATTCTGCATTTGAGCGTCCATGTCGTGATCTGGAAGATATTTAGCCAAAAGAACCAACATATCGAAATACATTATGTTAGTCAATAGATGGTTTTATTGTCTAATTATTGAATGTGATATGTTGATGATTGTTATGAGTCCAATGTCACTTGTTTGTCCGATAGTCCAATGACGTCGTGATAAGTTTCGTGAGTTGATTAACTTTAAGTTTTAAAGTCCATGTTTTCACTTATTTTTCACAACATATTAAACGTTGAAGCTTATTAGTGACATTATTGGTTTCGTGGCGTTATGATTTATCTATTTACAAGTTTGCACGCGTAACAATTCATAATTAAGGTTAAAAACTAGGCTTAGGCATAGAAATGGCAAGCTTATGCGTAAACAGGAGTGGTATACGTGTAAACGTAAGCTTATGCGTAGGTTCTTGACTTACGCGTAAGAAATATTACGCGTAGGAAAAGAGGGCCTTATGCGTAGAGCTTACGCGTAAGCGTATATGGAACCTTACGCGTAAGGCTTACTCGTAAGAGTCAACCTTAGGCTTAGAGGTTACTGTTTACGCATATCCTTCACAGGATACGCGTAGTCCCCAATGTAGAACCGTATGCATAAACGTTACTCGTAAGATTTCTCTTACGCATAACATGCTACGCGTAAGGTGATCCTTATGCGTAGATTGCTAGTAACCTTGATTCTGAATTTTCAAGCGTAGAAGACCTGAAATAAGTTCATCATAGCACCAATATTAACACATACATTCAATTCTTTTCAGTTCAAATCATGAATTCGCAATATGACAGTTACGCGTAAAAACTCTTATGCGTAAAACCTAAACCCTAAGGTTCAAGAATTACGCCTAAGATAATTAGCCATAGGAAATGCACCAAAATGATTCTGGGAAGTCTAGGATGCCTATTAAGTTGTTTTATCCAAGTTTTAACATCAAACTCTAAGCGAATAAAAAATACCCAATTCTTATGAACGTAAACCCTAATTTCCAATTTTTTAGTAATTAGTGTTTCTGGGTAAATTCCAAGCATAGATATGATTAATTCAACATGAATACAACATCTTACAAGCAACCATTCAACCAGAAACGTTCACATATGAAAATACCTAATTTCACGCATAAACCCTAGTTTTCAAAAGTCAAACAATTCGTGTACCTGGGTGTGTTTTATTGACAAAAATGAAATCCTTGATGTTAGATAAACGTTTTGACACAATCATTTTATCCATAAACACTCAAACTTGATTTGGTGTTCATACGCTTATGCGTAGAACACTAAATCGCATCAAAGTGAAGATTTAACCATTGGTTTTTCAAGAAAATCAAAACCTTTGTTTAAAATCTTGTTACAAACACAGAAACACTTACAAATTTGAGATCAAAAACACGGATTTGTGAGATGATTATTACGCGTAGGATGATGGTGGTTGAGGAATTTAATGTGAGTAGTAAATGTGAAAGAAAAGTTGGTGGGGGTTGTTTATGTTTAAAAGTATTTTTAACATTTGACATCTTTAGTCCCTCCACCTTAACCATTTTCATCCAGCGCCCATAACTTCCGTTTTGGTTACCAAACGAGAGATATTTGGAAAGAAACTTGACGACACTCCCCCTCGACTTAAGAAATAAAGAAATTTTATAAATTTTAGTCCGAGGAGTGTCAGTAAACCAGAAAAGTGACCACCATTTAAAGAAACAATCGTGATAAGGTAACATGCAAGTACAAGATTTTATGAAACAGAAAAATATTTACTTTCTCCCCCTCAACACTTGATCGAAAAAATACTGAATTTTGAAAGATAAGAGTGTTGACGGAAGATTTGTACTTGCCATGTTAAAAGAAAAAATAGATAGAAGAATATTTTTGTTGTTTTATCTGATTTTATAATTTTGTATTTTGTTTTTGAAAAGTATTTACAAAAGAGGTTTTGGTGTTTGACTGGTTTTTAAGAATGTTTTAAGAGTTCAGCCAGTTCCTCTTAAGTCAAACACCGCATACCAATCCGGTGGACCAACTCATTAAACCTAGCAGGAGCTAAGGCTTTGGTGAGGAGATCTGCCAATTGGTATTCTGTACCCACAAAGTATAATTCAACAGTACCCTGTTCCATGAGGTCCTTGATGAAATGATATCGAAGATCGATGTGCTTTGATTTCGAATGTTGTACTGAGTTGCACGAGATCGCAATAGCACTCCGATTGTCGCAGTACATCGGGATTCTGTCAAATACATAACCATAGTCTTTTAGTTGTGTTCTCATCCAAATGACTTGAGCACAACACGCCGACATGGCTACATATTCTGCTTCGATTGAGGACAGCGATGTACAATCCTGCTTCTTCGATTGCCATGACACCAGTTTAACACCAAGAAATTGTAATGCTCATGAAGTGCTTTTTCGTGAATCTAAGCGACCTGTGTGATCAGCGTCTGAAAAAGCTATTAGTTCAAAACCAGAATCCTTCGGATACCAGACCTCAAGTTAATGGTTCCCTTGATGTATCGAAGGATTCTTTTAGCCTCAGAGAGGTGGGTTTCAGTTGGTCTCGACTGATAACGGGAGCAGAGATATACGGAAAAAACAATATCAGGTCTGCTAGCTGTTAGATACATGAGAGACCTAATGATACTAAGGTATTTGGTAGGGTCCACCAATTTCCCATGTAAATCAGCGTCTAGCTTCTTGGTATGAGCCATTGGTGTGGCATAGGTGTCACAGGTTTGCATTCCAAATTTGTTAAGAATTTCAAGGGCATATTTGGACTGACTCAAGAAAATACCACGGGGTGATTGATGAACTTGTAGTCCTAGAAAGAACGTAAGTTCACCCATCATGGACATTTCAAAATGTTTCTTCATTAGTTTTGCAAAAGCGATTGAGTACTTTTTATGTGTTGACCCAAAAATGATGTCATCCACGTAAATTTAAACAATTAAGATATGTGCCCCGTGATATTGTATGAAAAGAGTTGGGTCGACCAGAACCTTTGGTACAAATTATTGGCAATGAGGAATGATGATAACTTATCATTACCACGCCGAGGGAGCTTGTTTGAGTCGGCGAGAGGGCTTTATTCTTCGGATTTATAGACATGGTTGGGAACTCGGGATCAACGAACCACTGGCGACATAAACCGTTTCACTGGTTGACCATTCAGAAAAGCAGTTTTGGCGTCCATCCGAAGACCGTTATATTCATATGAGCGCGAACACGAAAGATCCAGGCCTCAAGACGAGCACCCGGAGCGAATGATTCTTCAAAGTCAATACCCTCTTCCTGTCTATAACCCTTAGCCTGTGACTGGTATTTACGATTACCGTTCCTTGGCCATCCAATTTGTTTTTCCAAATCCATTTGAGACCAATGACGTAGACCCCTGTTGTCTTTCAACCAGTTCCCATACTTCAAGACGTTTGAATTGGTTGAGTTCTTCTTGCATGGATTCAATCCAGTTGTCCTTTGTCATTGCGTCTTTAATGTTTTAGGTTCAGATTGGCAGACAGTGAGTGCATATATGCAATGTTCACCGTCTGTGTGAAGACGTTGTCTTGTTACGACTGGTTGATTCGGGTTGCCAATTATGTTTTCAAGAGGATGGTCTTTGTCCAACGGTGTGTGTATAGGGTTGATGTTGGTATACATTGTGCAGATTTTGAGGATTCAAATGGCTTGTAGATGATTCCGCGACATCAGGTGCAGCAGTTTCATTAGCAAACGGGTTAAAGAACGCATTTGGATCAAAATCTGGAGGTGGGGGTACTTCATTAAGAACATTATCAGCTGGTTCAGCGTCGTTGGATGCAGTTTGTTCAACTGTTGTTGTAGAGTCAACTGGTGGTGCTTCTTCAACCGTAGTTGTTGTAGCAGGTGTATCAGGTATTGGAATATGATCAGGTTGTGCAGCGGAAACATCGGATACACCTGGAGCACGTTCATCAATGTCATCACTGAACAGCGGAGAAAATATCTTTTTCATTTGTTGACGAGTAAGCTGAGGGCTTGGTTCAGCTGATGATGGGGTTTGAGGGAAGTTTAGACGGTTGTGACCGGGTTCCAAGCTGTTATGCTCAGAATCCATTTTTGTAAGCTCATCAAAATTAGCATGAATCGTTTCCATAACCTGTTTTGTACGACGATTCCAGATCCGGTAACCTTTAGAATTCTCACAGTATCCAATAAAGACTCCAATGTCAGCTTTGGCTTTGAGCTTACCAAAGTCATCACGATCATTATTCGGATAGCAAAGGGATCCAAATACATGAAAGTGTTTGAGATTCGGTTTTCGGTTGTGGATAAGCTCAAATGGTGTTTTGTTGTGGCGTTTTGTTATTATTGAACGGTTCTGAGTGTAGCATGCAGTTGAGACAGCTTCAGCCCACAAGTAATCTGGAAGTTTAGCATTGATTAACATCGTTCTGGCAGCTTCCACTAATGTACGATTTCGTCTTTCAACAACTCTGTTTTGTTCTGGGGTACGTACAATGGATGTTTGATGCTCAATTCCCACTTTCTCATAAAATTCTTGAAGAGTTTGGTTCACAAATTCAGTTCCTTTGTCTGTTCTGATTTGGCGATCTGTTCCTCGAGCTGAACTTGAATTTTCATAAGAAAGGTGATGATCATCTGTGGAGCTTGATCTTTGCTTCAAAGAAAGTAGACCCAAGTCCATCGTGAGTAGTCATCGACAATTACCAAGATGTAGCTTTGCCATTAATCGCTTGTACGCAAGATCGGGCCACATAATCCATGTGAAGAAGATGAAGCACATGCTGATGTGTTCCACCTTTGAAGGAAAATGAGCACGAGTGCTTTTCCCTTGTTCACAAGCTGAGCATAGGTGATCTTTAGAATACCGGAATCTCGGGAGACCTTCAACAAGTTTGTGTCGAGCAAGGTTGGTGATGGTTTGAAAGTTTAAATGTGAGAGACGGTGCCATAGCCAAGATTTTGTAGATGTAGCCTTTGAGAGTAGACAGATGGAGAGATGAAGCATGTCTTGCATTGAGATTGTGTATAGACTAGAATTTCGAGAGCCAGACATAAGATCGTTTCCTTGTAGATCACGAATGAAACAAGTTTTCTCCCGAAAAGCAACTTCCAAATCTCCATCACAGAATTGACAGACTGAAAAGAGATTGTGACCGAGGCCTTCCACATAATAAACCCTGCTAATTTTGATATTGCCATTGATATAATCTCCGTAGCCCATGATAGCTGCGAAGTGATCATTCCCGAATCTGACAGTGCCAATGAACTTTGCAATAAAGTTTGATAACAATTTAAGATTGCCTGTCATGTGTCGGGAACATCCGCTATCAACAACCAGGATGATCAGATCATCCGTGATAACACGATGACACAGATGGAATAGAAGTAGATGTGGAACCGGAATGTTAGAGGGTTCAAGCAGCATGTTAGAAATACACGCATCAATGATTTTAGGTATCCATTTAAATCCTAGTGTATTATGTATCCATTTCTGCCATCTCCAACTAGTCTTAGCTTTAGTCTTAGTGAATGCACTAGGTGGTACTACATTCCTTGGAGGTGAGACTGAGCTACAGGGACATCAATGCGTTTCTTAGAATCTAAAGCGGCGGTTTACAAGCAATGACTTAGAAGCATTTATGGGCCTAGAGGTATTCCGTGTCTTAGGATTCCGTAAACGAGACAAGATAGCTCTAGCAACACATTTATCATGACAATCGAAAGCATACTTACTTACAAATACACAAGATGCTTCAGACTGAATATCAAAAGTACTTAAAGGTTTAGCATTCGTTACAACACTTTTTCCATTACATTTGTCGGACGCAATATCTAAAGTGGGTGCAACTTGAGTCTTATTCAAAGTCCTAGGGTGTTCTTCTACTTCAGCATTCTTTATTGTTCTTTCTTAGGCCGAAACTTCCTATTCTTCCTTGTATTGCTTCTAGTGGAAGTGCGGACGTTTGGAAAAGAGGCAACTATTCTGCTTCAGAGAGAGGAAGCCCATTAGTATCTTGTGGTTTGCTAAGTGTTACAGGTGCAATTTTCTTAATGATGCTAGGGTGAACTTGTTCATACTTTCCTAACATTTCCCTTAACTTAATGATAGTGCACCAAATCTTGATTTTCAGAACGAAGATTTCTAGAAAAGTTCATGACTTCTTTAGTGTGTGCAAGATAATGATCAAGTTCATTTGATGCTTCATCACGAGTCTGTTTGAGTAGATCAAATATGACACCATATTCCTTTTTAACTTTTGCAAGTTCTTGTTCATATTTTGAGATTTGACATTTCAAAGACGCGTTTTGATCATCCAGTTGCTCAACTTTTGGATTAAACATTTTGGAATGCAACTGGTTGATTTTGTTTTGCCAAGCAAGTTCACGATTATGACAATCTTTTTGACACCATTGAAGACGACGTTTTGCATTTGAAAGCTCGTTTAACAATCGTTCATTTTCACCTTTTAAAGACTCGATCTGATGCACATTATCAATATTCTCAACAATTTCAACAGAATCAACAAGATCGCAGAGATATAATCGATGCATTAGCAATAGAATAAAACAACACAACATTATGGATATCAGCACAGATAACATCTTTCAAGAGTCGATCAACATCTTTTCTCAATAATTTCTTTTTACGTTTAGTATTTGAAATCGATGTTTCTATTTTCTCGAAAACTGTTTTCATTAGACCAAGTTCCTTGTGAAAATCCCTTTCCCAATATATTGCACAGGTTTTCAAAATTTTGACATGGGGTAAAATTCTTTTCTGAAGAATATCTCTTTGTTCTCGTGCTAGAGGCGATTGAAAATGTTCAACTTTTATTTTAGAATGAAATTCAATCTCACGTTCAAAATTTTGAGGTCAGATAAGAAAGTGTCAAAGTATTTTATAACGCGACAACTTTCAGCTTTTGTTTTAACTTCACTAAGTGAAGGTAAAGGACCATTAATTTGTGCACCATTGTGTTGGGACTGAACTTCGAAATCGGTGTGATAACCAAAGGTATGTTTGAAGTATCTTGTTGTGTGACAAAAGTTACGGCTTTTGAATAGTTAAATGGTTTGTTATAAATGACATTTTCCATTTTGACCGACTCTTAATCAACATCTAATTCTTCCATGCGATTATATTCAACAACAGTCATAATTGAATCATCAATTCTATGTTCTCCACTGTAAACTTCAGGATTTGGTTTGAATTCTCTGTTTGAAAACTTAGGTTTGTAATCAGCAAGAATCGGTCCATATCCATTTGGATTTGGTTTAAAAGTAAACTTTTGAATAGTTGTGATTGACTCACCATGTTTATACACAACATTTTGAAACTCTTTGATTTTGTGTTGTAAGTCGACAGTTTCTTCAAGATAGTTATCTATTCGTTTCGTGGAATGCTTTTTGTACTCAGAGAACTGTTTTGGACAAGTTAACAACTCAGCCTTGGCTTTTTGAGTTTCCAAAGTAAAAGCGTTAATTTGTTGTTTATGTTCATGTTTCAGTTGTTCTATTTGAGACACCAAAGCATTCTTGGATGCGGCTAGATCACGTATCTGTCGTTCTAATAATTTTTCGTTTTGATGAGATTTAGCAAAAGCGACTTCAAAACCTTTTTCACGTTTTTCTTGAGTTTTAAAAACATTGATTTGTCTGATTAAGCATTCATTATCCCTAATTATCAGTGCATTTTTATCTTTTATTTGCGTGCAAATTTCCAAACGAGATTCTTGGTCTTTAATTAAGGTCAAGAGCTCAATTTCTATATTAGACAAAAGCTCATCTTGTTCAACGTGAGTCTCAACATGATCATTATTTAGATCCTCAAATATAACCACGAGTCAACTTGATTATCAATATTAACCATAAGATTATCTTGATCGTCAAATATAACTACGGGATCTATTTGATAATCATCAGAATGAGATGTAGATGGCTCATGTTGAACACTCTAATCCTTGTCGGATGGAGAAATTGGCGGAGATATCAGATCATAAATGAGTGTATTTTTTTCCGGTACCTGAGACAAGCCGTCAGTGTCATACACTGGGCCTGTGTCACTCATGTGTAGAGCTTGCATTTGTGCCATCAACATCACTGCTGCATTAGCCTGCAAGTCCTCCATATCATCATCAGAATCTGCATCTGCCATAAAGCTCTGTTCCTTGTTGGTAAGAGTGCCACTAGCTTCATCCTTGAGAGCCAAGAGCAAAGCCTCTTTGTGATAAGAACTGCCTCTTGTCCTCGTCTTAGGGCATGCATTAGCTAGATGACCCTTCTCATTACAGTTATAACAACGAAGACCAGTGACCCCATTCTGAGCATTCTCTTGTTCAACCACTTGAGCCCTTTTTTGTTGCGGAGCACCGATGTTATTCCTTCCCATAACATTAAACCCTTGACCACCTCCCATCTGACGACCATAACCACGATTCTGAACTTCAACGCGTCCATTGTTCACAACAACCTGATTCCTTGTGTTTGATGAGGAACGAATGCGATTGTTGGATTTGTTTGTATACCGGCCGAAGGCTTTAGCAATCATAACAAATCCTTGTTGCAATTCATCGAAAGCATTGGAGTCCTCATCAGCTTCACTGTAAAGTGCTTGAGCATTGTTGTTGTTGTATGGAACCAATTGAGTTTGTTGCTGTGACGGATCAGATGGTGCGATGGTTGTAGTTGGTTGAGGAGTGGGTTGAGGAGGAACATTAGTTTGAGCCCACAAAGCAAGTTGTTGATTGTCCGGAAGTGACTGTGGAGCGGGGAGTCCACGGATAGCCCTTTCTTTGTCAACTTCTTTTTGGTGAGGCTTCAAATAGTCGCATAAACAATCCGTATGTAGCATGATGAAGATTCTTAGCTTGACGGAGAAAAACGACATACTTCTCCCATTCCGGACCAAGACTACTTAGGAACTTAGTGTTAACAGCAATTTGTGGCATGATGATATTGTGTTTGTCCAAATCATTGATGATGTCTGAAAAGCTGTGATGATATGACTCTAATGTCTCTCCTGGTTCAATCATGAAGTGTTCATAAGCCAAGTAGATTTTGGATTCCATGTCTTCCTGATTGAGTGTTGTGCCTTCCATTAGAAGATGAATATGTTCCCACATTGCTTTAGCTATCTTTTGAGCATCAACACTTCGAAGGATCGGATTGGGTAATCCCAAAAGGATGTATTGCATTGCTAGTTCATCGGCTTCAAAATGTAGAAGTTCATCACCTGTGAGGTCTGAGATAGTTGCAATGTTGGTAACAGCATCTCTTGGTGGATTGGCATTAGGATCTGCGGGTGTGACAACAATAGGCTTTTGAAATGGACCTTCCATAATGACCTTCTTTAAGAACTTTCCATGTGGCTTCTTTAGATCACAAAACCTAAAGAACCTTATCACCCATTGATCATAATTTTCGGGAGTGAGCATTGGAGGTCTATCAAGTGAGCCAGCTTCATGAATTGATTGTTGGCTACTTAAGGCTTCACACATCTTGCCAAACCATGTCGGTTCCTTCATAGTACTCCTGGATGGATGTTGATTGTAGAATTTTGTGTAAGGTTGTACTTTAAGACTAGGTGGTGGTTGAACCATTTGTGGTGGAATTGCTCCTAGATGTGGAGTATGTTGTTGATTAAATTGTTGTTGATAAATTTGTTGTTTTTGATTAAATTGTTGATGTTGTGGACTTAGTTGTTGTTGTTGTTGTTGTTGTTGATTATAAGTGTAAGGAAAGTAGCAAGAGTATGGTGGTTGAGACATGTTGAAAACTTGTGTTGTTAAATGGATCTTTTTAGTTGAGTGAAACGTTGTTGATGAAGTATCCTTAGGCGTAGAAAGCACGTTAAGGCAAAGCAACACTTAGGCGTGAAAACACCAAACTTACGCATAAAAGTGATATTTACGAGTAGGAGTAGCGTACGCTTAAGAATTGAGAAACACTAAATTTATGCGTAAACTGAAGGTTAGGCGTAGAAAACTTATGCGTAAGATTATCTTAAGCGTAAGACAGGGCTTAGGCGTAAGAATAAGCTTAGGCGTAAAAGAGTTCTACGCGTAAGATTGAGCTTACGCGTAAAATTAGGGTTTTGCCCAAAAAATCTTTTACACTATCACAGTGTAAAGGATATCCAAAGTCGAAGTGTTTTCAAGCTTATCCAAGCAAAAAAACACTGAGTAAACCACGAAATCTGAATATCAAACCACGGATGAATTACGCGTAAGAATAGGGTTTTCTTACGCGTAGAAAGCAACCAAAAATGATTTCTGCCCAAAGATGTTTCTAAACCAGATATTTGTGATAAAACAGCTTCAATATCACCAAAATAACACAAAAGTGTGAAACTTGATTATCCAAAACTTAAAAACACCTTACGCGTACGGATGAACACGCGTATAAAACCAAGCTTAAAACTAAGGAAAAACACGTAAAGTTCGAAACTTTTTGCTTAAAATTGAAATTTTAACACTTCAAAACGATGAAAGTACAAGAATCTTGGATTGAAAAGTGTAAAAATATGAGTTTTTAAACGTAACAAAGTTTGTAACTGATGAGTGTGTAAATACTCATCATTTTTAGTCAAATCTGAACTGCAAAACGTTTAAAAATGCTCATAAATGCATCAAAATACTGAAAATATTCCAAAATTGCATTTTATATGTTTCAGATGCAAAATGTTCAAAATCAGATGAAAAATGAGCTAAGTTTGCATAATTGGCAGTTTCAGTCCCCCAAGTTTCAAAAGTTGTCAGAAATAGTCCCTGAGCCTTAATTTCAAAAGAAAAATCACCAAAGGTCCTTTTAAAATCATAACTTGTCAAATTTAGTCCTTTGGTGAAAAATGTCAAAAGTTTTGAGAAATTACAAAATTGGTCCTTCAAGTTTGAAAATTGGCAAAAATGGCCCCTGGAAATTTGAAAATGTCAAGTTTGGTCCTTGTATTATTAAAACTTGTCACTTTTAGTCCTTGGAGCAACTTTTCAGAATTGGCAGAATAGGTCCCTCAATTTCAGAAAATTGCAATTAGGCCCTTGTGTTAGTAAACCTTTTATACACCCTTGGCCCTTGTCATTTCTATTTTGGACCCTGCCATGTTAGCCTTTTGGACCCCCTACCTTTGGACCCTCCCTTTTAATAATCCAGTCAAACCACAGTTGACTCCTCTTTTCCCCCCCACTCACGGGTATCCTTCACCATCATCACAAAAACCTGCAACTCACCTGCTAACACTCCACCATCATCATCCCTACCCTCCTCCAAACACAACACTCCAAGGATGCATTAAATGCCCACTAAACCTAACTCTGCCATCTCCAGCTGTTAAAACAAGTTTTGGCGCCAAATTTCAATCAAACGGCCAAAATGATCCTAAGCCATCCAATGGCCCATATTAGTGCTGGGATTTGAAGAGAGAGGGGAGAGAAACAGATTGGAGTATAAAAAGGAGCAAGAGGAAGGCAAAAGATATAGTAGTTAGTTTATTTTCTTAAATGTATGTCGTTTTTAAACCTTTCATGTCTTAAATAGCTTTTCAACTGTAATATCAAGTTATTTTGTATCAAACATAGTAGTTTTAATGTATTGCAACTCTGTTTAAATATCAATTCAAGTTAATGTTCATTTTCCATAATTTATGTCCACTGTTGAAATTTTTATTTTCAAACTCCTTTGTTTAAGATTTTAGCAGCTCAGTTTCAATCTCAAACAAGCTTCTATAAGCTTATCATAGCTTTTTACAAGCTAATATTCAAGTTTCAAGCACTTTTGGAATTTGGTCAATGAAAGTCAAAAATGGGCAAAAATGTTGCAGAAATGGTAATGGGTGATGCAGACATGGATTTGGGTTGATTTATAGTCAGTTGGATTGGTTTTGATAGGTTAGTAGTTCTGGTTCTAATGATGGCAAGCCATAGTGGCTGGGGACTTTTGTAAGTGATCTTCAAAAGTTCTTGCATATACTATATTTGTAGTCATAATCTGTTAAAACATGTTCAATTAATGTTACTTAAGTGAGCTTAACTCAGTTTGATCATTATCACTTGTTGTTTCAGTAGTTAGTATAGCTTTAATTTGCAAAACTGTATTTGAAAGGGTGTTTGGATCAGCTTGTTACACTGTATTTGAAGTTAGTGCAGTGGGTATTGCATGTTGGTTCATGATTGTTTAGTCCAATTGAACTCATCTCAGTCAATATCTTGTGCCTGCAACTCATAAAAGTCAAATCTCATTAAATCTGTCTCATTCACTTAACTGTTGTGATTTTGGATTAGCAAACTCTTGATTTGTGTTTAGAATTGTTAGAGATAACTTGAATTAGTGTCATTTCATCATAATATAACATAATCAGTCCTCCAATTGGTTTCAAATTTCATTTTGGTCAAATCTTCACAACTGTTATCAAAAGTCAAATTGGCAAAAAGCTATTTTGAGCCAACTGAGGTGATTTTTCATTGGTTCATTTTTGAGCCACATTAAGTGAAACTTGGTATTTCATACACTTCCCTTGGTCTATTTTCTTATAGCCATTTTAGTAGATTTTTGCAATTTTTTTAGAAGTCTCAAAAGTGCTTGTTTTTTGGGTCTCATATGCCCTGTTCACACAAAACTCAGCATCAACTGAGTTTTCTCGTTTGTCCAGGGTTGCACAGAGCTCATAAGAGCTTGTTAAAGCCTGGTTTTTGGTTTACATGTTACCACCCAGGTCTATTTTAAGTCTCCATATTTGGTCTTTGGTTCCTAGCTTATTTGAGTGCTTATTCTTTGGCTCAAAGTAGACCACTGAAAACTGTTTTTAGTTATTATCTCAAAGCATCAAATCTGTTCAATCAGCAAATCAGAGGTTTAAGACAGTTTAGACTTGTTGCATTTTGGTTATTTTAGCATATTTTGGCTTCTGTAAAAAGTTGGTAGCTTATTGTGGTGTTTGGCTTATTCAAAGTGCTTATTCATAAGCACATTCCATAGCAGTTCCATAATCTCACACACAACCTACTGTTTTTCCAATTTTCCTAGATTCCAAATATAATTTTAGAGTTTTCCTGAAATTTTCAGATTTTTCTAAGTTAGTTTGCTATTTTTCTTCATTTTAATTAGTTTTTTAAGCATTTTTAATTAGCATTTAATACAAAAAATTTAAGAAAAGTTTCAAAAAAATAATTTTTCATTTTTCTTAAGTTAAGATAAATATAAAAAGACAAAAAAATATTTTTCCAAATTTTTCTTAGTTCAATTTGTATTTTTAAGCAATTTAATTAGTTTTTAATAGTTTTTAATTCCTAGAAAATTCAAAAATAATCAGAAAAATACAAATATAGTTTTGAAAACTCTATTTTGTTATTTTAGATTTTTCTAAGTCAAAATTTTATTTTTCTAGCTTTGTTTCATATTTTCTTGTATTTTAGGCTATTATTTAATAGTTAAAAATAGTTTTTAATTAATAATAATTAGACAATTAGTTATAAAAATAATTTTCTTTTTCTAAATATTTTCTTTTGTCATTAGGTTTGTAAAAATAGCATTTTCATATTTTTAGGGTTAATATTGATTAAGTTTCACTTTTTCTTTTGTACGCTACGTAGTTTTTAAGTAAGTTTTATAAAAACATAAAAACAAAAACATCATTTTGCAAATAGTGATAGCGTTTATTTAATATTTTTTTTTATCTTTTTAATTTCCTTTAATTTGCATTTAAGCCCCTTTAGTTTATGAGCTTTTTCTGTAGTTATAATAATTCAAATCCCTTTTCCGTTCAAATCTCTCGATCACTATTCGTTGGGTGATCCATTGCATAGCTCGCTGGGACATAACGACCCGGGGAAACACTATACTCCCCTGATCTTCATTACATTCATTTCTGAACCGTTTTAAGTTCCTTACGGTCGGCCATTCACAAGTGGCCGGTTTGAGTGAGAAAACTTGACGGTTTGGCGCGGATCAGTAACCGTGACTTACGCGTAGACCCTAACAACTTCAAAAACAAATAAACTTTTCACCCAACTATTTGGCGAATGATACCACTGTTAGGTTCCCATATTAGTAACACAAGCATCAATATAAGGAATAGAAGACAAGATAATCGGATAAACAAGACAAACACTTATGCGTATGAAGATGTAGAAGAGTTATGCGTATGAAGTGAAATGAATTGAACAACCAACCCTCAAGTGAGGGTTATACAAGAGTATTTATAGGGCAAGGAGCTAGGGCAACACTTCTAAACTCCTTCCCTTCTTATGGGCCTGGGCCAAGGCTCATGGGCCTTCTACATAAGCCTTAGCTTAATAACAAACATAAAGGCCATATTAAGCTAACTATTACATATGAATTACTAACACTTGAATTAATGTTTAGGAGTGATTCCAACATGCTCGACGAAAAGGAAGTTCCTTTGACCCCGAACGACGCGTGTAGCGTTATCACCTACACACTTAAGAAAACAAACGAAATCTTCCCGTAAAATCAACGGTAAAACTATATATGACACAACTACACTAGAAAGAAAGTAAGATATAATGCTTGTTGAATTGATGTTTGCAGTTTTTCTGGAAAATTAAGACTTGGGAATTTCCAAAAATTTATAAGTAGCAAAGAAAACGAAAAAAAAGGATAAACTGTTTCTGCATAGCCTGACGTCGTCGGCTTTAATCCTGACGCCGTCAGTTGTCCTGACAGACCGGTCTCACGCTGCTTTTCTATAAAAATTCTGGAAAAATTACATCTTTAAAACCTGAAAAAATTCCTGCAAAACATCCATTATGACTTGATACAAGCATTTGACTCTTAACAAACACACATATATATCAATTTCACTAATTGTAATTCTCATGTTCATGTTCTTTAAAAATGTATGTGATCTTCCCTACACTTATCTTTTTGTAAAATACCTTTATATGTAATTAAGACGAGGTTAAAGAAAAAATAAAGCATTTTCACAAAGTCAAACATGAGAATAAGCAACAATGAAAAAGATATAAGACACACAAAAAGCAAACAATTAAGCATGGGTTGCCTCCCATGAAGCGCTTTTCTTTATTTGTGAGTCTTGTAGCTAGACTCGAAGTCGTGCTCCTACGTTTTCTCGTTTTTCATCCTCAATGAAAACTCTATCATATTGACAAAATTCTCATCCACTCTATACCTAGGTCCTAGGGTCAAACAATCCCTATACTAGAGGCTCCTTTTCTCCCACATAAAGTTCAAGCCTTTTTCAACGTCTTCTTTGCTCTTTTCCTCAAAAGCTCTAATGTTATCTCGTTCATAGAGGGATAGAGGGCCATATCCGTTCATCTTCCAAGGCATCCTATAAGTAATTTCATCGCCCCCTTCTACAAATCTAATCATTCCCTCGGACTTGTTATAGCTTAACTTAGATTTTTCAACAAACGGTTTTCCTAACACAACTTGGGACAAGCTATAGTCGATGACACATCCTATATCTTCTAGGACCATAAAATCAACTAGGTGAGTGAAGTTTCCTACAAAGACGTGTATATCCTTGACCCTTCCCACAAAATTGTAAAACCCCACCGGGATACTTAGGGTCCCTCCTAATCTTAAGTCGCGCATTCATTATGTCATTGTAAACAGCTGATGACATCACATTGATGGGAGAGTCCGTATCTATGTAAGCATGTTCGACATTCCTATATCCAATCATACAAGGGATCTTAATGTTCTAGGGATTTCCTCTCCTAATCTTTGGGCATATTCTAATGATGGGTGATCGAGGATTGTCGATTATGTATTGGTGGTATGCAACTTCTTCCTTAGCGGGATAACAATTAAAATAGGCACTAGTCTCCTCATTCTCACTTTCATTTACTAAGTCACCACATGAACTATTGCTAATCATGGAGCCAACAATTGAAGCGCTAATCGCTTTTTCAACAGCGTCCCTAATTGTACTCTCAAATACCCCACGCAAATCTTGAAGTTCATTGATTTTATTAACAATTCGGTTGCGACGAGGGTTGGAGGGATGTTGGTTAATTGGTTGGCTTGGAGTGGGTAGGCAAAACTTAGTGAGGAAACGGGTGGTGAGATCATCCCAACTTGAGATGGATCCGGCGGGAAGTCGCTCAATCCAATTACTAGCTTGGTCCCGTAGAGCGAATTGGAAGAGACGCAAGCGTGTGGTCTCCCGTGTGGTAGCATCAAGGTCGATGAAGTCAATGATTTTAAGGAAATACTTAAGATGCTGATTAGGGTCTTCGGAACGAAGTCCATGGAATGCACACCCGTTTTGCACCAACCGGATGGTGTCGGATCGCAGGGCCGTAGTTTGAGCTTGATCGGGGAGCTCAATGGTGTTCCTATAGCCTTGATGGCTCGGTCTAGAGTATTCACCAAGAGTACAGCCTCTTTGCGGGTCAATTGGTGGTGGGTCGATGGGAAGTGGTTGATTTGGTGGTGGGTTATCACCTTCCATGATGAAAAGTGATGAGGTTACGAACAAAGACACAAAGAAGGCGGATAGACTACAAGAAAGCTGATGAAAATGATAAAAAAATCTTACTTGATAGGAATCAAGCAAGGGAACCTAAACGAGATAGAAATCTAACTAGCTATTCTATTCCCCGGCAAGGGCGCCAAAAACTTAATGCACGCGGGAGGCGCGTTCGGGGTAAAGAAAACTTCCTTTTCGTTGAGCAAGTTTTTCAACCTCCAAGGCAGTGAACCTAATCGTTGTAGTGTAGTAATGGGTAAGCCTCGGGGATTGATATCATTCTCTAGGGGAATAGGAATGCTAATAAGAAATGTATGACGAGAAGGTGGGGGTTGAGGATGATTTTTTTTTTTTATAATCTTTTTATGGTTTTTTAGAAATCTAAGGTAAAATCTAGGGGCAATTGGTTTGGGGGGTGGTACTTCTACCGATTACTCTACTTATCTAATTATCTAGTTATCTAATTACTACGGGTAGCTACGTCGATTTGACGTGTGCTCGTATGATGATTAAAAATGTGTTTACCGAGATACTATTACTCCCTAGTTATCTTTTATTGGTCGGTTGAATTGTCACACCTTATCTTAACGCGTTGTATTCCTAAGGTCGTAGGGTATGCGTGCTCCCTAGTTCTTTGAGGTTATCTCTCGTATGCAACCTACGAAGTCGACAAGCCTAAGCTATTTCATCCATAGACCACATCATCATAAAGCATATTCAAGCATTAAATACAATGAATGGTGCCTAGTTGCACTCCTAAGCCAATTTACAATTAAGATAAGAAAAAACCTAACAATAATCAATAACTAGGTTTCATAGATCTAAGCAAACACACAAGAAATTTAGCTAGACATGGTAAACAAGCAAGCATACACACAATCAATCAAATACGGGATAGACATAATTTTACTTTGGATTAAAATACTTATCTCGATGTGTAAAATAGGGTATGTGACCCTAAGATACTGTCCAATTCGGACTACAAACGATTTAGGGTTTTTTCTCCAAAAGTATACCTCCCTAAATGCAGAAAAATCAAATTCTATATATAGATTTACAAATGCGACGGCGTCACCTTTTGCATGGGACGCCGTCAGCTCGCCGTCATTAGGGTTTCATATGGGCCAAGTCATCGATGGGACGACATCACCTTAGAGTTGTGACGCCGTCGGTCTTCAGTTGGGACGTCGTCTCGATTCTAGATCTGTGCCGTCTGAGTTGAAAACTGTGAGTGACGCCCTTCTTCTTTAAGGCGTGACGCCGTCAGGTTTTGTAACCAGAATTTCCACTTAGCCGTCGCGTGCATGTTTTGATCAAGTCATCATAGAGGGACGGCGTCGCCCTTTTATTGGGACGCCGTCAGGTACTGTTGATCAGCTTTGAGTGGCTTCGATCTTGACTTTGGCATTTTCTTCATGTATTTGCTCCTTTTCGTCCAAATGTGCTTCATTCCAGCATTTTGCTTCCAAGAGACCTAAAAAGTAAAAAGGAATGAAATTAAGCAGTAACGGGTATAAAAGTGGTCGATTTAGGGCTTAAATGACCCCCTAAAAGTTTACGTTTTAAATCCTTATCAAATTACGTCATCCACATCGGTTGAGTAATTTTACCCACACCCTTGAGATGTACTCATCTTTAGTACACGATACCCCTAGTGAACCCCTTAGAGCCTATCCTTTTTGCGGTTCTCGTGATGTTTCGGTTTTCGGAATATCAATGAAGAGCATTGTTTTTAATCCACCCTCAAATGTTACCCCCAAATCGCCTTAGCCCACCTTGTATGCACTCATCTTTAGTGCATTATTGTAATCATTGTTTAAACCCTTAGTTCAATTATCTAGTTACTTGCATGGGTGCTAAGTCAAGTCTTATCATTTGTATACAGTTTTGGGACGATTGGGACTCATGGGTTAAAGTAGTATTTTATGGAGTAAAGGGAAGGAACGATAAATTCAATTTCCCTTTGTCTACGTAATTAAGTACTCCAAGTGTTTTGATCTTTTCAAATCGGGTCAATTAGTGTTAGTGAAATAAAAACTCAAGTGTAGGGATGCTCCTATAAATCCCTTTATTTTGATGTTATCGTAGAGGAAAGTAAAGTAAAAAGGTATGAAAAAAAATCAAAAAAAAGAAGGAGTTAAAAAAATCAAAAAAAAGAAGGAGTTAAAAAAAATGAAAGAGTTAAAAAAATGATGAGAAAAACTTACGGGCTACCATCCTACATCTATCTTTATGTTTATATTTTTAAGTTTATGTCGTTTGATTTTATTTCAAGTCATTATCTAGTGTTAGTGAGTCGAGTCTTGGCTTAGCAACGCCACGTTTTATATGCTTGTAACATAAGATTTTTGACTTGCCACCACTAAATATCCCCTTACCCAACAAAACCCTTTATTTCCCTACCCAAAGCCTAACATTACAACCCTTTGTAAAGACCTCTTAGATAGTTATTCCTAGGTGCTTACGCCAAAGCGGTAGAAGTTTGATCTATTCTCAAGCCTATGGTGAGGTGCTAGAATTCAAACACCAATTTTGAGGTGCTAGTGTATAATTTTCGTGCTTGTTATGACTATTGTGGCGCTTGTACTTGTTGTAAACTATTCTAAACCAATGCTAAATTGATTGGCTAAAATCACATTTGCTTGAGGACAAGCAAATTCCAAGTGTAGGGATATTTGATAAAAATTTAAAATATATGTTTTTAGGGGGTCATTTAAGCCCTAAGTCGATACATTTATATCCGTTACTGCTTAAAATCGTTCCTTTTCATATTTTAGGTCTTTTGGAAGCAAAATACTGGAATCAAGCACTTTTGGACGAAAATGAGCGAAAACATGAAGAAAACGACAAAGTCAAGAAACAAGGCTGATTTCTGCACCTGACGGCGTCCCAACCCAAAGGCCGACGTCGTCGCTAAGAAGGTTTTCTAATAGATTTCAAGCAACGACTCAAGCCTGATTTTGGTTCTACAACATGACGGCGTCACGCCTTATTTCTGGAGGGTGTCTCCCTTTATTTTACACCAGACGACCAAGACCCATTCCAAGACGACGTACCTATTGAAGCCAGAGGGCATCACACATCCTCAACTGACGCTGTCCCAACAATGACTTGGCCCAAACGAAACCCTAATGACGTCGACCAGACGGTGTCACAATCTAAAGGCTACGACGTCGCATTTGTAAATCTATATATAGACTTCAATTTTTCTGCATTTAGAGTGTAGTATTTTGGAGAGCAAACCCTAATTCGTTCATAGTCCGACTTGGGCAGTATTTTATGTTTCCGAAGCCTTCTTTACACTTAAAGATAAGTTTGTTAATCTGTTATATCACCATGTTTATCCTATGTTCAATTGTTTATGTGTATGCATGCTTATCTATCATGAGTAGCTAAATTACTATTGTGTTTGCTTAGATCTATGAAACCTAGTTGTTGATTATTGTTAGGTTGTCTCTTGTTTTAATTGGTAGACGCTAGAGTATGGAAAATTGGCTTCTTCTTTAATTGTTGCGAGCTTGAACATCCTAAATAGCACAAAGCTTGAGAGTGCACTTGAGCCATCGTTGTGTTTATTGCGTGAGTTGTAGCTTTAGGATAATAGACTATTCGGGGGAGATACTACGGTATTTGGCGATTCCGGATAGTCTAGAGGAGAGTTGTGATTCATAAAACTAGGGAATTAGGCACCCCCTATGACCAATACGGAATACAACGCACCAATAAAAATGAGGATGTGACAATTCAATCGACCAATAAGAGATAACTAGGGAGTAAGAATATCTAGGTAAACACGCTTTTAATTATCATAAGAACACACAATTAATCCATATATTATTTTCTTCTTTCATTAGTTAATTAGTTTTTAATCTTTATTAGTAAGTAGTTAAAATTGGTAGAAGTATCACCCCCCACTCCTAAACCCCGAGATTTTACTTGTTTTCCTAAAAAATATAAAAAGCTAAAAAGAATTACCCTCAACCTCACCTTCTCATCATACATCTCTACTAGCATCTCTATTCCCCTAGAGAACGATCAACCCCATGGGCTTACCCATACTACACTGCAACAATTAGGTACACTGCCTAGTGGGTTGTAAAGCATGCTCGTTAAAAAGGAAGTCTTTCGACCCAGAACTCATGCATCAGGGTGTTTGTGTAGGAAAAAGGGAAAGAGTGCATGAGTTTCTGTCATTTGTTCTTCCGGTTCCGCCTGTTCCTTTTTAAAAGGGATCTGACCAGTTAAGATCCAGGGATCCGGGAGATCTACAGAATTGACAGAAATTTTGTTTGATGTAGGTTCTATTTTTATAACTCATAGTTTCATGTGTTACAAAATAGATGTGTTTTAGCTAGTGTTAATTCTTTTACATTAATGGTTTTAAACACGTTGGGATTTTGAACGCAAGATGTGAGAAAACACAAAAAGAAAGCATATTACGTGAGAATGAAACGAGATAAATAAAACATCATTTATATTTCATTTCAATGCTTAAAGAAATACAAAGGATCGGATAGATAATACAAATGTAGATCAATAAAACAAAGAACATGTCTCCATGCGAGAATTTGATCATGGGATAAACGAGGGCGATGAGTGAGATGACGATGATCACGAGAGCGATGTAGACCATGATGACGAAGTTCTTCCTTGGTTTGGATTTCTCGAAAAGAGATGATGAAGAAGATGAAGTTGTAAGTGTGTAAAAATTTTGAAAGTGGAAGATTTGAAAAGTGGATTTGTTGGAGAGGGGTTTGACATTTGAAAAATATTTTATGGGGAAGGAGGAGTTTTTGAGATTTGTGTTTTATTTTATTTGTGTTTAGAAAGATTAGATTTTTAGATATTAGGTTTAGACAACACATATTGATACACCTAGGTTTAGACGGACGACGACACGTAAGCACGAAGTTCTCTAAGGAAACCACCTATATCATATAAATATATTTAGATATCTTATTACCCACGAATCTTGATGGTCTGCTTATTTTGAGATCAACTAAATAAAATGACAAGTAAGGTTAGTGCATTTTATAAAACAAAATAAGATGTAAGATAAAGTGTGTGTTACCATCTAATCAACATCCAACGATATAAAAAAAATCTTGAAACATAATTTTTGTTTTAAGAACTTTCATTCTTTTTAGTTTTCAAACATACGCGGATCGTATCAAGTTTTTAAACTATAATATACTCTAAGAAACTTGGTAACAAAGCTCTGATGCCAATTGTGGAAAACTAGAAGGGGGAGGGTTGAATAGTTTTGTTGATTAAAACTTCATTTTAAAGTATTTAGATCGACTTATTTCAATCCATTTAGATCGTGTGTTGGATATTGGTAGATGGACATATATATAAGTAATGCAAAGAGATAAAGAGTAAAGGAACACAAAACCACAACAAGATTATTTATAGTGGTTCGGCTACAAGGACACCTTCCTTGCCCTACTCCACTCCCTGAGTACCCAACTCGATAGTTTCTAAGCACTACACAACACAAGCTCCTTAATGTGGCGGATAAGCCTTCACAATGCCGCCTACACTTTATCCGGTACAAGGCTAGACACCGAGTTATTCCACGAGTTAGAACCAAACCTATCACAACGTCGCCTACACTTTATCAGGTACAAGGCTAGATACCGAGTTCCATTACAAAGGAGGAACTACTACCCAACACAACTTACCCAAAGGAGACAAACTCCTTTTTACAATACTTTTTACAATACTAGAAAGGATATCAATATCCTTTAACCCAAACTACACAACTTCTACATCGATGCACCATATCGAATGTACACCTTCGGCATTATACACCAATGCCTTCAACACTACACACTATTGGAGGGAGAGAGTAATTATCAACAAGATGCACTTCAGTGGTCTTGATGATGACGAAGCTTAGCAACTCATGACCTTGAGCTTGCACATCTTCAAAAGGTTGTGATCTCGCTTTTAAGAGGAACCTAGAGAATCACACAAAGAGAAAACTACATAGAATGATCATTTGGATCTGAGGTTAGAGAGGTTAGAACATAGAGAGAAAATATGTCTAAAAGGGTTAGTGAGCAAGATAGAAATGGCTCACTATTTTTATACGAAAAACTGGCTACTGTTCCACGATTTTGGCGGATCCCTCACCCAAGGGACCCGGCCAGTACAAAGCCATGGATTTGGCTACTGGGTCAGCTTAGTTCAGATTTTGGGTTGTAAACCGGGTTATGGGTTATGGGTTATGGACCATGGGTCATGGACTTTGGATCATGGATACTCAACAAGATACAATATATCTAGTCAATGGGTTATAGATCTTGGGTCATGGGTCATGGACTTTGGGTCATGGATCATGGATAATATCCAACATGACTTCATGCATGATGTCATGCAATGGGTCATGGGTTATGGATCATGTTGCATGGGTATGGGTTATGGACTTTGGTTTTTACCCAACAAGATTCATTGTACCTAGTCAATGGATCATGGGTCTTGGGTCATGGGTTATGGACTTTGGTTTTTACCCATTATTTACCCATTACAAGTTATACAAAGTACATATACATTTTTATAAAATGTAAGTAAACAATATTACTTGTAACTGTTTTATAAAAATGGTTTTGGTTTTATATAACTTATTTAACTAAACATGTTTTGATAGTTTTATATGTTTAGTAAAAGTGTATTAGTAAACTATTGGCTCAAAGCTTTTACGTATTTTATTTATTTCATTAAAATGATTTTACGTTTGTTATCGACAAAACATTAGAAGATTGTAAAATATAAATAAACATTTTTATGGTTTATTTATATTAACAAAGTCTTGTAATGGCGTCACAAGTTACAACGTGACGCCGTTACTTGATGGTGCTAACCATTTAGTGTCTAGAAACTTCTTACAAGGACGGTGTCAAGTGAAGGCTGACGGTTTTACAACTCCCAAGTGACGTTGTCACAACTAAGTAGGTGTAAGAATGAAACCAAAATGGACGGCAAGCTGACGGCGTCACAACAACAACGTTACGCCGTCACATCCTGAAATATATAAATATAATCGCATTGTATTCATTATTGGGTGTGCAACTTTTGAGGAACTTATACCACCGAACCCTAGTTTGTTTTTACCAGTTTTTTAGGCCTTTTTGGCCTGAAATAACTCATGTATTGTTAAGATAAGTTATCAAATCAATTATTCAATCATGTCTATGTGTTATTTTTTGATTTGTTTAATTGTTTCTGTTTATATTACTATGCTAGGCTAAATTGATTAGTATTTATTTAAGATTTCATGAAACCTAGTTATTAATTGTTTTGTTGTTGTCTCTTGTTTAATGGTATTCGCGTTAGGAGTTAGAAACTGGCTACGAAAAACTAGACTAGCTTTAATGTCCAGTAAAACGTGACTAGTAAGTTACTTATATCTTTGGTTATTAATTTGGCGAATATTTATTGCGTAGGTTAGTTGTTGGGTGATTTTTACTTGCTTTCAAATAAAACATACCAAAAATAACTTTCCCTCAACCTTTAGGATTAAACCGTTATGCACTTCGAACCTACCTCATTATTCCCTTAAAAACGATCAATCCCACAAGTCTTGCCTATACTAAACTACAACGGTTAGGTACTCTGCCTAGGAGGGTTATAAAACTTTGGTGTTGAAATCCGTTGCATCAGTTGGTCATAAAAGAAATAAGATTGCACCGCGATGTCAACATCAGAAGTAGAGTATGTATCTTTATTTGCGTGTTGTGCACAAGTCCTTTGAATGCGTACACAACTCATAGATTATAGCTTTGCAATCCGGTTCAACATTTCCGTACGAAACACATGACTGTCGGATACCATTTCCTCAAGAGCACGTCAAAAAAGGTATATTTGAGCTTTACTTCGTGAAGAAGGATTACCAGTTGGAAGATATATTTACAAAAGCCCTTTCCAAAAGAACAGTTTGAGTATCTAGTCAATCGAATTGAAATGTGAAACCTAACTCCCAAAGAGTTAGAATATCTTCTCGAATCTTCTTGAAATTATCTAAAATCTTCGATGTAAATATTTTTTTTGAAAAATCAAAATACAAAACTTGAAAAACCAACATAATTATAAAATTTTAAAAATACAATAAGAATGTAAAATGAAAAATCCAAAAATATTCTGTTAATACAAATAAACAATAAAAACGTTTATTCATATTTTACGATCTTCTAGTGTTTTGTCGATAACAAACTTAAAATCAATTTAACGAAACAAATAAAATATGTAAAAGGTTTGAGCCAATAGCTTACTAACACACTTATACTAAAGATATTAAAACCATATTAAAACATGTTTAGTAAATAAGTTATATAAAACAAAATACATTTTCATATAAACACTAAACAAGTAATATTGTTTACATCTTATAAAAATGCATATGTATAACAACTAGTGTTTACATAATATAGAAATGTACATATATACTTTGTACATATTGTAATGGGTAATGTAATGGGTAAAAATCAAAGTCCATGACCCACAACCCATGATCCATTGACTAGGTACAATGAATATTGTTGGGTAAAGACCCAAGTCCATAACCCATACCCATGGAGCATGATCCATAACCCATGACCCATTGCATGACATCATGCATGAAGTCATATTGGGTATTATCCATGATCCATGAACCAAAGTCCATGAACCAAGATCCATAACAAAATGTCTATGTACATTGTATCTTGTTGGGTATCCATAATCCATTACCCAAAACCCATGGTTCATAAATGATAACCTATAACCCGGTTTGCAACCCGAAATCCAGACTTAACTTACCCAGTAGCCGGATCCCCAACATTGCACTAGCTGGATCCCTCCAGGGAGGGATCCGTGGGAATCGTGGATAGTAGACAATTTTGTCTATAAATAGTGAGCCATTTCTGTCTTGCTCACTACCTCTCTTACACATACTCTCTATTAGTATTGTAACATCTCTAACCTCTGATCTAAAGGATCATTCTATGTAGTTTTATGTTTGTGTGATTCTCTAGGTTCATTTTAAAGGCGAGATCACCACCTCTTGAAGGCGTGCAAGCGCAAGGTCATGAGTTGCTAAGCTTCGTCATCATCAAGACCACTGAAGTGTTGTTGATAGTTCTTTTCTCCCTCCATAGAAGTATTGTGTTGAAGGCATTAGTGAAAGGTACCGAAGGGTCATGTCGAAGGCATTAGTGAAAGGTGCCAAGGGTGTATATTCGATATGGTGCATCGATGTACAAGATAGATAGTTTGGGTTAAAGGATATTGATATCCTTCTAGTGTTGTAACAAGGAGTGTATCTCCGTTGGGGTAGTTGTGTTGTTGTGTAGTGTTGGTAAGTAGTTCCTCCTTTGTAATGGAACTCGGTATCTGGCCTTGTACCAGATAAAGTGTAGGCGACTTTGTGATAGGTGTGGTTCTACCTCGTGGAAGAACTCGGTGTCTAGCCTAGTACCAGATAAAGAGTAGGCGACGTTGTGAAGGCTTCTCTGCCACATTAAGGAGGTTGTGTTGTGTAGTGCTTACGAACACTCGAGTGGGGTACTCAGGGAGTGGAGTAGGGCTAGGAAGGTGTCCTTGTAGCCGAACCACTATAAATACTCATGTCGTGGTTTTGTGTTTCCTTACTCCTTATCTTTGTATTACTTACTTATATGCTTATCTATCATTATCCAACACGCATAACAAATAGATTGACATAAGTCGATCTTAATAGTTTAAAATGAAGTTTTAATCGGTAAAACTATTCAACCCCCTTCTAGTTTTCTACAATTGGTACCAGAGCTTCGTTAACAAGTTTCTTAGAGTATATTGTACTTTAAAAACTTGATTTGATCCGTGTATGTTTGATAACTACAAAGAAGGAAACTTTAAAAAAAACAAATACTATGTTTTAAGAACACTTTTGTTGGATGTTGATTAGATGACAACATTAATTTTCCTACATCTTATTTTGTCTTACAAAATACACTAACATTTCTTGCATTCTTGTTTAGTTAATATCATAATAAGCAAGCCATCAGGATTCCTTGGTAATAAGGTAACCTTTTCAAAAAGGGTGTCTAAACATGCTATCAACTAGATCTCGAAGAAACCAAAGTTGTCCATTGATACTTTTTATCAAAAGAAAGGGACACTTAAATTGCAATAGAGGTATGATCTTCATAAAACTTATCTCTAAGTAACATTAGCTAAGTATGAGTATGCTTGCATGTCACTAAATGGAAAATTACATATTTATATTTATTTTTCATTTATTTAAATATCTAATATATATTTATGTGATATACGTAGCCTCATTAGAAAACCTTTGTGCATACGTGTTATCATCCGTCTAAACCTAGGTATATTAATATGTGTTGTCTTAACCTAATTCCTAAAAATCAAATCCTCTAAATACAAATAAAACAAAACACAAATCTCAAAATTCCTCCTTCCCCATAAAATCCCCTCTGATCGTCTAATATCACCAACAAACCCTATTTTTCAAATCTTTCACTTTCAAAATACCTCACATTCAAACTTCATCTTCTTCATCATCTCACTTTCAGAAATCAAAATCAAGAAAGATCTCCATCATCATGGTTTACATCGCCCTCGTGCTCATCATCATATCACTCATCGCTCTCATGTATCACATGATCAAGTTTTCACATGGAGAAATGTACTTTGTCTTGTTGGTCTACATTTGTATCATCTATCCGATCCTTTGTATTGCTCTAAGCATTGAAATGAATTATAATTGATGTCGTAGTTATCTCGTTTATTTCTCGCATAATGTGTTCTTGTATTTTTTTTCTCTTTCGCACATTTCAATCCTTGACATGTTTTGAAATAATTAATGCATAATTAAGAACTTACATTGGCTCAAACACATTTCACTTTATAATTTAAAAGTTGCAAAAATCAATTCTACGTCAAAACCATTTTTCTGTCAAAAATGCAGATCCCCGGATCCTCGATTTTTAACTAGCCAGATCCCTTCTAAAAGGGAACCGGCAGAACCGTAGATCTGGTGACAGATACTCATGCAAAATAAAAACCACTTCATAAAACTTACGGTAATAGAGAAAACCGTACTAGAATATTAAGTAAGTTAAATGTCATTGTTAATAAAAAAATAGAATAGTCAATAAAAACATTAGGAGATCATATCATTTCAACAATAATTCAAAAGAAGTATTGAACTAAGATGTCACCAATCAAAAACGTTCTCACTCTTGAAGCTTTACTTTGTTCTAACATACTCATGTAAAATATTCGTTCCATGTCTATAGGTTTCATCATGTCTCTTGAGTATGACTTCAATCATCAACTCACTTATGTGTACATTTCAAATATATCTCTTGAGCCTAACACACCGGGCAATCATGTTCGTGGGTTCAACAATCTCGAAACTCGTCACTTTCATGAAGGACGTATTGTTGACTCACCTCTAATCTTCCAAGAAGGTATCAAAACTTCATTCCACACCATAGGACTAGAAGGTCTTCTTGGAATCAACGAGAAAATTTGTCCACGATTTTTTTTGGAATTCCTCCGTCAAGTTAAACTCGTTCGTAACGAGGGTCGTTCTCACTCGCTATGGTTTTGGATCAAAAACCAAAATTTTGTTTTAACTCTTAAGCAATTTGATCACATTCTTCGAATTCCAAATTATGGACAATTTTCCTTCACTGAAGATTGGACACTTGCTTCTCTCTTTAACTATCGTAAAGAAAACAGTCCATATTGTTCACACATACCCTTTCCTCAAGTGATAACTCAACTTTTATGCATTCCTCAATCCAATTACGCAAATCCAAACATAATTTATTCACGTGATCTCTGAGATGAGTTCAAACCTCTCGCAGTCATTCTACGTGAAAATGTTTGGAGTCTTACAGGAAATTGTAAGATACTTCCCGCTTGTTGTGCTCACTTGATTTACTGTCTCATAACTCAACAACCATACAATCTTGCATACTTCTTCGCAAGGCGAATTGTAAACCTCCAAGACAACAAGGACAAACTAATTCCATATGGGATGATCCTGACACGCCTTTATCATCATGTCATGTACTATCACCCTCAATTTCAAAGCCCTCAATATATACTTGTGAAACAAATGATGGAACCTTTGAACACATCTCTCATCACTTCATTCTTCGTTCCTGAATCATAAACTACTCAAAACTCACTCAACGATCCATCAAACGAAAACGCATAAGAAATTTAGTCTTTTCTTTAATAAAATCAATCCTTAGGATTTGTCTTTGATCTACCTTTGTAACTCGATAATACCTATGAAATGAATCGTTTGTTGATCATTTGGTGTTCTTACATACCACTCTTACCATGTCTTGCTTGTATATATGTATAGTTACTGTGGAGATCATTAGTTTCAAAATTCGATACCTAGAACAAATATTTGCACGTATTCTGTAGAGTAACCTGTCCCAGAAGTCGGATCACTGACTTATAACTAGTCGGATTCCTCATGCAAGGGATCCGTGGGATTCGGGCAAACAGCAAAGTTATTCTTAAACATCTGCACATCAATCCAATCTTCCATACCTTATTAGACAAGTTAAGCATGTTACTTTAGGATCACTTAAGTCTTCCTCAAGCTCAGTTGATTTCACATTCACTCATAGATAACTTAGGACCACATGCAAGGTATTTTTGATTTATCACTTCTTCAAAAGTCACCATATTTCCGCACCAATGTTCACACATTGTCCATCTCATCTTAAAACACCTAGTTTGATATTTCTCTTAATTTTTTCAAATTGATTTTAGTCATCTTTATCTCAAAATAGGATAAAAACTAATTTTTCATTTCTTATAATTTTTTAGGAATTTTCTAAATTTTCCTTAGATCATCATCTGATCTCTAGGATCATTTGACTCCACTTGACACTCTCAAAATTCTTAGTGTCATCATTGATCACCCATTGGTGTTCATAAAAACCCCATTTCCTTCCATAAAAGACATCATTAGCTACCCTCACCCATTACACTTGATCATTTAAGTCTCATATCTTTTTAAGACACCTGAGGAAACTGAAACACTCAAGATATGTAGGTACTAGACCTTACAAAAACATCATCTTTCTTTTCCTTGGCTGCTGAGAGTCGGATCCCTAGGTTTAGCCTAGACGAGTAGACGGATCCCTCATTTGAGGGATCCGTGGGAACCGGATACTCACACAAAGCTAATCCTACTTAAAACAATCAGTTCAAACCCTCTTTGTTAACTTGAACACTCCACCTTGTCTTAATTGACTTCCTAGATCAGTGCAACTCTTTAGTTGACTCTTTTGCATGCAAATCATTGCAATTTTAAGGATTTTATTGGCTTAAGCTTTGATTCACTTACCAATCCTTTCCCCTTATAAACCTCCTTGTTAGAACTTCTAAATCACCATTCACACACTCATTTTCAGTAGCTAAAACTCTCTTTTCACCCCTTCCCTTTCTACCATTTCACCATGAGGAAAGCCCCTAGTGTTAACTCATCCACTAAAGGACCTCCCAAGAAACTTGCTCGGATTGTTCACAAAATCTCTTCAACCGAATCATCACCCGTTAAAGCCTCAAACACTAAAATTCCCTCACAACCAACTCTACCAATCAAACAAATTCCCAAAAGGATTGTTCCCACAAGACAACCCTTGCCAAACACTACTATACCTCCTAAACCAAACACCCCTACTTCCACTAAACCATCACCTCTAGTACCTAGAGTTATCTCTTTCACCACTCCACTCTCATCTTCACACCTTTACAACTTAGAGGACTTGCCTCCTAGGCCCTCTTATCCACCACCATTGCCAACATTTTCCTCAATTGAGAAAATGGTGCAACAACAACCTTCTCACCAAAACTTTGGTGTTGAAACAACACTAGCACCCATATCCTTTTCTTCATCACCCTCAAATGGTCCATTTTGGGTTATGAGGAATCATCAAAATCAACAACCGGATCACATGAAAGTAGATACCTCGCTACCACTATCATCAACACATATTCCACCACCTTCATTCTTAGTTGAACCACCTCCAACCTCATCAAACGTGCCTCCACAAATCCTTTCATCCTTTGTGGAACCTCCACCTTCTTCATCCAACCTTCCACCTCAAACCACTCCATTCCTACCACCACCATTCCCTAGCCATGACAAAGATTGTTATCATTGTCAACATGTTGAAGGCTTAGTACATGAAGTACATGACGAGTTACGTTTCATGTTCTATCACATCCTCGAATGTTTTGATGAGGTCAACAAATTTAATCATCCTTAATCATAGGAATTCAAGTGGTGTTCTCATCTTAGGCGTAACTTAGACTTGTTAGGAATCATACTTCGTGTTTGGATCATTTTCTTAGTTTTAAGAGTTTTGTACATCATTTCTCTCATTTTATTGAATGAATTTACATGTTGTGTGCTATATGGTTACAAGAATATGTTTGATGCTATAATACATAACTTATTTTGATGTTAACATCAAATTTTACATCCACATTGCTGTCAAAAGAATGCAGGTACACGGTTCCCTTATTTTTGCCTAGAAGGATCCCTCACAGGGAGGATCCGTGAGATCCGTGCAACAGAAGCTCATTTTATCACTAATATGAATCTCATTTTCATAAAATTACGCACCATATACTTGCTTTCTAACATTTGTTTTGTAGATTTTCAAAATACACATGAAGACTTTGACACCCACAACAAGGGGGAGCTTTTCGTCAAAGCAAAGCAATTACAAATACACTTGCAATACTTTAACTTAGGATTTCTTTACTACTTTACGTTCTCCTAAAAAGGGAGCACTCGTCAAGGGGGAGCATTTCGTCAAAGATGAAACCATTTGCAAACATAATTGCAACTCGTCGCTTAGATTTCCTAATTACTTGACGCCCTCAACAAAGGGAAGCATCCGTCAAGGGGGAGATAAGACGAGAAACTCTCTCTCTTCTTACTCTCTATGTTTCATATTATTACTTTTCACACGTTTTTTTTTCAAAACAAGGTGTTAGTTTCTTTTCGACGCTCTTTTTGTTTCGACAAAAATGGGGAGAATATAGTAAAAACTCCAATTCAAATTTTTACGAATTTTATTTTCTTCTCAAAATAATATTATGTTTTGTCATCAACAAAAAGGGAGAGATTGTTAATACAAATGAACCATAAAAACGTTTATTTATATTTTACGATCTTCTAGTGTTTTGTCGATAACAAACGTAAAATCATTTTAACGAAACAAATAAAATACGTAAAAGGTTTAAGCTACTACTTTACTAACAGACTTATACTAAACATATTAAAACCATATCAGAACATGTTTAGTAAATAAGTTATATAAAACAAAAGACATTTTCATATAAACACTAAACAAGTAATATTGTTTACATTTTATAGAAATGCATATGTATAACAACTAGTGTTTACATAATATGGAAATGTACATATATACTTTGTACATATTATAATGGGTAATGTAATGGGTAAAAACTAAAGTCCATGACCCATGACCCATGACCCACAACCCATGATCCATTGACTAGGTACAATTAATGTTGTTGGGTAAAGACCCAAGTCTATAACCCATACCCATCGAGCATTATCCATAACCCATGACCCATTGCATGACATCATGCATGAAGTCATGTTGGGTATTATCCATGATCCATGACCCAAAGTCCATGACCCATGACCCAAGATCCATAACCCAATGTCTAGCTACATTGCATCTTGTTGGGTATCCATAATCCATTACCCATAACCCATGGTTCATAACCCATAACCCGGTTTGCAACCCGAAATCCGGACTTAACTTACCCAGTAGCCGGATCCACAGGATTGCACTAGCTGGATCCCTCTGGGGAGGGATCCGTGGGAATCGTGGGATAGTAGACAATTTTTTCTATAAATAGTGAGCCATTTCTCTCTTGCTCACTACCTCTCTTGCACATACTCTCTATTAGTATTGTAACATCTCTAACCTCTGATCTAAAGGATCATTCTATGTAGTTTTATGTTTGTGTGATTCTCTAGGTTCCTTGATATGTGTCTAAAAACACATATATTTTACCTTATTTAAACCCACAAAAACAGCCAAAAACACACAAATGACTATATAAATGCTACAAATATCATGAAAATGTGTTACAAGTGCAAAAGGATTGAAAACTGATGAAAAACAACAAAGTTTACAAAATTGGCAGTTTTAGTCCCTGAACTTTCATAGATTGTCAGAAATGGTCCCTGGATAAAATATTTTGAAGAAAAATCAACAATAGTCCCCCAGGAATCATGAAATGACAAATTTTACCCTTGAAGTTCAAGTTTGCAAAAATGACAACTTTAGTCCCTCAAGTTTGAAAAGTGTCATAAATAGTCCTTGGAAATATAAAAATGGAATTTTATGCAAATGTGGTCCTTGTACTATTCATAAATGACAAGTTTGGTCCTTGTAATAACTTTGGAATGTTGACAGGTTCAGTCCCTTAACTTTGGTCGAATTGCATAAATGGTCCTTGGGTTAATTGGTTACTAAACCAAACGGACTCCCTTTTTATTAATATCCCAAACCCAAGCCCAGTCCAAAGCCCAAACCCAAAGTTTAAAAAATAAAAACCACCGTCTACTGTTCATCTATCTCTCTCACTGCTGCAATCCAAAACCAGGTGGTTTCACCACCTCACCACCACTTTCCACCTCACCTAGCTATCACCCCCACCTGTCTACCCACTCCCCTCCACCTCTACATACACCAAGAAGCATTAAATGCTAAAAACCTGCTTTAAGACTTTTCCCGCCAAAAATGCCAAGTGTATGGTTTTGATGAATTCGTATGATCCAATGGTTGAAACAAGGTGGGAAATCATCAGAGGTCGACAAGGAACAAAAATAAGTCAATAAATAAGAAGAACGAAGCAGAGGGAAGAACCAAGTAGTGTAATTTAGATTAGGTAATGTCGTTTTAGTTAAATTTCAATTTCCAGTGTTTATTTAAGCTTCCAAGTACTTTTTTATGTAATTTCAGTGTATTATAAACCCTTTTTCATTATTCAATTTCAAGTACGAATTTATCTTATGCAATTTGCAATTTCAAAATATCAAGTTCATGTGAATGTTGTTTGTAGTTGATGTTATGCAATTATAAGCTCCCATATAAGCTTTTATAAGCTTACTTGAGCTTATTATTTACTCAGAAACTTCTATTCAGTTCTACTCTAAAAATCAATTCCAGTCAACAAAAGTCAACTGCTGAAGCTAATTTTGGTTTGAACATGAAATTGGGTGATGCAGAGCTGGAACTGGTTATATTTGGGTTAGCTTAGCTGTAATTTGGGGTTGAGAACAGTTTAGACTAGTGGTTATTGGTTATTCAGTGGCAAGTCATTAAAGCTAGACCTCTTGTAAGCTCTTATTTTAATCTCAAGTTCATACAGTAGTATAGATCAGCTATCTGTGTTTCAATTTTGATTTTATTATCTTAATGTTGCTAGTTTGATTAGTATTTGATTTTTTTAAACTTGTTTATATCTTCTACACATATTTCTATCTTAACCTGATTTGATAATCTCATTTTAAGGATTCATGGTTTGAGACTGTTTTGTGGTTTCACTTTGCACTAAATAGATCTAAGTTGATTATAATAAGTAGTATTAAGGTTATTCATGGTTTAGAATTAAGTCTTGATTAGTAATATAACCAAATCAGTATCATAACTAGTGTCTGGATAAGGTCTTATTTCTGTGTTAGAAGTCAAATCAGAGGTTAGGTTTGATTGATATAGCTCTATTTAGGTAAAAGAAAGTCATTCTAGGTTGTATTTTGCATCTAATATTCTTAAAAGTCAAAATCATTGTGAATCTGCTCTTGTGTTCAAATCAGTTAGCATAAGTTAGTATAATTTTGGATTTAGGTAGAGGAAGTAGTGATAAAGCCTGCATCAGTTCTATTTTACCTCTAAACATCATAATCAGTCAGCCATCTTGATTCAAATCTCACATTGGTCAAAGTTTCATTTCTGTCTTTAAAAGTCAAAAATAGAAAAGTCAGTTTTTGCAAAACTAGGTTGAATTTTCATGGATTTGTTTCTGAACCAAAATTAATGAAAATGGGATATGTCCAAGTTCAGTTGGTCTAGTTTATTAATCTCATTTTTGTTGAATTTTATCAAGTTTCTATAAGCTCTTAATCAGCTTCCAATAAGCCCCCATTTGCCCTGTGTCAGCACTTAGATAATACTGAGTGTGAAACAGCTTTCTTGTAGGCTTTGCACAAGCTTCATTTAAGCTTGTGAGGAGCTGAGAATTGGTCCATGTGTAGTCTGCTAGGTGATCTTTAGGTCCCAATTTCTGTTTTCCCATTTAGCTTATTAGAATAGCTTATTCATTAGCTTAAAGTAGTCCCCTTATAAACTGTTTTGCTTAATTAATCCCATAAGCTCAAATCTAGTTTAAGCATATTTAGTGATCTAGAGTACTGTTAATTAGTTAAGTTAGACTTATTTTAGTATAATTCAGCTTATTTGATCATTTGGTTTATTCCTGTAGCTTATAGCTTATTTTAGTAGCTTATTTAGAACTGCTTATCACTACAGTTTCATTTTCTCACACATAAGCATATGTTTTTATATTTTTTATAGATTTAGAATAATATTTTAGAATTTTCCTGAATTTTTTATAATTTTCCATTACTGTTTGATATTTTTCTTATTTTAAACTAGTTTTTAATCCTTTTTAAATAGCTTTTAATACAAATAAATCAGAAAAGCTTAAAAAAAATAATTTTTCAATTTTCATAGCTTAAGATAAATATAAAAAGCAAAAAAATAATTTTTCTAGAATTTTCTTAGTTTAAATAATATTTTCTAGTATTTTAATTAGTTCTAAATAGTAATTAATTAATAATAAATAGATAAAAATCATAAAAAATATATTTTCAGTTTTAAAATTAGTTTTATGATATTTTAGATTTTTCTAAGTCATAATTTCACTTTTCTAGCTTTATTTCATATTTTATTATATTTTAGGATATTATTAATAGTTAAAAATAGTTTTTAATTAATAATAATTAGATAAATTGTCATAAAAATAATTTTCTTTTTCCAATAATTTTCTTGCATCATTAGGATTGTAAAAATGTATTTTCTATATCCATAGATATTTTACTTCTTTATTTTTACGTTTTATTTAGTACGTTCACGTAATTTTATTTAAACGTACGTTTTGAATTTTAAACGTATATCATTTTAAAAATAGTGATAGCGTTTATTTAATATATTTTAGCTTTTTAATTTTCTTTAATTTGCATTTAAGCCCCTGTAATTTACAAACTTTCTCTTTAGGTATAATTATTCCAAATCTACAAACCTTTTTCCATTCAATATCACCCGATCACAGATTCGTTGTACTACAATGTTCACACCTCGTTGGGACTTAACGACCCGGGGAAACACTATACTCTCCAGATCTTAATTGTATTGTTTCTGAGCTGTTTGAAGTTTATTACGGTTGACCATTCACAAGTGGTTAGCTTGTGTGATAAAACTTGACGGTTCAGCACCAATCATTCCTCTTAAAGGCGAGATCACCACCTCTTGAAGACGTACAAGCTCAAGGTCAATAGCTACTAAGCTTCATCATCATCAAGACCACTGAAGTGTATCTTGTTGATAGTTCTTTTCTCCCTCCATAGAAGTGTTATGTTGAAGGCATTAGTGAAAGGTGCCGAAGGGTCATGTCGAAGGCATTAGTGAAAGGTGCCAAGGGTGTACATTCGATATGGTGCATCGATGTACAAGATAGATAGTTTGGGTTATAGGATATTGATATCATTCTAGTGTTGTAACAAGGAGTGTGTATCTGTTGGGGTAGTTGTGTTGTGGTGTAATGTTGGGTAGTAGTTCCTCCTTTGTAATGGAACTCGGTATCTAGCCTTGTACCGGATAAAGTGTAGGCGACTTTGTGATAGGTGTGGTTCTACCTCGTGGAAGAAATCGGTGTCTAGCCTAGTACCGGATAAAAAGTAGGCGACGTTGTGAAGGCTTCTCCGCCACATTAAGGAGTTTGTGTTGTGTAGTGCTTACGAACTCTCGAGTGGGGTACTAGGGGAGTGGAGTAGGGTAGGGAAGGTGTCCTTGTAGCCGAACCAATATAAATACTCGTGTCGTGGTTTTGTGTTTCCTTTCTCCTTATCTTTGCATTACTTACTTATATGCTTATCTATCATTATCCAACACGCATAACAAATATATTGACATAAGTCGATCTAAATAGTTTAAAACGAAGTTTTAATCGGTAAAACTATTCAAACCCCCTTCTAGTTTTCCACATATTCTTCTACAACATGTCTCTCATATAATCGATATTATTTATGCTCTAGAAATTTCATTCAATAATGATATGATAACATAAATTATTGACTTATGGACAATTCAATTTATAACTTGTACTTCATGAATCACTTGTGTACAATACTGTGCACAACTCGGACTTCAATCAAAAGGATCCTAATATACGTTTTAGTGCGCTACTCCTAGAAATGGTGAGAAATCATCATAATTTTGATTACCTTTTTCAAGATTTTAAAAATCTTGCAAAAATTTTGTGCTCAAGATAACTCCCTCAAAACCTTCATAAATTTTAAACGAAAAGTTTGAAAATTCTCTATTATTAAAGGGAGTATAAAAATAAAAAAGTTCCAAAATTTTATGCAAATCCGTTTTTTTTTTCTCAATAACCTCTCTAGAAACATATCTTTTAATCAGTTAATATAAAAAATATCATAGGTATGCTATTTTTAAAGGGGAGAAAACGTGATTAAAAATATGATCAAAATCTATTTATGTCAAAAAGGCTCGACTCAAAGTGATTATTCTTAAAAGACTAGAACTTAGACGGGTAATAACTTCAAGTTGGTTCAAAGGGCTAGTTGTCACTTAAACATGATAATGGATCCTTTTAACGAACCATGTAATCATGTCCCCTAAAGTCTTGTCTATTTTGGATCTATCACTAATTTCAAATGTGCATACTCTTTCCTCCATGTGCAATATCTTTTGAATCTTTGATATTACATAAGCACATGTATAGGGGGAGTAGTTCTTCAAAACAAAAACTTTCACGATGTTAACAAAACAATATTTTTTTTAACACTTTGATTGATTTTACAATTGGTTTTAAGGGTCACGATCTATACTTAACCTGAAAACAATTCACAATTCTCAAATAAAAAGGCGTTACAAGGAGTTTTGAATTAGGTTTTATCCCATGGTCCAGCCACAACCGGAGGAACCTACCCAGGGACATTGCACTAGATAAAGTAGAAGTTCGTACGTCAAGCAGATGAACGAGGAAAGGAAAAAATGCTATCATTGTGATGAGTTGTTACCGGAACAATCACAACCAAGTAATAGTAAAGACGGCGTGATATGCATTGAAAGGGTTGAAGAATGAAGAAAATAAGTTATGAAAGGGGTTAAAAGAAATGAAACCCTCCATATGCTTATGGCAGAAACCAGAGAAATACATATGGTGATGTAATGTACAACCCTTCCCATGACCACTCAAGTTTCTCTCAAAAGATTAGTGTTTCATTTTTCATGAAGATAAACACCTAAGCTATCGACCTCTCACTCCTAGATGTGTTTATAGAACCATGGGGGGGGGGCTGAATATTGTCTTTTCTACTAACTTGAAGTTTAACAACTTCTCAAAGAATAATCAAGTGGTTATACAAAACAACACTCACAACCACAATCACAACTACAATATATAAAGCGATTAAAGAGATAGACACCACAATATATACTAGCTCGAGATGGGGGGTTTACATCATTCGTACATCTAGTTGCGAATCCACAACACTGACATTATTACTAAGTATAATCCTTATGGTGGATTACAAACTGTTACAACTTCTCTCCATTGATATGTGTTAAACTGTTTTATCACGTTGCACACTCTCAGACCTTGAAAGATCTAGCACTCGTGGATCGTTAGTGTTGCCTATGTAATCATAAGCAAACTAATAGAAAATCTCTACAACTCGTGTTCTAAAGCGGAATGTAAACACAAGTTGTTATTACTAAGAACACTTAGATCCTCTATGGATCTTTTTATTCACCGAAACTCTATGTTTCAGATGCCATTTTATTACAAACTATATGGTTCCTTTTATAAACAAGGAACCCTAATCTCTTACTACCCAATCGACTAAACATGCAAGCATTCATTTAATGACTAATACACTAAACTATATTGAGCAGTACAATAAAACCCATGCTAACCTCGGGCCGTTCAAAGATAATAATGAGTTAGCATTTAATACAAGTAGCGCATCTGATCCTAGTCGACTTTTACCCTTCAGCAGTAACACGGCAATGCTTGTACTCTTCAAGAGAATCACTTCTTCAGCATTCTGCTTCTACTTCAGCAGAAACCTTCGCAGTAATGACAGAAATCCTACTTCACATAATTCCCAACAATCCTTCCCTAAACTGGAATTTGACTGGGTTAAGTTCCAGTTTCCTACCTTGAAAGATCTTTGAGACTTCAGTACTAGAGGATTGTTTTCACACATTAGTAGCAAAGAACCAATAATAAACTCATCTCTATGATGATCAACCTTTGAGACTCCAGGTCTTTGCAGCAACACATGACATAATGTACATCAATACTTATCAGTTGCATACTATTCTCATCACATCCAGGTGTGTTAACATCTGAGAGAGGTGAATCATTGAAAATAATGGATTTGATGTCTCTTTACCAATAGCCATTACTACTGGAGTAGCCAAATGTTTAAGTTGGAAAACTATGGTACATTGATAACCATCTGATTTATGAGCAAATCAGCAACTATATTAACGGATTTGAGGTGTCTTTACCTGTAGCCGTTTGCTCAGGACTAGTCAATTCTTAGAATTGGTGAATTGATAACCAAATATGGAGATAGTTGCCTTTACCACAATCCATATACGTGTGGGCTAGCCAATTCTTGGATTCCAAAAAGGAATAGACCATGGTGAATTGAGGACCATACAACTCTCAACAATTAAGCATGGGTGGTTGCAGACCCTATGATTTTGAGCAAACCATTACAGCTATAAACAGATTTGACATGTCTTTACCAAAGATGTACCCTTTGGACTAGCCAACTCTTTGATACACACAAGGCATATTTGGTGAGTTAATAACCCTCAACGAAATACAATAAATCTGCAAAAGAAAGTTTTTTTTTTTTTTTTTTTAAGAAATTAACAATACAAGGAATAGAAACATTATAAAGTAAAATAAAACAAATAATGCAAAAGACCATAAAAGATACCATTATGAAGATGAAGACGCAGCTTGAGCTTGAAGGAGTTGTGTCTTTATCAAGCTAATCAGTTGTTCAGCCTGTGGTCTTTCATTTCCAATTGGATCTGGAGGAATTTCCAGCTTCTGAGTCAGCATCCTCTCCATAAGTCTTTTGGACAATGGGTACGTTCTTTCAGCCAACATGCAGACTGTGATCCCACCCTTCGTCTCAACTACATGCACACGAGGAAGAGGATAGAATCTCCAAGATTCAACCCTCCATAAATGTGAGTTCTCCCAAATGAAATGTCCTTTATCATTGGGAGATTGAGAGCTGAACAGAACATGAAGATCTCCCAATAGGAACATCCCAGAGCCTTGTGGTGCATTGGTGCAGTAATGGGTGGTGACGAGAGTGTACAGAGTAAGCAAGTCTGCCCTGTCTACCAAATGGAGTATTTCCTTCAAAAAGGTGAACTCCATTGAGGATTTGTCCAAACGATGTATAGCATTTAGCTCTTTATTAGTCAAAGTCCAATTGACCAGCACATTTTGATAGCCATCAGGAAAATCAGAGGAAGACCCTTCTATAATAAAGGTTGACTCATCAGCCTCAAGATCTAACTTAGTGATTTTGGCCATCCTCTTCTTCCTCCTTCCAGGCTTATATATTCCTAAAGATGGTGCTTCTTCACGAATGGCATTCATGCTCACTAGCAAGTTTCTAGCCTTCCTAGTTTTTAAACTTGCTATATCAGCATCTGAGCCAACAGATGCCACAGATGGAGTCTTGTTAGGTGAGCTAGCAATCTCTGTAGGAGGTTCAGCAGAAACCATAGATGGTTCAGCAGAAGGAACCTTGTCATCTTTTCTATCCAAAATATCTTCCTCTGCCTCAGCAGATGCTACAGTTGGGGTGGAAGAGGGAATGACTATTGCTTCAGAGGAAACACCATGTGGTTCAGCAGATTGATCTACTTCAGATGAGAGTGTAGACTCTATGAAAGCTTCAGCAGAGACTTTGTAAGAACATGACATATCATCAAAATTTTCCACAATCTCAAATTGTCTTTGTCCTCTTAGTCTTAGGAGCACCTGATGTACCAGCAATCCTTTTCAAGCTTGAAGTGTGTGATGAAGAATACTTCATGATTTAATTATATTTGCGAATCAAAACCTGATCGGGGAATGCCTTGACTTGCTTCATAGACAACCCAGAGTTATACAGAGATGAGCTCTGGTTTTTCACTACAAGTCTCATTTCAGCTTTAGTAGGAGGTCTCTCTTTATTCCTTTGAGCTGTGATGGCCCTCCTCTTTTACCGCTTCTTGCTTCTTTTGTCTTCCACGAGCCATCATCGATCCACAAAACTTTCACTGTTGAAGTCTGCACCTAAGATACTCTGAGCAAGTGAAGGGTTTGATATTACTTGCTGTGTGTAGGCATCCCAATGAGAGTCAGGGAGCTGAGGACGCATTTCATCTAGCTCCCTTTTTCTTTCAGGAGGTAAATCAGACGTAGGAAGAGCTGTAAGCTATTTAGCCATTTGTACATCTTCCTTTCTCTCATTACACTCAGCAAGTATTCTGTCTTGTTCTCGCCTTTCCTCTTCACTTACCAAGTCTGGACCAGGCTCATCTTCTACCATTAAACCTTTCCCTTTATCAGCAGGCTCCTTAGCACACTCATCATCAGTAATATTGATAACAGGAATTTCAGAGGAAACCCCAAGTCTTCTTGAAGAAACATGTTGTGAGGGTGCTTCAGCAGTGGACATATCGCAGATGCAGCTTTGACAAACTCTGGTTCCTTGGATACCTCAGTAGTTGTTTTATTCAAGTACGATCTCTTTCTCCTTTTGTAAAGAAACGGTTCCTTCTCCTTTGAAGATTCTGCAATTACCGATGAAGGATCATTAAGAGATACATCAGCTAACATATCAAGAGACCCATACTGAGGTTCATCTTCTTCCTCCTCAGAAGAAACCACAAACTTCCTTTTGGTTTCCTTTTCAAGTCTGTTCTCTAGGGCCTTAACTTTACCCTGTAGATCTTTAATCTTATTACCAAGTGAAGACTTGGTTTCGCAAGTTCCTTTTTCTAGATACCTCAGTTGCATTCTGTCACAAGAGCATACACAGATGAGAGAGTAATGGGGTCCTCAGCTCCACCAACCGATTGCTCTGTGGTAATGGGAGCTTCATTGGACCTTTCAGTGGAAACATGGTCATGCTCAACATGAGGAGGTACTTCATCAACCGTTTCCCTTGGAGGACTAGGTGTGGTCATCCTGTCGTCGACTCAAAATTATCAAGAGAATCATGTGCTGGTGGTGGACTAGGACAATGTGCTAGAGTTGGTGTTGGTGGAGGCTCCTCTGGAGCAACATGAGAAGCTTCAGCAGAAAAGGGGGGCCCTCATCAAAATTAACTGATGGATTGCCATCAGTAGCAACATGTGAAGAGGGTGGGATGCTAGCAACATTCTCCTCTTCAGTCACATTGCCTTGAGGAAACATAGCTTCTGTCAAGGGATAATGTGCCCCTCAAAGTTAGTTCTCATAGAGGCAAATAGTTTAGCTGAAAGGGCACCTATGGGATGAAAGGCTTCAACTTGGGTAGAGGTGTCTATGATAATTTGTAAGAATCTAGGGTACATTAAAAACTTATTCTTTTTCCTTTGAATATTCTCAACCATGTTATCAAAAATAAACTTAGACCAATTATAAGTTACCCCTTGGGAAAGACACACAATACCACATCCCAGTTGGGAAGAGAACTGATCCCATCCACCTGACTTGTTGCTTATGCACTGAAGCAACGTGTGAGCCAAGAACCTCCACTTTGGGCAAAGATGCTTCTTCAACCAAATGTCAGTCCTCGTACCTCGATAGCCAATCGCTCTCAGTCCAGTAAGCACCGCCTCCTGATTAGAGTGATATACTCCATCAGCATCTTCCAAGCGAAGCTTCCTCCTTATTAGCTCTTCCGTAACCACATGCTCTGTTTCGTCAATCGTAGCCACAATCTCTGTTTCACTTCGATTTGAAGCAGATGCCCAAAACTGAGTGACTAGCGATTCATATATTGCATTCGGAGAATGTGTTAGAGCAAAGCAAAGCTTGGACCTTTTCAAGAATTCCACCATCGGTTCATACAGCTCATCATCTTTAGCTTTTCCTAGAAAAGCAACTTTGTTGTGATCCTTCTTAAATTCAAGTGCCATTTGATGAATTGAGTTTTTAGGGTTATGTTTCTCGTAATGAAGTGTTTTGGATGAAGGAGAGGGAATTGTTTTGTTTTGAAGGAATAATGTGAGTGGTGGAGTGGTAGTTGTTGCCCAAGTTATAGTCAAAAGAATTAGACCGTTTGGTTGACCGTAGCTTACGTGTATTTCAACGTGACCCAAGAAAGTGTAACGCTTCAGCAGAAACAGATGGTCAATCTGCTGAAGTTATATACTTCAGTAGAAACCAACCCAAGACTAGGAAATCTTCGGTAAGTTTCTAGAATTACTGTGCCAACCACTCGCATTAATTCCCATTGACCCTCGAACCCGTCTATAAAATGATCCCAATGCACACATAACTCTTCATCAAAGATCCTCAAATATCATTATAAACCCTAGCTTCTTCAAATCCCCAAATATAATCACAAATAACCATGAGTAGTTCCAACCTGATCATTCTTTCATCAGATGATAATCCAACCTCCATAAGTAGTCTTGAGAGGTGGAAGAATAATTATTTGACAAGCAATCCAGGCGGTGGAGAAGACAACTCATCCATAAGTTCTTATGTATCACCTTATGAAGACTCAGATGAGGAAGCCACTTCAAAGAGAGTGAAAGAGCCTCCTCTTGCTGTTGTGAGTGAGCCTTCCCTGCCGTTGATGATTCGATGACTCTGTAAGGAGAGAACATCTTACTTCCAACCTCCGGCACCACAGCCTCCACGAAGGCCACGAGCCAGAAATCCGCCACTTCCTAAGGATAGAGAGGTGGTCCAAGGCCTTTCTGCACCAGGTTTTGTTGTATCAACACACATCGTATAAAGGAAGGGCTTAAGGAGGGTGGATGGATTGCATTTTGGTTGAAATGAGTAGATGAAGCACAAAGGACATATTATTTTTCTCCATCATCATGTGTGGTCATCGTCATCATCAACGTTTTCATCAATCCAACCTCTCCATTTTGATCCTTAGCATCTTCGTCGTATTGGTCATGCATATCCAGCCATCTAGATAGACTGAATGGGTGGTTATGCAAGACCTACAAACGCATATCCAGCATCTAGTTGTGAAAGTTGTGAGCGAACATGCATATCCAACATTCACTAAGATGTTTGAATAGATGATATGTACTAGATTAGGATTAGCGTAGGTGTATAGCTCGTATCTTGAAGATGCATATGTAAGCTGTAAGTTGTAAACTGTTTCTTGAATGAATGAAAGAACAATGTGACTTCAAACTCTTCTCTTTAGAATTTTGGCTTCAGTGGAATCAAATTGTTTGCTTCAGAACTTTAAATTTCAGAAGAAACAAGCAATAAGCTTTTAGCTAACTTGACCAGATATTCATGAACCACACTAGATGAATGTTAACGGAACAAGGCATTCTGCAAAACAAACTCAGAGACAAAACAGAGACATACCATACAAAAACTACAAACAGGAGTTAGCAAACAACATAAACATAAAGTTTACTATAAAATCCTCCCCTGAGGCATATGCCTCCCCTTAAACTTTGCAGTTAAGGGAAGAAAAAGATCCTCCATTATTCTTGGGTTTCCATTGATAGTTAGGTCTTTTATTATTCCAAGAACAACCTGCTGAGGACTTGACAGCAGTGTCCCAACATCCTTTCCCATTTTTCATAGAGTCAACATATGCAGGCCAATAACCATGTTTAAAGTATGGGCTAGTGGGTCGCACATAAAGTCTATTAGGAGATTTCCTCCAAGAAGGGTCAGTTCTAGCTTGTGGGACATGTGGTGGAATAATTTTAACATTGGTCCACACTGGTCTAGGTTTCTGCTGAAGAGCACATGTACCAGGTCTTTGCTCATGATAGTCACAATCCTTAATTAAATGAAATTTACTTCCGCAAACAAAACAAGTCTTCTTTTTGGAAGATGGATTCAACAGAGAAGATGTTCGATTACATGTAGAGGTATTTAAACCAAAAACATTAAAGGAATTGTTTTTAACAGACAAATTATGCAAAGATGTAAAAGACAAGTCTTCAGTGGAAACAGGGTTGGAAGTTGATTCCTCAGCAGTTATCCTAGAGGGCTTGTAGATAGTCTTGGGTGCAGGCTTGGGTGTAGGCTCAGGTGAGGGCTTGGGAAGGTTTGACTTATCACTTGGATCACAGTTGTAAGTAGATCCTTGATCCGATGAATTGTCACTGTCAGAGAAAGAGACAAAATCATAAGATGAAGCATCGTTGTCTGGCAAGTCTTTTGATTTTTGCCATACGATGGTGTGATCCATCAATGTCAACAGTAATAGACAGGTCAGTGGGCATGAATTCACCTCTAATAGGTCCAGGGACAGCATGCAAATCACCTTCCTTTCTAAAATGTTCTAAGCTTGCAGGTGTAGATTTACGCCCATCATTCCTAGCTTCCAAGCCTACATACTTTTGAAAACCTAAACCTATTCCAGAGTTCATGACCGACTACTATAGATTTCTTTAGCTAGATTGTCACCTGATATCAACCATTGTTTATGTCTAGCTATTTCCTCAGCAAGTTTCTCTTCAAGCTCTAGATTCTCAGTAATAGTATCAGCTTTTTCATTTTCAGTGCGTTTCAAGTTAATGTTTGCAATATCTAGATCAAATTGAAGCACCTTAATCTTTTCTTCATAAGCAATCTGATTCTTTTGAAACCAAACCTTTTGTCTTTCTAATGTTTTTAACGAAACTTTATAGGCTTCATTATCAACATAGCATGCATTGTATCTAGGTTTCATAGTATCATAAGCTTCTTTCAGTTCAGTATATCTTTCACTACAACCAAATATACAGTTGTGTACCTGAGAAAGACCCATGAAGGCAAACTGATCATGCCTATCTTCTGAAGTGCACCTTGCCAGCGGTCAAGCTTCTCTGTATCAACAGCTTCCACATTCACAGGTTCATGAGCAACCCAGTTGACCTGTTCATCCAAGGTGACTAGAGCTGCTGAAGTGCTAGCTCCTTTCTGATTCTGCTGAAAGGTATTGTAGCTGGTACTCTCTCCATTCTTCCTGTCTTTGCATTCACTCGAGAAATGACCCATCTGGTGGCAAGAGAAACACTTAACCTTTCTCCTGTCAAATCGAGCTGGATCCTTTCCCTTGAATCCAAAATTCCTTCCTGCCTTCTCTTCAAACCTCTTGATATCCACTGAAAGCATGGCCACTTGCCATTTCAGCTTCATCTCCTCCATCTCAAGTGGGTCCACTTGATCAAAGTCTTCATATACCAGATGTTGCTGAGTGTCATAATCAGCAACAAAGGAGTGAAGGACATCCTCCAATATACTTCCAGTCTTAGCTTGAGGATGTGAAGGAGTGGGATGATAGGATGATGATGGTAAATAAGATGGACTAGAAGCATGCATCATCATATTCGAGTGGGATGTCCCAACAAAGGCTGAATGACCGGAGGAGGTTGCACGGTAGGGAGATCGACATCGGTTCAAGAGATCTGAGTTGGTTGTATAGCTCGTCAAAAGTGAGCATGTCCAGTCCACCTTTAGCTTTCAGGGCTATACTCACATGCAACCAAGATGGAGGCAAAGATCGAAGGAACTTAGAGTTGCTATCATCATTGTCGCTTTGCATTCACCGGTTTAGTGACTCGAATCTTGTGAAACCTATCGTATCCCTTGTGGATACCCTCTTCTTCAGAAATATTGAACTCTTGGAAGTGTTGTCTAAGCATGGACTTCCTCATTCTTCTGGACTCTTCATTACCACCAAACCTAGCTTTGAGAGCCATCCAGTTGTCCTTTGCATCAACCATGTGGTGAAAATCACCTAAGTGATCTTCAGGAATAGATTGAAGGAGGATGGTTCTTACCTTGTGCTCTCTTTGCACAGCCAAAACCTCTTCTCAGCTTTTGGGAGGAGCAATGGTGAACTTACCATCAAGATCTGGATGGTCTTCTTTAGGTCATTGCCATTTTTTACTATCTCCCATAGATTCCAATCAATATTGGAGATCCAGTTCTGCATCTTCATTGTCCACAGATCATATTCTTCCTTCTTCAGATAAGGAAACTTGCCATTCTGTTGGAGAGACTAAGTTTATGCATAGAGGTGGTGTTTTTGATGATGTTGTTGTTGTTGGTGTTTGTGACATCGATTCATCATCAGTCCAGGCATTGTAAATAATTTTTTGATTGTATTTGGGTGAGGAAAATAAGGTTCTCAGTATCGTAGAGACTCTCCCGAGGCTCTGATACCACTTGTTAAACTGTTTTATCACGTTGCACACTCTCAGACCTTGAAAGATCTAGCACTCGTGGATCGTTAGTGTTGCCTATGTAATCATAAGCAAACTAATAGAAAATCTCTACAACTCGTGTTCTAAAGCGGAATGGAAACACAAGTTGTTATTACTAAGAACACTTAGATCCTCTATGGATCTTTTTATTCACCGAAACTCTATGTTTCAGATGCCATTTTATTACAAACTATATGGTTCCTTTTATAAACAAGGAACCCTAATCTCTTACTACCCAATCGACTAAACATGCAAGCATTCATTTAATGACTAATACACTAAACTATATTGAGCAGTACAATAAAACCCATGCTAACCTCGGGCCGTTCAAAGATAATAATGAGTTAGCATTTAATACAGATAGCGCATCTGATCCTAGTCGCTTTTACCCTTCAGCAGTAACACGGCAATGCTTGTACTCTTCAGTAGAATCACTTCTTTAGCAGATTCTGCTTCTACTTCAGCAGAAACCTTCGGCAGTAATGACAGCAGAAATCCTACTTCACATAATTCCCAACAATATGTACAAAATCCGCGATCACTAAGAAGAGCTACTCCCAACGGTATTCCACCCTCGAAAATGACCCGCAAGAATCTCGTGATTCAACTTAACCACAAAGACCACTAAGACTACAAAGACTTCCCCGCCAGAAGTATCAAATCCTAACTAGATCAACACACAATCTAGGCTTGGCCACTAAGGTACAAGACTTTTTACAACCAAAATTGAATGAATAATAGTTGATTGTTCAAACCAAGTCCTAACCTAACCTAGAGATTTGATTCTAGTAGAAAGGGTATAGAGAGGAAGACCCTTAACACAATTCACAAGAGTGGATTAGATTCTTGTGAATCTCTCTTGCGGAAGTAGTGGTCTTTCAGTTGAAGATAGAAGAGAAGTTTAGATCACAGTGAGATATTAGACTAAGAGGGTTGAGAGAAAAGAAAATAGGAGGAAAGAATGTATTGCAAGAGGTAAGATATAAAAGACAAGAGTGGGGTATTTATAACCAAAGCCCACATAAATCTCAACGCGCATGGCGTACTGGTGTACCACCCAGCATGCCGAGGCCAGCCCGGGATTTTTGCGGGTTTTCTTTATTAATGCCCGACTCTTGTTAAACCCCCAATTGTATTTTACCTTAGACCTTTCCAATAACATTCCAATACTCAAACTGGGATAAGGTCAACCAACTTATTTAGCCAAGGCTTTGATATTTAAAAACATTTATAAAGTGAAAACTAGATAGTTAGGGGTTTACTCTAATTTCAACGAGAAAGAGAAGAACCATTGAACATTAGAAATTAAATAATAACATTTGAGTGTTCTCCAATGGTTGGTTATTACCTTACCTCCCAAAATTTAAAATTCAAAAACTAGTTGTTATAGTGTGAGTTGTATGATGTGATATATGTTAATACAAATAATATCTAAAAGTGTTATTCATTTTCTCTACGTTTTGATAATAACTAAACATAAAAACATTCTACGTAAAAGTTAACGTAAACAAAGTTCTTAGTGGTAAAACTCCATCTCGACAACAAATTCACAAAAGGTATGAATAATGAACATTGAAAATGTCAAAGAAATGTTTTTTTATATTAATGTAACACAAACATTTAACACAAAGTTATTTATACAAATTGTTTTCTAAGTATAAAATGCTTTATTCAAATAAAATATTTGAGTTTCAAAAATCTTGTTTCCTCCCAAAATAAATCACCTACACGAGGATTTAACTTCCCTATAAAAGGACAAAATAAGGAAGCCTTGACGGTACCATTATCATCGGACGGTACCCTTAAATCGTGCATATTTAAGGGTACCGTCTAGCCGTTAGACGACCAGATTTTTTGTCCTGTAAATGACAGATTAAATCTCACATTTTCATTCACCTCTTTGCACTGAAATTTTCTGTTATCATTTTTACACTCCCAAACCTCATTTCTTTGATCCTAAACTAGTTTGATTTCACTCACTTAAACTAGTTTGATTTCATTCATAAGTGATTCAAACATTCTTCCATTACAAGTGCAACTGAAGAACACTCACATTCATCAAGATATCAAGTGTTTTAGTATAGTTAGTGCATAAGAAACATTGGTTAATACATTAAGTCTATCATCATCATTCTTGTGTAGTTTTATTATTGGATAGATTGAGTTGATCGTGTGGATCTTGTATATTATGTAGTTTGCGTGGTGATTGGGTAGATTGTTTTAAGATCGGGTGGATCTTGTGATTTGTGTAGTTTGTGTGTTACTTGGGCAGATTGTATCAAGATAAGGTAGATCTTGTGATTAGTGTAGATTATGAGAAGATCAGGTAGATCGTGTGTGAGATTGGTTTTAGCTAGATTAGAACTCGACATTTAGCTTAGTGTCAGAAATTGGTATAAGCGACGTGTACGGTTTCTCTGCCTGAAGGTCGCTTGTTGACATAGTGAAGAGAACTCTTGAGTTAGATAGTCGAGGAGTGGAGTAGGGCGAAGATGAGCTTCGTTACCGAACCACTATAAATCACAATGACATCTTTCTAACTCTTTACATTTATCTTGCATTATTTATTTCGTAGTAATTAGTTGTTACTGTTTATTGTGTTGAGTGTTCATATTCTTGTCGATTGATCTTACATAAACTCAAATCTAGGGTTTCCGAAAACGTAATTTTAAAACGATAAATTGGTAAAACTATTCAACCCTCCTTCTAGTTTTCCACAATTGGTACCAGAGCTTCGTTAACCAAGATTTTTAACATATATTGTATTTTTAAAGTTGAATCGATCTACGGATTTCGACAAACATCAAGAAGGGAAATCTATGCAAAGAACGCTACTTTTTAAAACCGATTGTTTTACGTATTAGAAAACAAGATTCGAAACGTATGTAAAACCAAATGATCTTGATCTTTGGCATGTCATAACCGAGGTTGAATTCAAACCGATTGAAAAGAATATGAAAACTAAAAAGGATGGAGTAGTTCCTTAGGAAAAACAAAGTCACAATCTTAAAAATAAAAATAAAACTATCTAAAAATAATGAGGCAAAAATGATGATTTATAATGTATTTCCAAAAAAGTAATTTGAAAGAATCTTTATCTGTAATATGGCAAAAGAAAATTTGAAAAATTTGCTAGTCACTAATCAAGGTAATAGTCAAGTCAAAGAAAACTAGATTGATCTTCTTATGCAACAATATAAACAATTTACTATTACCGAGGATGAAACTATAGATATTAATTTTGCTAGATTTAATACTATTATTTCTAGTCTTAAAGCTCTTAGTGAAGGTTAATCTAGAAAGAATTACATTATGAAGTTTCTTAGAGCTCTACATCATAAATGGAGATATAAGGTTACCGCAGTTGAGGAGTCGAAAGATTTGACATCACTATCACTTGATGAAATTATCGGGAACTTGAAAGTTCACGTAACAATAATCAAGAAAGACTCTGATATAGTTAATGGTAATGGAGAGAAAATTAGATATCTTTCCTTAAAAGCTAAAAAGAAGTCTAGTGATGATGAATCTTCGAGCTCCGAAAGTGAAGATGAAAAATATGCAAAGGTGGTTAGAGACTTTAAGAAGTTCTTTATGAGAAGAGGTAGATACGTTAGACAATTGGGAGATGAAAAGTAGTCATTTCAAAAGAACAAGGATGATAATAAATGTAAAGGAGATAGGAAATCCTTTAGATGCAGATATCTGAATCAATTTATTGGGGAATGCCCTAAACCACTGAAAGGAAAGAACCAAAAAGCGTTTGTTGGAGGTTCTTGGAGTGATAGCGTTGAGGAAGATGAGGAAAATCCAAATGACGAAACGTACCTTATGGCATACGCGTCAAATGAGGTACATTCTGATTCTTCTTATTATTGTGATGATGTATCTTCAATAGATAATGATACATTGAAAAATGAATATATTAGACTATTTGAAGCTAGCCTAAAAATCATAACTAAATACAAATTGTTAAAAATTGCTAAAACATCATATTTAAGGGTACCGTCTAGATATTAGACGACCAGATTTTTCTATCCTATAAATAGCAGATCAAATCTCATATTTTCACTCACCTCTTTGCACTGAAATTTTTTTCATCATTTTTGCACTCCCTAGCTTCATTTCTTTGATCATAAACTTGTTTGGTTTCATTCATAAGTTATTCAAACATTCTTCCATTAAAAGTGCAAGAGAAGAACACTCACATTCATCAAGATATCAAGTGTTTTAGTGTAGTTAGTGAATAAGTAACATTGGTTAGTTTCTTGTTGTATTTTAGCATAAATCAAGTCCATCATCATCATTCTTATATAGTTGTATTATTGGGTAGATTGAGTTGATCGTGTGGATCTTGTATATTGTGTAGTTTATGTGGTGATTGAGTAGATTGTGTCAAGATCGGGTAAATCTTGTGATTTGTGTAGTTTGTGTATTATTGGGTAGATTGTGTCAAGATCAGGTGGATCTTGTGATTTGTGTAGATTGTGAGAAGATCGGGTAGATTGTGTGTGAGATTGGTTCTAGCTAGATAAGAACTTAACATTTAGCTTAGTGACAGAAATTGGTATAAGCGACGTGTACGATTTTCTCCGCCTGAAGGAAGCTTGTTGACATAGTGAAGAGAACTCTCGAGGAGTGTAGTAGGGCAAAGAGGAGCTTCAGTACAGAACCACTATAAATCATAGTGTCATCTTTCTAACTCTTTACATTTATATTGCATTATTTGTTTCATAGTAATTAGTTGTTATTATTTATCATGTTGAGTGTTCATATTGTTGTTGATTGATCTTATATAAACTATCCAAAGTTTCCAAAAACGTAATTTTAAAATGATAAATTGGTAAAACTATTCAACCCCCTAATGAGTACGTACTCACTCATCATTTTATACCCGTAAACCCGTAAAAATTAATTAAAACAACCAATTATATCAAATTATATTGCAAATATCCTTGGATTGTGTTTTATGTCTTATAGGTACAAAATGATTGAAAATAGAGCGAAAACAGACATTTTTGGATCGACTCGTCAACGTTTATGCATTTAATCAAGTCAAGACGAAGTCAAAGTCAACCCTAGGATATATTTTTGGAATAAGCATGGAAAAACGAACCCAAAACCTAAATTATCCTAAACCTAAACCTAAATTATCCTAAACCTAATCCTAAACCTAAACTCTAATTTTAACCTAAACCTAATAATAACTAATCCTAAAACCTAAACTAAACCTATAACCCGGATCATAAAAACCCACAAGCCCAATATCCCTTTAACTTAACCCAAGCCCAATCCATACCCAATCCTTAAACCATTTAACCCATACCCGATTTAAACCCTTTTATCTTAGGTCAAATCCCAGTCAAACTCCACAAAGAGTAAAAACGCGCCAAGAGCATTTTTTCCCTTTCTCTTTCCCCTGTCCCTCTCAACACCCTGCTACATGACAAACCAAACTCATATTCCTTCATACCACCTTGGCAATCCTCTTTGCTCTTACTGGTTGATGAAGATAAAGAAGATCAAAGGCTATGATTGATTGGATTGGTGACCAAGGCAATCCTAAGGCTCAAGATGAAGCTGAGAAAGCACACAAGAAGCACACTCTCATTCTCTCTCACAAAAGAAGCACAAGACAAGTGGAAGAAACCCTAGCTTAGTTCACTATAAATAGGCTCTTTTGTAAGCCTTTCATGGCAGTTAGTTTTAGTTAATTTTAAAGTTTTATTTTCAAGTCTTAGTTTTCTGATTTTATTTACAACTTATGTAGTTAAAATTGTAATTTCTTTTCAAGTATTGTAATGCCTTTTAAGTTTAATGAAAATTTAAGTTTTTAAGTTTTAAAACTACCATTGTTATATTTTTTTGTTTTATTGCTTTCAAAAATATCCTATAAGCTGTTATAAGCTCCTGAGAAGCTATTTACTTGAACTTTTCAAGCTTATTCCATAGCTTTTAAAGTTTACGTTTTTTTTTACCAAAAATCACTAAAAAGCTATTTTGGATGATAAGCTAGTCATGGAAGAGCTTATGGGTTCTTACTAGCTTGTCTTTGACAAGCTAGAGCTTGTAGATAAGCTCTAAGAGCAATATCAACCCTTGTTTTGAGCAAAGGGCAATGTAAGTTCAATATTCCATTTCTTAGACTAAACTGGTTATTGCTTATTCATTACTGTTTACTTGCTTTTTCCTTGTTCCAAACTGCGTATCATTCTCATTTATTGCTTTTAGTAGATTAGTTGTAGTTTCTAAATCATTAGTTTAAGTTTTGTCAAAAAAATTATAAAAAAGCAAAAATATTGCCAATTCTTGATTGCTTATTCAAAAGTGCTTTTTAAAGGTTGAAATTTTCTTTTTAAACTTTAATTTAGCTATTTCAATATCTGTCTTTCCAAGTTTAAGCTTATCTTGGTCTCAAACTGTTTAAAAAACCTATTTCTGTGCTTAAAGGGGTGTTTGGATATAGGTTTTAGCAAAAGAAAAATCTATTTTAGTAAGCTTTTGCCAAAAATCCAAATTGCTTTAGCTTTATTTCAATCATTAAAGTTGTTTTTAAATTTCTTTAAGCTTTTCTAAGTGGTGATTGAAGCTTTTATTTTCATTTTCTCAATTTCTTAATTAAAAATCTTTTTTCAACAGCTTAAATTGAAAAATCCATAGAAAGCCCTTTGTGGTTGTTATTTTTGGTTCTAAATAAGTTCAAAATGTGTGTTTTCAAGTTATGGTTAAGTGCATAAGTTTTTTAGTTCAAAAATCTGTGTTTGCAAGTCTTTTCCAAAAACATCAAAAAGTCAGAAAAAGTGTCTCAACTGCGTTCTTATTCAGCTTGTTTCTAAGCTTATTTTTTGTCCAAATTATCTGAACTTTGGTTTTACAAGTAGTTAGTAGTATAAACTCCATCTGTTTGAACTTGTTTTAGGCTTTTAAGCTTATTGAGTAACTTATTTTAGGTCTGCAAGTAGGGGTTAAGCATTTAAAAATCAAAGAAAAGACCAAAAGCAGTCCAACCCCCTCCTTATCAGCTTATTTTAAAAGATTTTTATAAGTCCAAAGTGTCTCAAATTTGTTTTACAAATTCTTTGATTGATGATAAATGTCGTTTTGATGTTTTTATGCATTAACTTATGATTTTCTAGCTTTTAGAATAGCTTAAATATAGCCCATTAGGATGTTTTCATAACAGCATGTCAGTCTTAGCTTATTTTTGGTTTCTGAGCTTTGAGCTTATTAGGACTGCTTAATTTAGTATTATATTTCCTTATTAGGATTGCTTTTTAGGTTTTAGTAGCTTATTAGGTTAGTTTAAGCCTGTAGAAGCTTATTTGTTCAAAATCAGTTAAGGTGTATTTGGTTTCAGCTTAGTTATTAATTTGTCATCCTTTTCAGCCTGTTTCCCAGCTTATTTCAAAGTTTTAAAAAAAATTGCTTTTCCAAAAAACTTATTTTTGCTTATTTTAAAGTTTCAAAAAGAAATTTTCAAAAAAGAATAATAATAATAAAAACTTGGAAGTCAGGGGTGAGTAGGCTCGAACCCCTGACCTCAACAAGTTTCACACCTCACACACACCCCTCTTAACCAAAAGCGCCCTAGGACTTACGGGTGTATTCTTACACAATTAAATACTTACCCCTTTTTAGCCTTTTAGCTTAATTCTCCTTTTAGCTTTTTAACTGCTTATTGTGATAAGCTGCTTTTCCAGCTTTATTTTTCTCAGAATCCTTTTAACATTAAGCACTTTTCATGATATTTTTCATAATTTTCCGATTAAGTTTAGTATTTTTTTTTATTTTTTTTTCTAGATTTAAAGTGTTTTTAAATCATAAAAAAAAATAAAAGTAAAAAAAATATCCAGCTTTTTTCTAAAATTATTTTTAGTCATTTAGGACTTAGGAAAAATAAATTTGCACTCTTAGGGTTAAAATTTGAAATTTTGGTTTTTCTGGGCTCGTTACGTTCCCGGTTAAGCTCGTTTTTAGTTTAATTCACGTTAGGGCTTAATTGAGTGTTGTTTTCTTAACTTATGTGCTTATAGGTTGCTTAATTAGTTATTACCTTCATGTCTTACCTTATTAATTTCCCGTGTCTTAATTAAAACTTAGACTACAAACCAAAAACGTGAAAACCCGAATTTCAAGCATTTTAATACCAAACCTCAAACGACATCCTCGATTCACACCTCGTTAGGAAATGACCCAGGTATCACTTGCCCGGTATCATATATCGTATTTGTGAGTTTTGCGTGTTAACCTTTTTCCTAAAAGGTTGACTTGTCGATTCGCGGGTTTATCATGTATTTGATATTATAGATACTTAACAAGGAATCACCACCCTTCTAGTTTTCTACAATATTTGAGTGTGTGATAGAAGTGTAAGAGTGTGTGAGAGGAGTGAGTTGGAAACACGAGGCTTGGAGAGGAAAGGTTAAACATATGTAAGTGAGATGAGTTGTACTTTGAAATTCAAATCCAAGCTAGTTGGTGATTGCAAGGGTGAAGAGTATAGAGGAAGAAAAGTGTATGACACATTGTAAGAATGTGTAAGAAAGTGATTTGCTAATGAAGGTGTAGAGAAGAGTTGAGGAAGGTAGTATGCAGGGAGGTTTTATTTGAATTCAAATTCAAATTAGAAGAGTTGTGAGTGTGTGTGAGTTTGTGTGTTTAGGCGTGTGATAGTGTATGTGTGTGTGTCGGTGATTCAAATTCAAATTTGAATATGGGGAAGAAGAATAGTGTGTTTTGGCATTGTAGAATATGAAAAGGACACAAGAGAATGCAGGGGATTGTGTTGGTATGTAGGGAACACAAATACAAAAGTGTATAAGAGAATGTAAGAGTGTGTTTGTGTGGGAGGTTTAAAATTATTCAAAGAATTTTTATATTTCTAGAACTTGAAAAGCAAGTATTTAAACCACCTAGGTTTGAGGAAAAATAATTTTGCCTTCACTTAAGGCCTTGTAAAAACGTTTATGAGTTGGTGTTTTGTAAAATTAGGAGGACTTGATTTGAGTACCTCTCTAAGTCTAAATATTTAAGTAAACTTCTCAAATATCATGTACTAACCTTAATTTAAAGAAGCACCTTAGTCGGGTAAGAGGAAAGCCGACTTGGAAAAACCGAAATGCCCAGAATTTAGCAGCTGGCGCGCTGGCCATGTGTAGCTCGCACCAACCAGCGCGCCATCGCTTGTGATTTTAAGTGTTCCCCGAATGTATATTTGTCATCATTAAAATATTATATGGCTCTTGGTCATTATTGCACCAACAGTGCTGATATTGAAAAGGTGGCAATCTGCTCCAGCCTCCGCTCACTAAAACCAAAATGCACGAATTGAGTCTAGAGCCAAAAGAAATTCAAATATAAAATCTCATAGGATACATGCCAATTTTACACTTTTTGTTCACCAATTGGCAATAAGAACACAAGTTGTACTTATTAGTCATTCGCAGATCCTAGTAATCTTGCCAGAACGTTCATAGTGGTAATTACATAGTGATCTCGATGATTGAACGGAAATCCCGCTAGTGTCAATATCAAACAGCACTAACAGTGGGTCTCCTAGTTAATCCTTTATGGATAAAGCATGGTGGTTACTTAGCTTCAAACGTTCTACATTCGTGGTGTGATACTTTATGTGTACTCCAGCGCTCAGCTGGATTGTTGTTAGCTTTCTTGAGGGCATCCAATTCATGATAACAATAGGTGGGAAAATTCTTAAAAGGAATTACCTGGAACTTTGAGCTGGAAAACCTACTAAGGAGATTTCTTGTATGAATCGAGTCCTGATGACATAGGTATATACTTGGATTTATCCAATGTATTGATATTGGTCCTTAAATGGATCAGGAGGTTAAGTTTACCAACCTAAGGTGAATGGAATCATGACATTCATCATTAAAACAATCTTAGTGCAATGATTCTTTTAGAAAAGATCCACGATGATCGATTGGTTTAACATCAAATTATCATTTACTTTATATGTGCATGTACCGAATGATGAAATTCGTTTAGCATGCACCACCACTATATACATCGACATCTTCACCTCCGCATACTCATATGTTTTATCCTCAATGAGCTTAGATCAATAAAGTTCAAGACAAAGATATCAAGACAATGAGCTACATCAAAGTTAACATTCGAGAAATCAAAAAACATTTTAAGAAAGAACGAGGAAAACATAAGTATGAAGATCAAAGACTTTCAAGTCATATGAGTATGTTAGAGAGGACGCAACAACAACCATTCGAAGATGTTGATCGATGGAAAACAGAGATGGGAGATTTTATCAAGAGATCACAAAGCATAAAGGAACAAAGAATCAAGACTACTCTATTACACCACACAAGGTTCAAGTTCAAGATTACAAAATACTAAGCCACAAAGAATCTATATTAATAATAACCACTCCTTAAGGGAAGATTGTTATCTTTATAAAAGTGGTGATCATTCTACATATAGGAACGATGTAACTTGTCATAGATAATGTAATAAATTAGTAATGGGCTCATTGACTTAGCTAAGCTAATAGGTGATAGGTTATGTACACTATCCTTGTTTAAATCAATATCCAAGTCCCCATAAACAAGGAAACAAGCCCATCAAAGCCCAAAGGCTTTTCCTATGTATACTTAAACGCCTCTTATGCTCTCGTTTAAGGTTTGGAATGTGTTTTTAGATATTTCTCATTTAGCTCTCACCTCTCTCTCTCTCTCTACAACTTTCTCTCTATAACTGTTCTACCTTAAACGCATATTAGATCATTACTAGTGTGAATGATTAAGCTATGTTTGAGACCTAACATATAGTGCACATTAGCTCATAACAATTTTGTCCGTATATAACGCTTTATATATGCCCTAGTGTTATTGGAGATGAATTTTAAGGGCATGTTTTCAAAATGTTAATACACATTAACTCGTTATTGAAGATTATTGAATACCTCTTGGATTAACGGATTTTACTTTGTGGGATTGAGAGCGACTAGCGACGGGGAGAGTGTGTACTTAGGAATTTACGTGTTTGTTTATTTTTATGTTTACACCTTATAAATGTTTTCCAATACCTATATCCTACCATCGTTTAAAACCGGTAGCCTTTCATTATGTGTCTACCCATATTTTTTCCTTCTTAAATAATTAAACCTGAAATATAGTCGTAGAGACTTGAAAATTTGTCAAGCCTATGATAGTAGTTGCACCATCGTTTAAAACTGGTAGCCTTTCATTAGTAAGAGACTGAGTGTTATTTCTTTTCCCCTTTTCGTGAAGTGCTCGGTTTTGCAATTGACTAGAAGTAAGTTACATTTAAATTCATTTTTTCTAGATGTTGACTAGAAGATATTTTTATAAATTTAAGAGTTAATTACATAATTCGTCCTTGTGGTTTGGTCAAAATTACGGATCTTGTCCCTATACTTTTTTTCAGTGCGTTTCGTCCCTGTGGTTTACAAATCTTACGGATCTTGTCCCTGATCCGACCCGGTCCCAAAAAAAGGACCTCCCTTGCAAATACTCTCTAACGTGAGTGACTAACATCATATTTTGGTTTTAACGATAGGAGTTAATTACGTAAATCGTCCTTGTGGTTTGGAAAAAGTTACGCATCTTGTCCCTGTGGTTTATTATAATATTTTTTTAAAAAAAAACTGTTTTTTCTTTTAAAAAAACTTAAATTTATTAAAAAAAAAAAAAAAACTTTTTTTTATTTTTATTATAAAACGGATGAAGGCGTATAAAAAAACGTTTTTATACAGTTTTCTCTATTTTTACGTTTCATTTGTTTTTATACGGTTTCGTTCGTTTTTGTATAAAAATGTATGAAAACATTTTTGTACTAAAATGTACGTTTTTGTATGAAAATGTATGAAAACATTTTTTCATACAAAAAGGAACGAAACCGTACATTTTTGTATATTTCGTTCGTTTTTGTATGAAAATGTATGAAACATTTTTGTACAAAAATTTACATTTTTGTATGAAAATGTATGAAAACATTTTTTCTTACAAAAAAGAACGAAGCCGTACATTTTTGTACATTTCGTTCGTTTTTGTATGGAAATGTATGAAACACTTTTGTACAAAAATGTACGTTTTTTGTACAAAAATGTACGTTTTTGTATGAAAACATTTTTTCATACAAAAAAGAACGAAACCGTACACTTTTGTACATTTCGTTCGTTTTTGTATGAAAAAATGTTTTCATACATTTTCATACAAAAACGTACATTTTTGTACATTTCGTTTGTTTTTGTATGAAAAAATGTTTTCATACATTTTCATACAAAAACGTACATTTTTGTATAAAAACGTACATTTTTGTACAAAAATGTTTTCATACATTTTCATACAAAAACGAACGAAACCGTATAAAAACAAATGAAACGTAAAAATAGAGAAAACCGTATAAAAACGTTTTTTTATACGTCTTCATCCGTTTTATAATAAAATTTAAAAAAGTTTTTTTTTTTTTTTTTTTTTTTTATAATTTTTTTTAATTTTTTTAATAAAATTAATTTTTTTTAAAGAAAAAACAGTTTTTTTTAAAAAAATATTATAATAAACCACAGGGACAAGATGCGTAACTTTTTCCAAACCACAAGGACGATTTATGTAATTAACTCCGATCGTTAAAACCAAAATATGATGTTAGTCCCTCACGTTAGAGAGTATTTGCAAGGGAGGTCCTTTTTTTGGGACCGGGTCGGATCAGGGACAAGATCCGTAAGATTTGTAAACCACATGGACGAAACGCACTGAAAAAAAGATATAGGGACAAGATCCGTAATTTTGACCAAACCACAAAGACGATTTATGTAATTAACTCTATTTTTTATTAAATCAACTTCAGGTGTTACATCCTACAAGTATGCATTCCTATTCTCAAAAAGTTCATGATCGCTTTTTTTTTTTTTTTTTTTTTTTTTTTTTTTTTTTTTTTTAATTTAAAAAATAAATAAAGTTTTCTACTAACAGAAAATTTATAATTTCCCATAGAAAGTTAACGGTCTCGTTTAATTTGCTAAAATTTGATTTAGTTTATCTGTCTTGTTAAAAGGTGATCAAAATAATTAAAAACATATCTTGTTATGAGTTGAGATCCATATATAACTCATATTTGTCATAGAACCAGTGGACCAATAGTCATCCATTTTCTATCTAAATTAATAAAAAATCATTTTCCACCATTTTTTTTTAAATAACATATCTTGCCAACGGTAAATATTCAAGCTACAAAAAATACACCATCGTGACGAGAATTAAATTATCTTTCTATAGATATGCATTGTTATATACTTTCGACGAAGTTTTTTTTTAAATTTCGTTTTGAAAAATCACATGTGATTTGTAAAAATCACATGTGATTCATAAAAATCAAATCACATATGATTTTAACAAATCACATGTGATTTTTATAAATCACATGTGATTTTTACAAATCACATGTGATTTTTCAAAACGAAATTTTTTAAAAAAAAACTTCGTCGAAAGTATATAACAATGCATATCTATAGAAAGATAATTTAATTCTCGTCGAGATGGTATGATTTTTTTGGCGTAACGATTAAAGGTTTGTGAGATATTTAATTTTAAAAAAAAGTGAATATATTTTAATAAAAGAAATGAGTGGCTATGATTGGTTGATTGGTTATATGACAAATATGAGTTCTATAATGAACTTTTCTCATCTTGTTATAAGTATATTTGTTCTGCCAAAACCCTCATCGTAAGGATATGCTAGGCGATAGATGAGATAATTAAGAATCCTATCAGATTCGTGGATTCTTCATTGGTGTAAAACTCTTAGATGGATTGATTGGCATGGACTGCAAATCAATTAAACACATGTCCAAATTCCTTTTAATTCTTGCTAACTGCTCGCTAGTTTCTAATATAAATGCCATTCAGAAAAAATGCAATGTCAAAAGAAATCTAAACAATTAAAAAACTAATAAGCAAAATAATTTAGAAGGGATAAGTAATGATATAATTTTAACAAAGCGTATAGAATAATTAGTGTTGTGCAAAGTGTTCTTGCATCACCAAATATTTAGATCCTTTTCTTGAAGCATAAAATATGGATGAATTCTAATAGTTGGCTTTTAGGAATCGTGTTTGCTTCGTAAAAAGCCTCCAAGCAAAAACATGTTGGGTGAAGAGATCAAGGTTTTATCGCACTCTTAGCTAACTAGCCGTAATAGATTGTCAAGCCTAATTGGTTAGATTGGATAAGTGATCCTGTTAATTTTTGTATGTTGTATTTTTTTCTTTGGGTTAATAACTTTTTAAAGCACTATACTTGTCAAGAATGACAGTTCTACGTAGCGAACTAAAAAAATAACTCTTTTACACATTAAATTTGACATTTTTGTCTTTCTTTAAGTATTATGACCATTTTACCCTTTCTAAATTTTTTTCGAAATACTTTTTTTTCGAAATTTTTTTTCCAAAATAGTTTTTTTGAATTTTTTTTTTTCGAAATACTTTTTTTTTGAAATTTCTGAAATTTTTTTTCGAATTTCTTTTTTTTTTAAATATTTTTCGAATAATAAAATGGTCATAATATGATCATAATACTTCAAGAAAGACAAAAATATCAACTTTAATGTCTAAAAAAATTATTTTTTTTAGTTCGCTACGCAGAACTGCTATTCTTGACAAGTATAATGCTTTAAAAAGTTATTGGCCCTTTTTCTTTTCTAGCATCATGCTAGTTTTAAGAGTAAATTACATGGTTGGTCCCTGTGGTTTGTCCAAAATAACAACTTTCGTCCCTCGAAGTTTAAAGTTGCACTGGTAGTCCCTAAGTTGGAAAACAAATAACACCCCCGGTCCTTCAGTTTAACTGCCGTTAAGTTAGCTTTGTTAAATTTTACACGTTAGCCCCTGTGGTTAACGGTCGTTACATCGTTAATCCTTACTAATAACGGATGTTTATAATTTAAAGTTTTCATACGTTTTTTCCGTTTTCGTCCGTGTTTTTACGTTTTTGTCAGTTTTTATTCGTTTTCGTCCATTTTTTTTACGTTTTTGTCCGTTTTCTAACATTTTAATCCGTTTTTATATGTTTTCGTCCGTTTTTCTTACGTTTTCGTTCGTTTTTTTGCGTTTTTATCCGTTTTTATACGTTTTTGTCCGCTTTAATCCGATTTTGTCTGTTTTAATTTGTTTTTATACGCTTTCGTCCGTTTTCTTACGTTTTCTTTTGTTTTTCTTACGTTTTTATACGTTTTCGTCCGTTTTTATACGTTCACGTCCGTTTTCTTACGTTTTAATCCGTTTTTGTCTGTTTTTATACGTTTTTGTCCGTTTTTAATCTGTTTTTATACGTTTTTGTCCGTTTTCTTACGTTTTAATCCGTTTTTGTCTGTTTTTATACGTTTTTGTCCGCTTTAATCCAATGTTGTCGGTTTTAATCCCTTGTTCCCCTATAATCCATTTTTGTCCATTTTAATCCCTTGTTCCCCTTTAATCCATTTTTGTCCGTTTTAATCCCTTGTTCCCCTTTAATCCATTTTTGTCCATTTTAATCCCTTGTTCCCCTTTAAATGTAAGAAAAACAAATGAAAATGTAAGAAAAACGAACGAAAGCGTATAAGAACGGACAAAAACGGGTTAAAATGGACAAACACGGATTAAAGCGGACAAAAACGTACAAAAACGGAAAAAAACATAAGAAAAACGAACGAAAAAGAAAACGGTCAAAAACGGATTAAAGGGGAACAAGGGATTAAAATGGACAACAATGGATTAAAGAGGACAAAAACGTATAAACAAACAAAACGGACGAAAACGGATTAAAACGTAAGAAAACGGACGTAAACGTATAAAAACGGACAAAAACGTATAAAAACGTAAGAAAAACAAAAGAAAACGTAAGAAAATGGACGAAAGCATATAAAAACAGACAAAATAGGATTAAAGCGGACAAAAACGTATAAAAACGCAAAAAAAACGAACGAAAACGAAAGAAAAACGGACGAAAACATATAAAAACGGATTAAAATGTTAGAAAACGGACAAAAACGTAAAAAAAAATCGACAAAAACGAATAAAAACAGAAAAAAACGTAAAAACACGGACGAAAACGGATAAAAACGTATGAAAACTTTAAATTATAAACAGCCGTTATTAGTAAGGATTAACGATGTAACGACCGTTAACCACAAGGGCTAACGTGTAAAATTTAACAAAGATAACTTAACGACAGTTACACTGAAGGACCGGGGGTGTTATTTGTTTTCCAATTTAGGGACTACCAGTGCAACTTTAAACTTCGAGGGACGAAAGTTGTTATTTTAGACAAACCACAGGGACCAACCATGTAATTTACTCTAGTTTTAATGAATAGCCGTTCAAAACAAAAAACAATTCGTTAACTCAATGATAATAGCAAGAGATGCACAAAATAACTTCAAATGAAACTAGAATACTTGCATAATCCCAGCAAAATAAAGTATTACTAGTATGAGCTTTAAATCGTTAACTACTTTAAGTGCTCCCTTCAGTAACCATCACCAGTTCAGTCACATATTTCTTCAAGAGATGGAAAATAAATTACTAAACTGCACCTATACAAAAGACATTAACGTAGCTTTAAATTGGTGGACAACTTGGAAAGTGAACTACGAATTGAACCTACAAACAAACATGCATGCTCTTCGGGGGGAAAAGGTGTAACTCAATTAAATAAAACACTTCAGGTAGCTTTTAGTTTGTTAGATGTTTCATGTTTGGCAAATTCGAAGTAACATTTAATTCAATTGTTTTCCTTATGTTTCGTGTATGTTAAGTTACAACTTTAAGGACGTTAACAAAATCCTCTTTTTTCACAAAACGAATGCATGAAAATAAATAGTAAGACAAAACCAACCAACTTTAACCTATTACATATTTGAACTTAAGACTTTGATATAGATTTTACTAAATTGACAAAAGTAACCAAATCAAAGATGTTTTCCTAGCTTAAATTATTTAGAACATTATAAAAGCATTCAAAAAGTAAACTTACTTTTTAGGCAAAATTTTAATAAAAAGATAGAATAAAGCTACAATAAACTAAAGGTAACTAGTTTTAATGTATATAAATTATTTTTGTTAAAACCTCAATAAATATAACTAGAGGTGGCCACACTTAGTTTTAAAATTCTATACTACCTTGTGGTGTTGTAGCTAGGGAGGGATCAGTCCCCGGCATGTTTATTGCATGTAGCTAGAACCGAAAGCCGCAAGAAAACTGGCAATGTTTTTGTGTCAATAATACTAGCATACAAATCTTTGTAAATTTTAATACCAGTACAGTATATTCCAATCTTTAGTCAATTAACTGATAGGGTGGCCGAATAAGTAAAGGACTTTGTGGCATAATAACCAGTATATTGAACACCATTTTGTGCAACAAAACTAAAGTGGTGACAACCTCTCAAAAGAAAACCCCGTTTACATCTGTATGATGGTAAGCTTAAAAAATGAATTAGTCAACTAAATAACAATTTAGTTTTTTGAATTGAGTACCCAGAATTGAAGAAAATCCAACAAGTAAAAAAATAACATTGTAACAAGTAAAAATGCTTTACATAAAAAGGTAAATATTTTTAAAAGGTATAATATTTGTAATTATTTGTTTTTGTGAGTAGCGAAAAGAATTTTTTGCTTTTATAGGTACTTTTTTTAAAATTTATCTTTTTAAGGGTACTATGTGACATTTTTGCCTTTCGGAAAAAAAAAAATAAATAAATAAATAAAAATAAAAAATAAAATCTATTAGCTAAGAGGGGCAAAAATGTCCAAAATTTTCGAAAAATATCCAAAAAATGATGAATTTGAAATAAAAGTACCCACAACATCAAAAAAATTTGTTCACTACCCACAAAAGCAAATAGTGGCAAGTAAGATACTTTTTAAAAACATTTGCCCTATTTGAAAAGAACTACTAAAAACTATCATCTATTTCTACCGTATAAAAAAAACCATCACATTGGTTTCACATCATTTTTTTGGTAAAGGGGATTATCTCGATAAAATATATATTAATCACAGAAAGTTGACGTACAATGGAATGTGGCTGAGATATCACATTAACTTTAAGCAAGAACTACCAAATATATTTAAAAAAAATAAAAATAAAAAAAAATGGTCGTGACATACCACAACCCGAGAAACAACTAACTAAATACAATAACAAGAATATCAATAGGAAAAAACCACTTCAACAAGCAAGCAACACCAAACAAGGCCACCAGCTCGACACTAGGAGTATAATACACGAGCTGAGACTGACTTCCTTAAAAAACCTTCCCAAGAAAAATCCAGTTGGAAAAAGCTTGAAGAAGGAAAAAAATAGTACATCTCTCAAATGGTACTCCACTCTAAGAACATAACCAAATGGAAGACCACTGCCAAACGCCATATAATCACGAGACAACCACATCTTCAGCAAGGCATACTAAGTAAGAGACATCATGGATTAGATCGAATAATAGAGTTAGGAAACTTCTTGCGAGTCAGGAACAATTCCACGCTATTCGTCTTCTTAAATTTGCATGACAGAAGCTTGAGACAGACAGTAGACTTAATAACATCAATAACCTGGTCTTCAGACCTCTTCTGATTCTTGAAAAGCCTCTTGCTCCTTTCTTGCCAAATGAAATAACAAGAAGCCGCGAACACTAGCTTAGCAATAATACATCTAGCTGATCTTTTACTTGACACAAGAGTAAGAAGATCCATAATCAAGCTTAAGGATGAAGGCATGTTACAAACACTTGTATAAAAATTCAAGTGATCCCAAACCTGCAAACAAAAAACACACTCAAAGAAAAGATGGCCATGTTAGTCAGGCTAAAATTCACAAAGAGGACACTGGAGCAGGTATAAGTTAGTATTTCTACTACATTCCATTGCCTCAGTGTATCCTGGGTCTTCAGCTTACGATTAATAACTAACAACAGATGAATCGCATGTCGAGAAATATTATGTGAAAACCACACCAAATTATGCCAATCAATCTCGACCCCTAGGCCGAATGCACTCCTAAACCATAGCAACAGAGAACTCGTGATCAACATCATTAAAATCTCTCCATACTAACTGATCCAAAGTATTAGGGGCAAGATTAGGAACAATGATCGTATAAAAGGAATGATATTTCAGGAGATATTCATTCGGACACAACCAATCTCCATTACCTACAACCCCGTCAACCTTAGTCGACTTGTCAAAACCCGCATAATGAATATCCCGAGGTATAATTATCTGCGCTAAAGGACTCAACGAGCACCACCAATCAAACCAAGCAGATACCATATTACCAGCCCCTAAACGATACCACATGAAAGGATGAATTGGAGAACGAACATGGAAGGTTTTCCTCCATCCCCACGAGATGTTACCTGGAGGGTTTTCACATCATTACGATACAAAAATTACACAAACCCGCTATCATCTCATAGAAAGCACACTAGAAATTAGAACCCACGTTATTCGTTGTTTACTAATGGATATTAGTGACAATTCAAGTCATATTATAGTCTAGTTAGGAGTCGATATTGTTCAGCTTAATGGGTAAGCCAATAGGGCATTTTTCTTTCTTTACTTGCAAGGCAAGTTTGAGCTTTTGTTAGACTGTAGGTCGGTTAGGTGTTAGCCGAGTGCCAATGCAACTCCAAGTCGGTTAGGACTTGGGTTCTACCCATCACCTCTATAAATAGAGGTTGGGTGAGGCAACATACACACGCATTCTTTGTATTCTTTCTTTGAACAGATCATGGTGTAATAAACATAAGCTTTCAGTTATACTTTTTTGTATGTATTCTGGCTCTTCTCTTGTGATCGTCCAAAAATAGGTTCTTGTTTTTCGTGTGTAGCTTGCGATCATCTCCAAGAGATCTAATTTCCGTGTTTAGATCTTTAGATTTGTTGTTCCATAATTCAATTTACTTTTTGTTTAAAATGGACACATTAATTAAGGACCAAGTTACACTTTTTATTAATATGGAATTTCTAATTTTTCCCACCGTGGTAGAGGTTTAAAAAGAGTTAAAGGAACTCTAAGTTACTATATTCATGTTAGTTGATAATAATAATTTTCTATATTTATGATGTTTATCAAAATTACCTATGATTTATATGGAAATTAAGTTATTAAATAAACATTTGTCTTCATTAAACACTTCTAAGCTTATGCGACCATGACACAAGTTAGAAAAACCCTTATTGATAATTCATAAATGTCTTAACATTTTTTAACTCAAAAAAATGTCAAACTCAAAAATTCTTCATGCTCGTGCTTCTTCCTTCACCAATTGCACATAACACACAAAAACACAATAAAATAAAATAAAAGAAAAGAAAAGAAAACCATTTTTCTCACTGTTCACCATGATAAAAGGATCACAATGAAAATTAAAACACCTTGGGCTACTGTGGTGGCTTCTACGTTGTTGATGAACCATGACGATTCTACGGGAAAAATACCTAATGTTCTTAATAAAACTGTATGGTCTCGTCTTCATACGATTAATGTGTGTCAAGACATACAGTTTATCTTAGGGACACATGAAACTCTTAACCCTAAACTCACATAAAGAGAATGGAGAATAGAAAAGTGGTAGAATTAGGTGCTGGTTTTCGATGATTTGATATGATTCTATCATTCCTCTACAATGTTTGCTAGACTATAAATTTTAGGTATGATTTTGTTCCTCCTCAAACCCATATAACAAACACATCATAAATAGATCGATCAATGTTGTTTGTTAATATGTTATCACTACTTTTGAACAAATACAAACTATCTAAATTATGATATTTGTTAGTCGTCGTTAGTTGAGGAACATTTAGGTGCAACTATTTGTTTTAATGTCTAAGTTTTGGCTTCAAAGTTAGCAACATTCTGAAGTTACCAAATGTGAATATGTTTTATTTACTAGCTTATGATTGAAGATGCCCTAATATTTCGATTGAATACCCGATCTCTTATATAATTTGAGAACATACAAAATATGTTATTAAGTTTTCTAACAGGTTTTAATTAAACAAATAAGAAAGCTTAATTTTGTCATGTACGAAACATCGTCATCTTATTAGACAATAAAAAGTCTGGACTGAATTTTTTTGATTAAAACTATAATACAAGTATAGACTAACCATGTGAAAGCTTATGAACAGTAAAAACAAACACTAGGGTATGTTTGGCACGGAGCAGTGTAAAGCTTTTTTGAGCGATGAGCGGTGAGCAATGAGCATTTTGATTTTTAGTAGTCGTTTGGCAAAGAAGCAGTGAGTTTTCCTATTTTTTAGTAATGCTCAATTTTCCAACGCTTTTTTAAGAAGCGGTGATCTACACATCTACGGCTCACTACTACTGCTCACAGCTACTTTTGCGAAACACACCCTAAGTAAATGCATAATGCATTATAGGGTAAAGATACGTATTTAAAAACCCGTAGTTTCGTAAAACAAAACTTTTATTTTTATTTTTTTTACTTTTATCCTTTTGTTTATCTATTAATGACGTACACCTATACAAATTATAACCGGTATACTAATTTAACGTTTGCGTAAACGAGATTAAATAGTTATTTTACAAAAGTTCACCACTAAAAAGGTTAGGTAAATATGATCCAAATGAACCAAATATTGAAGTACTATCAACATTGTATAAATTATTTCTATTGTCATTATAATGAAAGTTTTGTTACTTATTATATTTCATCCAACAAAAAAAATTTGTAAAAAAAAATGTAAGAAAAAACTAAAAACAAAAAGGAGGTAACTAATAAACTTTAATAGTTAAATTTTTAATATATTATATAGACTAAATTAAACTTATTTATTTATTTATTTATTTTTTAATAACTTTATAAATTTAAAAATAACCCATACACTTTATATCTTTTTAAAAAAATAGCATATACGTCTATGTTATTTATAAATATTATATAAAAATTTCAAAATAAAAGTACGAGTTATTGTGATATGTAAATAAATACACGAGATTGTATATATACGAACAAATAATGTTATTCCTCTATATATACGAACAAATGTCCGGCTTTTTTTTACTATCCACATTTAATAACGACTTATGTGTATTCCTTTTTTTACTATCCCTAATGGACCACAAGCCCACAAGCCGGGCTTAGGTCAAATATCTCGTCTAATACTCCTCCGCAATCTGTGCAGCGAAATTCCGAAAACTCGAATTGGATGAAAAAGCAAAAGAAACATTAAAGCAATAAAAATTTTGTTTACAATGACGTTTGACAACAAGTTGAGATAAATCTTCATCTGCACCAGAAAAGCAAATAAACAAAAATAAATACAAAGCATAGACTTTTTTTTAAGCAGTCGGCTTTCGGCAGCGTGCCCGAAGGCCGACAGAGGTGATTTAAGTTGGATTTTGTGCATAATTGAAAAACCAATAGAATGGAGCTAACCGCGTACGTTAATTCGAAACAGTTAAGAAGTTATAGCCAAAATAGTATGCAGGTAGGGTTTTAGTCGAAAATTGGAAAGTCTTAAACAATACATATGAAATGATAAATGGTGGCGGCTAGGGTTTAAGTAGTTGGCATATGGGAGGTGGCTCAACGTAGCCACCTAGGTTTAAGTATCAGACCTGCTACGATACCATGTTAGATCATAGAAAACGTCGTAGACTAAACTTTATTAATGATCAACTATTTATAAAGTACAAATACAAAACCATAAATTTTATTAAATTTCCGCCGTTAAAAAAAATACAAAACCATAATAAAACCCTAATGGATCACAAGCCCACAAGCCGGACTTGGGTCAAATATCTCGTTTAATAACTTGGAGATGAAAATAAATACATGAAATTGTACAAATAACAATAACGCATTACTTTTTTTCTTACATTTTCTAAAATAACAGTTTTATGTTTAACTAGTTAAGTAAGAGTTTCTTAAAAATGTGTAATAATAACCTAAATTGAGCATAAAATCATGCAGAAAATTCATTTTAGACAACCCTAAAATGATACATGGACAATAAACTTGAGGATATATACAATTTTTTTTTTTCGGTAAACAATAATTTTGAGAAGACAAAAGAAGAAAAAAGAATGATTTTTTTCTTATTAAATCCATTTTTTTGTTTTGCTTTGTCATGGTTTGTGTTAATGGAATTTATAATAAGATCTTGATTTGGACAAAACCATCGATCTGAAGACAAGATACATACGAAGTAAATGGTAACTCTGAAAGCAACCTAGCATTTATGTCAGTCAACAATGAATTTAATTTCAAATGGACCACCTTAGATTAGTTTTAAATTAATATTAATTGAGCCTAAGCGGCATAGATAGATTAGTTATAAGTACTCCTATCATTCTAGCACTAATATGTGAGATGAAAGTAAAACATAAAATTCTGCACCAAAAAAATAAAAAAATAACATAAAATTTTGATGTTTACATATGTTTTTGAACTATGAAGTCATATATTTCCCCATCATCAAACTCTTTTTGTCAAGTATCTATTGCCTCTTCCTCAAAACTAAAAAATTCCATTAATAATTTCCTGACAACTTAAACACTTGACCATGGTTGACTATAAACTCTGTCTGTCAACATTGTGGAGTGTATAATACATATTTGAAGAGAAGTGAAGTTATCCACCATTAAATGAATAGAACTCTCCATAGCAACTATCTTTGACGTTTTCCATGGCCATTATGTACTAAGTTATTATCACATGTGTTTTCATTTTTATATAGGTTTGTGTCATTTTAGAATAAGGTACTGTTGTTGAAATAATTTATGTAAACTTAATGGAAGTATTAATCGTCAATCAAACAGTAAAAATAACATTCTAAAGTTCAAAGTTCAATAATTACAGCAATATATATTTAGTAGATTATTATTTAAATACGGAGAACAGAAGCGCATATATGATGGTGATTTTTGACGACATCTTATCTATGTTTTCCGAGTTACATCTATTTCATATCAGAGCCTCTATGATCTATAATATAACTATATAGTTCTTTTTCTTGGTAACCTGGATTCGACATATTTGCAATTCCCATTGTGCCGCAAAGAGGTCCATACAAGAGACAAAAACACGTATATAAAAAAAAGGAATACGTGTTTTTTTAAAGGCAAGATGAGAATAAAGAGCTTAGCAAGGAACTAGAAAAAATTACAATGAAAAATATTAAGCGTTGCATGGGTTGAAAGCCACTCTAATGGATTAAAAGAGACTTTCTGAAGTCTATTTGTGATCCATAAAAAAGAGTAGTGCTTGATATGCTTGTACACATGGATCCTATTATATATTTACATCTAGCAGTAAATTGTAAAAATGCTCAAGTGTACGTGTGTAATAATTCATAATTAGAAATGCCTCTCGATCGGTAGGGGCTGCCTTGCCCTTATAAAATAAACTTGGGTGTAGGTTCCCCTAGGCGCTACACACTAAAAAAAGAATGATCAAAATTCAAAAACAAATTATTTAAAGCAAATTATCAAATAATATTAATTAAATTCTAGGTTTAGAGTTAGAGTTAGGGTTAGGTTTAGTGTATAAAGGTCGAGTGCTAGGGTTAGGTAGTTAAACCATAACTCGAAGTTTAAATCAATTGATAAAATTGACCTCGTTATGTTTGACTGATACGAATTTGGGTTTGTTAGAGCCAATTGTAATACTCTATTAGAGGTATGTATCTATGTGTAAATAATGCACGATATAACTTTATGCGCACTACAACAAACAGGATAACGTGCGACTATACTTTTGGAGAGGACGTCGTTGTTTCCGCCGAAAGTTGCTAAACGATAAAACGGAAGCTGACGTGACGCATAAATACGCTGACTATTTACTAAAAATTCAACGCAAATTTTTGGCGGAGACGATTTAACTAAAGTCACAACGTGCTAATTGTTCCCGCCTTTATTCCCGCCAAAACATTTGGCGGTGACACATCCTCGCTGAAAGTTTAGTGTTGTACGTTAGGACTTTTGGCGGAGACATGTCCCCGCTGAAAGTGGATACACAATATCAGCGAACAATTAGGAAATAACCTTGACAAAATTCTAAATTTATGTATTTCTTAGTCCGACTATTAATAGTTATCACACAACTAACATAAAAAAAATCATAAATTCAACATTTTTAAATTGAGGAGGTAACAGTTTGTGCTAAAAAATAATTTTGGCTTAAAAAGTAAGAATTGAGTAGGCTAGGGCTCAGCCGGGTTGGACCGATCAGCTAGCGAGTGGCATGTCGAGGACATCGGGATCACATGATGCTTCACAGGGTGAGTCTCGAGGTACTGGGGAGGGGAGTGGGGGTAGTGGGGAGACTCGGGAGTAGCATATCGGTTGTTTGGGTCCTATGGGTCGGTTTATATTTGTTTTGGGGTTATGGACAAATTTGTGGAGATTTACATGGATTATTATGTGTTTATGTAGTTTATCTGTTAAGATTCCCGCTAAATTGTTCCCCGTGTATAGTTTTGGACCATTTTGCAGATAACTAGCTTATGTATAGTTTTGTAGATGATCATGTGATCACGGTTTTTGAACCGTTTTTGACGAATTTGGATACATATGATTATGTTTAGCGAATTTAGATATGTATGATATTATGTTTAGCGAATTTGTGATGTAAGAGTCTTTTTTGGTGTTGTAGCATTTGGATATACAAGTTGTGATGCTGTAGATTTTTTCTAGAAAAAAATCTGAAAATTACCCATTTTGCAACAATATACCGCAAAATGGGGGATAGGCTTTTGGCGGAGACATGTCCATGCCAAAAGAAAAAAACAACTTTATATGGTTTTTTCTTTAAAAGTTCTGATATCAACAGTGGATAACACTTTATGGCGGGACGTGCTAATCTCAACAGTGGGTAACTCTTTTGGCGAGGACATGTCCCTGCCAAAAGAGGTTATTAATTAACTTAATCACTGTGTTAGTGATTTTTAGAGTTAATTTAGTAACATTTTGGCGGGGACACCACGCTAAACAATCTTTGACTAAACCAAAGGTCGGGGGTTCCACAAGTCCCCGTCAAAAGACGCACTTAGTCCTCGTCGATAGTATCAGCGATGAGCTGTTAGCGAAGATGTTTCGGCGGGAACTGTCCCCGTTGAAAGTTATTGACGGCAACATGTCCCCGCCGAAAGCTTCAAATTGTACGTCCCCTCCAATTGTGTCAAATATTGTAGTGCACTCTGATCCTTCCATTCTTAAATAAATGTCTTTTTAATTGTGTAAATGCGAAATATTATAGGTACATATTATAATACTAGTTGGATACCCGCGCACAGCAGCGGCGATAAATATAGTTATATAATAAATATATTAAATGAATTGCTAACCCAACTCTCCCCGCAATTCCCTACGCGCTTAGTGAATTCATTTCACAACACTCCAAATGTATATTTGTTAGTTGTATGTGTTTGTTTGGTTTTTCGTATCTTTCCCGTGACATCATTATTCCCAAGATATAAAATACTTTCACAATCTCTTACCCGTCAAACACTCTTCCAAAAGTAAATGATTTTGATACATCAAGTTTGTATTGATTGAAAAAAAGGTTAAAGTTTTAAAATTTTGAATCAAAATAAAATAAACATACTAAAAATGTAAAAACTAAAAACTTATAAAAATATATAAAAATAGATGTTGAATTAAAGAGCACAAAATTTTAGAAAATATGGTGAAATTAGATCATAAAAAAATTAAACGAATAAAAAGATATTTAAATTTAAAAATAAAAGTGATTAATTAGTTAAGAAGTGACACGTGTCACCTTATTATTGGAGCTCCTTATTTTAGTTTGTTAGAGCTCCTCCCTTTTTGTTATTTTTTAGTTAGAGAAGTGACACATGTCACTCAATGATTGGAGCTTCTCATCTTAATTTTTTGTGGAGCCCACAACTTAAATGTTTTATCTATTCTAAGTAAGTTTAAAAAAGTCTGAATTTTTAAGCCTTCTAATTTTAGAAGGCCTAAATGCATTATAAGGTAGTATAGATATTTTTTTAATAACCTTTTAAAGCACTATACTTGTCAAGAATGGCAGTTCTGTGTAGCGAACTAAAAAAATAACTTTTTTAGACATTAAAGTTGATATTTTTGTCTTTCTTTAAGTATTATAACCATATTATGACCATTTTACCCTTTCTAAATTTTTTTCGAAATACTTTTTTTTTGAAATTTTTTTCCAAAATATTTTTTTTGAATTTTTTTTTTTTTGAAATACTTTTTTTTTGAAATTTCTGAATTTTTTTTTTCCAATTTCTTTTTTATTTTGAAATATTTTTCGAAGGATAAAATGGTCATAATATGGTTATAATACTTAAAGAAAGACAAAAATGTCAACTTTAATGTCTAAAAGAGTTATTTTTTTTAGTTCCTTACACAGAACTGCCTTTTTTTTATATGGTGTATTTTGTAACTGGATATGTAGTTTGAAACGGAAAGACTAACCATGATTATTGTACCTAAATTTATATATTTGTATGTGTCTCATGATATATAATATATACTTCCTCGGTCTCATGTCGTTTTGAAATAACTATCAGTATAGATTTCATTATAGAGTGGAGTGGAAATGGTATCAGTTAAGTATCAATTTCGATACTATCTTATGGTTTGATTAATATGTTTGGGAATCAAGAGTTCAAAGTTTGAGCATAGCATGTCATATAGTAACATGCAAGAACATATCAAATTTATCCTCAATTTTGATAACCACTTCATTACATTTTATTTGCATATCTGTAAAACCAAAATCACGCCTAACATCTCAAATCATCTTCGACTACTTATAAAAATCTTACTCCAAAAATATTAAATGTAAAAGAAATCAAATCTCATATGTGTAAATTTCAAACATCAAACTTTATGTTCTCCATCTTCTCATATGTTGGTGTAAAGGAAGAGTTTTTGAATAAAAGCTGGAGGGTGGACTGATGATTACCGGAGAGAAAAGTAACGTAGTATTTTTCTCGACATCATGGGAAGGCGACAACGACTGATGGGACGTCTACACGGTATAATTAGCGTAGTATCAGTCTAACAAGGAACAATCACTTTGAGAAGCAAAACTATGTTACTTTGTTCACCTAATCATCCATAGAAAATAAGCACCATGTCAAATGATTTTTTATTGTTTGAATACCATCTGTTGAAGATGATGAGAAGGTGAAAAGCGTGGGCCCATGTTCCATTGTGAGGAAACCATACCCCTTCTTACGCTGGTATAGAGTATAGCTACATATCGAGATATCATTTCCTTCCTGAAATTTAGACATTACTGTAGAATGGTAAAGTGTTTCTTGTCATTCAATAATACGGAATATGTTGGTTTGTGGGAGTTATAAACACACGTAAACGACTAGAAGTGTGTAAGCCGATGGGGGCACACATGATAAACACGAGTATACGTGTCGAACGTAATTTAAACTTGAATTATATACCCGTATCATGCATGTAACTTGACCTGATACTTTGCACCACCCATGGACTATTCTTGGAATGGATGTGTGTTGGTTTGGTTGGCTGCCTTGGGCCATGAATACCCAACTGATCGGGCAAGACAAAAGGAATATGGGTTTGCTTGGGTCTTGGCTTGTCAACCAAGTATTAACCAAATGCAAAGGGTTGTTTGTTTCTGCAATATAAACAAATGTGACCTACACCTAATGGGGTCCCCTAACATGCAACATACGAATATCTAATATCCCTAAACCAATCAAAAGGTTCTCACTAATATTCCCAGTCGACTTTCACATCGAGTAAATTGCAAAAATTGTCCTTGTGGTTTGTTCAAATTGCATGTTTCGTCCTTGTAAATCAATAAGTGCAAATATCGTCCTTATTTTGCAGTGTTACGTGCACTTTTGGTCCTTCAACAGTGAAATTTGGCAAACCACAAGGACGGTTTTTGCAATGATGGAGGACCAAAAGTGAACGTAACAGTGCTAAATTCGGACGATTTTTGCACTTAATGAACCACAAGGACGAAACATGCAATTTGACCAAACCACAAGGACGATTTTTGCAATTTACTCTTAGGATTTATTGGTTTTGAATCAAGTTCTAATCTTGCATCATTCTTGATCCAAGTGTGTTAGAATTCGTTGATTGTTTCTTGTTCCTGGTCTCCTTGTCGCAAAGCAGCAGAAGCAAGAATGTTGGTTTTCTGTCGTGGGGTATCTCGGACATCGAAGGATTGATATCGGATATTGTTGTCCGATATCAGGTAATTAATGAAAACAGCATATTGGTTGTTTTTATATGACAGCAACAAGATTGGTTCTTGGAGGTTTACTGTACGTGAGTATTCAAGTAGTTCACTTGTTGAATGAGTTTTAATTACGTTCTCGACTAGCCTCAATATCGAACGTATACGTTAATCGGGTTTGTGTGTGATACTCTTCGAGGTATCTATTTTAGATACTTAAGGTTTCGTATTGGTTTCTTGTTCCGTTACTAGAGATCAATTGCCAAGCAAAGTTAGCTTTTCTTTATACCTTTTAATTAATTAATATTGTATTAATTATTTGTTTATTAAATACGTGCTTAACATAATTGCATTAACTAGATCCTATATCCGCTGCGTACTCGTAGAGGTTACTGGTTAACTTGTTCTAATATCCCAACAGTGGCATCACGAGTCATCTCGTTTTTGCGATTATGGGTTACACGTTTCTGAATTAATAAACATGTTTTAAAATGCTGCATGAAACCTAATTTAGTTATTTGTTTTATTTTAATTTTGACAACTACATGCAATACTTGTCAATTTTTAATAAATAATAACTAGTCACACACAAATTAAAATTATATTGATAATTAGAATTAATTGTTAATTGGAATTAATTTGTTAATTAGAATTTAATTTACATGTAAATTATAAATTACTTTGTTAATTGAAATTAAATTGTTAATTAAGAATTACATGTTAATTAAAATTACTTGCTAATTAGACTTAAAAGTTAATTTGAATTTATTAATTGTTAATTAGAATTATTATGATAATTAGAATTACATATTGTTTATTAAATACATAAAATTGTGTAATTACTTGTTAATTGAGATTGTCATGCGTTTTATGTGTTTTCCGACCACAAGACCCACTCAATTGCTTTTCAAAGTGATGTATGGGGCGATCTAGGTATTACATCCTAGTGACGGTCTTATGGTTCTCCGTTGGGGAAGACTCGCAAGAGAACTCGGAACAATATGTGGTTATTTATATTGATGTTTATGCTTGTATGTTTGTGAATCCTATATATGCATTATTACTTGCTTTGACACCTAATTGTATGCAATATGGAATAATACATATCGTAACCATAACATTAATATGGGTCTTTATTTCACGCCTAAATATCATGCTCATTGTGACCTGCTATTTGATTCGTGGAAAATCGTTTTTGTAAAATAAAGTGACCTAATATATGAAACACGTTTTCAAGAATTTAAAAACAAGACGCTATGGACACTTGGGATGTACGGCTCACCCACTAGAACAAACTCAAAAGGGGATTCAAAGAGGTGCCATCGGGCCCACCGAAAGGATGTCTAAGGTTATGCTTCAAGCACTGGTCCCGTCTGCTCCTCCCTGTGCTTTCGATTGGAGCTACCGTGAACCATGATGATCACTACAAGTTGTCATTACCAAAGTTTTTAAAATTAGTGTTACAAATTTGTTTTGCATGCTTCTTTGTACACGACTTTTACCACATTTATATGTGCATACCTATTTTAATTTTAAGTCTATGCCATTCAACTATGAACACGTGCACTTGGATTGACTTCTCTGGTCAGACCTAAGGGCCTTTCCAACCCATGGTAATTATTTCTCACTGGTCAAACCTCTGGTTATTTTTACACGTTCATACTTGGTCGACTTATTTCGAGTTAGCTTGGTCAGACCTTGAACCCGAGGCATAAGATGAGAACTAAACATGCTTTTGACATTATTACTTGATACTAATGCCTTAAACAGTCTCATAAATCTAAGAGTTGCATTATGCAATTAAAGCTCGTCGCTTACCTCTTGTCCAATTTTTTATACAATCGGTCGAACCTATGGTAATTAAGTGAGGTTGCAAGATGGATCTTAGTCTTAATTAGTAATTAATTGGGTAGTTAATTCTTTTAAGAATGTAATTATCGAAAATACTAGAATTGAACTTTTATGTTCTGATTAATTGTGTTATTGCAACATAATTCGTAAACAAAGTTGTTTTTCTTCGAAAGACAAACTTAGTCTCTTTTCCTAGTAAGAAGAGTGAGACTTATTCCTATCTTTTCTCCTTAGTTGACTAACTAAGATAGGATTCCAAAATTGATAAACTCGTTTATGATCTTTCATTACCCTTTCGTGGTCTAGAGTTAATTGAAAGATATAATATTTTGTGTAACCAGAAACATTGTGTTTAGAGCTACCAAAATAAATAACATCCCTGACTTGTCATGATGTATGAGTTTAAACCGCAAAGAGTAAAGGAATTACTAGCATATTTTCTAGGTAATCTTCTTGGACTCTTATTATTCCTAAAGTGCTAAATACCCTTGGGGCTTTGTAGACGATAAAGGAGGAATTGCATGCTAAAGATTGAAGTTAATTGAATAGAAGAATGGCTAGTCCATTGTCTACATAAGTAAAACTTCATATACTCTGTTCAATACCTAAGTACATGCTACTAGTAGGCAATTGAAGAGAATAGGAAAGTATATAAAATTGCTATATACTTTCTACTGGAAATGTAACACTTGCAATGTTGACAAATCCAGTGGGAGCAGTTGCATTTTATACTGAAATATCATTCATGTAATGTTGTCAATTTCCGTGGGAGCTACGAGATTAATTTCCTGTTAGTCACCCATATCATTTCAAACTTGCTTTGAAATAATCCATTACTTTCCGAATATGAACAACCATTTCTTAAAGGAAAATTGCATTTTATTTTATTAGATAACTCGTTGCCTTCCTGCTGTCGCTTCCTGAAGTGTTATCTATAGAATAATAATCCACAATTCTTTATTAAAGGTTATGGTTCTAACACTACTTATGATATGTATGACATTATCATATCGTTTGACCAATCAATCATGTGTTGTTTGTTTTCATAATATGATGTTGTAACTTTCACAAGTGGGAGAAATCTCAAAGTGTGTGCAAGGAACAACAATATTATTGGTATTTCTTGACCGCAAGGTAAGAAAACTAATAAATCTACTAGGACTTAAACACGTTAGATGTTTAATGCCCTACTACATGTAAATAAGAATTATACTAGGACTTAAACACATGAGATGTGTATTGCCCTACTACATTCTAATAATGATTCTACTAGGACTTGAACACACTAGATGTTTGTTGCCCTACTACATTCAAATGTCATAATATAGTGTAAAGATACTTCAACGTTTGACTACATGTTTTAGTCAACATAATTATGGTTATATGATAATGATCATAATTCTGAAGTATAAAATTAACTTGAAATTACTATAGAACTTAAGAGTTTGCGTTCATGATTACTTTTGTTAGCATAATTATGCTTACATGCTAAGACATAATTTTAGAGTCCTTGAATTAGTCAATGACTTATAACATAAAGTATATATAGTAAAAGTGTTATGTTTTCTAGTTAACACATAAACATAAGGCTTTTGAATTATTCAAAGACTTATAATGTATTATTGAAATGTTATGTTTCCTTGTTAACACTTGAACATATAATCCTTGAACAGTTCTGTTTTCTTGTGAACACGTGAACATAAGGTTCTTGTATTGTTCAATGAATATACATTATTGCATGCACTTGGTTCGTAAATACTTTATATGCAATTTGGCTCGACCCAATTGACAAGTATTTGGTCCAAAGAGAATTAAGTTATCTATTGAATTCTGATATAGTTTCACAATTCTAATACTCATAGAATGCCATTTCATTGTGGTATGTCTAATGTTTTGGATCAAACCTTATTCATTTTGTTTGGTTCCTGATAGCATTAATTGCTCTACCTCCAAAACATATCAAGGTTAGAAAATTGTGTGTGTCATGGATACACTCAATATAGTTCAAACCTAGAAGGTATTCAAGACGACACATAACTGACAATCCTAATTCATTAGGGATTTGAGGTTTTACCACTCAAACCAGTTGAATCATAAACCCTTTTGGATTTTTGATTTTTCTACACTTCCTAGCTTGAAGATTGTAGTTTTGGTGTTCTTCCTTGCTTGACAAAACATAAAACTGTTGCTAGAGCTTTTGGTTAAAGAGTGATACTAAATTAGAGTTTTTCTATAAACCCTAATTTGAGTTGTTGGAAGGAATTCCATTATGTCTTGATTTAAGTTATGAATTTGTTAAAATCTTATGAAGCATTTTATTAACAAATCTTGAGATGAGAACTTAAAATGTATTTTGTGATTCTCCATAAAAAACAATTTATTGTTGTTTAAATACTTAGTATTTAGAGAATTGTCTCTACTTACAAAAGTAAGTGGGAGTATATACATATCTCAAAGTTTTTGAGAACAAAATACTTAACCTTCTAAAATGCACTTATTAATGTCATACTAAGGTTAAACATGAAAATGTCGACCGAAGTATAATGATTACTCTCATTCATAAATCCGAAAGGATGCCTCATCACTAGAGTGATATTTTATATCAATGTTGAGGGATATAAGTTAAAAGATTATTGTAAATCAGCTAACTACTAAAATATATTGTCACATCTTGAATCTGATAAATGTTTTAGAACAATGAATGATAAGATGCAGTCCTTAAAAGGCAAATCGAGTTTTGAGCTTGATTGTTATTTCGTCTAGCAGTTAACCTTTGAGGTTGGAATGAGTTTCTTTTGTAGAAAGACTCACAAGGACAAAATTTTATACATAATGTTTGCCATTTTATAAGAAGTTTTTAATCATACTTAAGCAATTGACTGTGATTAAATTTTCTTATATAATACATGCATTAATTGTATAAAGATATTTAATTGTCATACATGTGATTTGTATGTTGAATATGACAATTAGATTTTATAACTCTTTCTTTATGATTACCTTTTGCGAGGACGGTGTGTAATCAAAAGGGTTATTAATCTATATTATCTTTATGTAGTATACAAAATTTGAGCAATCCATATTTTGGATTGGATCATGCATCTAAGAGCTGAGATCTTAGATTTAATTACAATATGATTCTGATTGAATTAAGATAACTCTTGAGTACATCTTACATTGAGTGGGAGCATTGTGTTTTTCCTTAATATTTATATGTTGAAGATATCATTCTATTTAAGCTAGATATTGATCCTTAAGCTTGGAATGAAACTTCACTTGGAATTTAGGGAATAAAACAAACAACCTTGGGATAAATGTTTATCTGGATTAAACAAATACGGAAAATAAATCTGACACAAATGCTATATATCATTTGAGCGAGTCTTAAAATGATATATTTCACTTGGAATAATTTACATGGATGGAAACCTTGTGTTTTTAACCTAAGGGTTTATCATGTATATATTATATTATGTATAAGACTAGTTGTTGCTTTTGTACAAGAACAAAATGAGCTGACAACAACAATATCTAATTGAGAGTGTTCAGATTATTGTTTTTATAAATGTTTACGAATTATAAAGCATAGTGTTGTATAAGTACAAATGATGCTAGAGGATTATTAATACTAGTTGTAGTAGGATTTTATCATTTATGAAAAATCTGCTAACTAGCTATGCTCAACATAGAGCATTGTTGCATTACACATTAATGAATGAGAATACTTTACACTTTTAGAAACTGTAAAGATGACTGTCAGTATGTCGTTGATTTCTAATACCTCGTGCAAGGTAAGACGACATCTCCATACTATAAATCTTGCAATAGTATGAGCATATGAGATAAGACACTCATCTTATATTTCAAATCACTCACTATATGTGAAATTTGAAACAAGTATTCGGAAAGTTTACTCAGATAACTATTTAGTTTTTCTTGTAAAAGAAAGGTTGAGAATGTTGGAAACATTATGCTTCAACTTACTAAATGAGTTTCATGCATATCTGTTTTTGTATTTGGATAATTGGGATTGATAGAAAATTTAACTTTATGATGAATAAAGATACTTGGTATTTGTTATTCATTCATATAATAATTGTTATCCTATATTTGCATGTTTAATCCTTGAATGATTTTATTATTCTAAATATGTCCATTGTCGGTTAACAATATGGGAATATTGTTATGTAAGGCAAATGTGAGTGTTGGTTATATTCTAACGAGAATTTGGATTATTCCCGCCAAACTCATATGTATTCACTAGAGATGCATATTGGATTCCCCAACTTTCAAACATTTACTTTTGGATCCTTGTCATAAGTAAAATATTGAAAATGGTTTGTTATCTTCATCCTTAGACTTGAGATGCAAGCAAGTTCTGTTATGTGTGGATATCACTTTTTGTAAGTATACGCAAAACGCTATCTGAACAAGGTAGTTATAAAAGCTATATTTCGGAGTGATGTGGCAAGATCCACAACACTTGTAGTCAATTAAGGATTTGTTACTCCACTTGATATGTGCAGAAAGATACCATGGCGCTCCGAATTAATAAGATAATTATTCGGCCGAACCCAAAGGGTAATGCAAGATGATACTTGATTACATTTGGTATATCTAATTAAATTCTATAACGAGATTCTAAATGGTTAAACTATATGGAATGATTTGAGATCCATAATCCATGGTTTAACGGTATCTATAACAAAGGATGATTAGAACAAGACATTGAATGACCATGCTACTGAGAAACTTTTACTTAAACTATTCTCGCACACTTTTAGTTAAAAAGCGAGTGAGAGCGTTTGCTAGCGTTTCCGTCGTTAGTTTTGTGTGCCATTCGACACTCCAACTCCCAAGTGGGAGCTGTTGGTTTGTGGGAGTTATAAACACACGTAAACGACTAGAAGTGTGTAAGCCGATGGGGGCACACATGATAAACACGAGTATACGTGTCGAACGTAATTTAAACTTGAATTATATACCCGTATCATGCATGTAACTTGACCTGATATTTTGCACGACCCATTGGACTATTCTTGGAATGGATGTGGGTCGGTTTGGTTGGCTGCCTTGGGCCTTGAATACCCAACTGATCGGGCAAGACAAAAGGGACATGGGTTTGCTTGGGTCTTGGCTTGTCAACCAAGTATTAACCAAATGCAAAGGGTTGTTTGTTTCTGCAATATAAACAAATGTGACCTACACCTAATGGGGTCCCCTAACATGCAACATACGAATATCTAATATCCCTAAACCAATCAAAAGGTTCTCACTAATATTCCCAGTCGAATTTCACATCCAGTCAATTAGGATTTATTGGTTTTGAATCAAGTTCTAATCTTGCATCATTCTTGATCCAAGTGTGTTAGAATTTGATGATTGTTTCTTGTTCCTGGTCTCCTTGTCGCAAAGCAGCAGAAGCAAGAATGTTGGTTTTCTGTCGTGGGGTATCTCGGACATCGAAGGATTGATATCGGATATTGTTGTCCGATATCAGGTAATTAATGAAAACAGCATATTGGTTGTTTTTATATCTCAGACAGCAACGAGATTGGTTCTTGGAGGTTTACTGTACGTGAGTATTCAAGTAGTTCACTTGTTGAATGGGTTTTAATTACGTTCTCGACTAGCCTCATATCGAACGTATACGTTAATCGGGTTTGTGTGTGATACTCTTCGAGGTATCTATTTTAGATACTTAAGGTTTCGTATTGGTTTCTTGTTCCGTTACTAGAGATCAATTGCCAAGCAAGGTTAGCTTTTCTTTATACCTTTTAATTAATTAATATTGTATTAATTATTTGTTTATTAAATACGTGCTTAACATAATTGTATTAACTAGATCCTATATCCGCTGCGTACTCGTAGAGGTTACTGGTTAACTTGTTCTAATATCCCAACAGAATATACATATATAGAGTACGAACTCTAACAAACCTAACAAATAATGCTCTCAGGCCTTAGCCCATACAAACCACAGTTAGGCCAATGCAAATACACGACTAACACTCTCTCGCAGTTTGAGCCGGACGACACCGGGCACTCAAACTGGTGCGAAACTCCTCAAACGATGCTGAAGGTAAACTTTTGGTGAAAATATCCGCTTACTGATAGCGTGAGGGAACATGAAGAACTCAAACTTGACCAACAACAACCAAATCTCGAACAAAGTCAATATCAATCTCGATATGCTTCGTACGTTGATGTTGAACCGGATTTAAAGATAAATATGCGGCACTTAGATTGTCACAGTAAACTAGCGTAGCGGAAGATAATGGAGTATGCAGCTCATGAAGCAAGTTTCACAACCAACAAGTCTCAGCAACAACATTGGGAACACCACGATACTCTGCCTCTGCACTAGAACGAGAAAGCATCGGTTGGTGCTTAGAGGACCAGGAGAGCAAGTTGTTGTCAAGAAATACATATTAGCCCGAAGTCGATCTTCGAGTAGTAGGGCAACCACCCCAATCAACATCCGAATAAGCAACCAAAAAAGACGTAGAAGATGAAAACAACTATAATCCATAGTCTAAGTACCCTGAACATACATATATAAAATACGAACCCTAACAAACCGAACAAATAATGCTCTCGGGCCTTAGCCCATACAAACCACAGTTGGGCCATCGCAAATACACGACTAACAATTACAAACCAATTATTTGGAACGAATCCATTACTTGTACACTATCCAAACTGATGAAGAAACAATGACAATGTAATTTTTTTGAGGTTAAAAGGAGTAATCACATAGAAAATTCAAGATTATATATAGCATAAATCATAGTATAAGGATTAATATCTAAAGTTTAGAATTAATAGAGGGAGCGAGTGACCTTAAAATTGCTAATTTCATGAGCCCAATATGACGAACGACTGAATCACTAATATGCTTCCATTCTCGATATAGCAAGTATTCTCCGGACAATTTCCAAACTGGCCGGGACAAAACTTCACTCGCATCACCTCTAAGAAATCAGTGCAACTCCAGTTTCTTTCAAACATATGAGCATAATTCAGGGGCTTAACCGTAAAATAGTAAGAGGAAATTATGGCAAGAGACCAATTTCTAATGGATATTGAATTTAGATTTTTGGTCTCGTAACATTTTATGGGCTATCCGTGGGTTCACCTTGCCTAATTTGCGGCCTTCACACACTCCATGGCATCTTCAGAAGTATTTTTTGGGAGTTGGGACCAAGTAGAGAGGAAAAAGAAAATCATTTTGTGTCAAAATTTGACGACGCATCAATTTTTTTTATTACAGTATTAGACTAAGCCCCTCTTGTCATAATTTTCTCAAATAAGAATTTAGATAACATGGGCTTGAAAATTAATTGATATTTGAATATTTGATTTTACTAAGCCCACTTAATTAGACCCTTAACTATTCATTTACTTACCTCTTTAACTTGATAAGCCCAATTAGCTTCTGGAATTTGACATGTGATTTAAGGCGTTGAGGATGTAAAACTAGTTTATTATCAACTAGCCAATTACCCACGCGTTGCAGCTAGGGTGTTCATGGGTCGGGTAATAACCAAATAAACCGAAAACCGAACCCGAACAGAACCGAACTTGTAACCGAACCGAATTTGTCAAAACCAAACTGAACTGAACTAAAAATTCGGTTTTCGGTTTGGATATGGTTTTGGCTACCTAAACCGAAAACCGAATTTATATAAATATATATATATATATTTTATATATTTATATATAAAAACACTTTATATATTTAATATATATATTTTTTTATATACTTATATACACAAAAAGACCATTAAAATTTTATCTTAATATAAAAACTCACTTTTTATACTTAAAATAAATTTTTTCTTTGCGAAAATCTATTTAATTAAATTAAAAAAATATATAAGTTCGGTTTTCGGTTTTGACCCATAACCGAACCGAACTTCGGTTCGGTTCTCGGTTCGGTTCGGTTACAAATATTTTCGGTTCGGTTCGGTTTTCGGTTATGACCAAAAAAAAAATTAACCGAACAAACCGAGCCGAATAAACCGATTAACCCGAGAACCGAACCGATGAACACCCCTAGTTGCAGCAACAAGTACTCGTATAACTAAATTTTTCAGCAAGCAAATATTTTTCAATTATACCTTTACTCGTGATGATAATTTTATCGATGTTGTTGCTAAAAGAGGTAATTTTTCCTTCAAAGCAATAACAATGTGGATTGTTGCATTATACCATGATCGAACCATGCGATCACTATCTTGAAGTTATTTTAGGTCACTCGATATAATGTAGTTGGTTGTTATAGACGATTCCGAGTTACAATAATAACGAAGTACGTATTCATCATCACCAAATGCTTTTTAGCATATCAAAATGATCTTTTTTATACTTTCAACTAATATCTTAGTAATTAACAAGTTTGTAAATTGTAAGTCAAATTTAATTATGATAGTAAAAAATCGTTTTTTATTAATTGTAATAAATGATAATAATGTAGATATTTAAGATTTTGTAACTTTTATTCTTTTTAGTCAAAATTACTTAAATTCTCATTATTATAACCTCCATGTGTTGGCTTGAGCTATATGTACAGAAATTTTATTAGACTGCTAGCTTTACCAGCGGCAGGAGGGTTAATAGACGGTGCATGAGCGAAGTAGGATCTTTTTTTTTGTATCTCGTCGACGATATTATTTGGTTTTGGTACATAACAATTTGCATAAGCAAAGTCGAATATTTGTTACAAATCTAGATCCTTGCACTCTCATCTCTAGTCTCTAACTATCATCTTAGTATAATAGTCAAGTTATATCTTGCACTTTCTTGAGCCTAACTAAAAAACGAGAACAAGAGAAGAAAAGCAAAAGCAAATACGACTTTTAGCTAGGCTACTTCGTTCACGTCTAGGACTTAGGAAAGACTTATAAATTGAGCAGTTATAAAGCAATCACATTTCTCGTCTCTCACTTAGCTCTGATGTGGTGTCGTCGCTCAAAGTCCAAGAAGAGTAGTCCTTTCATTGGCTAGCGGGATTACGCTTAATGGGATAGACCCATCATCGCTTCCTTCCTCCACGAGTTATGGAGTCAAGCAAGCAAAGAAATATAATCATTCCTTTTTCACAGGCTAGGAATATTCGACGTTTAATGAGATAGTATAGTTCTAGACTAAAGCTAGCAAAAAACAAGACTCATGACAATAGGGCACGGAGATACTTGGTATTGGGGTTGACTAGTCTTGTCGCTAATGTGGAAATTTTAAGAGTTAGTAGTCAAGACTAGTTAGGATTAGTCATAGCCGATTAGGGTAATGTGTTTAGTTTCCTAATGTAAGTTATTTGTCTTAAAAGGCAAGTAATGTAGGTTTGTTTATGAAGTTTGTGTTTGTGTCGGTTTGGTATTAGCCCACTACGTCGACCCCCTCATCTCTGTAAAAAAAAGGTGGGAGGGTGATGCACAAAAACACATGATTCTTCATTGTTTGTTATCCACCGATTATTGTTTTGGTTAAATAACAATAAAATTTGTCGGCTATACTTTGTGGTATATGTTTGTTTGAGGTTCTTCTACAATTCTATTGACTTGGGTTCTTGTTCTTGTGCGACTAATATCAAGCTTTCTTGATTCCGTGTTTTGATGTTTCGGGTTGGGTTGGTTTGTTGACGACGGGATTCCAACAGTCATGTTATTGGATATGTTATCAAGTTTGGACATGCTATAGTACATACGTGATTGGATACCTTGTTATTCTAAGTTAAATTTAAGGATTTTAAGTATGTGTGGTTTTTGTGTATTGAATTGGAAATCATAATGCTTTTACTAACATGTATAACAAAAACTTGGGGTTATTAAAAGAAAACTTTTTTACACACGGGTTAGCAAATGAAAGTTAATCGGAAATGCGGTTTTTGCAGCATGTTAGTGATGATCAGCAACGTAATTTCATGTCCACAATGATCAGACTAACGTTAAAAGTTGAAATAACTAGATATCTATTGATTGTACAATAAATCGTACGACCAGGCCTTGCGATGTTGATCGAAGGATATAGGGGTGTTGTGCTTGCACCAAACTTGTAGCCAATCAGCAATAAGAAATAGGATACACTTCGTTAAGTGATTGCGCAGGGGTTGGACCCTGCGAACCACCTCTGGCGTGCGAGTAAGTATGTGTTAAGTAATGTAGGTAATGTTAAGAGTGTGAAATGTAGTGTTGAATGAACATACCATCAGTTATGACTCGTCCAATCTATTTATACGTAGAAAAATAAGCTTGGAGAGTGTTTGCACATGTTTCGGAGATCATGGGGGCGTCCCATGATTTATGCTAACCGCTAGGGCTTCATCCCCACTCTCTCTTTCTTGGCGGGAAAGCTAAGGAGAAAGTGGGAACGTGGGTTGGACCAAGTCAAGATCTTCTTCGTCTTAGTGTTTCCAAGGCCATACCCTGAAGGGCTTGTGCCTTCGATTGGCGACTTCCCAATTGGTAACCATGTCAATGATGAATGGTTTTACGCCATCGATGACTTAGGAAGATTGACTTAGTCCTTCGTCATGAAGATTCGACTAAGGCTGAAGGGGAGTCCTTCGACCTGATTGGAGGGTACGTCATCAAGCCCCCCAGTCGAAAGTGATATGTACGAACAAGGATATATTGCTTACGACTAAAAAATACACACACGAAACCCCTTTTGTCACAAATATGTACATAAGGTGTTAGTTGAATGTGTACTTAGTGCGCATTTAATGCAAGGACACTTAGCCAAACCACCCTAAATACAAACGTCTTTTCAAATTTTGAATCAAGTTTGAAATCCGGGTGTTAGGTGATTCTAGTGACACGCGTATGGCCAGGATTTAAAGTTAAGTGGGGTATATAAAGTTTGACATGGTGAACCCTAAACCACTTTTACCATTCGCCCAAAATTTTACACACATAGTATTGTGCTTCCGATCAATTGTCCGACCAAAAGGTAATGTATTCCATCTCCACTATTTAATTTTCTTGTTTTATGTTGAATATATCCGTGATGGGTGCCAATGCAAAGTTTACTATAAGGCAACCAACCTGTACTTTGTCAAAGGAAGAGCTTCAAGCCTTTCTCACAGACTATCCCATCCCAAAAGAGTTTAAGGTAATGCTACCTAGTAAACGTCAGGGTATATATGATGCACCTAAGGGATACATTGGTTTGTACACTCATGCCTTTACCACATCCAATCTAAGGATACCACTTCATCCACTGATTATAGAGCTTCTACAGTATTACGAAGTACACATATCTAGGTTCAACCCCTTTGGCTTAGCCAAGCTTACCACATACATTGTAATATGCAAAGCAATGAACCATCATTAACTGTGCTTAGAGGCTTCTTGAACATATACCCTGGTGGAGATTGGTTGACCTTAGACAAAAGAGGTGAGCATGATGTGCCTCATTTGATTGAGAGGCCCTTTACCAATATCAGGAACTGGAAAGGCAAATTCTTCTACATACAGAATACAATTGTACCTCCCCAGTACCCTGCTTTGTTGGACCCAAAGTTTTAGTTTGATGAGAAATGATTCAATGATCCACTGCCATATACAGTGAGGAGGGACCCTTTGTATCAGCGTTTGTTTCGCCACCCAGCTGATTATCCGACCTTCCCATAACCTATCTTGTTTATGGCTGGTTTTGCCGAGAGTTGGGAGGGTTCCCCATTGCATCCTGAAATTGTTTATTGTGGAGAAAGTATGTATATTTCCAATTAAATTTAAATTTAGGAACTTATCTGCTGATATTTATCTTTTTCCTTTCTTGTTGCAGGAATGGCTTTTCGCAACTTCGTTGTGGCTGGAGGTGCCAAGGAGGTAAGCTTCATTCCTAAAGAGACCAAGGAGGTTAGCTATGGTTTTGGTTCCCCATCTATGTCGGTTAACAACAACGATGTTGATGCTCAGAGGATTGAGCCCATCTCATCTACACAGCCTTCGAAAGGGAAGGAACTTGAGGAGGACACCCAACTTGTGGAGAACGTTGCTGATTCTGATGATCCTCCCTCTAAGGACCAACTTATGATCGTAGGGTCCTCCGGCATAGTTGATAGAGTTTGAAGCAGGAAAGGCACATGTGCTAAAGCTAAAAAGTCCTCTTCCAAGAGAAAGTTGGTGTTGCCTACTCCTCCATCTCATACCACCCATCAAAAGAGTGCCCAGGGAAAAGCAGTGGTTTATCCAGCTATCGAAGGACCCAGTGATGAGAACATTCATGGTAAGCCTGTATTCCTGTATTAAAAATTTGTTATAATTCTGTAGTCTGATAACTATATGACTTCCACAGGTCTTTCTGACACGAAGGAGCTTCCGACCCCCTTGGCTTGTCACTTCCTGGTGGAGCGCGTGACCTCTCCTGGTTGGAAGGGGTGTTGGAAAATATTTCAATGGAGAGGCTTTGTGACCTGCATGACAAAAGTTACACAAGGAAGGTTGTGCTTGAAAACCATTTGAATACTCGGACTAGAGAACTTCTGCGTACTGTGAAATCTGTAAGGGAATAGATGAATGTGATGCTTGCCAGGGAGAAGGCACGAGATCATGTAAGATATAGGATTTCACAAACACACTAAACCATAATCAAAATGGGGCGTTCAAGTATGTTTAGAGAGAGAAAGGGAAGAGAGTTGGGAACTATGTGAAACAAAGAAAAATGGTATTGAAGCTCCAACCTCTACCTTGGGAGGTAGAGGGTATTTATAGTGTCTTACAAATAAACGCCACCTACTGCCTGATCGTGCATACAAAGGGTAAAGACCCGTCCCTGCCCCTCTACTTGTTACAAAACAAACTACTTGCTAACATAACATGACTACGACTACGAGCTTTCTATCGAATACATATACTTGAGGTGACCGACTCTTTAAAGACTGAATTTTCTAATTCCTAACAATCTCCCCATAAGGGAGGTCACCTCAATTTACAATGAATACAAACAGATATTACACTAGTTAGTTCTAGGATTCTTGATTAAGTTCTTTTGCTCAAGAGTCGTAGTCTTGATTCTTCATGTTCCGCATGTTCGATAAATCGTGGAGGTCTTTAACTGATCCACGTGATGAAGAGTTTTGAGCCAGATTGAGATCATCAAAGAAACATGAATCTCTCACTCTTCCATTGTGGTGTTGGTATTATGTGATGTTGTGACATTTGGACCTATTGCGTCACATTCTGATCATGATACATTCTCATCCGAGTAGCGAAAGCTTTTATGGTTTATGATATTTGCGCTAAAGATAGCGTAAGCATGGAGTGAAAGTATCGAGTCGCTGAAGCACTTATCATGATTTCTTTTGAGATGAATGTGTAGTGCGCAGCATGCCTATGGATTGACCGCTTCATTCTCGATCACCGCGAACGCCAAGCGCACCGCATACAACAAGTAGCTTAACAATAAAGTGCACGAAAGTGTCTTTGATAACTTTCGTTGAATTGAGGTACACGCTCACGGTTCCTCGCGATCACATAAGTACGCTGCGTGATCGTAAAATTAAGAATTTCCTTGATTGGGTTTCTCGCATGCTTCTAGCCGTTCTCAAACCTCAACGCCTCAAAGAAGACAAAACGGAGTGAGTGAACCAAATAATTGAGATTCAATCGATTGATGAAAAGAGATTTGAGAAACAATCGTGTATCACCTAATAGAAATTGTTTTTGCAATACAACGAAGGTATTAATGAACATCAATTATCAATCATAAACACCTTTTAATTTTTGAAATATTAGTACACAGTCGATGTGCTAAAGAAAAGAGTTTTTAAGCACAATGACCGGTTTTTCAAAGGTATCCGTCAATCCATAACTCAACAGGATTGATTCAAAAGATTGAATCGCCCCATTGTTTCTGCTCAGTTATCACATGGTTGATCTATTGGATAGATCTCACATGCCACCCACCAGTAGCTTGTTTGATGTTGGCTTCTAAGGCTTTCCATCTTCATTGTGAATATGTTAGCATATCACTCGCATGTTCTGCAATACCACAAGGATAATGCGTACTCATAGATATAATCTCTTTCCACATTGTGTGTAACAGAGAGTCTTCATTGACAGTGTCCTAAAGAGATTTATTTGATGATCTCGTGGCTCTAGACTCAATTGTGCATATTTGGTTCCTATGCCGGAGACTAACGAGAGGGTCTCCTTCTTCAATATCAACACACTCTAAGAGAAAGTCGATAGATGATGTCGGTTCCCCGTGAGAATGAAACAAGCCCTTTTAAGAGGAACTTGAGTAGCTTGGGAAGTTTAGGCGTGCAATACCATCGGGTCCATGGCGCCTTGTCTTCAATACCAATGTTACCTTAGTAAACACCAGTAGCATATGTATTGAACCCGGTTACTGCCCTAAGGTTGAATTATTGGAGGGCTATTTCTTTTCACCCTTTTTCACAATTATTTCTTTTTCATTCTTCAACCCCTTCAGAGCTTACCAAGACTTCATAACTAGAACCTTGTTGGGTTTATTCCAAGATTTAGCTCGCTCTCATCCGCAACTCTTCCCATTTTTCATTTTTCTCCTTTTTTCAATATTCCTAAGGACTCTACACTATCTAGTGGATTGTCCCTGGGAAGATCCCTCCGGTTCTGGCGGATCAAGGGAACAAATACCTAACCTTATCATCCTTATATCACCATACATAAAGTAAAGTTGGTCGGTCTATTTGGTATTGTTCATCTGCCATTGGAACCAATTGAAAACCATTTTAAAATCAATCCAGATACTTGTGATATATTATCAAAGCATTTTGTACCAATTGTTTGTTTTGATATTTTAGAACAAGAGCTCCCCCTCAACATGTGCATCAATCATCATTTTGTAATAGAAATAATTTTCATCTTTGAGAGGTTGGCTTGCATCTAAGAGTAGTTATATAAAGAATGTGGTTTTCAAGATAGTTGCTCCCCCTCAATATGTGCATAGAAATTTAAAAATGTTTTGCACATATTAGGAAAAGACTGCACATTGAAATAAATTGATCACGCTTCAAATCTTTGTGGTTTAAAATAGATGCTCCCCCTCAACATGTGCATGGAAAATTTGAAATCGCTTGGCACATGTGGGAAGGAAAGCTTGCTAAACACTTATAAAACCAATTATCAAGTTATCAGTTTAAATCCAATTTAAATCACAAATTCTCCCCGATCACACTTTCCAAATCCTTTGAGAGTTGTGATCTCTATTGATTTAAATTAATTTTGAGAGCTTTTGAAGAGAATAGTGACTTGCTTTTTAAAAACTTTTTAACCGATAAGGATCGATTTTCGACTTTAAGGTCCATTGATTAAACATGCAAGATTGTCTTTTGAAAACATAACATTAGCAAAGGTTTTGAATCAACCTAATAAAACATTATTCTTTTTATTGTTCAACAATAAACCTTGCTCATTTAGTACAATTGTTTGAAAAATGACCTTCAAAATAACCTTTTAATTAAAAAATCATTCTCCCTCAATCAATGACACAAGTTAGTGATTGAGAGATAGAATTTTGAAAGATGATAAGCACTAATGATTTACACGAATAATAGAGTACGAGGTGTTTTCAAAGAAATTTAGTTTTATTAGATGCAAAATATTTTTCTAAGAATCATTAGACGAAAAAATATTTGGAAAGAGAAACATTTGTCTTTTGATGACAAACATTTGTTTTAAGAATCAGAGCATGAGATTTGTAAAATAAGATAAAGCATGGCTCGTTTCTTACTTTTAAAATGGGTTATCTGCCTCGAAATGACAATAAACTACCATTTTTCTCCTTTTTTTTTTTTTTTAAATAAAACAAAACTATGTACATTCGAAGAACATCTTAAGACCCGTGACATTCTTTGAATATCAACACAAAGTCCGTAGATGATATCGAATAAGGAAAAACATGACAATATAACAATATTTTTGGAATTTTTCAAGATTTTTCAAATTTTTATGGATTTTAGAGAATTTTATATTTTTATATTTTCTTTTGAGGGTTTTTAAATTTTGTATTTTGCTTTTTTGACTAAATATATACAAGATATGTGAAGGAAAACCTTTTACTCCTCTTCTTCCTCTTGAAGACGTTTGAGTGTTTCCGGTTGTAGGCTCTTAAGACCAAGTCATGGAAGGATAAACTCAAAACATTCTCTAGGAAGAGCTTGGCTTAAGATGTCTCGCAATTGGTATTCACCTCACAAAATATAGTTCCACCACACCATTTTAAACTTGCTCCCTGATGAAATGATGTCGAATGTCGATGTGCTTTGCTCTTGAGTGTTGTACGTTATTGCATGAGAGAGCAATAGCACTTTTATAATCATAGTACAGAGGGATTTTGTTGAATTCAAAGCCATAGTAAGATAATTGGGATCTCATCCAAAGGATTTGAGCACAACAAGATGACATGGCTATGTATTCAGCCTCGATAGAGGAAATAAAAGTACTCATTTGCTTCTTTGAAGACCAGCTCACAAGCTTATCACCCAAAAACTGAGCACCTCCACACGTACTTCGACGAGTATCTTGACATCCCGCATGATCGCGATCTCTGCATAGGTCGTTAGTGACATACCGGTGTCCTTCGAGTACCACAGTCCCATGTTGATGGTTCCTTGGAGATACCGAAAGACTCGCTTAACCGCCAAGGTGCTTTTTGGTAGGCTTAGCCCGATATCTAGCACACATGCAAACAAATAACAAAATGTTTGGTCTATCGGCAGAGGTACATCGTGGATCCAATCATACTACGATATTTCGCTTGGTCTACCATGATCCCTGAGTGGTCCTCATCTAGTTTAGTACGCTCTATCATGGGAGTGTCAACAGGTCACTAGAATCAAATCCAAATTTCTTTAAAATCTCATTTGCATATTTAGATTGATTTATAAAAATGCCTCCTGGACTTTGTGAAATTTGTAATCCCAAGAAAATGACATTTGTCCCATCATTGACATTTGAAATTTGGAACCCATTTCTTTGAAAAACGATCACATTCATTGGGGTCGGTCGAGGCAAAAATAATATCATCAACATATATTTGAACGTGAATTAAATGTTTTCCTCGACTTTCGGTGAACAATGTCGGATCAATCAGCTTCTTTGTCAATCCAGGGATAGAAGAAACTTAGATAGCGTATCATACCATGCCCTTGGAGCTTGCTTTAAACCATAAAGAGCCTTCTTCAAACGATAGACGTGAGTAGGATGTTCAGGATTCACAAAGCCTTCAAGTTGGTCGACGATACGACTTCTTTCGATCTCCGCTAAGAAAAAAGCCGTCTTTACATCCATCCGATAGACTACCATGTTCTTACTTGCAAAGATTAGCCAAAAAGATTCTCGATTGCCTTGATGCGCAAACCAATGAGCAAATGATTCTTCAAATTCAATACCCTCTTCTTGACGGTATCCTTTTGCAACTAATCGAGCCTTGTTCTTTAAAACATCACCATGCTCATCAAGTTTTACTTTGAAGATCCACTTTAGAGCAATGATCATGGCATAGTCGTGAGTGTACTAATTCCCATAATTCTAGTCGATCAAACTCATGAATTTCTTCTTGCATGGCATTGAACCAACTGCCTTCTTCATTCATGGCGGTTTTAACATCTTTTGGTTCGATCTTAGAGAGTACTGAGTTGAAGAAGCACCATAAGGCATCAGTTGCAAGTTGTTTCCGTAGTAGATATCGGAGAGAGGTTTCCAATGATGTTGTCCAATGGATGATCATGTGTCCATTTCCTAAAGTGTTCATGTGGTTGTTGTTGAGGAACTGGCAGCGTAGCATTGATTTCTCCCCGGCGAAGATGGTTCGATGATGATTCAGGATCAAATATGTTTTCAAATGGAGCATCTTCGGGAGTAGCAAAGGGATTAACTTCATCATTGATACCAGAAACAATTCCATGATGTACATTTGATGATTGATGATTTGTTGATGAGACAGAGTGATCAGTAGCAGACGCTTCTTGGCTTAATGATATTGAAACAGAAGGGTTGACTTCATTCACAGGGATAGGAGCTGTTTCTGATGGAATTGACATATCATTAGCATTTGGTTCATAGTGTTCATCAAACATTGGATCAAACAATTTCTTTAAATCATCTTCTCATGGAGGTACATAAGGAGTTGCTGGAGATGGATTAGAAACAAGAGTAGAACTGATAGGACTACTTGATGAAAATTGAGTGCGGGTCCGTAATCGGTTGTCCCGAGCCATTTGACCGGTCACCATCGAACGTAACGTGAATTATTTCCATGATATTTCGGGTTCTCTTGTTGTAGATTCGTAAGAACCCTTCTTGTTTGGTGCATAACCAACAAAAACTCCAATATTTGCCTTTGCTCTTAATTTACCTAAATCTTGACCGTCATTCGTTGGATAGCACAAAGCACCAAACACACGAAGATAGGATAAATCGTTGTTTATGGACAAGTTCATATGGAGTTTTTCCATGAGAGGTGTGTATAAGGTAACGATTTTGGGTGTAGCAAGCGTAAAGGGCAATGGCTTCACCATAGAAACATTAGGAACCTTTGAATAAATTAGCATTGTTCTTGTGGCTTCCACAAGAGTTCGATTTCATCTTTCAACTACACCGCTCGTTGAGGAGTTCGTGAACACTTCTTTGATGACCGATTCCAACACTTTTATAAAACTCAATTAAGTCTTTGCTAACAAAACTCGTGCCATTGTCGTTCAACAATTCGATCAGTATTGTTGAGTCGAACTTGAAGTTGTTTGATTAGTTTAATGATGACATCAGGAGTTTCATCCTTTGTCCTCAAAAACTTTACCCAAGTAAATCGAGAGTAGTCATCAACAACTACTAGAATGTATTTCTTCCCATTTATTGTTTGCACTCTCATTGGTCCAAGTGCGATCAATATGAAGGGTATGAAGAACTTCCATTACTGAGTTTGTGGTTTTGGTTTGTGGGCATATTTCGTGCTTTTACCCAATTGGCAAGCTCAACAAAGATGATCTTTTTCATATTTTAACTGGGTAAGCCTCGACAAGATCCTTTCTAAAAAGGTTATTAATGGTGCCGAAGTTCAAGTGATTGAGACGACGATGCCATAACCATGACTTTGTTTTAGAAGCCTTTGATAGCAAGCGATTGAGAAGACTTCATCACATCTTCGATAGAGATGGTGTATAGGTTAGAACCACGAGTACCTCTTAATAATTCCACACCATCAAGTTCTCTAACGGCAAGTATATTTTCTAAAGGCCACTTCTAGATCGGAATCACATAATTGACCAACAGAGAACAAATTATGACCAAGACCTTCCACATAATATACCCTAGAAATTACACTTTTGCCAACTACATAATCACCATAACCCATAATTGCTCCAAAATGGTCGCCCCAATCTAACAAATTCCCGATGAATTTACTCACAAAGTTCATGAGCCGCGACCGTCTCCAAATATATGCTTGGAACACCTGAGTCCGTGCACCACGAACGATTTGAACGATCTGCAGTTGAACACGCACAAGAATGGATAATCGAAAATTGGGATCCCCATGCAAGAATGGGTTCCACTGTTAGTAACAGTGAATTGGAGCACCCACATCGAGATATAAACAATGGACTCATTAGAAATAGATGCGTTAGTATCCGTATTTGACCTATTCAAAGTATGTTCGCTTCTTAAGGGAATAGTTCTACCAATAGGCATCCATTTTCTAGTGGGCATTGATTTAGCAACTTTAGGGAAAATCTCATTAATCTTACGGCCAATAGGTATCCATTGATAACCTATATTACTAAATTTCCTTCATGTGGGTTTCCAATCGCTTTCTAACTTCTTCGCTTTGCCTTTTAGCCTTTTTAGCTTGAATTTTAACATTAACAGCTTTTATCGTATATTTAACAAGATTAGACAAATCATTTACACCACATTCAAGATTAGTAACAGAAACCACGCAATCATCATTACATGTTTTGCCAAAAGTAGCAGAATTCACATTAATTACAGTACGCTTAAAGCTAGCACTAGAATCAACACGATTCGTTTTATTCAACTCAAACATAATATTCCTAGGGTGATCTTCTACTCTCTTCCAATGCACATTCTTAGCTCGCGAGGTCCTATCTTGCTTGGTATTGCCTGGAGGCTTTGACCCGCTTGCTTTAATGTCACTGATTACTCCTGTAGAGGGAATTATGGGAACATTAGATGGTTGATCTACTTTTTGCATTCCTGAACTAGATGTGCAAGGATCTGAACTATTTGAAGGCACATTAGTGTTCACTTTCTTAAAACTGTGCATAGAATGATTTGTATGCTTGGCACTAGGCATGGAACAAGGCATCACAGCTTTACCTTTCGCACCTAAGGATTTAGGACATGTTGCAATTACACATTCTAGCAGCTCTTGAGATCGTTTGGCATGAATGCAAGCAAACCTAATTTCTCTATCAAGAGGTTTGTTAATGAAATCCTCTTCTACAATCTCAAGGAGACATTCTAGACTATCCTTAAGGTGAGCACAATAGTCATGAAACACGGTTCATTATTCCTAAGGTGAGGAGGAATGTATAACAATACAAAGATATTTGCAGTCTGAAGATGACTTTGATGCAACATTCTCATTAAAGACAAGTGGCAGTTTCCCTTTTTCCTGACTCCTCAAATTCTCAATTTCTTTTTGTAAAGAAGTTATTTTTTCGTTGTTTTGGTCACGAGTGACTTTCATTGAATCATATAACTCTTTAAAGTGTCGTTTAACTTTTTCATTTTCTTCTGTAGAAACTCGTTTTCCTTTTGTAAGGCATTAACTAAGTTTTGAAGATGAAAAGTTTGAGAATACTGAGAATCTAAAGGAGGAGGCATTTGGGATCCACTCACATTGTTCTTTTCACCCTTTAATTGAGAGATTTGGGCTTTCAACTTTCTGATCGTGTTACAAAGCTCGAACTGTTCATCATGTTTGCTAATTTCGAAAACTGCATCAAATTCAGGAGCATCCAAGGATGTCTTGATATTTGAGGTTTTAATTTTTTCTTTCAGATGTTGATATTTTAATTGCAAAGCAAGATGCTCAACTTCCAATTTAGAAAACTGTTTCACCAAGTTATCATGATCATCCTGTTCAACTTTATCATGCAGTTTAGAGTTAGTTTTTTCAAGCTCAATGACACGATCATGGGAGACTTTCGGAGCAACAGATAATTCATGAAATTGAGAAGCATTAATGGAACAATTGTAGCGTTGTAAAACACATCTTAAGCAATACATTCAGAAATAAGATTCTCATTCAAGGTATGCAAGTTCTTCCTCTCAATCTCATTATATTTTAATTCTCGCTCATAGGCACTAACCTCAACTATCATTGCATCAAATTCCTTTTCCATTTCTTTAATATCTGAATCCATCCCCTTTTTAAGACTCTCAAATTGATCTTTTAGTTGTTTAAAGAAAGGCATGACCTCAGTTAAATAGCATTCTTTAGTTTGCTCAAAACCCCTTTCCCCTTCAGTTATCCCAGTGGGTGTGATCCTTTTCTTACAAGTTTTCCCAAAATCAACAAACAATTGAAAAATAACATATTGACTGATTAAGGTCTTGCTCTTAGTGGCAATAGTTCTAGGAACTAAATGCATTGGTGTATTGGGAGGATACACAGTCGCTAAGCATTTTCCTAATGGGAGGGTTTGTTACAACAAGATTCTTCGCTTTTGCTTATCTAAATCTTTTTCCGAACACTTGTTCGGGTGTTAACAACGTTTGAGGCTTAAACTTGTTCAAGGAAATCCAATTTTCCTTTTGTAATCATGGGGTTTGATCGTTATGTTATTCTCTTTACATTCAGGATCTTCAAGATTCTTATTCATTTTCTCCCTAGATGCATCATCTAATTTTCTATCTTCCTCAGCAATCAACGCAACTAGGTTTCTTTCTAGGTTTAAGAATCTCATTGCCATCATAGATTACATTATGAAACACTCTAGCCTTTTAACAACCTCTGGATTAGTTCCACAACAAGGGGAATGCTATGCTTATCGCATAAAACTCTATGCTTAGTGATCAAGTGAGCAGTCTGAATGGTATTCCCTTGTACGCACAACTTATTTTCAAGCTTGTTTTTCAAAGTTTTTAGATTGGAAAAATCATTCAAAAGTTTTGATTCCTTAGCATTGAATTCTTGCTTAAGCATTTTAACATTTTCTTGAAGTTCTTGTTTTTCCTTAGCAGTTTTAGAAAGCTTTTCTTGTAAGGAGTTTAACTCTTGTTTTAATACTCTTCTCTAAAATTACTTTTTCTAATAATTGTAGCATTTGGTTCATCCATTTCCTGCTCAAGGGTGGTTAACTCAAACTTAGCACGTTGTTCATAAATAGCAACTTGTTCTTTATAGGCATTCAGTTCGAGATAACGAATCATCAGGGAACATGCGTGTATTCATCAAAAGCACAATCATCATTGAATGCAGAAGATGCATTACTTGGTACAACCACACTTTCACTTTGCTTCATATATTGATCATATGGGACAATATTGCTACCCTATCATTTATATCGATTCATAAGTTTCATGAGATTGTACTTTATTATGCATCTTTTGCTCATCAACTTCATCATATAGTTTCAATACCTCTGAGATGATTGATTCTTTCGATGGACCACTTGTCGTGATGATAAGACCTTAGGAGAGACCATTGGAGAAATGCTAGCCATGAAAATTGTTTGGCAGAGGTTCATCATCGACGTCAGAGTCGTATGCATCACGTCACGACTTGGAAGGCATTCGATGATTGTGACCTATCTCCTGAATTGGCTCGCTCATCCACATCTCTGCATCATAGGTCTTGGCATTGCCCTCAGCAGAAACAACAACTCCTCTTCATCCAAAGCGCACCATTATCCCTGAGCTTGTAGCAACATCTTGTCTCGAGGTACTCTGCATTCGTGGAACGTTTTGGAGATGTGCAGTTCCTAGCAATATGTCCCTCTCCACCACAGTTGTAGCGCTTAACTGGCTTTTCTTGACCTTGATTTGGATTCCTTCCACGATTCTTATTTGCTACATAACCTCCACCTACTCCACCTCTTCCCTGTTCATATTGCCTACCTTGAGCTGGTTGCACCATAACTTTTCCATCTCTGACAGCCGCATGATTGTGAAGGTTGGATGCAGCTCGATCTCATTGTTAGTGTGAATACTGTTGGTATGTGGACTGAGAGTTAATTTTTGTTTAACCATAAGGGCCAGTTGATTAATGAAGTGTCCCACGGCTGCATCAACATCAGCTTGTTTGAACCTTGGATCGGGAATGAGTTTGTGGTCACCATTACCCATGGGTATGACTTGAGATGCTTTGGTGGTAATACCAACATTGGTATAGAAAGTTGTAGAATCATTAGGTGAGCTTGATTCTCCCTGATTGGTTTTGAACTGATCCAGAATCCTTTTTTCAAACATAGCATGCCTCTCATTCTAAAGAAGGAAGGCATACAATTGCTCATAGTTTGTGTTCTTCAATCCTTTGGTAAGCTTCACAGAGGTGACAAACTTGTGCCACTCGGGATTCATGTTGTTTACAAACTTTGAATTCAGTTGAATGTTAGGCACGGACATTTTGATGTTCCTCATGTCATTCACAAGCTTATGGAATCTCACGTAGTAATCATAGACACTCTCATCTGGTTTCATTTTGAAGTGCTCAAACTCATCATACAGTTGTGATTCTCTGTCTTCCTTAGTTAACTCAGAACCAGAGAGAAGCATCTTGACATTATCCCAGATGCTTTAGCTTCAGTGTTGTGATTGATGAGCTTGTAGATATCCTTTGGAAGACCCTAAAGTATAATGTTGGAAGCCTGAAAGATCGAATCTCTTTTTCTCCTTATCATTAAGCTCATCATATGTCTTTGGTCTGTCCAATCCAAAGATCATTGTTCCATCAGCAGCAGTATCAATTATGTCTCTTGTAGTCTCAATCTGATAAGGTCCTTCATTGATTGACTTGAGAATGTTGACTCGCTTTTCCCAAACAACAAACGGATTGTGAGCCCACATAATCAGTTATGTCAAGCATAGGTGGACTAGATCCCCCGCTGCTGAACGTCCTCGCCTACGTAGAAGAAACAATAGTTGGTACGATGTTTGCCATGATTACAAGTTCTACGGGATTTTACTATTCTTGATTCAACCGAAATTGATTCTTTCACGAGATTTTACTAAACCAAAAGAACAACCGTAAGAATGTAGCACAAAGAAGTAACAAGTCTCAATAGATAACTAGCTAAACACTCAACTCGCTTAGTTATCAACTCGCTAAACAACCAACTCGCTTAAAGAAACAAGTCGCTTAAGGAATCAACTCGCTTAATAGCCAAGTCGCATATAGAGACAACTCGCTTAATAGAAAGTCGCAAACAAAACACAACTCGCTAACCACCAAGTCGCATAAACTAACTCGCTAGCTATACAACTCGCTTAATAGCCAAGTCGCTTTAGAACTCAAGTCGCTTAAAGAAACAACTCGCTTAGAACCCAATTCGCTTAAAAAAACAACTCGCTTAGAACCCAAGTCGCATAAAAGGTCAACTCGCTAAATAGCCAAGTCGCATATACCAACTCGCATCCAGTAACAAAGCAACTCACTTCGAAGAAACAAAAGTCCGAGACTCAACTCACTTTGTACAAAGTTCACAAATAACCACTTTATCAATCAAAAACAACCAAACCACAATGATTTAAGCCTTCCAATTCAAAACATAAACACATATGATGATCCTAAACACAAAAGTACAAGCAAAATTCAAACTTTAACACTAGAATTTGTCCAAATGATTCAAACTCTCCTAAACACTTAATACCCCAAAAACCTTATGAAATCCACCAAAACAAAGAGCATGAAAGATGAGTGATCAAACCATGGCTCTTGATACCATTTGTAAGATATAGGATTTCACAAACACACTAAACCATAATCAAAATGGGGCGTTCAAGTATGTTTAGAGAGAGAAAGGGAAGAGAGTTGGGAACTATGTGAAACAAAGAAAAATGGTATTGAAGCTCCAACCCTCTACCTTGGGAGGTAGAGGGTATTTATAGTGTCTTATAAATAAACACCACCTACGGGCTGTAGATCAGGCATACAGTGGGTAAAGACCTGTCCGTCCTCCACGGTGTTACAAAACAAACTACTTACTAACATAACATGACTACGACTACGAGCTTTCTATCGAATACATATACTTGAGGTGACCGACTCTTTAAAGACTGAATTTTATAATTCCTAACAGATCAGAAATATGCAGATCCTCAGGCCAAGTGCGAGGAAGCAATGGAGGATTTTGAGAAGAATCCCTTAGTTAATGACCTTCGAGCAAATGTCAAGAAGTTTGAGGAGCAACTTGCCGGGAGTCGTGCTGAGTGCAGCAGGCTAAAACTTGAAGGAAAAAATGTCATCAGCTACAAAGAACAAATTGTTGCTTTGACTTCTAAATGTGCAGGTTAAGAATCTGAGAGGAATAGGCTTGTGGAGCAGGAGATTAAGCTGAGAGAGGAAGTCGATGGGCTGAATCTTCGTTGTAGGATGCTGCAGAAGGACAGGGTTGATTTGGTTTCCAAAGTTATTCCTTACATAGCTATGGAACTCTACCACAGTGATGAAGTTGGTGAGTTGGTGGGAAGGTTAGTCAATGCAGCCATCTTTTATGGCAAACGCACCACCCTGGAGGAGGTAGCGGCTACATGTAAACTAGTGGTGCTTGCTGATGTGCCCTATTACCGGTCTACAGCTAAAAAAGAGTATGATGAAGCTGGAAATTCCTTGTCCACTTCCGAATATCCATTCCTTTCTGAAGAAAAAAAGACCCCACAGCATCCATCGAAGATCTCCTTTCAAAGAAAACAAAGAAGGTACAGCCTATCTCTCCTAGTAAGAAGACTCCATATGCCAAGCTTCCATCACCAAGATCTGTTGACCTAACTCATTCCAAGTTTTATTGAAGGCTACCGTGTTGGTAGTAATTTAACCTCAAGGGTGGTGTGTACCCTTTTTTAGACAATTATCAGTTGGCTCTTTCCAGGCTTAGGCCTGATGAAAAAATTTATCTTTGTGTTTGCTAAGGCTGTGGCCTTTTTCTAGAAAATGTTCCGAACCGATCGTTTAGGTTATAGCCTATTTCTTGGTAGACTAGCATAATTTGAATATCTACCATGGGAGACTATATCTCATTTTTGGTTAATGTTGATTCTTCTCATACATTTCATATGCACGTATCTTATTTTACAACCTAAGGCGTATGGTAGATACATAGCCTCATTGTGTGTAAATTCTACACCAAGAATATAGCAATCGTATAATTTAACTGCTGACAGAGGGTTGCGACCAACTCCATCTTCATCCTTTGGGTAACATAAGGCTTGGAATACCTTAAGACCACTTAGGAAAGTTAATGTGAAGTTTTGATGGATGTTATGTATATGTTAAAGACTTATTGCTATCTTGTTTCATCCCTTCGACATTGAAACTTATACACGACTTGGCTGACAAATCTTTGTTGTATTAGAACGAAACAAGAGATTTGAGGGAAAATATGTTATATCATTAATTGAGTAGGGAGGATTACATCATTTTAGGAAATAAAAACTAGGACACCTACCATAATGCTTCTTTCCCCAAGTGAGAAGAATGCAATACATTGATTGAAAGCAAAATAAAAATGTCCTTAGACATTGTAAGTTCTATATGCAAAACTTACGAAGGGTAGTGCCATTCCAAGTCCTATCAATAGCGTCTCCATCGAGGGTTTCCAGCTTGTAGGCTTCGTTGTCGTATGCTTCTGTTACGACGTAGGGTCCTTCCCATGTAGGCCCTAGTTTTCCCTGATACTCAACTTTGCTTGCACTATTAAGTCAGAGGATGTATTCGCCTGGATTGAATGTCAAAGTTCGAACCCTGTTGTTGTAATACTTTTCAATCTTTTGTTTTTGAATAGCCTCTCGTATTGAGGCGATTTCCCTTCTTTCTTCAAGTAAGTCCAGATTTTCATGGAGTCTTTCTTCATTTTCTGTTGCTTCGAAATTCATGACACGCTCCGTCTCAACACTTACTTACGAAGGTATCACAACTTCGGTTCCATATGTTAGTCTAAAAGGTGTTTCCCCATGGCTAGACTTAGGGTACGTCCTATGAGCCCAGAGTACTTGAGGTAGCTCGTCCACCCAACCATGATGGCTTCGACCGAGCCTTCATTCTATCCCTTTAATGACATCCCTGTTAGTGACTTCCACCTACCCGTTACCCTGAGGATGGTAGACGGAGGTGAATGACTGCTTTATGTTTAGACCTTTGCAAAATACGGGAAATACCCCTTCGGAAAACTGTTTCCCATTGTCTGATATGATGATGTGAGGGACTCCAAATCGGCAAATGATGTGCTCCCACATGAAGTTTTCCATGTGCCTTTCTGTGATTGATGCCAAAGGCTTGGCTTCGACCCATTTTCTAAAGTAATCAATGGTTACGACCTGAAACTGGACCCCTCCTAGAGCTATTGGTAGAGGACCAACTATGTTTATCCCTCATTGGCTGAAAGGCCATGCAGATGTAACGGAGGTCATGTCTTGCTTAGGTAGCCTTGGAACTCGTGAATGGATTTGACAGGCTTCACACATTTGAATTATATCCACAACATCTTTGTGCATCGAAGGCTAATAATACCCTAGCTTCATTATTTTGGACACAATAGAGCGAGGTCCTGCATGCAAACCGCAAGACCCTTCGTGCGCTTCCTAAATGATGTTCGAAGCATGCCTGGGTCCCACACAACGGAGCCATGGAGACAAGAAGGACCTTCTGTATAGGTAATTCCCCGTGATCTTGTACTGTGGTGCTTTTATCCGGACCTTTCATGCCAGCTTTGGGTCCTCTGGCAAGATGCCACTTATCAAATATTCCCTGATCGAAGTCATCCAGCTTGACTCTTCTTCCAAGATTATATCAGATACTTCTTTTTTGATGATCGACATTTCTTCCAATACTTCGACCAGAACTTCCTTTGTGAGGTGTGAAAATTCCATTGAGACCAACTTGCTTAATGCATCTGCCTTCTTATTCTGGTTCCTTCGAACATGCTCTATGACGTAGTAACTGAAACCTTCGATCATTTCCTTGGCTTTATCTAGGTATTGCTTAATAACAGGTTGCCTTGCCTCGTAAGAGCCCTTGATCTGGTTTGCCACTAGCTGTGAGTCAAAAAAATAACCAAATTCTGAACCTCCATGTCTTTAGCAAGTCGAAGGCCCGCTAGCATTGCTTCGTACTCTGCCTCGTTGTTAGTATCATCAAATTCAAAACGGAGTGCATAAGTATACTCCTTTCCTTCTGGGCTGACTAACATTAAGCATGCCCCTGATCCGTCGGAGCTAGAAGCCCCATCAGTGTAAAGCTTCCATCCTTCATCCGCCTTCGAAGGCTTCTTTTCTGCAGCTTAGTTACTTTGGTTGGGCTCGAAGGGTGTCTCTGCTAAGAAGTACGCCAGTATTTTCGCTTTGATAGAGCTCTTCCCTTGTATTCAATCTCGTGTTCCCCTAGGTCGATAGCCCATTTGGCTATTCTTCCTGATTTCTCAGGTTTCGACAATATCTGTTTGATCGCTTTATCAGTGAGCACGGTTATGGGATGAGCTTGGTCTTGCAGCGTGAACCAGGGCTAAAATTAACTTCTCCAACTCTGGATAATTCAGTTCAGCTCCTTGAAGAACTCTGCTAACAAAGTAGATAGGAATTTGTTTCCTTTCCCTTTCTGCTAGCAACACAACACTAATTCTTTCGAAGGACGCTGCGATATACATGAACAACACTTCGCCTTTGATTGGGGCAGTAAGTGTAGGTAGTATTTCCATGAACTCCTTTAACTTTTGGAAAGCAGCTTCCGCCTCCATGCTCCACTAAAATGTCTTCTTGTCTGTGCACCTTGAGTGTTTCGAAGAAAGGTAAGGATATGTCTTCACCTTTCGACAGGAATCTGCTGAGGGCTGCTAGCTTCCCATTCAAGCTTTGTACTTCCTTAAGGGACTTAGGAGCCTGTAAATCTGTGATGGCTTTGACCTTCGAAGGATTGGCTTTGATTCCTTGCTTCGTAATCAAATGTCCCAAGAATTGTCCTTCTTCAACACTAAAAGAAAATTTCTATGGGTTTAACTCTTCATGTTGATGGCACGGAGCTGATCGAAGGTTTATTTTATGTCGAAGAGTAGGTCTTCCTCTGTCCTGCTTTTGATGACCATGTCATCCACATATGGTTCGAGATTCCTCCCTATTTTTTTGCTGAAGGCTTTGTCTACTAGCCTTTGATAGGTAGATCCTGCATTTTTTAGGTCGAAGGGCATTTTCTTGTAGCAGTACATGCCCTTTTCTGTGAAGAAGGCTGTCTTCTCCTCATCTTCTTCTCCCATTTGTATCTAGTAATACCCTTTGTAAGCGTCCAGGAAATATTTCAATCGAAAACCTGATAGGGATTCCACCTTCCAATAAATTTCTGGCAGAGGGTAACAGTCCTTCGGGCAAGCTTTGTTGATATTAGTGAAATCGACGCACATTTGCCACCCTCCGTCATGCTTCTTTACCATTACTAGGTTGGCTACCCAGGTTTTTTACTTTACTTCCCTCAGTATACCTGCTCGTACGAGCTCATCGACCTCCTTGCATGTTTCTGCGTTCCTTTCTGGTGCAAGGCTTCGGCGTTTCTGTTTTATAGGTTCTATGGTGTTTGAACTAGTTGAGCTTGTGTTCTGTACCGAAGGGCTTTCCGTCAATGATGAGGGTTCTTGGGACCCCCGTCATATCTGAGTACGTCTATGCAAAGACGTCTGTGTTTGCTCTGAGTAACTTCTCCAACTCTGCCTTGAAACTAGCAGGAAGTTGTCTTCCAATAACCACCGTTTGATCTGGATGAAGATCGTTCACCACAATATGCTCTTTGGCATTTGCACAGCTAAGAGTGTCCTTCAGAACTTCATCAGGACTTTGTCTGACTCTTTTTCCCACATCAGTTAACCTCCTCGTGCTGTAGCTAGAGAATACCGTTCCAATACCGTAAGGTGTTTGGTATTTGACTGTTGCATGTATGGTAGAGACCACGATACCCATCTTCTGCATGGAAATCCTTCCTATCAACAGGTTATAGGGAGAATCGGACCTTACGATTGCAAAGGTAATGGTTTATGTTCTTGTTAGCTTCCCTTCTCCAATTGTTACCTCCAAAAGGACTTCTCCCAGGGGCCATGAGCGTTCCCCTGAGAATCCTACCAAAGGTATCTTTGAGTCTACCCTCTTCGACTGTATCGAAGGCTTGAGTTTCAGGAAACAGTGCTCGTATATGATTCGCAGGAGCTTCTGCAATCCATGTAGGCTCTGTTTACTTCTCTATTGGAGATTAGGACCTTGACGACCACGGGGTCATTTGAAAGAACCATACTAGCAATTGAAGGGAACGTTACGTCCCCTACCCAACACGATCATTTTTCCACTACTTTTCTTTTTAGACCAGATTCGTCCCTGTGAACCATGAGAATAGGAGCTTCAACTGGAGTAGTGTCTTTCCCCAACTGAGTGTCGGAGGTCTTCTCTTTGTCTTTCTTTATCCCCTTCACCAAATGTCCCAACTGACCTGACTTTATAGCTTCTTCAATCTGTCTTTTGAGTTCTCTGCAACCGTTGGTTTCGTGACCATAGTCTTCATGGAAATGGCAGTACTTGGTTGTATCCCTGCTTCTACCCTTACTTGTCATACGAGGGGGAGGTTTGAATGCCTTCGCAGCCTGTTCTGTAGCAAGTATCTCCCTTGGAGATTTGGACAGACTTCCTAGGAGTCCGTGATTGGTACCTTTGTTGTAGGGTGTGAACCTGTCTCTGCCTTTGTGCCTGTTTTTTGGTCCTTCCCACGAAGGGTTCTTTGGGAACTTGCTGTGACTTTCCTTATTTTCGATCGGAGCCTCATTAGTGGCTACCTCTTTGGCTTTGATCCAGGTGTATGTCTTCTCCATCAGGCTCTTGTATTTTGTTGGAAGGTCAGTGGATAAGAATTCTACCAGACTTCTGTTTCGTAGGTCATGCACAAAACCAGAGATGCACTGGTCTTCGTGCAGACCCAAAATCTGCAAAGTATCATCTATGTACCTCGTAACGAAAGCCCTAGTGCTCTCGTTTTCCCTTTGTTTAATATTGTGTACCGTCAAATGAGTCCTTGTGAATTTCTTCTGTTGACTAAAGTGTGACCTAAATTTAGCCTTAAGGTCATCCAGATTCACAATACTACCTGGTTTCTGCCTATTCCACCATATACGAGCGGAAGCCCGTAGGGTATATGTGAACATACGGCAACCTACAAGCATAACCCACTTCTGCATCCTAATGGCCCTTTCGAACAAATGCAAGAAATTGTCTGGATCCCCCTTCCCATCATACGTACCAATGTGTGCAGGCATTTTTAGCCCGTCAAGTAAAGGGTAGTCTTTTATCCATCTCACAAAGGGTGTTGTGGAACCCATAGGCTCCGAATACAGACAATTGTCAGGTGGCATGTAGGCGGGGGCAGCATTGTACGGGTTGTGGTTTGGAGGTACTCCGACAGGGTTTTGATTAGAGGAGAGGTAAGTTGTGGGCATAAAGGATGGATCGCTTCCCATGGGGAATGGAGGGTACACCATGGGTTGCCAGTAGGGCATGTTCCCATAAGGTTGAGGAAAGTTAGGGTTGCTAGTATGCCCGTTAAGTGGGGGTAAACCCCATGGGGATAAGATTGAGTCTGAAATAGAGGGTACATACCATGACGAGGAAGATTTCCTCCCCCATTAATCGGAGGTGGATCGCCTTCTACGCCAGATGCGTGAGAAGGCTGCAACGGAACCCCTGCTTCAGTTCTCCCCAGGTGGGATGCCACTAACGGTGGTAGGTTAACCTCCGTATTTTCCCTTCGATGGCTCCCCCCATTGGAGCCTTCCATCGTTCCCTCTCTTCTAGTCGGAACCCTCTCCGGAACCTCTTCGAAACCCACCGATCTTCCACTCGGCCTTCAAATTCCAGGAGACCCTACCCTCAACACTGAGCGAGTAGCCCCAGGAGCAGAGGTTCTGGGTTCCATTTCGATCTCTTCTTCATATTCATCACTAAAGTATTCCAACTCCCTTCACATTTTTACGTTCCGAGTCTGCCTCCTACGAGCCTTAGCAAAGACTTCAGCGTCTCGAGGTTAGCTTCAACGAACGCATGGCTGATAACTGGTTCTGGGTTGGTTGATGTCGAAGCATGGTTATTTGGGGTTGGTTCTTGGTGAGATCGTGTTGCGAAAGTGGAAGCGGTTATTGGGGGAGGTTGTTAGGATCGTTGACTGGGATTGGTGTCAAATTCGAGAATCCAGGCGGGGGAGTATCCTCTCTTCCTTGATTCATGCATGAAAGTAGTGAGTGTGATTGACTAGTTATAAGTTTGGAAATAATGAGACCAATTATAGCGGGTCCCATGGATGACACCACTGATTCTACAATAAATCGTACGACCAGACCTTGCGATGGTCAACGAAAGATATAGGGGTGTTGTGCTTGCGCCAACTTTTAGCCAATCTGCAATAAGAAATAAAAGACACTTTGTTAAGTGATTGCGCAGGGGTTGAACCCTGCGAACCACCTTCGGCTTGCGAGTAAGTATGTGTTAAGTAATGTAGGTAATGTTAAGAGTGTGAAATGCAGTGTTGAATGAACATAACATCATTTAAGCTTGGAGAGTGTTTACACATGTTTCGGAGATCATGGGGGCGTCCCATGATTTATGGTAACCGCTAGGGCTTCATCCCCACTCTCTCTGTCTTGGCGGGAAAGCTAAGGAGAAAGTGGGAACGTGGGTTGGACCAAGTCAAGATCTTCTTCGTCTTAGTGTTTCCAAGGCCATACCCCGAAGGGCTTATGCCTTCGATTGGCGACTTCCCAATTAGTAACCATATCAATGATGAATGGTTTTACGCCATCAATGACTTAAGAAGATTGACTTAGTCCTTCGTCATGAAATTTTGACTGAGGCCGAAGGGGAGTCCTTATGCCTGATCGGAGGGTACATCATCATCTATATTAGCTTTTTTACTTGGAAGACAATTTTTCAGACACATATACCATGCCTATCATACAAAATTTTACAAATGTTTTGAATAAGACGTACTTGAACTCCCAGCTAGTGTATTGCTTATTGGAAACACTCAGATACCACTAAGCCAGAGACCTTGAGTATATAGGCAATTAGAAGTATTGAGATACGATGGTTCTCGTAAATCTTTCTAGAAAAGATAGTAAAAAATCTAACGCTAAGTTTCAGTAAAAGTATGACAAGTAGGCAAAAGTGATCAAAGCTTGAGTATCGTACAAAAATATGGACCTTCTAATACTTGGAAAGATAAAATCCAATGAAACATGATTCGTATATGCTTAAAAAACATAATATTGTGAAATTTGTATCCCTCTCATGTATTATCGATCGGAATCATACTTTGTCATAAGAATATTCAAATGGCCTAAACTGCATGTCGTGGTCTGTTTGACACTCACGATCCCTCACGCTCTCACAGGTCACAACCCTCTCTGCCGAGACTCTGTATGACAGTGTATACGTAGTTTTTCACTCCAGGAAGAGTTACGAATTATGATATTATATAACCATACATGGGTTATGCGCTATTGTGTTTGGACTAAAGAATCTAAGTTAACCATTAACTATGAGTACGCAGCAGATAATGGATCTAGTCTAAGTAATTATGATTAACATGTATAATAAACAAATAGAAAATAAAAAGGAAACAAGAAAACTAACCCTCGTAGTCACCCGCAAGTTAACAAGAAACTAGTGATCAAAATAATCACCTCTACGAGTGCTCACACAAACACGTTAAACTGAATACGCCCGAAGTGCTAATCGTATCACATATACCCAAACAACACGTGTCAAATATCAATGAATCCGATCAAACCAGCTATCCAACAATAGCTTCTTCCCGAGATCCGAAACTGCCCAAGAACCACGAGATGGTTGTGTTCGATATCGGGTATAAGGACCCGATATGCTGCTGCTTCTTGCTGCCCGAGAAACACAGAAAAACAACCAACAATATTGGATTCTTTTTTGACCAGGAACACCAAGAACACGAACAAGAAAACCTTTGAACAACACCTTGGATCAATCTATGCAAGTTAGGTTTTAAAGTGGAAACCGAATTCTAAGCTCTAGATCGAGTTTAGGGTTCTCGATCAGGTGGAAAAGATGGTGAAAATGGAAGTGTGTTTTGCTGTGGATTATGATGTGTATCATGTATATGAGTTAGGGTATGAGGGTGTATTTATAGCCTACAAACCCTAGCTTATAATGGACTTCAACTTAACCTTTAAGCCTTATCAAATCTTCACAAACATTCCTTATTTCTTCTAAAGAACATAGACCGGAAGTACCCTCCTAAAACCTTCTACGGACCGGCCATAAAACTTAGGGAAAATGGTTTTCGGGTCTAGTTTGTCTCGTGTCCAAACCAGGTCAAATTTGAACTTAAACGTGAAAATGCATTCTAATGTTTTATCGTGTGTGCCCCCAATAGGCTCACACACCTCTAGTTGTATCAGCTAATCCAACTCACATTCCAACAGCTCCCACTTGGGAGTTGGAGTAGCATATAGCATAAATACCAACGACGGAAACGTCTAGCAACGCTCTCACTCGCTATTTAACTAAAGATGTCTAAGATATAGTTTCATAAATCATTTTTAGTAGCATTGTCATTTATGTCTTGATTTCATCACCCTTTATTATAGATACTGTTAAACCATGGATATGGATCCTAACTTATTCCATATAGTTTAACCCTTTAGAGTCTCGTTATAAAACTTAATTCAGATATACAAAATGTAATCAAGAATCATCTTGCATTACTCTTTGGGTTTGGCCAAACAGTTATCTGATTAATTCTGGAGAGGGCCCATGGTATCTTTCTGCACATATCAAGTGGAATAACAAATGCTTTGTTGACTACAAGTGTTGTGGATGCTGCTTCACATCACTTCAAAAAATAGCTTTTATAACTACCTTATTCAGGACAGCGTTTGGCATATAATTACACATAACAGAACTTGCTTGTATCTCAAGTATCAGGATGACTTAACATACCATTTCAATATTTTACTCAAGACAAGGATCCAAAAGTAAATGTTTGAAAGTTGGGGTATCCAATATGCATCCCTTGTGAATACACATGAGTTTGGCGAGAACAATCCACATTCTCGTAGAATATAACCAACACTCACATTTGTCTTGCATAACAATATTCCTATATTGTTAACCGACAATGGACATATTTAGAATGATAAATCATTTCATGGAATAAACATGCAAATATGGAATAACAGGTTATATATATATATATAATAACCAATACCTCGTATCTTTATTTATCAGAAAGTAAAATTGTCTTACAATTCTAAATTATCCAAATACTAATTACACACAGATTTACATGAGACTACCAGCTGGTATCAAACCAATACCCCTAGTCAATTTAGAATGCTTAGGATAAGTTAAATCCTTCATAAATGGATAAGCTAGATTGTCATCTGTGTGAACTTTTAATATCTTCACATCACCCATTTCAATGGTTTCTCGAAGATAATGAACTTTCATGCGGTAATGTCTAGCACCCTTGGTTATTCCACTTTTATTAGATATAGTAATGGCTCCCGTATTATCACAATACATATTTATGGGTTCTTCAATTGTGGGAACAATATCAAGCCCATAAATGATTTTAAAAATCCATATAGCCTCTTTGGATGCATCATAAGCAGCTATATACTTAACTTCTGTAGATGAAGTTACAGAAATACTCTGCTTTGTGCTTTTCCAGTCAACATCACCTCCATTTAAAATGAATACATATCCAGTCTGAGATTTTAGGTCATCATCATCTATCAGATATCCAGCATTAGTGTAGCAAGAAACCATGAGGTCTCGTTTCGTATCACCTCCGTAAACCAGAAGCATATCCTTAGTATTGCGTAAATACTTAGGAATATTCTTAATAGCAGTCCAGTTAAGTTCACCTGGATTCTGTTGAAATCGGATTGTCATGCTCTGAGCGAACACAACATCACGACGAGTACATCTCACAACATACATAATAGATCCTATAGCCGAGGCATAGGGAACTCTTTGCATGCGCTCTTTATTAGCAGGTGTCTCAGCACCTTGTGATTTACTCAACTTAGGCTCATCTTACATTGGGATTGTTCCTCGTTTGGAATTCTCCATGAAAAATCTTTTCAAGATTTTCTCAATGTAAGCACTTTAACACAAACCAAATAATCTTCTTGATCTATCTATGTAGATCTTGATTCTAAGAATATATGCAGCTTCTCCTACATCTTTAATGGCAAAACATTTTCCAAAATAGGATTTTTCATCTTGTAACATTGGAATGTTGTTTCCCATGAGTAATATGTCATCAACATATAGAATTAGGAAAGTGGCATAACTCCCACTAGCTTTCTGATATACACATGGCTCATCTTGATTCTGAGTGAAACCAAATTTCCTAATCTCATCATCAAAATGTTTATTCCATTGCCTAGATGCTTGCTTAAGTCCATAAATGAAATGCTTGAGCTTGCATACTCTATTAAGATATTTAGGATTAACAAAACCCTCAGGTTGCACCATATAGACTTCTTCGGAAAGATGTCCATTGAAAAAAGCGGTTTTGACATCCATTTGCCAAATCTCATAGTTATAGAACGCAGCTATGGCTATGAGAATCCTTATAGCTCTAATGTCTGCAAGAAGAGAAAAGGTCTCTTCATAATCAACCCCGTAGGTTTAATAAGTGAAGCCCTTTGCTACGAGACGATCTTTAAAGGTATGTACTCCACCATCCATGTCAGTCTTCTTTTTAAAGAGCCATTTGTTACTAACTGTTTTATAGTTAGGAGGAAACTCAACTAATTTCCAGACTTCGTTGTATTTCATGGATTGCATTTCCACATTCATCACATCAAGCCATTTCTTGGATTCAGAATCCAGCAATGCAACTTTATAGTTTGGGTTCACCAAGATCTCCTAACTTATATTCCTCAGCATCGACATATAAACACATTCGATCTGGAGCACGGCGTGTCCAAGTGGACTTATGAATGGGATTGATATCACTTTGAGGTTCATCAATTTCTTGATCATCCTCATTATGACCTAAGCTAGTGTCTTTAGAAGGATTTGTATCTTCTTCTTGAATAATTTCAAGATCTTCTAGACTCGCACTTGCTTCTTGATCCAAGAGATTATTTGTTACATATTGGTTTTCACAAACACATAAACAAGCAAAAATATGGGCCAACTAAAATGAGTTCTAGAGAGAGAAAGTGGAAGAGAGTTTGGAACTTTAGTGAGACAAATAAAAATGTATTATAAAAGCTCCAACCCTTTGCCATGCTAGGAAAAGGGTATTTATAGTATGTTACAAGAAACGCCTCCTACGGGCTGTGGATAAGGCACACAGTGGGTAAAGACTCGTCCGTCCTCCACGGTGTTACTTAACTAACTACTAACTATCACTAAATGACTACGACTACGAGCTTTCAAACGAATACATATACTTGAGGTGACCGACTCTTTAACTACCGGATTTTCTAAATCCTAACAATCTCCCCCAAGGGAGGTCACCTTAAGTACAAACAGATATTACATTTTGGTGTTCTTGGATACTTGATAAGTTATTTGATCTGGAGCTCGTAGTCTTTGATTCTTCATGTTCTGCATGTTTTGTTCATTAAGTGGAGGTCTTTAACTGATCCACGGATTGTTTGTTCTTTGAGCCAGCTTTGAGATCATCAGCCACAGTAAATCTCTGACTCATCCTTTGATGTATCACCATAATGTGAAGTTGTGACTTATGGACCGACATGCTCACCTTTTGGATCATGATATCTTCTCATCAGAGAAGCGGAAGCTTTATTGATTCATGATATTTGCAGCAGCGTAGCAGAAGCATGGATTGAAAATATCAGAGCCAGTTGATGAAGATATGCATTTATCACGATTTCTTTAGAAGTGAGTGTGTTGTGTGAGCATGCGGTAATGGATCGACTCCTCAATTATGATCAGCTTCAACCGCCGGGTGTCCCCAAAACAACAGTTAGCAATAAAGCGCACGAAAGTGTTTTTGATCACTTTCGTTGAATGGGGTTGCAAGAGCCACGGTTCCTCGTTGATCAGTACAAGTACTGCCTGTGATCAGGTAGAATTCCGAAGAACCTCCATGACAGGGTTTCGCACCTAATCAATCCGTTCTCAAACCGGAACGTCTCAAAGAAGACAACACTGAGTGAGTGAACCAGCGAATTGAGATTCACTGATTGATGAAAAATGATTTGAAAAACAATCGTGTATTGCTTAATAGAAAGTGTTTTGCAATACAACGAAGGTTTTATGGAAAATCAATTATCAATCATAAATACCCCTTTTATTTTTGAAAAATTAATACACAATGGATGTGCTAGAGAAAAGAATTGATGAGCATAACGACCGGTTTTTCAAAGGTATCCGTGAATCCATTTCCTGGACCAAGGTTGATTCAAGAGTGAATCGCCCCATCGTTTCTATCCAGTTGTCACAAGTTTGATCTTTTGGAAAGATCTCACATGTCACCCACCAAGAGCTTGTTTGATGTTGGCTCTAGAAGGATTTCCATCTTCATCGTGAATACTTTTACATATCACTCGGATGTTCTGGCATTACCACAAGGATAATGCGTAGGACTCTCAAAACATATTTTCACACTCCACATTGTGTGAAACTGTGAGTCTTCATTAATTGTGTCCTAATGAGATTTATTGATGATCTCTTGGCTCTAGACTCAATAGTGCATATTTGGTTTCCTATGCCGGAGACGAGGGAGAGGGTCTCCTTCTTCAATATCAACAATCTCTAAGAGACAATCGATAGATTATGTAGGTTCCCCGTGAGAATGAAACAAGTCCTTTTAAGAGGAACTTGAGTAGCTTGGCAAGTTTAGTGCAGTGCGTCACTGGGTCCATGACATCTTGTCTTCAATACCGGTGTTACCTTGGTAACAACCAGTAGCATATGAATTGAACCCGGTTTCTGCCCTAAGGTTAAATAAATGGAGGGCTATTTCTTTTCACCCTTTTCACATTCAATTCTTTTTCATTCTTCAACCCCTTCAGTGCTTACCGAAACTTCATAACTAGAACCTTGTTGGGTTTATTCTAGTACTAGCTCTATCTCAGTCCGCACTCTTCCCATATTCTCATTTTTCTCCGTTTTTCATCATACCTAAGGACTTCTACACTACCTAGTGGATTGTCCCTGGGTAGATCCCTCCGGCTCTGGTGGGATCGTGGGAACGAATACTTAACCTAACCATCCTTATATCTCCACGCATAAAATAAATTGGTCGGTATTTTGGTATTGTTCATTCCGCCTAGAAACCAATTGAAAACAATTTGAAAATCAATCAAGGTACTTGTGATATAAAATCAAAGTGTTTTGTACCTTAATTGTTTTTTATATTTTAGAAATGCTCCCCCTCAACATGTGCTTCAAGTGTTAGAAATTATTTTAGCACATGGAGGCAAGAGGACTTTTGAAATCTTAGATTGAGAATGAAAGATCCAATCTTTGATTAACATTTTCTAAAATGATCATCATCACTTCCTGATCAAGTTTTGTATTTTAAGTACTTTGGATGAAATATTTTGGGAAGGATGAGGTTTTCATTCGATTGCTCCCCCTCAATATGTGCATCGAGATTCGAAAGTGTTTTGCACATATTAGAGGGAACGTGCACTTTGAGATAAATCAATCACGTTTCAATCATTTTTTATTTAATATGAATGCTCCCCCTTAACATGTGCATGGAAAATTTGAAATCGTTTGGCACATGTAGGGAGTAGTGCTTGTTATTATGTTTTACAAACCACTTATCGAATTATCAGTTTATATCCAATTTAAATCACAAATTCTCCCACGATCACAATTTTCAAACCCTTTGAGATTTGTGATCTCAATTGATTTAAATTATTTTTGAAAGCTTTTTGAGGAGAGAATATGACTTGCTTTTTAAAACCATTTGACTGATAAGGATCAGATTAGAAGAATTTAAACTCCAACGATCAAACATGCTTAGGTATCTAATGAAAACACAACGTTAGTCTTGGTCTGGATCCAATTGTACAAAAACATTGTTATTTTAGATTATCCAAAAGAAGACCTTGTTCGTTTACGTGCCAATTATTTGAAAAATAACCTTTTGAATTGATTGAAATCATTCTTCCCCTCAATCAATGATGTAAGTTGTTGATTGAGTGATAGAGATTTTGACAAATGATAAGTCCATATGATTTTCAAAATAAAGTCCGAGCTATTTTCAAAGCAATTTTGTTTTCATTAGATGACAAATATTTTTCAGAAGAATATTTAGAAGGAAAAATATTTGTGAGGAAACATTTGTCTTTTTGGCGACAAACTTTCCTTATGAACTTTTGTTTTTAGAATCAGAGCATGAGGTTTCAAAATTAGATTAAGCATGGCTCTGTTCTTTCTTTTAAAAACGGGTTACTACCTGAAATGACAATAAACCTACATTTTTCTCCATCCCATTTTTTTTTAAATAAAATGTTTATTAATTCTGTTCGAACTTCATCTAAAGACCCGTGCCAATTTTGAATGACAGATCAAAGTCCGTAGATGTTATCGAAACCAGATAACATGATATGAAAAACAATATTTTCGGACGTTTTCAAATTTTTTTGATTTTTATGGGTTTTGAAATTTTATATTTTTCTATTTTCTTTTTTATGGTTTTATAATTTTGTATTTTGCTTTTTGATAAAGTATGTACAAATAATAGATGAGAAAACACCTTTACTCCTCTTCTTCCTCCTGAAGACGTTTGAGTGTCTCAGGTTATAGACTCTTCAAATCAATTCGTGGAAGGATAAACTCAAACCGTTCTCTAGGAGGAGCTTTAGTGAAGATGCCTGCTAGCTGATATTCAGTCCTTACAAAATATAGTTCAACCACACCTTTCTCCACTTGTTCCCTGATGAAGTGATGTCGAATGTCAATGTGCTTTGCTCTTGAGTGTTGAACATTGTTGCAGCGGAGAGAAATGGCACTTTTTTTTATCACAATATAGAGGAACTTTGTTGAATACAAAGCCATAGTTAGATAATTGGGATCTCATCCATAATATTTGAGCACAACAAGATGACATGGCTATGTATTCAGCCTCTATAGAGGATATAGACGTACTCATTTGTTTCTTTGAAGACCAGCTTACTAACTTATCTCCCAAAATTAAGCACCTCCTGACGTACTTCGACATGTATCTTGACACCCTGCATGGTCTGCATCTGCATATGTTGTTAGTGACATATCGGTGTCCTTCGGATACCAAAGTCCCATGTTAATGGTTCCTTGGAGATACCGAAAGACCCGTTTAACGGCTTCAAGGTGCTTTTTGGTAGGCTTAGCCTGGTATCTAGCACACATGCAAACAACGAATAGAATATCAGGTCTACTGGCTGTGAGGTACATCAGGGATCCAATCATACTTCGATATTTCATTTGATCAACCATGATCCCTGAGTGGTCCTCATCCAGTTTTGTGCGCTCTACCATAGGAGTGTCAACGGGGTCACAAGAATCAAATCCAAATTTCTTTAAAATTTCATTTGCATATTTAGATTGATTAATAAAAATTCCTCCGGGACTTTGTGAAATTTGTAATCCCAAAAAATGACATTTGTCCCATCATAGACATTCGAAATTTGGAGCCCATCTCCTTTGAAAATCGTTCACATTCATTAGGGTCAGTCGAGGCAAAAATAATATCATCAACATAAATTTGAACGTGAATTAAGTGTTTGCTTGACTTTCTGGTGAACAATGTGGGATCAACTGCTCCTTTGTTGAATCCATTTGACAAAAGAAACTTTGACAGTGTTACATACCATGCCCTTGGAGCTTGCTTCAAACCGTAGAGGGCCTTCTTCAAGCGGTAGACATGGGTAGGATGCTCTGGATTCACAAAACCTTCGGTTTGACTAACGTAAACCACTTCTTTGAGATCTCCATTAAGAAAAGCATTCTTTACATCCATCTGATAAACTACCATGTTCTTGCTAGCAGCATTAGCCAGTAAGATTCGGATAGCCTCAATTCGTGCAACCGGAGCAAATGATTCCTCAAAGTCAATACCCTCCTCTTGACAGTATCCTTTAGCCACTAGCCTTGCCTTATTCTTCAAAACATCACCGTACTCATCAAACTTTACTTTAAAGATCCACTTGAGAGCAATAATCATAGCGCAATCTGGAGCAGGTACTAATTCCATACATCAAGACGATCAAACTCACGGATTTCTTCTTGCATAGCACTAAACCAGCTGTCCTCAGACATTGTTATTTTGACATCTTTAGGTTCGATCTTTGATAATACAGAATTGAAGAAGCACCATAAGGCATCAGCGGCAAGTTGTTTCCGAGTGGATATTGGGCGAGAAGGGTTCCCAATGATATTGTTCAATGGATGATCATGTGTCCATTTTCTGAGATGTTTATGTGGTTGGTGATGAGGAACTGATGTAGCAGAATTTGGTTCCCCTGATGAAGATGGTTCAGGTGTTGGTTCCGGGGAAAATATGTTTTCAAACGGAGCATCTTCGGGGGAAGCAAAGGGGTTATCTCCATCATAATTAGCAGCTATATTTCCATGATGGACAGCCGAAGATTGAGGATTTGAAGATGATGATGAGTGATCGTCAACTAGCACTTCTTGAGTTAAAGACATTGAAACGGATGGATCGTTCATATTGGTAGGATTAGCAGCAGCTACAGTTGGTGATACAGGATTGTCATTAGTTAGAGGTTCATAGTATTCATCAAACATCGGATCAAACAGTTTCTTCAAATCTTCTTCTGATGGAGGTACATAAGGATCTGCAGGGGAGTGATTCTGTACAAGAGAAGAACTGATGGGACTACTTGACAAATATTGAGGTCCTGGTCTAGAAATGGATTGTCCAGGAGTCGTATGCTCAGACAGCTCATCGAACGTGACGTGAATAGATTCCATGATGTCGCGGGTTCTTTTATTGTAGATTCGGTAACCCTTCCGGTTTGGTGCATAGCCAACGAAAACTCCAATGTCCGCCTTAGCTTTTAATTTACCAAAATCTTGACCTTCATTAGTAGGATAGCATAAGGCACCGAACACACGTAGAAAAGACACATCCGGTTTCGGTTGTGGACAAGTTCGTAAGGAGTTTTTCCATGAGTTGTATGAATTAGGGAACGGTTCTTCCGCCCAGAGAAATATTGGAGCCTTTGAATAGATCAGCATGGTCCTTGCAGCTTCTATAAGAGTTCGATTTCGTCTTTCAACTACATCGTTCTGTTGCGGAGTACGTGGAACACTTCTTTGATGGATGATTCCAATGCTTTCGTAAAACTGACTTAGTACTTTGTTTACAAACTCAGTTCCATTGTCCGTTTGGATAATTCTGACTGTTTTATTAAGCCGAACCTGCAGTTGTTTAATAAGTTTGATGAGGACGTCTGGAGTTTCATCCTTTGACCTCAAAAACTTAACCCAAGTAAACCGAGAGTAGTCATCAACCACGACTAGCACATATTTCTTCCCGTTTATTGTTTGCACTCTCATGGGTCCGTACAAATCCATATGAAGAGTATGGAGAACTTCCATAAGTTAGTTTGCAGGTTTGGATTTATGGGCATATTTCTTGCTTTTTCCCAATTGGTATACTGAACAAAGATGATCTTTTTCATACTTTAATCTGGGCAAGCCTCTTACGAGGTCCTTTCTAGAAAGATCATTTATGATTCCGAAGTTCAAGTGATTGAAACGACGATGCCATAAACAAGACTTTGTTTTAGAAGCCTTTGACAACAAGCAGATTGGAGAAGAATTCATCATATCTTCGATAGAGATGGTGTACAGATTAGTACCACGCGTTCCCTTTAACAATTCAACACCATCTAGTTCTCTAACGAAGCAAGAGTGTTTTCTGAAGGCCACTTCATGATCTGAGTCACAGAATTGACCAACAGAGAACAGATTATGACCGAGTCCTTCAACATAATATACCTGGGAGATTACACTGTCACCAAATACATAATCTCCATAACCCATAATTTCCCCAAATTGGTTGTTCCCAAATCTAACAGTCCCGATGCCATAACCAAGACTTTAATTTACCACAGAACGATTTGTACGACTTGCAGTTGAACACAAACAAGTATGGATGACTGGATAATTTGGATCCTCATGCGAGAATGGGTTCCACTTGGTTAGTAAATGAGATTGGAACACCCACATCAGAAATAGAAGTTATGTGATAAGGATTTAAAACATACACTTTTAAGGGGTCATTTAAGCCCTTAATCGCCCACTTTTATATCCGTTACTGCTTAATTTCATTCTTTTCACTTTTTAGGTCTCTTGGAAGCAAAATGCTGGAATGATGCGTATTTAGACGAAAAAGAGTGAATATATGAAGAAAATGGCTAAGTCAAGATCAAAGACTCTCAAGCTGCTGGAATTGAAGCTGACGGCATCACAGTCCATGGGCGACGTCGTCCCTCTCTACGTAATTAAATTTGTGACGACTCAGTAGACTTTTTGCTAATTTACAACTGACGGCGTCAGGCTTTGAAGAGTAAGGGTGTCACGAAGACTTTTCTTCTCAGACGGCCTAGATCCAGATTCAGACGACGTCACTATTGAAGACTGACGGTGTCACAACCACAACGTGACGCCGTCCCAATGATGACTTGGCCAAGACGAAATCCTAATAGCGGCGATCTGATGGCGTCCCAATTATAAGGTGACGTCGTCGCAAATTTAAAATTATATATAGAAATCGAATTTTCAGAATTTTAAGGAGGTAGACTTGTGGAGTAAAAACCTAAAACGATTGTAGTCCGGTTTGGACAGTATTTTAGGGTTCTCATACCCTATTTTACATCAAGATAAGTAATTTACTTCATTGATTTCATTATGTCTTCGATTGTATGTGTGTATGCTTGCATTTTCACATGTCCGGCTAAATTTCTTGTGTGTTTGCTTAGATCTCTGAAACCTAGTTATTAATTATTGATTGGTTGTCTCTTATCTTAATTGTAATTGGCTTATGAGTGCATTAGGCCATCGTTGTGTTTTTAATGCTTGAGTAATCTTTGTGAACCTTAGTTTATAGTCACTTAGTGGAATTGTAGATTAAACATCCAAAGATTACCTTAGAGTTAGTTTATGAATCCTAGAGATTTCGTAGGCAATAACCTTAAGGTAGTCTCAAAGAGTTAGGGATAAAAGCATACCCTACAACCTTAGAAAACACAATGCGTTAAGAATAAGGATGTGACAATTCAACCACCAATAAAAGATAACTAGGGAGTAATAGTATCTAGGTAGACACATTTTTAATCATCATACGAGCACACATAAAAAGACATAGACTACCCCTTAGTTTAGATAATTAGATAGTAGAAGTAATCAGTAGAAGTACCAACCCCCAAATCCATACCCTGAGATTTGACCTTTAGCTTTATAAAAAATTATAAAAAGATAAAAAAAAAATAATCTTCCTCAACCTCAAACCTTAGCGTAGTACATCTCTCACTAGCATTCCTATTCCTTTAGAGAACGACATCAATACCCGAGGCTTACCCAATACTACACTACAACAATTATGTTCACTGCCTAGGGTGTTGAAAAACTTGCTCGACGAAAAGGAAGTTTCCTTTGACACCGAACGCGTTATACGCGCATCAAGTTTTTGGTGCCGCTGCCAAGGAATAGAATAGCTAGTTATATTTTATCTCGTTTAGGTTCCCTTGCTTGATTCCTATCAAGTAAGATTTTTTATCATTTTTCACTTCCTCGTAGTCTATCCCCTTTCTTTGTGACTTTGTTAGTAATCTCATCAATTTTCATTATGGAAGGTGATAACCCGCCACCACTCATCGACCCACCAATCATTGACCCACCAAGAGGCCGTACTCTTGGTGAATACTCTAGACCAAACCACCAAGGCTATAGGAACACTATTGAGCTCCCCGATCAAGCTCAAACTATGGCCCTGCGATCCGACACCATCCGGTTGGTGCAAAACGGATGTGCATTCCATGGATTTTGTTCTGAATATCCTAATCAGCATCTCAAGGACTTCCTTAAAATTGTTGATTCCATCAACCTTGATGCTACCACACGGGAGACCACACACTTGCGTCTCTTCCAATTCTCTCTACGGGACAAGGCTAGTAATTGGCTTGAGCGACTTCCCGCCGGATCCATCTCAAGTTGGGATGACCTCACTACTCGTTTCCTTGCCCAATTTTTCCCACCGGGGAGAACTACTAAGCTTAAGAATGAAATCTTAATGTTCCAACAAGGTCAAGGTGAATCTCTTCGAAGCATGGACTCTATTCAAGGACTTGCTCCATAAGGTCCCTCATCACGGCATCGATCTTTGGCTTCAAGTCCAAATCTTTTACGATCATGTCAACTTCTCAACTAAGCAATCCATCGACCAAGAGGCCGGTGGCAAACTTAGTGATCTCACCGCGGAAGAATCGTGGGGTACAATAGAGGACCTTGCCCTCTATGACAACGAAAGTTGGAATGACCCTCGTGAGTTGCCTAAAACTGTCAAGGCAATCTCCTTGCCTCCCATTGACTCACAAACTTCCAATCGTAGGATGCTCGAACTTAAAGATCAAGTCGAATTCCTAATGAGCTCCTACGAGAATCTTAAGTCTTCACGTCAAGTGAACAAAGTGTCTTCCTTGTGTGAGCTATGTAGTGGTCCCCATGACACTCGTACTTGCACGAGACTCCCCGAACAAGCTTTCGTTGACTACGTATCCTCGCGTACCAATGGAATGGGAGGAAGATCCCCCACAACACCCGGACCTAAGACCTTCAATGATGCTCAAGAAGCATGGAGGGGCAAACCCGACTACAATTGGGGACAAACCAAAGAATTCACCTCTAATGATTCGCCATGGCCCCACGGCCCTAGCCAACAAAACATAGAAAGGATGTTGCAACACCTAGTTACATCCCAAGAATCTCAAATAGCCAAGCTTTCGGACCGCTTTAACCAACAACAAGCCGAGATGGATAGGAAGGTTGATAACCTTTTGAAGCTTCCGGTGTGAAAATTAAGGACCCAAGTAAGTTATCCAAGCACGTTCAATTGGTCAACAGCATCACCTTAGTGAAACCAAATAGGACTAGTGACGAAGCGAACCATGAGACGGCACTTGAGGTTAGTGAAACTCCTAAGGAGGAATCAACCGATGAAGTAGACGAAGTAGGTGATGAATACTTCAATAAGTTTCCTACGGAAGAGGAACTCTCTCGCCACCCACACTTAGTGCGCGACCTTCGTCACATGTATGTTAGGAAAAGCCCTCGGATCAAATTTGGGAATCCTTAGAATCTTAACATACCATGTTGCATAGGACATCTTTTCGTGGGAAAGGCCTACATTGATCGCAAATCCCCAATAAACATCATGACTAGCACCTACTATAATTGGGTAATGAAGAAACCTATCCCAAATAGGCGAGACCCCGATGATCCTAGGGTTAGTTGTAATTTTCTTAGTAGAGTTAAGGGATTGCCCGTCTATGTAGGTAGTTTCATGTACCCTACGGATTTCATAATTGTGGAGGATATTAGTACGGCCATAGATCCTAGCTTGTCCCACGTAATTCTAGGAAAGCCTTTCATAGAAAACACCGGGATGACTTATGATCCGTCGTTAGGAATAGTTAGATTCAAGGATGAGACCGATGACATAGCTTACCAAATGCCATTTAAGATTGAGAAATTTTCATCACTATCCAATGATGAAAAGGAACTTAAGCTATCGGTCTACTATAGGAATGAGGAGGATAAGGAGAAAGGAGTAGATTATGTGATGAATAAGATCTTTGGGTTCTATAAGGATTGTTTAAAGCTAGGACCGGAATATAGAACCGATTAGGGGGGAAATGACTTCCTAGAAAGATTCATAATAGGACATTACTATAACATGGAAAACCCCAATAGAGATCATCATGAGGAAGAAGGTGACGGAAATGAAGTCACGTAGGAGCACGACTTTGAGTCTAGTTACAAGACTCATAAATAAAAAAAATCGCTTCGTGAGAGGCAACTCATGCCTAATTGTTTGCTTGTTTGTGTGTCATATATCTTTTTATTATTGTATGTTCTCATGTTTGAATTTGTGAAAATGCTTTATTTTGTCTTTAACCTCATCTTAATTACATATAAAGGTATTTTACAAAAAGGATAAGTGTAGGGAGGATTACACACGTTTTCAAAAGAACGTGAACATGAGAACTACGATTAGTGGAAATGATATATATGTGTATTTGTTAGAGTCAAATGCTTGTATCGAGTCATAATGAATGTTTTGCAGGAATCTTTCCAGATTTTAAAGGTGTAATTTTTCCAGAATTTTTTCAGAAAAACGCAGCAGACCAGTTTCTGTCAGGATAACCTGACAGCGTCAGGATCATAACCTGATGACGTCAGGAGGAGCAGAAACAGCTTATAACTTTCTCTCGTTTTCTGTGCTAATTATAAATTTTTGGAAATTCTCAGGTCTTAATTTTCCAGAAAATCTGCAAACATCCATTCCACAAGCATTATATCCTAGTTTAGTAGAGTCATATATGGTTTTACAGCCGATTTTATGCGAAGGTTTCGTCTATTTTCTTAAAGTGTGCAGGTTTTATTTATCAAGAAGAAGAAACATAGCATTGGATGGAGCTTATCACGCATACATTCTTCTTGGAAAGAATTTAACCACTAGTTCACACGGATCTTACCGAGCTAATCAGGGGAGTACTAGTTTCTTTCTCTTTTAATTACCTTCCATTATCATAACTTTGATACTTTCGGGGAACATTGGGGACAATGTTCAGTTTAAGTGTAGGGGGAGAATAAAACGGGAACTTTGAAACTATGCTTACCCTTGATCATTTGTCTTGTCCTATTTCATTTGTGTAATAAACCATGAGAAATATTTGTTAGGGCAATTTTAGCGCCAAATTTAAAATTTTTCATGACATGTACGGGTCAGACTTTAGTCTTAATAAAGCGTCTCATGGATAGGAGTTATATGACTAGCACAAAAACCGTTTACCACTCAAATTCTACCCCAAAATGTGAGGTTCGACCCTAGATATATAGGAATTAAAGCATTCACCTTTAATGCTTCGAGAGTGTACCGGTAGTATAATAGATTCTAGAACTTGTTTTGTGATGCATTCCGAGATCGCTAGTGAGACAACACTTGTGTAGTTAGGAATAACTAAATGATAAGAGGCATTAGGATAACCCTTGTTTGATACCCGTATTATAATTACTTCTTCCACATCGGTCGAGTAATTCCCCCACACCCTTGCGATGTACTCATCTTTAGTACATGATACCCCTAGTTAACCCCTCAGAGTCTATCCTTTTCGCGGTTCTCGTGATGTTTCGGTTTTCCGGAATATCAATGAAGAGCATTGTTTACAATCCACCTCCAAATGTACACCCAAATCGCCTTAGCCTACCTTGTATGCACTCACCTTTATTGCATTATTGTTATCATACTAAACCCTTAGTTCAATTATCTAGTTACTTGCATGGTTGCTAAGTCGAGTCATATCTTTTGTACACATTTTTGGGATGATTGGGACTCATGGGTAAATTTCAATTTTATGGAGTGACGGGAAAGAACGTTAAATTCAAATTCCCTTTATTTACGTAATAAGGTACTCCAAGTGTTTTAATCTTTTCAATTCCAGTCAAATTAGTGTTAGAGTAATAAAAACTCAAGTGTAGGGATGCTCCTATAAATCCCTTATATTTTGATGTTATCATAGAGGATGGTAGAGTAAAAGTGTATGCAAAAAAAAAAAAAAAAGGGCTACCATCCTACATCTGTTTTTATATTTATGTTTGTTTGTTTCAGTTATCTAGAGTTTAGTGAGTCGAGTCTTGGCTTAGCAATGCCATTCTTTTCATGCTTTTAACATAAAATTTTTGACTCACCACCACTAAATCGCCTATCCAACCAAACCCTTTGTTTCCCTAACCGTAAGCCTAACATTACAACCCTTTAAAAGGACTCTTAGATAGTTGTTCCTAGGTGCTTACGCCAAAGCGGTGGAGGTTTGATCTAGTCTCAAGCCTATGGTAATCTATGTACTATGACCGGTTACTGAGTGTTTATCTTCCATTTCTATTTACTATATTTCATATACACCCGAGAGATTAGAGAATGCAAACACCACTTGTGAGGTGCTAGTATATAATTTCTGTGCTTGTTATGACTATTGCAGTGCTTTTACTTGTTATAAGTAATGTTAAACCAATGCTTTATGCCCCCAACTTATAAATTGATTGGCCAAAAGCACATTTTCTTGAGGACAACCAAATACCAAGTGTAGGGATATTTGATAAGAATTTAAAAGTACACTTTTAAGGGGTCATTTAAGCCCTTAATCGCCCACTTTTATATCTGTTACAGCTTAATTTCGTTCCTTTTCACTTTTTAGGTCTCTTTGAAGCAAAATATATGAGGGGACCAAAGTAATATTTCCCACGTGTTCCCCTTTCCAAAAAAGATGTAATGGAGGAGGAAAGTATCTCATTCATATGATTAAAGAAGCTGCAGAAGTCTGGTGGTGCTGGGAGAATGATGAGGATATCAGAGAAAAGTAGTTGCAACAGCATAGTGCTTTTAGCGAATGGTTCTCTGATATTGACTGGACCATTCATTTTTGCGAACCAGCTATCATGCATGACGAATACACCTTGGCATGGCCTACATGCAACCCCAATCGCAAGATATGCGATGGAGGAGAATACCCTGAACCTAAATGGCTCAAACGTAAGGAATGGGCATGTTTTGACGAAGATAAGAGGAGAAATGTAGGATACAGAGGGATCTCATTTGAAAATTGGTTACGAGTAAAGTTTGGGTATGTTAAAATTGATGAAGAAAAAGAGGCTAGGTTTCGTTTCGAGTGGGCACAAGCTAATTTTCTGCAGAAAAGATACACCATGACTCAGTATGTTTCACCACATGTTTGGGACCAACCTTATTCAATGAAAGTTAACATGGAAGAGGTGGGGAAAAGACCCCCATAAAAGCCCTGCGGCTCTGAGTCTAACTTAAAGACTCGTTAAAAAAGAAAAGTGCTCTTTCGGGAGACAACCCGAATTATCCCTTTCTTTTGTTTTTATTTCTTTTATGTTGGGTTTTGTGTTTTCTAACCATTGTTGCAGGAAACGAGGAACGAATTGCTGTTGCAGTTGCTGATCTGAACAGAGTTACGGCGTAACTCATCTTGGTGATTACGCCGTAACCAACGTTTTAGCAGCAGAACTCTTGACGCATTACCAATTACGACGTAATACCATCTCAGTGGTTACGCCGTAACTACTCGCTTTTACAACTCATACCAGGTTTTGCCAGTTACGGCGTAACCCTCTCCTAGGAGTTACGACGTAACTTTCCTCTGCTTTAATTCTTTCATTTTAAAACACAGTAACCTTGTATTAGTTTTTAAATGAACCTTTGTGGGTGTGTTCCCTGTAAACACTCACGAGACTGCACTCGTCCACTTGGGACACCAAGTGGTTTAAAAGGCTTGTTGCATACGCTAAATGCAACCGTGATTCCTACGAAAGTGAGTTAGGTTGTTTTTCATTTTTTTTTTCTTTTTAGAATTATGCTTGTCGGTATTGTGATTTCAGGGATTGAAGTTTGTTCATGACGCTTAAATGAAGGCACAGTTCTTTCTCGTGGGCCTTCTTCTTTTTGGAGCAAATTTCAGGGAAGTTCTCGCTCTAATTCTACCTTTCTCTTCACCTTTATTTTAATGCCTAGTACAAAAGGGACTTTGTACAATTCAAGTGGAGGGACGGGAGTAGAATTATCTCTTGAACTTTATTTTGCCCTCATTTTTCTAGTTTATTTTGAAAAATTATGCCATTTTTAAAATTTGACATGTTTTTCCGAACCTAACTAGATTAGACCTTAGCCGAGCACATACAACCCTTAACATTACATGGTGAGATTAGCCTTATCCGTTTCCAATATTTTACCCCAAATCCACCAAATTATGAGTGTGCCGGTAGCTTGTAAACTTTAGAACTTGGCCTTTGCATCATTTCGAGACCATAGACGAGGTATGTTGAGTTAGCTCGATGTATTTGGACTTTTCAATTTTAGGAGGCAATATTATAGGATTATCACCCAAACAGCCTACTATTGTGAGTCTATCGATTAGTCACCTCGACTTTTCGACCCCCATATGAAACCCTTTTGTTGCACTCACCTTTAGTGCAAGATACCCCTAGATACACCCTTCTAAGCCATTCCTTTCATTTTGTCAACCCAATATATTTTTTCGTTACACCCATACACCTTAGCCTACCCTGTAGTCTTTATTTGTGATTGGGAAGTCATCATTTGCCTAAGTTCAAGGTTCGAGTGGAAAGGTTTGGAAATCACGCTTTCATCGACAACATTTATGAAGATCATTGAAGACCCCCCGAATTCCCATTGTTCATCTCAAGTGGGGGATGTTATGTTACTATGTTATGTTGGAAAAAAAATTGATTGAGTTATGATATTGTAAAGTGCGATGTTATAAGCACTGTAGTATGAGCTTTATTGATTAGTATCGAGGAGGCCACCTCGGTCACATTTGAAGATTGGAGTTGGTAATTATGCCAACAGAAGAAGAAAAGGTGGTGTGCCCATCACGACGTCCTCTAATGACACATCTACCTTGCATTTCATGATCCGGTTTCTAGACTTCTAAGCTTGAACTTTGGGCGGACGGTAAGTGGTGATGACTTGGTTATAGATTTAGACTACCTGTTTGTTTTTCATTTTACACCAATTATATATCCCATGTCTTATCCTACCCTTTAGTCATGAAACATGTCTAGGTGATGCAGTGAGCAATCTTCGGTGTCTTGGCCATGGATTTGGTCATGTATCATTGATTTTGTCCACTTCGCCGTGACATGTTAGTAATGACGAGTCACCCCTTAACCTTTGTCGTGTCTACCCATATTGCCTTCGAGAATTGTTTAGCCCTTAACTCTAGTGGTGGAGATTTGTGTAACCGCCAAGCTTATGAAAGAATACATGCTATGACTGTGCGATTGAGTGATCACCCCGAAATTGACACTTAGAATAGTTGAGAGATTTGAGTGTTTGTTCCCCTTTCGTGAGGTGTTCGGCTTTGTTTTATTCTAGCATAAGGGATTTGTAAACTCATATTTTCCAGGTTTTGGGAGATATCTTTTTAGGAATCTATCTAATAAGGTCTACTTGAGGGCAAGTAGAGTTCAAGTGGGGGGATATTTGATAACATCAAATAGTCCTGAATATTAAGTGTCAATTTCCCCCTATAATGCTCGTTATTTATATCATTTATACGGATTTACGCTTGTTTTCCATTGTTTTTCACTTTCAGGTAAATTACGAGCATTTGAGCTAAAGAGACGCGGAAATGGAAACATTACTAAAGATTTATCACAGTATGCCTATTTTGAAGAAGTTACGACATAACTCCTCTCTCACATTACTCCGTAACTATTGCGTGACTCAGAATACCAACTTATCAAGAGGTTACGGCGTAACTCTTCCCAAAGGTTACGACGTAACTACATTAGGTCAAATGAGGATCCTCGCCGCTGATACTTACGTCGTAACTACTGCATCACTTACGACGTAACCGTGTTTATTGAAGACTACGGCGTAACCACCTATTAGGTTACGTCGTAACTAGCAGATCTAGTGCATTTACGAGGGAATAGAAGGTTACGGCGTAACTCCTATTAGTTACGCCGTAACCCAGACATGGCCTATAAATACCCCACGAATTCCAGCATTTCTAATCATCCCATTCCACACACAACTCTCTGAGAACGTGGGAAAAAGCTCAAGGCAGGTCTAGGGGAGCATACGGAGCTGTTTCCAAGGGAGAAGTCACTCCATTACGATAAGCTTTAGCGTTTTATATTTCTTTTACTTTCAATTCATGTATTTCGTACCTTTGAATATTGAATTGATTTGCATGATTAATATGAGCGGCTAAGCACCCTTTGGTGCTAGCCTAATTATGATTCCTTAATTGTTTTGTTTGCTTTTACCTTTACTTCCGTACAATTATTTCTAAGTGTATGCATGCATAGTTCTTTGGTAGTCACCCTTGGTTCGGTAGTTTTGAATGGCGGTAGAGGCCAATTGCCTGGGAGATATGACCAACTGACCCTAGGTGAGCGGACTGAGACGGGAAGGGTAAGATATAACCAACTGACGACCCTTTCTACTTGTGCGATTTGACCAACTGATCACCTATCGTTTGGATGAACTTAAGAACTGGGGGGTGTAGTGTCTAAGTTCCTAACGGTCGGGCACTCACTATTTAGAATCTAGCATGTAGCGGTACTTAATGACTTGGCTTAGGGGACCAGGAACAACAAGACTTATGACGGTGCGCCTGATTTCTCCTGTGGTGGCATCTTTGCTGATAGGTTAGGGCGAATTGACCAAATGTTGTCCTCTCGAATTTGACCCCACCTGAAGTAATTGGAAGTAGGTAGACGAAGACATAACTAGCTAGGAGGATTGACTAGGTTAGCACCACTATTCCTCTATTGATTTCCCTTTATCTCTTTACTTGCTTTTATTCTGCATTAGTAGTTTAATCAATTAATTCCCTATTGAAACAATTATTATTCTGTGACACTAGACTTAGTAATAATCCAACACACATAGCTCTTGGGACGACCTCGGCTTTACCATTTACTACACTACACACGACCGGGTACACTGCCCGTTAGTGCATTAGGGTAGACCATAGGTATAGCGAGACACTATAAATATTAAGACCTGGTCAGTAAAACCTGCATCAAATCACTTAGTGGAATTGTAGATTAAACATCCAAAGATAACCTTAGAGTTAGTTTATGAATCCTAGAGATTTCGTAGGCAATAACCTTAAGGTAGTCTCAAAGAGTTAGGGATAAAAGCATACCCTACGACCTTAGAAAACACAATGCGTTAAGAATAAGGACGTGACAATTCAACCACCAATAAATGATAACTAGGGAGTAATAGTATCTAGGTAGACACATTTTTAATCATCATACGAGCACACATCAAAAGACATAGACTACCCCTTAGTTTAGATAATTAGATAGTAGAAGTAATCGGTAGAAGTACCAACCCCCAAATCCAAACCCCGAGATTTTACCCTTAGCTTTATAAAAAATTATAAAAAGATAAAAAATAATCTTCCTCAACCTCAAACCTTAGCGTAGTACATCTCTCACTAGCATTCCTATTCCCCTAGAGAACGATATCAATACCCGAGGCTTACCCAATACTATACTACAACGATTAGGTTCACTGCCTAGGGTGTTGAAAAACTTGCTCGTCGAAAAGGAAGTTTCCTTTGACCCCGAACGCGTTATACGCGCATCATTATGACATCATTAGAGGTGGATGCAATACTAGTAGAAGCACTTGGCCCATGTGTAGTATGACTACTTCTTAAGGGGATGATCCTACCAGTAGGTTTCCATTCCTTAGTGGGCATAGAACTATTCCTATTCAGACTAAATTCATTAACTTTGAATGTGCGGCTAGTGGGTTGCCATTGATAACCCACATTATTGAACTTTCTCCCTGTAGTTTTCCAATAATTACTAACCTTTTTCCAAATTGGCTTTCTGGCATCCTTAACCTTTTTGGCATTTCTTACATTTTTTACTTGGGATTTAACAACCTTTTTCAACTCATACACAGCACATTCATGATAAATACCAGAAACCAAATATTCATTACATGTTTTGCAAATAGTAGCAGAATTTGAGTTAATTACAGTACGCTTATAGCTAATACAAGAATCAACACGATTTGTCTTATTCAACTCAAACTTATTGTTCCTAGAGTGGTCTTCTACTTTCTTCCCTTGATCACTTTTGGCTTGCGAGGTCCTATCTTGCTTTGTATTGCCTGGAGGCTTTGACCCGCTTACCTTAGTGTCACTGATTACTCATGTAGAAGGAATGATGGGAACATTAGTTGGTTTCACTACTTTCTGCATTCCTATTCTAGAAGTGCTGGGATCTGAGATTCTAGGAGGCACATCAAAGGTCACATGCTTGACTTTCGGCATAGAACAAGGCATATCAAGGGTCACATGCTTGACTTTAGGCATAGAGCAAGGCATAACGACACTATCTTTCCTAGTACCAGATTTAGGACATATTTCTATTAAGCATTCTAAAAGTTCCTGAGATCGTTTGGCATATAAGCATGCATCCCTAATCGCATTATCAAGTGGTTTCTCTATCTTATCCTCTTCAACGATCTCTTAGAGACATTCTATACTATCCTTAAGGTACGAAAAATATGTTTGACATGCAAGTTCATTGTTTCTCAGATGAGGGGGAATATACTTCACAGTCATAGCATATTTAGTACAAGCAGGCACCTTTGGTGCAATATTCCCACCAATGGTGATTGGCATTTTCCCTTTTACCTGACTCTTCAGATTCTCAATTTCATTTTGCAAAGAGGTTATCTTTTCATTGTTCTTGTCATGAGTGACCTTAATTGATTCATATAACTCTTTGAAATTTAACTTTTTCATTTTCTGCTAGAAAACACTCATTTTCATGTTGTAATACATTAATGATGTTTGAAGATGAAAATTCTGAGAATCTAAAGGAGGAGGCATATGGGAGCCAGTTACTTCATTCTTTTCTCCCTTCAATTGGGAAATTTGTGCTCTCAACCTTTTGATCGTGTTGCACTGAGCTCGAATCTGTTCATCTCGTTTGTTTAATTCAAAAACTGCATCAAACTCAGGAGCATCCGAGGATGTCTTGGCATTCGAGGTTTTAACATTTTCTTTGAGATGTTGATATTTTAATTGTAAAGCAAGATATTCAACTTCCAATTTAGAAAATTGTCTGACCATGTTATCATGATCATCCCTTTCGATTTTATCATGCAGTTTTGAATTTGTGGTCTCAAGCTCAAAGACACGATCGTGGGAGACTTTCAAAGCAACAGATAATTCATGAAATTGAGAAGCAGTAATAGAGTAATTCGTAACAGTGTAAAACACATCTTGGGCAATGCATCTAGAAATCAAATTATCATTTAGGATGCAAAGATTCTTCCTCTCAATCTCATTACTTTTGAGCTCACATTCATAATCTTTGACCTCGTTTTCCATTTCATTAAAAATTCTTCTCATATGGCCTTTTGAAGAGATTCAAATTGTTCTTTTAGTTGTTTAAAGAAATGCATGACCTCAGTTAAGTAACATTCTTTTGTTTGCTCAAAACCCCTTTCCCCTTCAGTAATTCCTGTTGGAGTGATTCTCTTCTTACATGTTTTCTCAAAGTCAACAAATAGTTGGTAAACTACATATAAGCTGACTAAGGTTTTACTTTGGGTGGGAAGAGTTCTAGGCACTAAATGTATAGGTGTATTTGGGGGATACACAGTGGCTGGAGGCAATTTCCTACAGGGGGGATTCTTTTCAACAAGATCATCAGCCTTTTTCTTATCCATATCTTTCTTCCAAAACACTTGTTCAGAGGTCAGCTGAGTCTGAGGTCTAAACTTATTAAAGGCAATCCAGTTTTCCTTAGCGTAATTCGGTGTTTTAAATGTGATATTATACTCTATGCACCAAGGATCTTTCAGTTTCTTATCCATTTTCTCCCTAGAGGCATCTTCTAATTTCCTATCCTCTTCAGTGCTTTCTACACAAGTAGGCTTTTGTTTAGGCTTAAGGATTTCATTGCCATCATAGATCACCTTTTGAGCAGCTTTTGCTTTCTTACCAAACTCAGGATTTGGTTTCTCTACAAGGCTAGTACTATGCTTACCGCTTAACACTTTATGCTTAGTGATCATGTTAGCAGTCTGAATGGTGTTCCCTTGTACGTACAACCTGTTTTCAAGTTTGTTTTTCAAATTTTTTAGTTTGGAAAAATCATTTAAAAGTTTTGATTCCTTAGCTTTGAATTCCTGCTTAAGCACCTTTACACTTTCTTGAAGTTCTTGTTTTTGCTTAACAGTTTTATTAAGCTTATCTTGTAAGGAATTTAACTCTTTTTTTAATATTTCTTTCCTAAAATTACTTTTTCTGATAAGTGTACGCATTTGGTTATCCATCTCCTGCTCACGGGTAGTCAATTCAAACTTAGCACGCTGTTCATATATGGCAACTTGTTCCTTATAGGCATTTAGTTCAGAGGTTATGGAATCATCAGGTGCACATTCAGTGTATTCATCAAAAATATAGTCATCATTGACAGAAGAATATGCATCACTTGGTACAATTTTAGTTTCATCTTGCTTCACATATTGATCATATGGGACAACATTGCTATTACCCATATTTTCAATATCTGATTCAATTATTTCAGTTGATTGTACTTTGTCGTGAATCTTTTGCACATCAACCACATCATATAGTTTTAATACCTCTGATATGATGGATTCCTTGGAGGGACTAGCTTGCTGAGGTGGAGAGACCATTGGAGTAATGTTAGCCATAAAGATAGTTTGTGCCGTTGGTTCATCATCAACATCAGAGTCAAATGCATCACAATCTGCAACTTGAAAGACATTGGGATTGTTCTGGGCCATACCATGCACTGGTTGTTCATCCACATCTGCATCATAAGTTTTGGCATTCCCCTAGCAAGAAACAACAACTCTTCCTCATCCAACACTGCTCCATTGTCTTGAGCTTGCACTAGTAGCATCTTATCCCTGAAGTACTATGCATTCTGTGGACGTTTTGGTTGAGTGCAGTTCCTAGCAATGTGTCCTTCCCCTTTACAGTTGTAACACTTGATTGGCTTCCCTTGACCCTGAGCCGCAATCCTTCCTCGATTCTGATTTCCCACATAACCTGCTCCGGCTCCAGCATTCCCATAACCAGTTCCAACCCCAACATTTCCTTGCTCATTATGTGGTAGATAAGCATTTTTCCTTCCTTGCACGTTTTGCACTACTACCCTTCCATCTTTAACCGTAGCATGATTGTGTAGGTTAGATGCAGTTCTGAGATGATTGTTGGTGTGTGGAGTAAGGTTCAGGTTTTGCTTAACCATTAGGGTCAGTTGATTGACAAGGTGTTCCATGAACGAGTCTGAAGGCTTATATCCTGAATCCGGAATGAGTTTGTGATTACGATCCCCAGTTGGCATGACTTGTGATGCTTTGGTAGTTATTCCCACATTTGTGTAGAATGCAGTTGAATCATTTGAAGAACTTGCATCTCCAGCATTGGTATTGAAATTTTCCATGACCATTCATTCAAATACAACATGCTTCTCATGTTGGAGCAAATAAGCATACAATTGCTCATAATTGGTGTTCCTTAATCCTTTGTTTAGTTTGACTGCAGTGACAAATTTGTGCCATTCGGGATTCATGTTGTTCACAAACTTTGAATTGAGCTGGATATTTGGTATTGTCATCTTGATATTCCTCATATCATTCACATGCTTGTGGAATCTCACATAATATTCAGTAACACTTTCTCCTAGATTCATTTTAAAGTTCTCAAATTCATCATACAATTGAGGTTCTCTATCTTCCTTAGTTAGTTCCGAACCAGAGAGAAGCATCTTGACATTATCCTAGACAGCCTTGGCTTCATTGTTGTGATTGATTAGCTTGTAAATGTCCTTTGGTAAACCTTGAAGTATGATGTTTGAGGCTCTAATGCCAGCATCATATGTCTTCATTTCCTTATCATCAAGCTCATCATACATTCTTGGTCTATCCAACCCTAATGTAACAGTTCCATCAGTTCCAGTTTCGAGAATGTCCCTAGTCGTTCCAATTTGAAATGGTCCTTCATCAATAGACTTAAGGATGTTATCCCCATTCTCTTTTCCTACGCAATACAATCTGATTCTTTGAGCCCAAGAGTCATAATCGGTTCTATCAAGCATGGGAGGACGAGTATCGGATCCTGCTGCTTGAACGTCATCAGCAACGGAAGAAGTGATTGTAGACATGATTACTAATTCCACGGGATTTTACTACTCATTGATTAAACTGGGAAATAGATTCTTTCACGGGATTTTACTAAATCAAGAGAAAACCGTAAAATGTATCATGAAGAAATGACAAGTTTCAAAAGACAAATCGCACAACTAACAAACCGCTTATGTCAAATCGCACAGTTGACAAATCGCTTCTTGTCAAATCGCTTTCTACACAAATCCCTTAACTGACAAATTGCTTAAGTGTCAAAACGCTTAAGTGTCAAACCGCTTTATTGACAAACCGCTTAAGTGACAAATTGCTTAAGTGTCAAACCACTTAATTGACAAACTGCTTAAGTGACAAATCGCTTAAGTGACAAACCGCAGGGGAACAAGAGTACGTCTGCTACTTCCACTACTTTGTCCTTTCTTGTCTCTTTGTCTCCACACACAAACCGCTTAGGTGACAAGCCGCTTCAACAAAACAGGACAAACCGCTTAAAAGTGAGATCAAACCGCTTCAAAGAAACTAAACCCGAGAGACAAACCGCTTAAAATTCTGATCAAACCGCTTCCAAGAAATGCACAACGAGAGACAAACCGCTTCCTAGCAAAACTTTAAAAACAAAACTTTTTCAATCCAAAACACTAAAACCAAGATGATTGAGACCTTCCAATCCAAAACCTAAAACTTATGATGATTCTAAACACAAAAGTACTATCAAAATTCAAACTTTAACACCAAAAATGATCCAAATGATGAAAACTACTCAAAACTCATTCAAACCCAAAAACCTATGAAACCCACTAGAAATCCAAGAACATGAAAGATAGATGATCAAACCATGGCGCTCTGATACCAATTGTTACATAATGGTTTTCACAAACACATAAACAAGCACAAATATGGGTCGACTAAAATGAGTTCTAGAGAGAGATAGTGGAAGAGAGTTGGGAACTTTAGTGAGACAAAGAAAAATGTATTATGAAAGCTCCAACCCTTTGCCTTGCTAGGCAAAGGGTATTTATAGTATGTTACAAGAAACGCCTCCTATGGGTTGTGGATCAGGCATACAGTGGGTAAAGACCCGTCCGTCCTCCACGGTGTTACTTAACTAACTACTAACTATCACTAAATGACTACGACTACGAGCTTTCTAACGAATACATATACTTGAGGTGACCGACTCTTTAACTACCGGATTTTCTAAATCCTAACATTATTCTCAAAGAACTTAGCATTTCGAGCAACAATTACTTTGTTCTCTGATGGAAGGTAGAAAGAATATCCCATTGTTTCCTTTGGGTATCCTACGAAAATATACTTAGTAGATCTGGGTTCAAGTTTTTCAGGTTTGGTAAGTGTATCACGCTTAACAAGTGCCTCACAACCCAAGACTTTTAAGTAAGACAACTTAGGGGTTTGCCCATGCCATTCCTCGTATGGTGTCTTATCAAACTTCTTAGTTGGAACAATGTTGAGAATGCGTGCAGCAGACTTAAGGGCATATTCCCAAAAGGACTTTGGAAGAGTATTTTGACTCATCATGGAGTGAACCATGTCTAGAAATGTTTGATTTCTCCTCTCAGACACACCATTATGTTGATGGGAGTTTGATGGGAAATAGTCTCATGCTCCTTTAGATGATCCAAAAACCATTGACTCATATATTCACCTCCACGATCAGAACATAGTGACTTAATGGTCTTCCCGAGTTGGTTTTCTAATTCCTTTTAAAAAACCTTAAATGTTTCAAACACTTCATGTTTATGTTTCAACAAGTAAATATAAACATACCGACTATAGTCGTCAGTAAAAGTGACGAATTAACTTGCTCCTTGTCGTGACACAGTTCTAATGGGCCATATACATCGGTGTCTATTAGTCCAAGTAGATCCTTAGCCCATTTCCACTTGATGTCAATAGGGTTTTCTTGCCATCTTACCAGACATGCATGAAACACACTTTTCAAATGATATAATGTCATTTGAGTTGAGAAGTCCATCATTTTGCAACTTCTCTATGCGTTTCTTGCTAATGTGCCCAAGATGACAGTGCCACAAGAGAGTAGAGTCCAAGGTAGACTTGGCTCTTTTATTGCTAACAACAAACATAGAACTATCATTTGTTATAGAACAAGACATATCAATTTCATAAATACCATCCCTTGGGATAGCACTAAAATAAACAACATTATTCCTAGAAACTGAAATTGTATTATTCGATTCAAAACGATTAACAAAACCATCATCAAACAAACAAGAAACTGAAATAATTCCTATAGTAATAGAGGGAGCATAATGACAATTGTTCAAAACAGCTGCTAATCCACTAGGGAGACATAAATGAAAAACGGCAATAGCTTCAACTCCTGCCCGTTGACCATTGCCCACGTACAGACTTAAAGCTCCTGGCTTCAACTTCCTACTTCCCCTGAGACCCTGAGTAGTATTATAGATGTGAGTACCACAACCTGTGTCATAAACCCAAGATGTATTAGGAAAAGAGTAGAGTTCTATGGTGAAAATACCTGAAGTGCTACCTCCTTGAGATAGCTTCTTCTTTTTCATCAACTCGGCAAGATACACATGACAGTTCCTTCTCCAATGACCTATTTTACCACATTGGTGACAGGTCGCGTCCTTAGCAGGATTATCCTTCTTGGGTGGTGGAGGAATCTTAGGCTTGAGAGCATAAGGTGGTTTATGCTCAGGAGCATAATCCAGCTTGTACTTTCCCTTCTCTTGACTCTCCTTAGCAACCTTAAACGATTTTTTCCCATGGTTTTTCTTGACCTTTCTCGCACGTATATTATGAAGTGCAGGTGCAACATCTTTCTTGGGTATCGTCTGCTCATGTTTTTTAAGCATAGCATGTAGTTCATTCACAGTCTTCCCCATGTTGTGCATATTATAGTTCTACACAAAAGTGTCATACTCTTTAGAAATACCAATAAAGATCAGACTAACTCCATAGTTCAGAGTGACGGGATGACTGAGACGCTCCAAGTTGTCAATGTATCTCTTCATCTTAAGAACATATGAGCTTACAAATTGACCTTCTTCTTGCTTGCAGGCGTGAAATTCTCTCGCAGTTTGAATAAGTTATTGTTCTGCCTGTTGAGCAAACATGTATTTCAGCTCCTGTAGCATGTCGTATTCACCAAGGTGAGTTAGATTTCGTTGGATCTCTAACTCCATGGTCATAAGCATGAAGGCTGCAATTTCCTTTGATCCCTTGACCCAAGCAGTGTAAGCTGCAAGAGCCTCGGGAGGGACTTGGTGATCAGGAGCTGCAACAGGTGCAGCAGGAATAGGTTGCTCCAAGTAGTTTTCCTTATCTCCAGCTGACAGAATAATGCGAAGCTAGCGATATCAATCAATGAAGTTAGTTCCAGTGAGTTTTTGTTTCTTAAAGAAACTCCTGAGTACCGAATTGTTTCCGACTGAGGTAGTCATCTACAATTTAGAAAAGTTCAAATAATTAGTATTTTCGATAATTAACTTCTTAATAGAATTAACTACCCAATTAATTACATATAAGACTAAGATCCAACTTGGCCTCCCACTTATTACCAAAGGTCTGACCAATGTGTAAACAAGTAGGGCAAGAGATAAGCGACAAGCGTTAATTGCATAAAAATGCAACTCTTAGACTTTTGAGACTGTTCAAGGCATTAGTAGACAAGTAATAATGTCAAAAGCATGTTTAGTCTCATCTTATGCATCGGGTCCAAGGTCTGACCAAGCATACTCGAAATAAGTCAACCAAGTAAAAACATGCAAATATCGCCAAAAGTCTGACCAATGAACAAAATTCGCCATGGGTTGGAATGGCCCTAAGGTCTGGCCAAAGAGGTCAAGCCAAATTCATGTGTTCTTAGTTGGTTGGCATAGACTTAAAATTTTCACATAGGGTATACACATAAGTGTGGTAAAATTGTGTACAAAGAAGCATGCAAAACAACTTTGTAACACTTATTTTAAAAACTTTTAGTAATGACACTGTAGTGATCATCATGGTTCACGGTAGCTCCAATTGAACTCGCAAGGAGGCGAAGGACTAGGTCAGCGTGAAGCAGTAACCGGAAATCCTTTAGGTGTGATTGTGCGCACCGCCTTAAGCCCCCTTATAGTTTGTTCTAGTGGGTGATCCGTACATCCCAAGTGTCCATAGCGTCTAGTTTTTAATTTCATGAAAAACTTGTTTCATTATTGCACATATTGGGGAAGACTCGCAAGAGAACTCGGATCAATATGTGCTAATGTCTTTGTTTATATGTTTAATTCCTTATATGCATAATTGTTACATGTTTTACACACCTAATTGCATGCAATATGGAATAATCCTTTAGGTGTGATTGCATGCAATTAGGTGTGTAAAACATGTAACAATTATGCATATAAGGAATTAAACATATAAACAAAGACATTAGCACATATTGATCCGAGTTCTCTCGCCAGTCTTCCCCAAAAGGAGAACCATAAGACCGTCACTAGGTGCAATACTTAGACCGCCCTATACATCACAAAAACCAATTGAGTGGGTCTTATGGCCGGAATACACACATAAAATTAATCATGGCAAACTAATTAACCTTTAATATTGCAATTTTATGTATCTAATTAACCATTAATTTAATTTATTTATGTCTATGTATTTTTTTATTAATTAATGATAAGTATTGCATTATAGTTGTCAAAACAAATAACTAAATTAGATTTCATGTAGCCTTTTCGCGTGTTTATTAAAACGTGTAACCCATAATCACAAAAACGAGTTGACTCGTGATGCCACTGTTGGGATTAAAGAATCTAAGTTAACCATTAAATACGAGTACGCAGCGGATAATGGATCTAGTTTAAGTAATCACGTTCAACACGTATAATAAACAGATAGAAAATAAAAAATAAACAAGAAAACTAACCCCTCGTAGTCACCCGCAAGTTAACAAGAAACTAGTGATCAAAACAATCACCTCTACGAGTGCTCACACAAACATGTTAAACCGAATACGCCCGAAGTGCTATTCGTATCACGTATACCCAAAAAACACGTGTCAAAGCTCAATGAATCGGATCAAACCAACTATCCAACAATAGCTTCTGCCCGAGATCCGAGACTGCCCAAGAACCACGAGATGGTTCTGTCTGATATTAGGTATAAGGACCCGATATGCTGTTGCTACTTGCTGCCCGAGAAACGCATCAAAACAACCAACAATATTGGCTTCTTCTTCGAACAGGAACACCAAGAACACGAACAAGAAAACCTTTGAACAACGCCTTGGATCAATCTATGCAAGTTAGGTTTTAAAGTGGAAACCGAATTCTAAACCCTAGATCGAGTTTAGGGTTCTCGATCGGGTGGAAAAGATGGTGAAAACCGAAGTGTGTTTTGTTGTGGATTATGATGTGTATCGTGTATATGAGCTAGGGTATGAAGGTGTATTTATAGCGTCCAAACCCTAGCTTATAATGGGCTTCAACTTAACCTTTAAGCCTTATCACATCTTCACAAACATTTCTTATTTCTTCCAAAGAACCTAGACCGAAACTACCCTCCTAAAACCCTTCTATGGACCGGCCATAAAACTTAGGACAAATGGTTTTCGGGTCTAGTTTGTCTCGTGTCCAAACCGGGTCAAATTTGAGCTTAAACATGAAAACGCATTCTAATGTTTTATTGTGTGTGCCCCCAATAGGCTCACACACCTCTAGTTGTATCGGCTAATCCGACTCACATTCCAACATATTGTATAGACATGTCATATATGGCCTTACAAGATTTAGTGTATTTTTTGCTCGATTGTAATTAATTTAGTCATTCCGTCTACAAACAATGTTTTACACAGTATATCAAAGACGGGGAAGAAAAAAAATGAATGAAAAGAATAATAATAAGACATGAAACATTACATTACATAAAATACGGAGTAGTAATTAAACTATGAAATGCAAGTAATTTGGTTATCTATTTTCTAAAGAATTCAAGGAAAGAAAAATCATCCGGTATCGTTGCATCATAGTTCCACAATAGGTCAAGATCAGTACCCACCTCCTCAGCTGGATCTTCGACAGAGGTAGATGATTGTTGTAACATACTTCCTGAATATGATTCTTCGGGTTTCATTGTACACATTTGGAAATCCAAATTCATATCATTCTCAATGGCAGCGTCATCATAATTCTTGGTTGTGGTGGTTGTAGTGACAGTATCGGTTCTTGTTGATTCTAGCACCGGTAATGATGAAGATGCGAGCACTGCAGCAAATATACAAATTCTGGACATTAATCTTCTTCACGCTAGCAAATATAAGTGAATTAAATTTTAATCGCGCTCCTAAACATATAAGAAATTACTTTCAAGAATAAAACTTCATGTATCAAAAGACACTGGCCTAGTGGTATAGTGGTATCTGAATCAATTGAGACATTTCTGAATAGAATAACGACTTTATGTATTTCGTTGAAAAAAAAAATCACACTTTCAAGTGTGCGAAGATATGAAACTTGTAATATCAGATTAATCAATCAGTTTTGTATATTTATGTGAGTAACTCTGTCAAGAAAGATTGCATACCATTATTGTAGTGGAACCATATATCTGATTGAAAATGTTGTGTAGAGTCTTGACTACTACCATCGTCCATCGTTACATCGTCATTACTGAGGCCAGTGGTGGTGTAACATGTTGTTTCTGATGTTTCCTCTCTCCTTCTAGTCGCGATTGGTGCCTCCACGTGTGTCTTGCTAGAGGATAGAGCAGCCATGATGACCGATGAATCATCCAACCCGATCAAGAGAGGGAAATTAACCTTGGCTCGTGAACCAAGTAGCTTGAACGCCGCTTTATCATAAGCCAGTGCTGCTTGTTCTGGTGTATCATAAGTTCCAAGCCAAATTCTTTTTCGTTTCTTCTCTGGATCCCTTACCTCTGCTGCAAACCTGCCCCAAGGCCGTCGCCTCACCCCTCGATATCTCCTCCACTCCACTTGGCGGTCCTCATCCGCGGGTTTTCTGTTTTTCTTGTTGCCATGCTGCAATCCCATGTTTGTTGGAGTATGCTTTAAGCAGTGAAAAAGTTGTATTGAAATATAGAGTAACTGAATATTAGTTGATAGGTCCTTTATTAAAGAAAGAATCTAGATGGAACATGGAAGAAAAATAATAGAAACGTTTTTTGTTAAATTTATACTTTAACATGTGGTAGACTTTATATTACAGTATCAAAAAGCAAGTGGAACTAGCTAACCGAAAACACTATGGGTGCGTCTAGTTGAGGGAAAACATCCTTATTTTTCATAAAATATTTTGTGAAAAACAAGGAAAACAGAGATCGCGTTCAAATTAGCATATTCAAACAAAATATTTTGCAAAACACAAAATACCCTATTTTCTAACTTAACAAGGAAAATTACAAAACAAATTTTAGTTGTTTTCCTTTGTAACCCACAACCCTCCCTCCCTTTCTTCAAAATAGAATAGAAAATACAAAGATCAACTAAACGTGTTTTTCATATTTTCAAGTTTTTTGTGGAGATAAATTTCTCGTCCTAATTTTTTTAAAACTAGAAATAGAAAACAAAATAATTTTTTCTCCGACTAAACGCACTCTATCTGTCTAATCCAATTGTAAAGCTTGAAAAATGATCAACAGATCATAATATTTAATTCTGCGAGTTATTTATACTGCATATGAAAAACATATTTGTTTATAATTTAAAAACCCAAAAAAATATGTAATATTATGTAATTTATTAAATATTTAAATATTTCATTACTATTTGAGCAACTAATTTTTTTCACTCTCAATTATACAACACTCTTATATAAATAAATAAAAATATCCACATAAATTAATAATATTATATACCGTCGTCGTTATACACAAGTAATCTTTACCCAGCTTAAAGAACTGTGCCATAAATTCATAAGAACTGCTATTTGTGGAGCTTCTATAGCTTCGAGCCCTTTAGTTCGTTATCAAGCGTATAGCTTAGAGGGTGATCGCTGGCCACAAACTTGCAAGAGTCAGCTATTTGTTCACATTCAAGCATTAATTCCTCACGTTCGAGCTAGTCGAATCAATACTTATTGTTATACCGTTCGTGCCCCTCAAAGCCACTTAACTCGCTTTCAAAAATAAGAATCCTGCTTCCAATTAATAGACTAATCCTTTAATACCATCAAAAAGATAAAGGACACTTTGGACTTATAAGCCAAAGATGTAAGAGGGAATGGTGATTAGTACAAGATTAAACTAAGTACATAAAAAAAGCCAAAAATAAAAACGATATAAACCAAATAAATTTTCTCTATATTGTTTACATTAAGCTTGTATATTTAAGATACACGAGTTTCTATTTAAACATTATTGTCTAATAATGTTAAATAGAAGAGACCAAAAATCATAACTAAATGAACAATATTTTATTAATAAAAATGTTAGTTTCTTGCAACTTTTGGTTCCTATCAATCAAAATTTTGTTTGTTTCTTGCAACTTTTGCTTTCTATCATTCAAAATTTTGATGGATCCACTACATATAATAATAATATAATTACTGCATAACAAACCATGTGAAAATATGGCCTTAAAATATTACATATAGGATAAAGTGTTCTATGTACCAAAAGATTACAGCAATATTAAAAACGTAATATGCATTTGTAGACGATATTTAAAAATTGTGAATGTCCATTCATTCAGTATCAAGAAAAGGATCACGCCACATGGGGTTTAGTCAATTAGATATTGAAATCATATGGTGACCTTTTTCCTTTGCTAATATTTCCAGAAACTCCAAATGTAACTCTGCTAAAAACATCTATATCTATATTTCTATACTTTTAAATCTATATTTATACTTTTATACATTTTATAAAGCATTTAAGTTATGAAGTCTATCAAAAATTAAGATAAAAATGTGCAATCAGAAAATGATATGTATCATTTCTCAACTAAAAAATCACCTTTATTTTCAAAATGATATATCCTTTTATTTTTTTTCTTTTTTTTTTATGATCTAATTTCAATATATTTTCTGATTTGTATTCTTTAATTCAATATCTATTTTCATATATCTTTATGAATTTTTAGTTTTTATATTTTTAGTGGGTTTATTTTATTTTGATTCAAATTGTTTACAACTTTAATAATCTTAATTTGAATCAATACAAACTTGATTCGTCAAAATTATATACTTTTGGAATGGGTGTTTGACGGGTAAGAGAGTGTGAGTCTCTTTGTATATGCGAGAATAATAATGTCAATATGGTGTTGCAGGAAAGCAACGGGAAACCCAACAACACATACAAAGAACACATATAAATTCGGAGTGTTGCAAAACAAATTCACTAAGAAGGCAAAAAATTGCAGAGAGAGTTAGGTTAGCAATTTATTCACTATATTTATAATATGGGTTGAGATCAATATAGATCTCGTATTTATCATGAATCTAATAAATCAATCTTACTTATCCATTTTTTTTTATCAAAATTAATAAAAAAAATCATTTTCTACCCTTTTTTAAAAATAACATATCTTGCAAACGGTAAATCTTCAAACTATAAAAAAAATAGGGGCTTTTGCATATATATCCTCCTGAAAATGCAAAATTGCATATATGTCCAAAGCATGCATAAAAACCATTGTATTATGTGGATAAAAAACTTGTACAAAGGATATATATGCAATTATTCACTTTGGGAGGGATATATATGCATTTTTGCCAAAACAATACATCATCCCTACGAGAATTAAATTATCTTCTATAGATATGCACTTCTCTATATTTTCGACAAATTTTTATTTTTTCAAAAAGTCCGCCCAAAAAAATCACATACGATTTGTAAAATTATATATGATTTTTAAAAATCACATGTGATTCGATTTTTACAAATCACATATGATTTTTACTAATCATATATAATTTGCAAAAATCATATGTGATTTGTAAAAATCTAATCACATGTGATTTTCACGAATTACATATGGTTTTTTTAGGCCGAAATTTTGAAAATAAAATTGTTAAAAATATATAGAAATGCATATCTATAGAAAGATAATTTAATTCTCGTCGCGATGGTATGATTTTTTTTCTTGTAACGATTAACGGTTTGCGAGATATTTAATTTTAAAAAAAGTGTGAAAGTTTATTTATTTTTATTTTTATCTTTATTTTATTAGAAAAATGAATGACTATAATTGGTTCATTAAATGGTAAATTTGAGATATATATTGAACTTTTGCCATTATAATATACCTATTCGGAATATACATATGATGTATCCATTCGGAACAAAAACTCAGTGTGCGTTTGGTTCAAAATGGGGAATGGGAAAGGGAAATGCAAAAGGAATGCAAAGAAATAGAATAGAGATTCTCATTATCTTTGATAGTGCTTGGTTTAAGAAAAACACATTAACCTCCAAAGTGGTGCTGGTGGTGGTGGTGGCTGCTGGTGGTGGTGGTGGTGGCTGGTGGTGGTGGTGGTGGCTGGTGGTGGTGGTGGCTGGTGGTGGTGGTGATGGTGGCTGGTGGTGGTGGAGGTGGTGGCTGGTGGTGGTGGAGGCTGCTAATGGTGGTGGTTGGCGTTACTCTGAAGGCGTTGTGTGCAATGTTGGCTACGCATTTATACATGCATAGAGTAATCAAGTGAATATTGTTATATACCGCGTATAATATTGAATGCATTTATACGCATTTATACATGCATTGAACTAATATTGAGGGTGCGCTTGGTTCAAATTGGTGAATGGGAAAGGGAAAGGCAATGAGAATGTAAGGGCTGTTGGAATCCTAAGGATTTTGGTGGAATTGGAATCCAATTCCATTTCATAACGTGTTTGGTTGAAAAATTTAAAGAATTTGGAATCTGAATTCCATTCCTTACTGTGTTTGGTTGGCAAACGGAATGGAATGAAATTTCTTCAAAATCCCATATATATGGAATTCAACATTCCATGACAATATGAGAATGATTGTTTACAATTCCATGAAATTCATATTATCTTTATCTTTATCATTGTCATTGCTATTATTATTATTATTATTATTATTATTATTATTATTATTATTATTATTATTATTATTATTTATTTTATTTATTTAATTTCTTTTTATTTTTTATTTTTTGTTATTATTTTTTTTTGTTTTTGTTTATTTATTTATTTTATTTATTTTTATTTATTATTTATTATTTATTTATTTGTTTATTTTATTATTTTTTTTATTATTATTATAACCAACACTTTTATTAAAAACTCATAGGATTTACAAAAAATTAGTGGGAAGCCGAGAAACCAACTGGGCCCCCACACCTCTAGCAATAGCAAAACCAATCCTATTAAAAATATGAACCGCAGCACGCGCTCCAATGTCTTGAGTCATAGAGAATCGTCGAATGCGCTTTAGTAAGGTTACTGCATCCTTCTCAAGTTCGCCAAAAGAAGAAAAAGAAAAGGGGAGAAACCCGTATCCATTATTATTATTATTATTATTATTATTATTATTATAAACGATCATTTAATTATATTTGTTATTATTATTATTTTTTATAAACAACCATATTATTAAGATTTAAAAATTATTATTTATTTAAAATTGAATATAAATGATTATTTATTTAAAAAAATTATTATTATTATATTTAAAAATTATTATTTTTTGAAAATTAAAAATAATTTATTTATAGCTTATTTTTTTAATTTATACTTTAAAAAATACAATTGTATTTTATATAAAAAATATTTATTTAATATATTAGTTTATATAATATTATTTAAAAAATTGTTATTATAATTTGATAAGTAATTTATTTATTAAATAATATTTAGTTTATTAATCTTAAACTAAATTTAAATTTTAAACATTTTAATATAATTGTTTTTTCTCATTTCATTCTTCCAACCAAACATGCGCTAGTATTTGCAGATTTCAATTCCGTCAGATTTTAAATCCTAAAGATTTCAATTTCTAACATTCCATTCCTTCACATTCCAATTCCTTAAACATATTTCAATTCCGTCAAAAACATTCTGCGAACCAAACGAGCCCTAAAGGGAATGAAAAGGAATGGAATGTAGATTATCATTACCTTTGATAGTGCTTGGTTTGAGAAAAATACATTAACCTCCAAAGTGGTGGTGGTGGTGGCTGATAGTGGTGGTGGTGGTGGTTAGTGGTGGTGGTGGTTGCTGGTGGTGGCTGCTTTTGGTGGTGACGGTGGTGGCTGGTAGATGGTGGTGGTGATGGCTGGTGGTTACTGCTGGAGGTGGTGGTTATTGCTGGTGGTGGCTGGGTAATCATTACCATACCTTCCAATTTATCGGGTAACGTCTCATTACCCAATACTAAACAATGATTACATTCACTACTCCTAACCAGACATGGACGGACCCATATAAGAGTCGGGTGGGCACGGGCCACACCTGATTTTTTTATCACGAAATGCAAATTTTTTGTAAAATGTATCTTTTCTTGGCACGTGCAACACCCAATTTTACCTAATTAATTTTTATAGGGCAAGTTTAGCACTAAAAAAAAATAAATAAATAAAAATTGTACAACACCCTCTCAAAATCTAAGGTTCGTCTCTGTAACCAGACATGTCTAATCATCTCCCATTACCCCCAACCAAACAGCCCCTCATTTCTAATGGTTTCTCTATAAACGTTTTGTGATGCTAATTATAAACGTTTTGTGATGCTAATTATACGAGACTCCACGTCTATCACATGCTAGACGACATAGGAAAGGGCCTGAAAAGGTGTTTGTTCCTCTCCATAAAAATAAAAATTGCATGACAATGGGCGACACTTTTCTATCGTAGGGTTGTGTGTTAGATTGATTTCGGTATGTATAAACTTGTAGGGTTCGCTTACGCGACATTTAAAAACATATGAAGCCTCACCGGGTACACCTATAGTCGTTATCACGTCTCATATATACTTATCTCACATGTGTATGGAACTTCACTTACAATTCATATCAAGTTTAATCCTTTCTATTTTTTCTGCTTATTTATATATCTTCCCTTTTTGGCCAAACTATCAACTCCATTGTGCAACTAAATGCACCAATCCATTGGAGAAAACACAAATGCAGAGTCGACCGTTTATGGCCTCAATTCACTAGCCTAGATTAACAGCACTCTGCTTCTATAGTTTGTACCATCAAGATTAGTTGATGCTGTTAGACCATCAAGTCGACTAACCTGTCATCACATCAACTGGATCCCCTGCATAAGTGTGAGAACGATTCTTTCATAGCTATGCAAAACTCTTCAGGATCATGAACTATCTCCCTTACCAAGTATATAACAATATTCACTTGATTACTCTATATGCATGTATAAAATGTGTAGCCACATTGCACACAACGCCATCAGAGTAATGGGGATCAATTGAAGTAATAATGCTTTAGCAACATATAAATGCATAGTGTACAATGTGTGCAATGTTGGCTACGCATTTATGCATTCAGGGGGTGCTTGGTTGGGGGTAATGGGGGGTGGGAAATGGCAAAGGTAATGATTAACACGCCTGGTTAAAACTAAGGAATGCAATCATTGTTTAGTATTGGGTAATGGGGCATTACCCAGTAAATTGGGAGGTATGGCAATGATTACCCACCACCACCAGCAGCAGCCACAGCAAGCAGTAGCCACCACCACCACCAGCCACCACCACCACCACCAGCCATCACCACCACCACCACCAGCCACCTCCTCCACGACCACCAGCTACCACCATTAGCAGCCACCACCACTAGCAGCCACCACCACCACCAACAATCACCACCACCACCACCAGCCACCACCATTAGCAGCTACCACTACCACTACCACCACCAGCCACCATCACCACCAATAGCCACCACCACCACCAGCCAACACCACCTCCAGCATCCACCACCACCACCACCACCAGCAGCCACCACCACTAGCAGCCACCACCACCACCACCAGAAACCACCACCACCACCAGCCATCACCACCACCATCTACCAGCCACCACCGTCACCACCAAAAGCAGCCACCACCAGCAACCACCACCACCACTAACCACCACCACCACCACTATCAGCCACCACCACCACCACTTTGGAGGTTAATGTATTTTTCTCAAACCAAGCACTATCAAAGGTAATGATAATCTACATTCCATTCCTTTTCATTCCCTTTAGGGCTCGTTTGGTTCGCAGAATGTTTTTGACGGAATTGAAATATGTTTAAGGAATTGGAATGTGAAGGAATGGAATGTTAGAAATTGAAATCTTTAGGATTTAAAATCTGACGGAATTGAAATCTGCAAATACTAGCGCATGTTTGGTTGGAAGAATGAAATGAGAAAAAACAATTATATTAAAATGTTTAAAATTTAAATTTAGTTTAAGATTAATAAACTAAATATTATTTAATAAATAAATTACTTATCAAATTATAATAACAATTTTTTAAATAATATTATATAAACTAATACATTAAATAAATATTTTTTTTTATATAAAATACAATTGTATTTTTTAAAGTATAAATTAAAAAAATAAGCTATAAATAAATTATTTTTAATTTTCAAAAAATAATAATTTTTAAATATAATAATAATAATTTTTTTAAATAAATAATCATTTATATTCAATTTTAAATAAATAATAATTTTTAAATCTTAATAATATGGTTGTTTATAAAAAATAATAATAATAACAAATATAATTAAATGATCGTTTATAATAATAATAATAATAATAATAATAATAATAATGGATACGGGTTTCTCCCCTTCTTTTTCTTCTTTGGCGAACTTGAAAGGATGCAAACCTTACTAAAGCATTCGACGATTCTCTATGACTCAAGACAGCGCGTCTGCGGTTCATATTTTTAATAGGATTGGTTTTCATATTCTAGAGGTGTAGTTGGTTTACTAATTTTTGTAAATCCTATGAGTTTTTAATAAAAGTGTTGATAATAATAATAATAATAATAATAAAATAAACAAATAAATAAATAATAAATAATAAATAAAAATAAATAAAATAAATAAATAAACAAAAACAAAAAAAAATAATAATAACAAAAAATAAAAAATAAAAAGAAATTAAATAAATAAAATAAATAATAATAATAATAATAATAATAATAATAATAATAATAATAATAATAATAATAATAATAATAATAGCAATGACAATGATAAAGATAAAGATAATATGAATTTCATGGAATTGTAAACAATCATTCTCATATTGCCATGGAATGTTGAATTCCATATATATGGGATTTTGAAGAAATTTCATTCCATTCCGTTTGCCAACCAAACACAGTAAGGAATGGAATTCAGATTCCAAATTCTTTAAATTTTTCAACCAAACACGTTATGAAATGGAATTGGATTCCAATTCCACCAGAATCCTTAGGATTCCGCCGAACCAAACAGGCCCTTACATTCTCATTGCCTTTCCCTTTCCCATTCACCAATTTGAACCAAGCGCACCCTCAATATTAGTTCAATGCATGTATAAATGCGTATAAATGCATTCAATATTATACGCGGTATATAACAATATTCACTTGATTACTCTATGCATGTATAAATGCGTAGCCAACATTGCACACAACGCCTTCAGAGTAACGGGGATCAGTTGAAGTAATAATGCTTTAGCAACATATAAATGCATAGCGTACAATGTGTGCAATGTTGGCTACGCATTTATGCATTCAATATTAGTTCAATGTTGAATGTTGAAGATAACAGATCAAACAAAAATGTATCAGAGATCAAATAAACATAAGTCATTCCAAGTGGCTGAAATACCATTCTTATCTTCTCCGACGTGACAAGCAAGGTAACAAGACAACCCACCCATTTAAAAACAGTAAGATTGAAATTTGTGTCAGCCAATCACACAAGCATACTGGATCAACATACGAGAGAAACCAACAGAAGAAAAAAAAAATGAAAACAGTAACAAGCTTTAATCATCAACAAATGTGCACCTCTACCCTCAAAAAGGAGGTTTAATCTAATTACAGAGCCAAAGACAATGTTAGATAATCTGAATTAGGATTTTTCTTAAGCTTAGCTCCAATGTTTAACAAGTTCAAAGATGTTAATTCCTCTCCTAAAGCAGCGGCTCTATCATCTATAGCCATAACACCACTAAAAGACAAAAAAACTGGGCTAGCCTGTATGACAATCCTCGGTCTTTAACTTACCTCGCAAACCCTCAGCCCATCGGATGTCTTCTCCTGCAAATAGAAGTTACAAACAAACATTAAAACAGAACTAGTTGGTGTGAGTTATTAATAATATTAAATTTTTGTTTGTAACATGATAATGTAGAGATTCCTAATTTGGGTTGTCTTATATCCATTGTAGCAACTTTCGAAGCTAAAATTACCCTTTGCCCCCTGTGGAATTAAATTAGGTTCACATGATAATGACAATATACAGTTACTCATATTTGACCAAGAAAATGACTAGCTTCCCTTCATGCTTATGACATTTGTAAAAGCTACGTTAATGAACCACATTGTTTGTAGGTAATTTAGATTGTTAACTAATTGTCAAATACTTACGGTTGGATCTCTGTAACAGTATATAACCCTACACATCATTACATCAGGTTTTTTTAATGATGTAAATGAAGGATAAGCGAACAAGAAAATGAGGATGGTACAACATCATAACCCACGAAATACAAAAATAAAAAATCTAAGTAAATAGTGTGATATAGTAGCACTAGCTATAAGAAAAGATTATTGAAGATACCTATACCTCTTCGATCGGCGGTCTTGATCAAAATCCATTACTCCACCAGGTTCAGCGAAGAACTCATGCCCTTGAAAGCCGAAGTCCGCCTGCTAACAGGTTGTAACATCTGCCACAACGTAAGTAAGACATATCGACGAAAATATTGAGTACATAATTATTCCAAGTTCACTTTCACCCAGAAGGAAAAAAAAAAAGCAGTCAATAAAGAAAGAACTTATATATATGTTTTGTCAAAATGGATAAGTGCCTCATTCTTTGTCAAACTAGTGAATGGTTGATATTTTATAAAGTTATTATATATACTTGAATTATTATAATAGCCATCGGCTAACCTAAATGGAACATAAAAACAACATCTAGGAAACTAAACAAATAAGTGGAGCTTAATTTCAATTACCCAAAAAATGATGGTGTATACCGGGTCATATCAGTAGGTTGGTATAAACCTTAGAAGAGGAAACAAATTATCACAACCCAAAGTTAACATAAAAAAGGGACGGTGCTGACCTTGAGGGAGAGTACATTCTTTGCTTCTTCAAGCCTTTCCTCGTTTTCCTTCTTATGTTTTTTATCCAATTCACTCATGGTGTCTGCCCATTTTATCTTCTCTTGGATAGTGATAAGTAAATTGTCTGATGTACCCAACCTTCAGCAATAAAATTGATCATAAGTGATTTATGATGAATAACAAAGAAAATTTGCAAAAGATGGTCGTGTCCATATTCAGCTTTATCAAGAAGAAGAAAAAAAAATGAGAGCCTGCAAATGGAACTGGTTACAAAATAGTTCTTGCAAACTTCTGAGAATTTTTGAAAAAACAAGATTTTATTAGTAGACTTTTTTTTTTTTTTTTTTATTTTGCAAGGAGTTTATATTAGTCATCTCAAAGATATTACACTTCTGAGAATCTAAATAACTTGGAGAATGCCATGAATGCCGCTTAATTTGTGGCACATGTTAGTGGATGGTTATGGTAATTGATTATAAGTGATAAGAGATGTATGTTTATACAGTGAACTTTTCCTGAGCCAGTAACCATCTCAAAGACCGATATGATAAATCAATATCAAATGCAAGAACTTTAAAAAAAAAAAAAATGCAATTTGAGCTTTACCAATCTGAGAGCGTATGTATCATATTCCCCAACTGTCCAGGCCTGAGATCCCTCCCTGCTGCAAATTGCACCTGCGAGGACCCAAATTACAAAAGAGATATGTAGTAATAAATACCATGAAAAAGATAAATATGCATATGCTTATAGGTAGAGTAATCTACGAAAGAGTAGAAAAAAAGTCCCACCTCAAAACATCTTCGCTGCTGATCTAGCTTGCCCCGTACTATACCCTATACAAGAGACATTAAAAATCCATGACGGTGAGACTGTAACATCAAAACAAATACAAAAACTGATGCAAGACACACAAAAGGAGAAATAAAGCCAAAAAACAAGCAACAAGTTTAGATTTTACTATCTGCAAGTAATTCCCCAAAGTCCCCAAACGCGTATAACTGGAAATGCAAAAGTGAATTCATGGAAGAAGACCTACCACATACATGCACTCGTTGATAAGGAAATCTTCAAGCTCACGGACATTCACAACATCCAACTCATGCATCAGCACGTCATATGGAAGTATCTGAACATACCCAACATTAGATAATATGGACAGAATAAGGCAGCATTAAAAGAGCATTAAAAGATAACAAATATGACGTGATTCATTCAGTCAACTAGCTTCTGACGGTGGATTGATTGGGCAAAAAGAGCATAAAAATAAGAAATTATTCTCTCCATCCAGACTAAGTGTCCCCTTTTCCTAAACAGCATTACCCTCCTTTCAGCAATAATAAGTACTCATACCAAAATTCCAAGATAGTTCTTCGTGATAGATGAGAGAAAATGATCCAAGAGTTCCAACATTATATAAGATACAAACCTATTTGGCCCACTACAACTATGGAGGACAAATAGAAACATAAACAGTAATTTGGGCTATAGTTGAAAACTACCAGCTATGTTCGGGTATCTGTTCATAGTGAATCATTTGTACTTGTTTTCTGTACTTCAACTGGTCCTTTCCAATATCAGTATTATCATCATAAGACCTTTTGTATATTTTCCACAAAGGTCACCAAATTCACTGACACCTCGAAAAGGTTATTGGAAAGCGGGACGTGTGACAAAACAGACCCTTTATCTGATATAGTCAGAGCAGGCTGAAGAGAAAAGTACATACATATCTGTGGTTCAGCCGAGTTATTGCTTCTCCAATCGAAATACCCACAGGTAACTTTTTAATGGAAGTGTTGAATCGTGTTAGTGTTGTCTACTCCCTCATAATTTATCACATTCTATCCCATTTATATTCACTCCCATTACTATTTTATTTACACCTTATATATTTCCAATTCACACAAAATTACAACATACATATATCAAGAAAGATATGATTATCAAAAAAACCTATATATAACTCAATAACGGGTTATGATGTATCAAACTGTTTTAAACTAGTGCTTCACCAAATACATGCAGGGTAATTTACCTTGTTTGCCTCGGCTAGTGTGAGCATCGTGAGTTGCTTTAGCTTGAGAACCTGAACAGGTGTCAACTGTGGAAGACTGCTAGCGTTACCTGTATATCACAAACACAAAAGAGATAGGACTTAACTCCCCTAGTACACCATGAAAATAGAAGTGATGTAACTGGTAATCTGAATAAATAGAGAACAAATGAAATGCATAACAACGCGCTAATGTTGTAAAAGAAAAAAACAAAGACCGGGTATCAAAAATATATAGACCGTATTGCTACATATTACTTATGTACACCTCTTACAGTCTGTTCTGTTTTCTCCTTTCCATTGACTTATATAAATAGATAAATATATTGAATGTCCACTTCTGTGAAATCCATCCTTATATGAATAGAGAAATTTATGTAATGTGAATATGTGATAGAAGTTTGAAACTCTTCAAATTGTTGAAAGTTGATGTTAATGAAACTACACTCCTTTGTATTTACTATAAATCTATCAATTTACAAAGCAACTGAGGATATAAAAAACCAAAAGCCAGGTCTTTAGATATGCTATTGGAGTCAAAATAATTACCATATCTCAGGTATTTAGTAAACTTATTTAACTAACTATCTATGCATTAATAAGATTAATAAAAAGAGATAGATAACCTACTCTTGTATCCGCTCCATGTTCCATGAGCAAACATCTGAAGCAAATCAAGATATACAGAATGCTCCGTTCCTTGAAGCTGCATAGAAATTGCATAATCAGAACACAAAAAAGAGGAAAATCAAAAACTTGCAACAGCACTCTGCACTCCTAAACCGAATAAAAGATTGGAACAAGTCAGTCAGACATATCCCGGTACCCTTTACGATGGAGAGCCACATATCAGGAGTGCAAGAAAAACAGAGAATTTGAAGGTTATAATAGAACAAGATATACAATGAGAAGAAAATCCATGCTAAAACTTCGAAGCAAATTTACATTTTGGGAAAGGTTGGCATGACCACATTAGTGTTGTTTGCACCACGCAGGAATTAAAGTTGAGAGACCTCTCACATTTTAGTGGTTAGGTATTCTAGTCTATTTCCATATATAGAAAAGTAGTTTATGGTAGAATAAGTAGTCATAGAATATATGTAAAATAGAAGGTATGTTTTTTTAGGAATGAGAAAAGTAAGGTATAAGACTTCGACTATAAGTTGATATGTTGTTTATAACAGCCGATAGCGAAGATCAAAAAAAATGGACACGGAATTGAAACAATAGATCAATGTGCTCCTTTCTAAAAAATACTTAGTCACTAATGAGAGTAAACTGAACTACAAACACATCATGATCTGTGATGCGTGATATGGATCATATTCCAAATATGAATTCTTGCAAATTAGACACCACAATATACAAGTTCGTGCACTATGTTAGTAAGATTCAAGCATATGATAGCTAGGGATGACGTAGCAGATTGGGTTGACGTGTAAGAACAACCCCAAACACGAATTATTTTAGTAGCCTAACCGAATATCCATTTACACATAACCCAAACACAACACATATAACATGTTTATTGTAAGCGGTTTAAATGGGTTCAATAAGTTAATGTATTGATGTAACATCCTGCCTACTCAGACCACAATATTGTCTACTTTGCCCGTAGGCTCACGGCTTTGCTTTTATGGCCCACATGTGAAGACTTCCCGGTAGGTCACCCAAACCGGTACTACTTTCACATGAGCACGCTTAACTGCCAGAACTCTACCAGCAGTAGACCACAAAACGTGTTGTGTCATTGTAAGGCGAATGTTATCTACTTATCTTATGATCCCAGCATCTCTCCAGGCCACAGCCGGTGTGGGATTTGCCTAGGGTGTTACAATTGAGCGTTTACTCCATTATAAATCTATATTTTTGTGTCAGGATTGCCACCCCTAACTACAGTAGGTAAACTAAACCATATATCTAGAGCATTTAGACCTAATACTAATATACGACAAACTATTCGATACGACTTCTATAAATCTATATTCAATACATATATCTAAGCATACAAAAAGCAATTCAGTAACAAAAACATAACTAATAAAAAAAAGAGAAACCTGAAGGACATTAGGGACTTGAAGAATCTCGGAAAAGGCGAAAAGAGCAGGATGTGAGGTGGCTTCCACGATCACATTCACAACTGCTGACGATCCGTTGATGACTGAAGCTTGTTTCACAAAGTGGTCGATGTGTTCCGCTTGTTTTTCTTCAATATCCATTATGATTTTTATGTGTGAGATTGAAATTGAGAGTGATTTTGGGAATTAGGGTTTTTCAAGACTGTTTTTGAAGGATGTTTTTGGGATTTTGATTCTATTTTTGTGTGAATTTTTGTATGTATTTGCAAACCCGGAACAGTTTGTGAGTTAGTTACAGTAAATACCATGTATTTTGATGTTTTTCAATTATTTGCCCCAAAGTTTACAACATAGCTCCAATTCGCGTTTAACTTGGGATTGTAGAGTTCGGGGTCACGGTGGCTCATGCTCACCATCCCCGTGGAATCGTGGTCGTCTTGTGGTCGCCTTACTTTCACTGAGAAGTAGGGATGTAGTCGAGCTTGTGGAAAACTAGAAGGGGGGGTTGAATAGTTTTACCAATTAAAACTTCCCTTTAATCTATTTAGATAGACTTATGTCAATCTATTTGGATGTGTGTGTTGGATGTTGATAAACAAGCATATAAAGGTAAGTAATGAAAAGATAAGAGTAAGAAGCACAAAACCACAACGCAAGTATTTATAGTGGTTTGGCTACAAGGTCACCTTCCTTGCCCTACTCCACTCCCCGAGTCACCTACTCGAGAGTTCGTAATCACTACACCAATCTCCTTATGGCGGAGAAGCCTTCACAACGTCGCCTACTCTTTTTCCGGTACTAGGCTAACCACAGGTTCTTTCACTCCAAGGTGAACCACACCTACACAACGTCGCCTACCCTTTATAAGGTACTAGGCTAAGTACCTAGTTCTTTCACTCCAAGGTAAACTACACCTTCACAACGTCGCCTACCCTTTATAAGGTACTAGGCTAAGTACCTAGTTCTTTCACTCCAAGGTAAACTACACCTTCACAACGTCGCCTACCCTTTATAAGGTACTAGGCTAAGTACCTAGTTCTTTCACTCCAAGGTGAACTACACCTTCACAACGTCGCCTACCCTTTATTAGGTACTAGGCTAAGCACCTAGTTCCATTGCAATGGAGGAACTACTACCACACTACACCAACGACTAATCCCAAAGGAGATCTACTCCTTTACAACATCATCAAGGATATCAATATCCTTGGAACTAATACTAGTCTATCTTGTATATCGAAACACACCATATCGAATGTACATCTAAGGCACCTTTCACTAATGTCTTTGACTAGATCTACAAGACACCTTTCACTAATGTCTTGTGTCTTCACTTCTAAGCACATTTCACTAATGCTTCTTTGTCTTGACTTCTAAGCACCTTTCACTAATGCTTCTTTGTCTTGACTTCTAAGCACCAACCACAAGTGCTTATCCTATAGACGATAGATACCCTTCACTAATATCTTCGTCTTGACACTTGAGACATCTTTCACAAATGTCTTCAACACTACACTTCTTTGAAGAAAAAAAGGAATCATCAACAAGAAGACTTCAGTAGCCTTGATGATGAGGAAGCATGGCAACTCATGGACTTGAGCTTGCTCGACTTCAAAGGTGGTGATCTTGCCTTTAAGAGGAACCTAAAAGATCACACAAAAACAAAACTACAAACATAGATCTCTTGGATCTAAGGTTAGTGAGATTTAACTCAGGAGGGAAAGTGTGTTAGAAAAGGGATTCAAAAGGGGTGAGGAATAATGAAGAAATGGCTCACTATTTATAGAGGAAAAATCCTACTGTTCCCCGGATCCCACGGATCCCTACCACAAGGGATCCGGCTAGCACAAAGCTAGGGATCCGTGGTATGCTCCTCTTTGCCCATGGGTATTTTTGGTTATGGGTCATGGGTCATGGGTTATGGGTTGATCCATGGTTTTCTTTCTAGATACAATGTATCTTAAGGATACAATGAACTTGGTTAAGTGGTATAAATAAAACCATGGGTTATGGGTCAAAACCATTAGCTAGTTTTTACCTATTTAGTATACACTTGTTTTTACCCACTTTAGTATATACTTGTTTTTACCCATTTTAGTGTATACATGTTTTTACCCATTTATGTTACCCAATATACTACATACTAGTTATGTGTATATTTTATCCAAATATGTAAACACTAGTTGTTGTACATATGTATTACTAAATCATAAAATCACTTATACTTGTTTTAGTGTTTTATGTGAAAATGTGAATATGTTAGAAACTATTAGTTCAAACCATTTACGTATTTTATTTGTTTCGTTAATATGATTTTACGTTTGTTATCGACAAAACATTAGAATATCGTAAAATATAAATAAACGTTTTTACGGCTTATTTGTATTAACAATCTACCCCTTTTTGTTGATGACAAAACATAAAATTATTTTAAGGAAATGCTAAAATTCGTAAAAGTTTGAATTTGTAGTTTTTACTTTCTTCTCCCCCTTTTTATCGAATCAAAAAGTGTTTGAAGGAAGGCAACACATTGTTTTTACGAAAAACATGTGAAAGAAAAAGTAAAAAGAGATAGAGAGCAAATAACGGGAAAGGATCTCGTCTTTATTCCCCCTTGACGAGTCCATCCCTAAGTAAGGGCGTCAAGAAAGTAATACTAATCTAGTTTGTTTGCAAATAAGTTTGCAAAAGATATCGTCTACGAAATGAATGTGCTCCCCCTTGATGATTGTAATTTTTGCAAAGGGATGTCACTAAATGTAAACCTAGTATTGCAAGTAATTTGCAATGTATTGCTTTGACATAAAGCTCCCCCTAGCTTTAGGGTGTCAAAGTCTTCATATGTAAATTGAATAACTACAAAACAAAGGTTAGAAATCAAGTATAATTCACAATTTCCTGCAAATGTGATTCAAGTTAGTAGAAAGAAAGCTTTCTGTCTCACGGATCCCGCGGTTCCCTCCTAGTAGGGATCCGTCTAAGCAATTCTGAGGGATCCGTTTAGTCTGTTAAATTTCAAAGCAAAGGTGATATAACAAGTAATGTTATCACAAAATTGAGATATGAATACAAGGTAATCATATTCTCAGAAAAATAGCAAGTAGCATGTAATTTCATTTAATAAAACTAGAGTTATGATATGATATACATGACTCTAAAAACTAAGAAAATAAGAAAATACATTACTAGGAATTTCTAAACCAACTATCGCTTGATGCTAGGACACCACTAAAAATCTTCTAGCTCAAGTTTTGTTTAGGTTTGATCTCGTCGAAACGTTCGAGGAGATGATAGAACATGAAACGTTGGTCTTCTCGTACTTCATGTATCAAACTTTCAACATGTTGACAATGATAACAATCTTTGTCATGGCTAGGTAGTGGTGGTGGAAGAAATGAAATGGCTTGATGCGAAGGATCAAGTGAAGCGGCTTGTGGAGCTTCAAACGATGGAGGGATTGGTGGAGGTGCATTTGAGAATGACTCAACCAAAGATGATGGTGGTGGTAGAGAAGTGTCAACTTCCATATGGTCGGGTGTTTGACTTTGATGATTTCTCATAATCCAAATGGGATTATATGATGGAAACGGCAAAAAGGAAGCCGGAGCAAGTGTTGACTCAACACCTTGATTTTGAACCATTATTCCTCCTAATGAGGAGAATGTTGTCGGCGAAAGCGGATGAGATGGCCTAGGAGGCAAGTCCTCTAAATTGTAGAGGTGTGGTGATGATAGTGGGGATGTAAATGAAATAGCTCTAGGAACCAATGGTGATGGTTTAGTGGAGATGATATTGTTTGGCCTAGGAGGTATGGTGGTGTTTGGCATAGGTAGTTTTGTTGGTACTATCCTTTTAGGAATTGGTTTGATTGGATGATGAAGAATTCTATCATTTGTTGGCTTGACGGGAGATGATTCGGTTGAAGAAATTTTGTATATAACACGAGCTCTTTTCATGGGTGGTTCTTTGGTGGATAAGTTACTACTTGGGGTTTTTCTCATGATGGGATGATTTCAAGAGGTTGCAAGAGCTGAAAGTTAGGATGAGAGTGATGACTATGGAGGTCCTAACAAGGTGGTTTATAAACTAAGAGATTTGGCAAGTGCATTTAAGCCTTAAGCCACTAGGATTCAATGGAATGTGATGATTGACATGCACAAGAGTCAACTTCAGAGGTTGCACTGATCTAGGAACTCATTTAAGATGAGATGGAGTGTTTGAGTTAGGAAGATGAGTTGAAATGATTGTTTTTTAAAGATTTGACCTAAACTGTCATCCGGATCCCACGGTTCCCTCCTCAGAGGGATCCGTCTAGGCTAATCATAGGGATCCGGCTCTCAGCAGCTATGAAAGAGTGGAAATGATGTTTCCAAGATCTAAGACCTATATCATCTTGAGTGTTTCAGTCCCCCTAAGTGTTTTAAATGAAGGGATGCTTGAGTACTTGAAGGTAAATGAATGATGTAGCTAATGATTGTCATTTATGGAAGGATTTGGAACTTTCAAGAGTACCAATGGATGAGCAAGGATGACACTATAGATTTAGAGTGTCAATTGAAGCTAAATGATCCTAGAGATCAGGTTGTGTCTTAGGATAGTGTTTTGGAAAATATCCTAGAGGCTTTGAGATGAGAAAACTAGATTTTGATCAATTTTGACCAATTTTGAGGTGAGGATGATTTATGATCAATTTTGCCATAATCGAAAGATTTCTTAAGACTAGATGTGAGGGATATAGTAGAAAATGAAGTGTGAGTTTAAGAGCGGAAGAATGGTGGATTAAGGGCGAAACGGTAGATTTACAATCGTCTTAGAGTGTGATCTAGGTGAGTTATGTATGAGTAGGAAAGATCAACCTATCTTGATAAGGACTTAATTTTGCCTTAAGGCACTATGCTTAGCATAGTGTGTGAGGTGTTCTAAGGATATGTTTGAAATATAATGCTTGCAATTGCATTTTCTGTTTGCCGGATCCCACGGTTCCCTAAGAGTAGGGATCCGTCTAGTACAATCTTTGGGATCCGCCCATCTACTCAGCAGGTCCTTTACTAAAGGTATGCAATGATCTTGACAATGCATTATATCTCAAGGATAGTCTAAAGAAAGTTCTAATACTAAGATATCAAATGTAAAATATTTTATTTCATGAAGGAAATTGGATTACATTGATAAAGCACGAGTACAAGAGATTTGATCCTATTTTGGAATACTATTGGTTTCCTTGAGTGTTTTCGCTAGGAGGATCATTAAGTGATTGATGAGTGTTGGTGGAATCAAGAATGAAGAAAGTCTTCATGAGAGATATGTTTAGTGGTTCTATCATCTTGTTCACAAGTACGTACAACGGACTTTGGAATTGAGGATGGAAGTGCATAACATTATGATAGAGTGTTGTTCCCCGTTCACTATCGTTTAAAAACAGTTTAAATGCATAAAACAAGTTAATAGTGAACTATGACTGAAATTAACATAAGAAAACACACAAAGTAATTTTCAACATAATATTCTGATCTGTGCTGAACCGTCAAGTCTAATCACACAAGCCAGCCACTTGTGAATGGCCGACCGTAACAGACTTAAAACTGCTCAGACACAAATGCAATGAAGTCCAGAGAATATAATGAATTCCCGGGTCGTTAAGTCCCACGGAGACTCAATGGTGTGTAAACACTAATCAGACGATAGAATGATCACTAAGGATAATGATCGGAAAGGATTTGGATGGATAATTACACTACTGAAAAAGTTTATAAATTAAAGCGACTTAAATACAAATTAAGAAGATTAAAAAGATAAAATATATTAAATAAACGTTATCACTATTTTTAAAATGATGAACGTTTAAAACTTAAAACTTACGTTTAAATAAAACTTACGTAAACGTACAAAATAAAAAGTGAGATCTAAGAAATAAAAGACCTAAAAATATGAAAATGACATTTTTACAAACCTAATAATAAAAGAAAATTTATAGAAAAAGAAAATTATTTTTATAACTATTTATCTAATTATTATTAATTAAAAACTATTTTTAACTATTTAATAATAACCTAAATTACAAGAAAATAGGAAATAAAGCTAGAAAAATAAAATTATGACTTGGAAAAATCTAAAATAACAAAATAGAATTTTTAAAACTATTTTTGTATTTTTCTGATTATTTTTGTATTTTCTAGGAATTAAAAACTATTAAAAACTAATTAAATTATTTAAAAATACAAATTTAACTAAGAAAAATCTAGAAAAATATTTTTTTGGCTTTTTATATTTATCTTAACTTAATAAAAATGAAAAATTATTTTTTTGAACCTTTTCTTAATTTTTGGTATTTAAAGCTAATTAAAAAGTACTAAAAACTGAATTAAATCAAGAAAAATAGCAAACAGGACAGGAAAAATATGAAAAATTCAAGATAAGTCTAAAATAATACTAGGAATCTAAGAAAAATGGAAAAACAGGTTCTTGTGTGAAGGATTTTGAAACTGATGTGCAAAGTGCTTAGAAATAAGCACTAGAAATAAGCTAACAACCACAAAAAGCCACCAACTTGATACAGAAGCTGTACTATGCTAAAATTACTCTAAAGAAACAAGTCTCTACTGCTCTTAACCTCTGATTGCAAGTATAACAGATTATGATGATTTGAGATTATAGGCTAAAAACAGGTTCATGGTACCTACTTTGAGCTTAAAAATAAGCAACTAAATAAGATGGAAACTAAAAACCAAAAGAAGGAACTTAAGCTAGACCTGGCCAAGAACCAATAGACCAAATACTAAAACTGGTCAAGCTCAATTGAGCTTATGGGAGGCCTTGCAAGACCCTGTGCAGACTCAGTGTCAACTGAGTCAGTGCACAGGGCATATTAAGCCCCTTTGACAAGCTCATTTGGAGCTTAAAGAAAATTCACAAAAATACACAAAATTCACAATAATAAACTAGACCAGTAGAGCTTTTCAAAACAACAAGTTTTATTAAAATTGGTCCAGAAATGAACTCAAGATAAATCAACTCAGTTTGGTAAAAACTGAGTTTTTCAGTTTTGACTTTTGAGCAATTTGGAGATTTTGACTTATTTGAACTTTAATCTTACTTTCCCAACTGAAAATGATGTGTTATGGTGAAATGAATCTACTGCAACCTATATCTATGAATTCTAAGCATAAAACAAGCTTTTGCTTTTGTAAAAATCCAACAGACAGGCTATTAAGAAAGATTACATATGAGGTTTGACTTTTGAGGTTTGCAGACACAGTTTGATGACAAAAATGGTTCAAGTGAACCTAAATCAGACTACATAGACAAGTATTAAACAATAATAAGAGCTCAATCTCAGTTGAGCTAATAATCCAAACACCACTTTTCAGAACTAGAAATTTAAGCTAGCAGCTTCTTTCCTCAACCTGATCTAATCTTAACAACTCAAGTAGATTATATTCACTAACTAAAACATTTAACCTTACAAACTAACATATGATCACAGGCATTAAAGTAGTGCAAGTCATGAGTTAACATTGAAACAAAAATTTGACTCAAATACTTACAAGACTCTGCCAAGGCTGCATGATAAAGGATTCAATGGAACAGTGCAAATAGTCACTACCCAAACTTATCTCAACCCATTTCCATCACTGCAACACCCAATGTCATCACTAACCCAT
>OU343225.1:167734249-167841273 GCA_910596185.1 Chrysanthemum makinoi
CAAGTCAGGGCTTATCTAATCAGACGCATATTATCATAGAAGTTGTTAGAAGATCTCATATGGCAGTTGAATCTTATCAGACCCTGTGTCACTTCATCCACCGCAGCGGATCTTCCGACATCAACCACTATCAAAAAGACGCTCATCATGCAAACCATTCGGCGTCGTTTACCGCAGTGAACTTCAAAGAAATTGCTTGATGGCGTGCAGAGATCTTCACAAGTTTGGTGATCACACTTTGAAGATGGTTAGGGACGGATTGGCTTACCGGGTTGAAGGATTACACAAAGATAAGGTCTCCTACGCGATGGAATCTCAGGATCGAAGGGATGTGAAGAGGTCATCACGATGATTGATGAACGGTTGTATTAGAAGGGATCGAGTTCAGAAGATTGAGAAAGCTAGGTTGGTGGTCGACCAAGGATTAACACACGGGTTCAACGCCAGATTCACATCTGGCGACATCTCTGGACTACATGGTACCCCTTGGTGCTTCTTTCATTATAACTTTGGATGTATGATTTATTATGTCATGGCTTGTGCACATATTACAGAGTAAACAGTACTTGTAAAAAGGACCATGTGGTACGCTTCAGTGACACAATCCTTATAAAAAGGAGCGAAAGCTTCTACTTTTGAGTAAAACCTATCAAACCTTTCACTTTTCAAGGTTTTGCTCAAAAGAACAAGTATTTTCCCTTATGATTTTCAAAACCTCAACCGTTTATATCACTTGTTGAGGGGAGTACTGACTTAAAATTTGTTCACAAATTGTTCACAGTGGTCATTTCCAGCAACACCAAATGGTCATATTTATTCTCAATTTTCAAAATAACATTTATATGCCATTTTTAGGGGAGAAAATACGTGATAAGAAATATGTTGTGTTTTTCTATATGAACTTTGTGTGAAAGACTTTAACCCAAGAATTGACGAGATCTTAAACTGTCAGTAACTCGAAAAAGACTTGTCGGGACGGGTAATAATTAAAGCTGAGTTCGCTAGTGATGTAACGTGCCTCGCAAAGGACTTGTCAAGTAGAATGTACCATTCGGAAACTCTTGGTGACATGAACCTTGACGGGTTTGACAACCTTTCGGGGTTGTCCACACCTTCAAGATAGTTATTAGAGCTTGTTGTCACCTAAAAGTGAAATGCAACTCTTTAACTATGCCACGTAACCGTGTCTCGCGGGGGAATGTATATCTTGAGTCGATCAATTCAAAAGTGCGCGCTCTTTCCTCACTGTGAAGATTTCCGTCAAACTTAAAGCACACTGTGGAGGGGGAGTATTTCGCTAAAAGATAAAACTCCATAGTGGTTCAAACATGGTTTCTCTCTCAAACCCTTTGAGATTTCTTGAAAATGTTTATGGCAATGAGTTATAAGGTGATGAAGGTTAGGAATAACCGTTCCTCTATGATCGCCAGAGCGGAGGGATCTACCCAAGGACACTACAAATAGTTAGAATTTAGAAGAGTCTTAGGTATGATTGTCAAAAGAGAGAGAATGAGAACAGGAGAAAGAAGGGTTGAAGAATTAAAAAGAATGCAAAGCAAAGGGTGAAAAGAAATAGCCTCCGGTATTCACATTAGGGCAGAACCAGGGTTCAAAATTTTTTTCATATGCTCCTGGTGTCACTAGATGACACTGGCACCGGTATTGAAGATTAAAAGTAGTCATGGACCCAGGACGAAGGCAAAAAACTTCTTAACCAATCAAGTTTCTTCTAACAGGAAGATTGTTTCATTTCATAGGGAACCCTACGTAAACTATGGGATTTCTCTTAGAGATTGCTGGTATTGAAGAAGGAGACCCTCTCCCTAGTCTCTGCTCAAGAAAACTAAAATGCACTATTGAGTCTGTTGGAATCACTCCTAAACCTTATTCAAGTGTTAGTTACTCATATGTAATAGTTAGCTTATTATGGCCTTTATGTTTGTTATTAGCCTTAGGCTTATGTAGAAGGCCCATAAGCCTAGGCCTAGCCCAATAAGGAAAGGAAGGGAACTAGGAGTGTTGCTCTAGCTTCCCTCCTATAAATACCCCTTGTAAACCTTCATTTGAAGGTTGGTTGTTCAATTTAGTCTTTCAATCACTCTACGCCTAACCCTTCTTCATTTTACGTGTGTGTGTGATGTAGATTGTTAATCCGCTCTCTTTCCTCTCTATCTCTTCTCTTGATGCTTGTGTTGTAAAACTAGTGACCTAACAGTGGTATCAATCGCCATCTAGTTGGGTGAAACGGTTTGTTTTTTATCTACTCGTAAGGTTCACGTTTTTTTAACCTTTCTCACGCTTAAAAACTCATTTTTTACACTTTTCAATCCAAGATTCTTGTACTTTAAAGGTTATTGGGTGTTAAAGTTTAAGTTTTTGGCAAAAAGTTTGAAACTTTATGTGTGTAGAATCGTTTTTAAACTAGTTTTTGTACGAGGGTGTTTTCCTACTCGTAACTGTTTTAGAAGCTTTGGATCATCAAGTTTCACACTTTTGTGTTATTTTGGTGATATTGAAGCTATTTCATCACAAAAATCTGGTTTAGAAACATCTTTGGGCAAAATCAATATTACGAGTAATCCTACGCGTATCAAAACCCTAAAACTACGCGTAAGTTATTCCTTGGTTTGATCTTCGTTTTCGTGGTTTACTCCGTGTTTTCTTGCTTGGATAAGCCTGAAAATACGTCGATTTGGGATATCTTTTGCACTGTGATAGTGTAAAAGATCATTTGGGGGAAAACCCTATCTTACGCATAAGCATAAGCTTACGCGTAGAAATTCCTACGCTTAAGATTCATCTTACGCGTTTTTAAGGGGATCCTACGCTAAGTTTCTACGCCTAACTTTACTGTTTACGCGTAACTTTAGTGCTTTTTCCCTGCTACGCGTAAGCTACAATACGCGGAACTCAAAATTTTCGGGTCAATTTGCGTAAATAATTGTCATAACTCAAAATTTTTCTTACAACCTTAGAATTGAATTTTATAGTGAATTTCAAATTTTGAGAGTCAAAATTTTTTTTCAAAATTATTTTTGGAGGGAAATTGAGATTCACTATATCGGCATTCTGTGTGCTATATCGACTTCGCACCTTCTTCTTTGATTCTTCTGCAGAGCAGTGAAATGGATTCTGAACATAAAGATCCATTTGTGGCATTGAAAGAAGGATACATGGCTCTGGCTCTGGCATTGAAGCGTCAGACATCATCAAATTCCCGATATCCCGCAGTCGTGCAAGGTGAAAGAGTTGATGTACATGAAAGGCATGCTCATATGGACGTTGAGAATGTTGTGATTACTGCAACTGTCGGTAATGCGGACAATGAGGTTGTAGCATTGGAAAAGCAGGATGACAGCAGCAGATCTGGAGAAGATATCATACTTAACTACGACACCGAGCCTAACTGTGACGAAGAACAAATGGTTGAGGAAGATATCTTACCCACCTATGACACTGACACAGAACAGATGGTCGAGGTACAATCTACTGTTGATCATATTCTGACTGCAAATGCGACACAACATACTGAGCAACCTGAATTTAGTAATGAAGGAGAGGTTGACCAGTGTGTTGCACAATGTCCAGACAACTATCTCATGTCTGAGCCCTTACTTGTTAACAATTCAACTGAAACGTCAAATCAAACTCTTGAATCTGAAATCATTCTTCTCAAAAAGACCATTGCCAAGTTTCATAAAGATTTTTCAAAACTAGAGGCACATTGCATCTCTCTTGAACTTAAATTACAAAACAAATCTTTTTCCTCAGAACACAATGGTCAGTATTCAAATGAACAAAGTAATCGTGTGGATTTATTAGTAAAAGAAAATGAGCATTTAAAGGCTCAAATTCAAGCAAAGGGGCTTGCACATGTTGCTTTACAAAACAAACTGAGAAGATTAACTGGCAAGAGTGTGGATACTAAGTTTACAAAACCAACAATCTTGGGGAAATCGTCTCTTCAACCAATCAGAAATCAATCAGTAGTTAGACAACCAACTGCTTTTAAATCTGAACGTTCTAAATCTTCAAAAACACGGTTTGCCTCCCAAGTTGTTGAGAATAATCATTTGTCAAAACCAGTCACTCCACATTCCGGGCCTAACAATAATGTTTCTGTTTCTATTAAACATGTTTCTGTTAAACCTGTTTCTGTTATACCTGTACAAGTGGCTGCTTCTGGCCAATCTAGGATTTGTTCGAACACTGTGTCTAAACCGAGCATTAAACGTAAAAATTCATATGATTCAAATGACGCATACAAGAACTATGACCTAGAAAAGGCTAGGAAAAGGGCACTACTCCAAAAGTATGGAATCTTAGGTTCACACAACTAGTGTATCACCTTCGAGTGTATTACTGAACACTGCTTGTAGTAGCAAACCAAAACCTAAGTTAACTCAAACAGTTAGAAATAAACCCGTTGATCTAAACGTAAAATTTCAGAAACCTAATAGGTGGAACAATATAGGACGCAAATTCTTCCCAAAAGAAGTTTCAACATCCCTTAGATCTGACCTTAGATGGATACAACGGGTAGAGTTTTCAACACTGTTGGTCTTAGGTGGATTCCTACAGGCAAGATATTAAGTAGTTGCACCATAACAAGTGTGAAAACCTCTACATCCATCTCTGAGGCAGGAAAGGAAATCATCAAATTAGCATGTTCAGGTGTTAAGAAGATAATTGACACTACATCTTTATGCTTCTAACATCTGGAACCCAGTTACACTTGGGGATCCATGTCTTTCTCTTCCTTGCCCCCCCTTCTATTTTTCTATGCAGGTACAACAGCTATGGCTCCTACCGCAAAACAGCGTAGGACCCGTTTCTCACCGTCAAAAATATCATGATCCATCAGCTGTTCCACCATTGTACTTAATCGTCATGAATTGGAAACATTGCTTGCTCCTCTGGTTAAAGATTCTGCCATAAGTCGTGATTCAGATGTATCGAATGTTTCCGCTGCACAACTGATAATACTCTAATTTCAGATACACCTGAATCTACAACAACAACCGAATCTTCTATAACAGAAGATCAAACTGCTTCCAACAACAATGACACAGCTGATGATCAGCATAATGAACAGAGAGTTTATCAGCAATTGACTCTCTCGAAATATTTTTGGTACTTCACACTTGTTCGATCAATTGGACATACATGGTTTCGCTGTCTCCTTATACATGGTTTCGCTGTCTTCAATTCATCATCAACATACGTGGTGTATGATTCTGAATCATTGAAAACATCGAGGGGGAGAGAGTGTGTAGGTGGTCATTGCTTCCTTGTTCTTCTACATGCTTCTTTGCGAAAACCCAATGCCTTCTTGAATTCCTTCAATTAGGGGGAAGAAATAAGACGATATGTGGCTCAAACGTCTCACTTTGGTATTATCGTCTCAATTTCACGGGTGATCTTGTGTGAAGTTACCCAAATACGTGAGAAGATCTTGTTGATTTCTAGCATGTTACCCTCGAACGGATCTTCCGCAATTAGTCAGATTTTCTTTGTGTGGTTTACTGCTCATCTACAAATTCCGCTGCATACTGAAACCTTCAAAAGTTAGAGGAAATGTAGACTTCATCAAAGTTTCAAATCTGCTAAAGACAGTTGTCAGTTTGGGGGAAACTGATTAAGAAACTTCGTCAATATCTGTTTATATTCACGATGGCTTCTGAGTATAACAGCTTGGAACCCGGTCACAACCGCTTAAACTTCCCCCAAACCCCATCATCAGTTGAACAAAGCCCCCAGCTTACTCGTCAACAAATGGAAAGGTTATTTGCTCCGCTGTTCAGTGACGATATTGATGAACGTGCTCCAGGTGTATCCGCTGTTTCCGCTGCTCAACCTGATAATACTCTTATACCTGATACACCTGCTACAACAACTACTGTTGCAGATGCAACTACACCAGTTGACTCCACCACAACAGTTGAACAAACCGCTTCCAACAATGATGAAGCTGCTGATGATATTCTGAATGTAGTACCCCCACCTGCAGATTTTGATCCAAATGCGTTCTTCAACCCGTTTGCTAATGAGACTGCTGCACCAGATGTCGCGGAATCTTCAACAAACCATTTGAATCCTCAGAATCTGCACAATGTATATCAACATCAACCCTCCACACATAGATGGACGAAAGACCATCCTCTGGAAAACATTATTGGCAACCCGAATCAACCAGTCGTTACAAGACAACGTCTTCACACAGACGGTGAACATTGCATTTATGCACTCACTGTCTGCCAATCTGAACCTAAAAACATCAAAGACGCAATGACAAAAGACAACTGGATTGAATCCATGCAAGAAGAACTCAACCAATTCAAACGTCTTGAAGTATGGGAACTGGTTGAAAGACCAACAGGAGTCTACGTCATTGGTCTAAAATGGATTTGGAAAAACAAATTGGATGCTGAAGGACATGTTATCCGGAATAAGTCACGTCTGGTGGCTAAGGGTTATCGTCAGGAAGAGGGTATTGACTTTGAAGAATCTTTTGCTCCGGTTGCTCGTCTTGAGGCTGTTCGGATATTTCTAGCGTTCGCGGCTCATATGAATATGACGGTCTATCAGATGGATGTCAAAACTGCGTTTCTCAATGGACAACTTAAAGAAACGGTTTATGTCAGCCAACCAGATGGATTCGTTGATCCTGAGTTTCCGAATCACGTCTACAAACTGAACAAAGCTCTGTATGGTCTAAAACAAGCTCCTCGAGCATGGTACGATAAGCTATCATCCTTCCTCATTGCTAATAATTTCACCAAAGGTTCGGTTGACCCAACTCTTTTTATACAATATCACGGGGAACATATCTTAATTGTTCAAATTTACGTGGATGACATCATTTTTGGGTCTACACATAAAAAGTTTTCAATCGCTTTTGCAAAACTAATGAAGAAAAATTTTGAAATGTCCATGATGGGTGAACTTACATTCTTTCTCGGACTGCAAGTTCATCAATCACCCCGTGGTATTTTCTTGAGTCAGTCCAAATATGCCCTTGAATTGTTAAACAAATTTGGAATGAAAACCTGTGACACCTATGCCACACCAATGGCTCATACCAAGAAGCTAGACGCTGATTTACATGGGAAATTGGTGGACCCTACAAAATACCGTAGTATTATTGGGTCTCTCATGTATCTAACAGCTAGCAGACCTGATATTGTCTTTGCCGTTATCAGTCGCGACCAACTGAAACCCACCTCTCTGAGGCTAAAAGAATCCTCCGATACATAAAGGGAACCATTAACTTGGGGATCTGGTATCCGAAGGATTCTGGTTTTGAACTAATCGCTTTTTCAGACGCTGACCACGCAGGATGCTTAGACTCACGGAAAAGCACTTCAGGAGCTTTACAATTTCTTGGTGATAAACTGGTGTCATGGCAATCGAAGAAGCAGGATTGTACATCGCTGTCCTCAACCGAAGCAGAATATGTAGCCATGTCCGCATGTTGTGCTCAAGTCATCTGGATGAGAACACAACTCAAAGACTATGGTTACGTATTTGACAGAATCCCGATGTACTGCGACAATCGGAGTGCCATTGCAATCTCGTGCAACTCAGTTCAGCACTCGAAATCAAAGCACATCGATCTTCGATATCATTTCATCAAGGATCACGTGGAACAGGGTACTGTTGAATTATATTTTGTGGTACAGAATACCAATTGGCAGATCTTCTCACCAAAGCCTTGCCTCCCGCTAGGTTTAATGAGTTGGTCCACCGGATTGGTATGAGGTGTTTGACTCAAGAGGAATTGGATGACCTCCTAAAACAGTCTTAAAAACCTGTCAAACACCAAAATCTCTTTTGTAAATAATTTTTCAAAAACAAAATACAAAAATATAAAACCTGATAAAAACAACAAAAATATTCTTCTATCTATTTTCTTTCAACATTGCAAGTACGTTTCTTCCGTCAACACTATAATCTTTCAAAAATTCAGTATTTTTTCGATCTAGTGTTGAGGGGGAGAAAATTTTCACTTAACTGCTTCAAAACATCTGTGTACTTGCATGTTATCCTATCCCGGTTGTTTCTTTTATCATTGGTGGTAAATTTTCTGGTACAATGACACTCCTCGGACTAAATTTATAACCTTTCATTATTTCTTAAGTCGAGGGGGAGTGTCGTCATGTTTCTTTCCTAAAAACTTTGTTTGGTAACCAAAATGGAAGTTAAAAGGCTTTGTTTGAAAAAAAAGGAAAAGGTGGAGGGACCAAAACTGTCAAAACCTTAAAGTTATTTTTAATAACACCCCCACCTAACTTTCACTTCTCATTTATTACTCAAAACCTAAAACCATCCTACGCATAAGAATTCACTCAAGTAATCCGTGTTTTAGATCATCATTTTGTAAGTGATTTCGTGGTTACAACATGTTTTTAAGCAATGGTTTTGAATTTTTCAAAAATCCAACGGTTAAAACTTTGTATAATCTCGTTCTTGTGGTCTACGCATAATGTATGAACACATGATCAAGATTGGGTGTTTATGATTAAAATAATAGTGTCAAAACATTTCTAACACATCAATGATACAGTTTTAATCATCAAAACGCCCAGATCACGAATTAAATGATTTTGAAATAGGGTTTATGTGTCAATTGGGTTTTTCAAATGTGAAGTGTTTGGTATAAAGATTGTTGGGTTATAGTCTTAAGTGGTTGAATTAATGATTTCCATGGTTATTAACCACCCAGAAACACGAATTGGTTAAACATTTTGGATTTAGGGTTTAAAGTTCATAATATTTGGTAACTATTGATTCACAACGAGTTAAGTGTTATAACTTGGTATAAAGAATCCCTCAACACTCTTAGAACTACCAGAAAAGCTTTGTGCATATTCCATGGCTAGATTTCATACGCGTAGATTTAGGGTTTAGACTACGGGTAAGGTTTTCTACGCTAAACGTTTTATGAACATTGTGTTTGATCTGTCATAAAATGAATGTTATGTGTGTCAAAATTGATGATATGATGCTTTGTTTCAGGCTTGCTACACTTAAAATTCAGAATCAAGGTTGTTGTAACTCTACGCATAAGGATCACCTTAAACGTAGCTTGTTATGCGTAAGATTCTTATCGCGGCTTCTACATAAGGTTCTACATATGGGACTACGCGTATCTGTGAAGGATATCGCGTAAACGTGACCTCTACGCATAAGGTCAACTCTTACGAGTAGCCTTACGCGTAAGGTTAATATATGCCTACACGTAACCTCTACGCATAAGGTCCAATTTTTCTTACCGCGTAATATTTCTTACAGCGTAAGTTTACGCTACGCATATATCATTTCTGTTACGCTTAACTTTACCAATCCTACGCATAAGCACGGATCATACCTTCGTTATGAATTGTTACGTGTACAAACTTGTAAATAAACTAATCATATCATCACGAATCCAATAATGTCACTAATAAACTTAAATCGTTTGATATGTTGTGAACAATAAGTGATAAAATAAACTTTAAAACTTAAAGTTAACTAACTCACGAAACATTTCACGGCGTCATTGAACTATTGAACATACAAGTGACTTAGGACTCGTAACAATCATTGACACTTGTACATTCAATAACTAGACAATAAGACCTTCTGTTGACTAACATTATGTCCTTCGATATGTTGGTTCTTTTGTCTAATGTTATTTCAGATCACGACATGGCTGAACAAATGAATATGGATGCACTTGAAGTTCTCTCCATTCTTGATATCTATCCTCATGGCTATCCAATGAAGATAGGAAAGAATAATCTCCGTGTTGACTTTTACACCCTCACTTGCTCGAGTCTTCAGTGTTTAATTGCTATTGATATTCTCAGGACTCATCCGTATCAGAATATGCTCACTCACTGCTGCAACGTTCCTGAGATCTACATCCAACAGTTAATTCTGGAACACTATGGAAAGGGTCAAAGGACAAGGCTGTGTGGTGACTCTGAATCACAAACAAGTCACCATTACACTGCTGACTTAAGGGTTGTTCTCCTAATTCCTGACAGTCGAACCAACCAAACTTTATGCCACCACTGCTGAAGAGCTCACTCTCCAATTCTTAATCAATATCGGTTATGACGAGGCTACGGGAGTAATCACCAAGCATTCTCACGTAGAGCTTAAGAATATTCCTCAACCATGGAGAACTCTCTACATGATCATCACCAAAGTCTGTTTGGTGCGTGGCGGTGGCTATGAGCATCCTAAGCTCATGGAACTGCAAATATTTTGGGCATTGGTCAACATGAAACACATCGCTATCGAAGCTCCGATTTGGGATGACATGATGTCATTTCTCAACAAACTTGGCTCAAAGATTCCCTACATCAGATATACTAAACTGTTGATCCAGAGAGCACTTGGACTTCATTCTGATATTCCCAAGAGGCTAAATGACCCCGACAATCACGATATGTTGACGGAACCTATTCTATCGGTCAGAATCAAGGAATCGTCTACAAAGAAACAAGGTGCTGTGTTGCCTGATTTCCTTCTAACGAAGATGTCGAAAAGCTCGAAACGTACAAAAGGTATGCGGAAGCGGTTAGACAAGGCAAAGTTGGTCATCTCGACGAAAAATCTTACGGAACACCTGTAAGGAGAACCGAGAAGAGGAAGTGCTGGAAGCGCAACAAATGCTGTGAGTCAAAGGAAGCTTCCCAAAGGGAATCCTCCTCGTAAAAGGATTGTTCCTGTAAAGGAAGCTGAACCTATTCCCACATCCCGAAAGAAAGCTTGTGGGCCGAAAGCTCACGAAGGTACTGACACAGATGAAGAGATTACCTACTCAGAATCTGCAACCGTAACACCTCCTTCAGCAGCTAAACCTCCAAGTCCACCAGCTGATAAAGGAAAAGGAAAGACTCCTGTACTTGTACCGTATGATGAAAGCTCAGATGATGAAGAAGAGCAACTGGAAATATCATACAGGAAGAAGTTTCATATCGTTAGACACCTTCAAAAAGCTGAAGAATTTGCTAAAGACCAAATGGGTGGTCCCGGAGGATCAAGTGGTGCTGCACACTCGACCCATCTCCGATGCGGTTAATCAACCCGATAAGGGAGCTGGTGCCACCACTCTTATGCAACAACAAAAGCTTGTGGAGGATACTATCGAATATGAGTTCGAGGAACCGGAAACTGAGAAGTCCGGAAAAGATCAAGATGTGGATTATGATACGTTTCTTCTAGATAGTCCTGCGCGATCAAAGGAAGAAACCTCTGAACCTCTGAAGGATCTAGAGTCTCCTCATATCTCTTCATCATCAGATTAGTCTTCTCACTCCTCGCCACCACCATCAAAGAAGTCAACCAAATCATCATCCAAATCCGTGAAGAAACCATCTAAATCTTGGATTTCTCAAGCTCATCAACGGATTACCAAAGCTGTCAAACAAGTCAGAAAGAAAAACGTGCTCAACAAGAAGCTAAATTTCTTTCTGATCACATACAACATATGTATGCGAGCATGAAAAGATAAAAGGAGAAAGGAAGTTTGTTCAGGAATTCATGAAAAATCACCGTCAAGAGGAACTGAACGAAATGATCGAAGGCTATACGAAAAAGTACCTTCTGGAGTACGTTCCTAAAGTCACAAAGGAGTTGTTCACCAAACAACTTTATCCAAATCTTATGCAGGTCGCCAAGCAAACTATTCGATCAACGCCCTTAACCGTCACAATCAATCCAACCGATCCGGTAGTTTTCTCGGTTAATGAATTGGTGGCCAAGCTTGTTACACAAATATGCGCACGATCTGGGACATTTACTTCTGATGAAGGAAATTTGTTTCAAGCATTCTTTGGACTACCAACTTCAAGAAGCTTGTAGATTTGAAGCTGAAAAGTCTAAACATCCTAGAGACGATGAAGACAAGGATAAGGATAAAGACTCTGCACCTAAGCGTCAGAAGCGATCGGTGAATCTTCTTTGATGCAACCTCCTCCACAACGGGCTCCTGTTCAACAAAATTCTCCTCCTCGTTCTTCTCTGAAAAACCTCGGGGCGATTCGAGTTACCACCCCCGACTCGAGAAAACCGGTGATCACTTTGAGTATACGGGTGGTGGCGATGAAGAGGTCCTTGAGCCCCTACAACAACCCACCTCTCCCAAACAAGTTCAGAAACCAGAATCATCATCTAGGCCTTCGAAAAATAAGAAGAAGAAGAAGAGGCGCCTCAAAGCTGGCGTCGTATCATGGCTAGATGACGATAAAACTGAGGAATTTGAATGGTTTTCTAATCTTGTTAACAACACTCCCTACCCCGAAGAAGGTCAGAATTTGGTAGACGGTTCTACATTGGAGCATGCAAAAATTCTGCAAGAAAAGTTCCATGTGAAGAAAATGGCGAAATCGGTAGGCGAATCAAAAATGAAGCATTTCAACTTCTAAAAGACAGCTCTGAAAGTGCCCTCGAGGTTGAATATCACCTTGAAAACATTGCTCGAGCTATGTCTAACAACATGGATTGGCTCAAACCGGAAGCAAACATTGACTTCACACAAAGGGACAACCCTCCATACTACACCGATTGGACCAAACCTCTACCAACACTTGGACAAACACTGAACCAAGGATTCCTTCGGATACTTCTTCAACAAAGACACGGATTTTCTTCTACGGTGGCGATGATTCAAGAAAATATGCTACGTCGTTGACACTTCCATTCCCAGCGGCTGTCTACTCAAACTGCATAGCCATTGAGGAACGTGCCAATCACTTGTTCTCCAACACGGTGGAGGCATACGCCCGAGATGCATTGTATGGGATTCATCAGCGGCGAGCGCCGACGAATCTACTATAGAAGCTGTCAGGTTCAGAAGTCTCAACATGCCGTGCATAGTTCTAAAGATATCGTTGCCATCATACACGTTGTACTTTCGTCTAAGTGGGACTACACATTCCTAAAGAAGATCGTAGTCAAACGACAAGATGAATAGGACTATGCTTTCTCGAGGTGACTTTGAGAATTTGTCTCTCAATGACATCGAAGACATGTACCTTGCCAAGGTGCAGGGTCGCATGAGACAATTCTCAACTGCAGTACAACGTGAATTTATCAAGTCACTTCTCATCTTCATAAGGCGGATTGTCATCAAGGAACGTGTAGAAGATCTCCAGCTGGCATTGAATCTTATCAGACGCGTGTCAACTTCACTCCTCCAAAGCTTGATCTTCCCGATATCAACCGGCTATCTCAATATACACTCATCAGCAAACCTTTCGGCGTTGTTTACCATAGTGAACTTCAAAGAAACTGCTTAATGGCGTGTAGCGAACTCCACAAGTTCGGGATCATACTTTGAAGCTGGTTAGGGATGGATTGGCATACAGGTTGAAGGATATATGCCAGAAAATTGGGTCTCCTAAGCTTTGGAATTCTCAGGAAAGGAGGGATGTGAGACGGATCATCACAATGATTGATGAACGTTTGTTTCGAAGGGATCGATTCAGGCGATTGGAGAGTTATGTTGGTGGTCGACCAAGGAGAAACATAACCGGATTTCAACGCCCTGTGCACACTCACGGGAACATCACGCACTTCACGGTACCCCTTGAATTGTTTTCTTCATATCATTTTGGATGTTTGATTGAATATGTCAATGGCTTGTGCACACATTACGATGTACAACCCGTACTTGTAAATAAAGGACCACGTGGTACGCTTGATGCCACAATCCTTATAAAAGGAGCGAAAGCTTCTTACTTTTGAGTAAAACCTATCAAACCTTTCACTTTTCAAGGTTTTGCTCAAAAGAACAAGTACTTTCCCTTATGATTTTCAAAACCTCAACCGTTTATATCACTTGTTGAGGGGAGTACTTGAATTAAAACTTTGTTCAAAAATTGTTCTCGAGTGGTCATTCTTCCCGCAACACTCGAAATGGTCATATTTATTCTCAAAGGTTTCAAAAATAACACTTTAATATGCCATTTTTTGGGGGAAAAAATATGTGATAAGAAATATGTTGTGTAAAATGCAAATGAATCTGTGTGATTCAGGACTTAACCAAGAATTGACGATGCTTAACTGTTAGTAACTCGAAAAGACTTGTCTTGGACGGGTAATAATTTCAAGCTAGTTAGCTAGTGATGTAGCGTGTCTCTAAAGGACTTGTGCGAGTAGAATGTACCATTCGAGAAACTCTTGATAAACATGAACTCTGGCGGGTTTGACGACCTTTCGAGGATTGTCTACACCTTCAAGGTAGTTATTAGAGCTAGTTGTCACCTAAAAGCTGACAATGCAACTCTTTAACTATGCAGCGTAACCGTGTCTCGCGGGGGATTGTCTATCTTGAGTGAATCAATTCAAAATGTGGGCGCTCTTTCCTCACTGTGCATTTTAACCGTTAAAACACTTAAGCACATGTGGAGGGGGAGTATTTATGCAAAATCTTATCTAAACAGTGGTACTAAAATGCTTTTCATTCATAAACACTGTGAGAGATTTTTCACATCGATGGTTTTATGGCAACATAGGTTAGTCATGGAGTTATAAGGTGACTAAGGTTAGGAATAACCGTCCTATGATCCGCCAGAGCCGGAGGGATCTACCCCCGGACACCACAAATAGTTAGTATTTAGAAGTCCTTAGGTATGATTGTAAAAAGGAGAAAATGAGAATCGGAGAAAGAAGGAGTTGAAGAATTAAAAGAAATGCAAAGAAAAGGGTGAAAAGAAATAGCCCTCCAGATTATTCAACTTAGAGGCGGACACCGGGTTCAATTCATATGCTATTGGTTGTCACTTTGTGACGCCGGTATTGAAGATTAAAAGTCGTCATGGACCCTGTGACGCATGCACTAAACCTTCTTATCCACTCAAGTTTCTCTTAACAGAATCTTGTTTCATTCTCACTGGGAACCCTATGTAAACTATCGGCTTTCTCTTAGAGATTGCTGGTATTGAAGAAGGAGACCCTCTCCGTAGTCTCCGCTCAGGAAAACCAAAACGCACTATTGAGTCTAGAGCCACGAGATTCATCAAAAGATCTCTTAGGTATACTTGACATTTAATCACTTGATGATCAATAATAAGGTTATCAGTGGTTCATATCGAGTCCTTCACAGATTTTAGCAATCTGTCGAGAACATTTATGAGAGGTTCGCAATTGTGATCCTCAGTGATTGAATGGAAACTCCTGCCAGAGTCAACATCAAACAGCCACTGGCCGGCGGTCGCCGGTAACTCCCGTGGATTACGCTTAGTGGTCTCAAGCGGTCTACAGATGCGTGAGGTGATGCTTCGGTGTACCTCAGCGACTCATCTGAATCGTAGGTGTACTTTGTTACATCGTGTTATCTCACTTGTGGGACTCCGGTTCAGGAACGGCCTTTGTGAGAATTAGAGTTGTGTTTTCACACTATGATGTTAACACTCTCGAAGTTCAAACTTGTAAGTGCCGGAATCCGCTTATTACTAACCGTTTAAATGTTTTCTTCTTATGGAAGCTCTGGAGCGGAATGATCGTGCAGATTCTTCTCATACTCGCTGCCAACATCATCACTAATGGAAGTTCTATCCTAAAGCAACACAACGGTCAGAATGATTCTTCGTCAATACAGAGAATCTACAAAGTTAAAGACTTAAAGAACTCCATCATCTTCTGAATTCCAACGTCAAAAGCGTGTGAGCATGTTGAAGAACGGCGTGGAGACACTAGCTTGCGAAGCAGGACACGAGGCGGACTTGATGCAGACAACAACATACTATCACTTTCACCACAAAGAACAATGATCAAAGAACAAAGTTAAAGATGGCGTCAAAGCATAACCGTTCAAAATAAACTATCTCTCTACACTTGGGAGATTGTTTAAATCAAGGCAATTCTTCTCACAAGAAAGAAGAATGTCAGAAGACGTCAAAGCTACTATTACATCAACGCCTTCACCGTTTTCATCACCAACACTTGAGTGTTTGTTACTCATATGTAATAACACTTGAGGGGGAGATTGTTGGAATCACTCCTAAACCTTATTCAAGTGTTAGTTACTCATATGTAATAGTTAGCTTATTATGGCCTTTATGTTTGTTATTAGCCTTAGGCTTATGTAGAAGGCCCATAAGCCTAGGCCTAGCCCAATAAGGAAAGGAAGGGAACTAGGAGTGTTGCCCTAGCTTCCCTCCTATAAATACCCCTTGTAAACCTTCATTTGAAGGTTGGTTGTTCAATTTACTCTTTCACTCACTCTACGCCTAACCCTTCTTCATTTATACGTGTGTGTGTGAGTGTAGATTGTTAATCCGCCTCTCTTCTCCTCTCTATCTCTTCTCTTGATGCTTGTGTTGTAAAACTAGTGACCTAACAGAGTCTAGAGCCACGAGATTCATCAAAAGATCTCTTAGGTACACTTGACATTTCATCACTTGACGTTCAACAATAAGAATTTCAGTGGTACATTATCAAGTCCTTCACAGATCTTAGCAATCTGTCGAGAACATTTATGAGAGGTTCACATTTGTGATCCTTAGTGATTGAATGGATACTCCTGCCAGGGTCAACATCAAACAGACCACGACAGCAGAGCTTCGGCAACTTCAACTCAGTGGATTGCGCTTAGTGGTCTCAATGGTCTACAGTCGTGAGGTGATGCTCGGTGTACCTTAGCGACTCATCTAATCGTAAGTTTACTTGGTACATGTCGTGTTATCTCACTTGTGGGACTCCGATTGAAAACGGCCTTTGTAAGAATTAGAGTTGTGTTTTCACACTATGCTGTTAACACTCGAAGTTCAAACTTGTAAGTGCCGAATTAACTTATTACTAACGTTTTTATGTTTTCTTCTTATGGAAGCTCTGGGGCGGAATGATCGTGCAGATTCTTCTCATGCTCACGCCAACATCATCACTAATGGAAGTTATATCTTAAAGCAACACAACATCGAATGATTCTTCGTCAAATCAAAGAATCTACAAAGTTAAAGACTTAAAGAACTTCATCAGTACTGAATTCCAACGTCAAAAGAGCATGTGAGCATGTTGAAGAATGACGTGGAGACACTGGAGCAGCGAAGCATACCTGAGGCAGACTTGATGCAGATAACAACATACTTCTACTTTCATCACAAAGAACAATGATCAAAGAACAAAGTTAAAGATGACGTCCAAGCATAACTGTTCAAAGAAAACTATCTCGCTACACTGGGGAGATGGTTCGAATCCAGGAAATTCTTCTCACAAGAAAGAAGAATGTCAGAAGACGTCATAGCTACTATTACATCAACGCCTTCACCGTTTTTCATCACCAACACTTGAAGGGGAGATTGTTGGAATCACTCCTAAACCTTTATTCAAGTGTTAGTTACTCATATGTAATAGGTAGCTTATTATGGCCTTTATGTTTGTTTAAGGTCTAGCTTATGTAGAAGGCCCATAAGCTTAGGCCCATGTCCAATAAGGAAAAGGGAAGGAGTGGGAGTGTTGCCCTAGCTCCTTGCCTATAAATACTCTTGTATAACCCTCACTTGAGGGTTGGTTGTTCATTTTATTCACTCTCTTTACACTCTACGCCTAACCGTATTATTATGTTCGTATGTGTGTGTGTTTAACGTGTTCAACCGCCTCTATCTCTTTCATTGAAGCTTGTATTGTAAATCTAGTGACCTAACATTTGTAATTAGTCATATCTTAATATGACTCTAATCATTGTGTATGATAGTAGTTTTAGAATGTTTTAGGTTCTTAAAACCAAACACTACTTAAGTACTTGCATATTTCTAAAAATAGAAATACAACATATGACATCATGTGATGCATCATGGAAATCATTGAAAGATTTCATTAGATATTTTGTGTGGATTTGTACTCTTCATATCTTACACAATCTTACATAGATATGGTTGACTTTGGCTAGATTTTGATATCTTCTTTGTCGGACCCGGCGGCACCAAAATCCACAACGGCGGAACCCTTTTAGGGGTCAGCGGTCCGTGGATCTGCTGATGGTTTTGGCTATAAATAGCAAAGCCAACCAAGTAGTTTTTTAGTCCTTTCTATCATACTCTCATACATATCTTCTCTCTAACCTTTCTAACTCAGTTTCATATCATATTAGTGATCTCTTTTATAGCAAAGAAGATCAAGTCACATTCAAGCTTCAAACGAGAAGTTGGAAGTCTTGTTTGTTTAGTGTTGTATGATCTTGTGTTGATTCATACTTCATTGTTGTACTAAACCATCATAATCTTGTGAGTGTGAGTGGTTAGTATTTTAGTCCTCAAAATACATTGTGTGTGGGAGTGGTTGTACCCTTGGAAAGAACTCGACATCTAGCTTAGTGTCGGAAATAGTGTAAGCGAAGTGTAAAGGTTTTCTCCGCCGGTGAAAGGAGCTTGTTGATTAGTGTCCTTGTAGACCGAACCACTATAAACAACTTGTTGTGGTTTGATCATTTCTTTCCTTATTTACTCTTTACATATTGCTTGCATATTTCATTAACATATCTAAGATCAATATCAATTGATCTTTCAATAAGTTTCAAAACAAAGTTTTAATTGGTAAACTATTCAACCCCCATTCTAGTTTTCTACAGTCTTTTTATATGCGAGAATAATGATGTCAAAAGAAAGCTACGGGAAACCCAAGAAAACACATACAACTAACACATATACACTCAGAGTGTTGTAAAACGAATTCAGTAAACGGGTAAGTAAACACATATAACTATACTTATCACCACCGTTGTGCGCGGGTATCCAACTAGTATACATAATGAACCTACCGAAGGATACAAAAATTATAAACATAGCACATTAACACCCAGGAATACAAATGTCAAACAAGTCACCCGAACATGAAACTCTTATGACGGGCTTCTTAGAGCATTCCCAACAATAACACAATAACATCAATAACACCGTCCACGTGAGCGCCACATCAGCTTTAACATTTCACCTTAACATCCCCAAAAAACACCCACAACAATAACATCCCAAGTTAAACTTTAACATCCCAAAAAAACACCCTTTAATGGGCATTGCCCAAATAACGCCTCCCCCATTTTCCCTTCTTAACGCCGTGACTCCAATGGGAATAACGGCTTCAACGCCGTTAAAGCACTTATAACGCCATTATGGCGTGTTCAATGGGAATGCTCTTACCCGAACGAAATATAAAGTGATATAATTATAGCTACCGCAAATAATGATTGACTAAATAAACAATTTTTTTTCCGTAGGTTTTTGGTCTAGTTGTATACATAAGAATGTGAATACTTTATAACAAAGTTGTTGCAGGTTCAAGTCCCAGAGACACGATTTTCAATTCGTGTCCACTTTAATACAACATCGTAGTTCACTCGATAGATTTTAGGGGTGTTTGTTGAAGCTTATATATGAGCTTATGAGCTTATTTGATTTCAGCTTATATTACATAAGCCCCAAATTTTCATCTTATTTTGAAACTTATAGATTTATATAAGCTTTTTGTATCATAATAATGTTATATAAATCCATAAGTCTCAAAATAAGCTAGAAATTTGAGATTTATAGAATATAAGCCGAAATCATATAAGCTTAAAAGCCCATGTATAAAATATTAAAATGTTTTAAGTTAGATTACTATATCAAATTTTTTTCATTACTGTTCATTCATGTTGTTAGTTTGAGTCTAGTTACACATATCGGTCACCAACAAGCCCAAGCCCATTTTTATTTTTGTCTACATTAATTACACAAATAAGCTTATTTTGTAACGAGTGAACACTGACACGAAAAAACTGAGCATTAAGGAACCTTAAATTCTTTTTTTAGAGTTAAACTGATCATGAACACGAACATGCTACAAGCTTTCGTTTACGTTCCAACAGTTTATTAATTATTCTAGCTCCAATGACAAAACCATGTTAAATGAATTTATTAAATAGTAAAAAAGCCTTTAGAAAAGTTTACATATTATGAAACAGCAAGAGTTCGAATCGAGATGTACTATCTCCCAAGTACGAAGGAAATGGACAAACACGATGTGGAAAAATTAATTTCTTCTCCTCTTTAAACAATTACATATAGATCTCTTAACCCATCGAATGACTGAGATTAGAAATCTTAGTGGTCAGAAATGTGAGTAGAAATACTCTTTATATTCATCAGTGTTCCTTTTACGATTACCATTAGAAGTTGCAACCTTACTCTTGTGCCTTGTGGGTTGAGACGTGTCATGGCCCTAGTCTACAACACGTAGCGTGAACTTCTTTGCATCTCAGAATGGGTCATAAGTAAGTTTCTACTTGTTTTCACTATCAACTCTTTATTATGTGGCCCTTGTTTATATGATGTGTCGATGTGATGGACTGTCATGGAAGAGAAAACAAGAACATGACCCACAAAAGTTGGAGGATGGAGATAAATGTAACAGGTACTTTTATGTGAGAACTTACTCCAAGCCAGGGGAGAAAAAATTAGAGCAAAAAATTAGCGTCATGTTAAGATAACAAAAATTGTATAAATTAAAACTCAACGGTTATGTCATTAGGAATTTCTTACAGTTAGTTAAAGGTCCCCGCAAGTTAAGTTCTCCAACTTGAGTAGTATTATGTAGTGTTTTAATCCTACCACCGGTTTATTACTCTGATGGATGGATCCATCTGATAATGGTAAATGTCGTCATGACCCTCACTATGCTACCACATGTGTGATTTTTATCAACAAATAACAATTCTAAGAATTAAATGCCTGCAAACCTACTCATTTGGCAATATGTTGTTACTGGGTCCTCCATCTGCTAGCCCAAACTTGTAGATATGTTATGAATTAAACACTAAGAACCCTACAGCTTTAAATTACCTTGTAAAGACCACTTCACACTTGCAGAACTTATTCATTATTCTGTGCAAATGTATCATGTATATCGACAAATGTTTGTATAAATGTGGATATAATCGTATACATACATAAACTGATAAACATTCACGTATAAGTGTATGCATAGGTGTGATAGTGTGTGCCCGCATATGTAATCGTGGGAGTGGGGACCCATATGGATCACTTTTGCTTGTTAAATACCATGCCACACGCAAAAACGTAAAAGGGATGGGTCTATTGGAATGGGGGAACAAGCAACTTGACCGGAGGGGACCATCCTCCTGAGTGCATCTAAAGGTGGTAAAATGGCCGGACAGACGGGTTGGGTTAGAGGTCAAAAGGGCTCGGGTCAGAACGGGTAACTTTAGTGTGCCGATCAAAATGGGTCGAGTTTGACCAACCCACAAGCACTTTTTCGAATTTTGTAAATATTTAGTCTACTTAATAGATTTAAGAAAACTAAATAATAAAATAATCATTATGTATCTAAATAAAATGCTTTAGGTAAGGTATTACATATGGCAATTCTTAACCCATTCGTGCGTTTCAATTTTTGCTGATTCATTATCTCTAGCCCGTTTTACCGGTTATTAATCAAGTATAACTCACGTTAACTTTTTTCCCTGAAGTGCTTAAAAATTGCCACATATAGATGGACTTATATAGGATTGTTACATCTGAGATGGTGTTTCGACAAGCATCACTCATTTGTAATTCGAATTTAGATGCTTCTAACACATGTAAGTTTCTTCTTTATGAAGTCATAACTGGTAACAAAAGTAATGTTCCAAACTTAAGGAAGAAGAATCACGGCTCACGAGTGTAAAATGCTTCTATTCAAGAATTTTTCGAACTCCCATACATATACTCAGGCATCAATGCCTTAACAAAAGCAGCAAAAACCCTTTGTCTTTAGAAGCTTTTGGTTCCATGCATGGGAAAAAGCCTTGTCTTTATGAGATTCTAAAGTGTTATCTCTACAAAAATATGTTATTCCTGTTTACTCTGTTCGTTCGTGCACTCTTTTTTCCTTTCTATCTATTGCTTCATTTGGATACTCATTGTTAAATTTGCTTTTCAAATATTTTGCTTTAAGATTCTTATTCTTTCTTTTATCACTTAGGATGTAACAGTTGGAGTTCATGAAATCTGATAAAAGGGTGTCGGGTCTAGTATATGTGGTGTGAAAAAGGGACGAAAATATAGCTGCGGGGTCCTTGACTCCTTGTTACTTAATGTGATGAGATACAAATATGGTTCACATAAAATGGTGAACATGTAGTCATGATGCACGAAAAAGGTTCAGCTGACTTTGCAAAGTCAAATGAATGAATTTTCAGATCCATAACTGATATGAATTTAGAAACATTTGGAGAAGATATATTGATGGTCACATGAGATACAAGAATTCCAGGATCAAATTTGATTCTATATCTAATTGAAATCCATGTAAACTTTTAGTTTGAAAAATACCCGGTTTGAATTAAAAAAGTCAAACACGCCATAAATCAAGAGGTTATCTTGGAAGGGCATACATAAAAATTTATGATTTGATAAAGATCATCTCATGCATATCTAAATAAAAATAGCTTCAAAAGTTGACAGAACCTTCATCTTTTTGATGATTCATGCTGCCAATTAAGTTAATTTAGGCTCTTTGCGTGCTCATTTTTTATCATCCAGGGAACAAACGAGTTGCAGGTCTTGTTTATTACATGCAAACTGAGAGCAAGAAATCATTTCAAACAAAGTTGCATCAGAGATTTGGTACTTGGTTTGCAACGATTCCAAGTACAGACACACCCCACGCATGTGCGTACACTTACAACTTTTGTTCATCCAAATCTAACCAAAATTTCTTGTGAAACATATGTACTTCCATGTTATGTGATTTTCAAGAGTAAAAACATTGTTCATGTTATGTCATTCTCAAAATAAACTTTAATCACATTTTCTCAAACAACTTGTATGTAATAATAATGTACTTTATCAGCTTTCCCACTTTGAGAAAACACAAGCTTAAACGCGATACATTGACACATTACACATCTTTAAATAATGAATCGTTCAATAAATGTATCAACCAAGCTTTACACTATCTAGTGGTCGATCTCACACGATTTCTGCTCACATTTATAAGCCAGACAGCCAGTTAACTTTGTTCCCTTACTTTATCTTTCGTCGTCATATTGCACCTATCTTTTTAAAATCATATCATCTTGTCAAAATCTTGATACAGTTTGATGTGTCTGAATATGCTAATCTACGCCAATGACATTTTGATATATACCGAAAACTAAAACTAACCCATTTTGTTAAACTGATCAAACAATTATTCTGACAAATGACTAGATCTCCTTACCCATGCCACCAAGATCAATATTCTAATGTAAAAATTGATTTAATCCATGTCCTGTCCATACATGCTAACACACCACTGATATGACATTTTATCCTCACAAATACCATTTTTGGCAATGATAAAGAAAGCCATATCCTTAAACCAAACCAAGTTAAAACATCATTATAATGCTATGTCACATCTAAAGAAACGTATCTAACGTCACGTCGTGTGCATCTCCATCTTCCACCAAACTTTGGACGGAATGACAATATGACCCTAAATCACACCACACTTACGACATCGTTCAAAACAACACCATACCAACATTGTCATAATAAAAAGAAAATTTATTTTAACAAATGACTATAACTAGATATGTTACTTGACTTGCACAAGCCAAAGTGTAAACATAATTCCACCTAAATTTTCAGAAATATGAAAGAACTGATTATGTGGTTGATTGAATATATGTGCATGACAATGGAGTATCTTTTGTTTGACTCAAATAGAAAAGGCAAATAACAGGCTTCTTTTTTTCTGCTAGCTGTTTGGCAAAACACACATGGAGGGTCCATCCTTTTGATTGCAATACACCCATTGGGCTCTTCTTTTGTGGGTTCCATTTTGAAGGGTAAAAATGACTTTTGCATGCTTTGGGCTTCTTTTGATGTCATTTTTTTCTTGTCACTTTCCATTTTGCCTTTTGTTCTTATGCTTTTGATATTTTGCTAGTGACCATAATACCCCTTGGAGGCCTACATTGTTGAATTAGTAGTGCAAAGTTCTTGCTATCACTTTCATATCTTGTAAAATCTGTAATTTTTTTTTTGTGGAAATTGATATGAAGACTTAAACATTCTGTTCTGTTTTGTTTTGTTTGGTTAGTGTTGTTATTTTCTGATTGTTTCAAGAATAGTTTTATCCTTCTATTATTGTGTTGTGAGCACACATATATACACAAACATGCACATTATGGTCTCGCGAGCAATTGATTCGGATCTTGATATGTAAAAAGGCTAAATGCGAACCAACCTATAAACCACATTTCATAATCCACATACACATTAGTTACCGACTAGCGTTAATAGCTTAAGATTTTCTATCCCTCATGATTCGAACTAAAGTCACATATATAAGATATCATTTATAATACGAGGTAAGTTTGTTCGTGACCTTCCTTATATTATTTGGATAACACTTCGATAGTATAATACGATTGGTTTACAAGTTTTATCCACACAAATATCCTACTTCATCGAAAAATATCAAAAGATAGAAAATGATGTCCAATGAATACAAGTTTTTAAGACTTACGAGTCTCCTAACGTCTAATTTAACAAAAATAAACTCATATTGACATCAACTAACTGTGGAAATGACATCTAGTTTAGCAAAAATATTTATGCCCATCATAAGTTTGATGGAATGTTTAAATTAGTGAATGAATGGATTTATAGTATACCAAATGGATTAATGAAAACAATATACTCTCTCCGTCCCATATTGACCGTCCACTTTGAATTTTCAAAGTCTTTTATTTCAAACTTTGACCTTATATATTTTTAATTGTGTTATATAATACTTGATGTAAAATATATGAATAGATTGAGTTTTAAATGTATTTTTTATTGGTATAATTTTTATTAAATATTATATAACACAAATAAAAATATTTAAGGTCAAAGTTAAGAAAGAAATACTTAAAAAGTCAAAACATGACAATTAATATGGGACGGAGGTAGTAGTTATTTCTATAGAATTCTTTGTTATATTATGTGATTTGGGTTAGAATTCTATATTACATATAATTTTTAACTTGAAACTCTAGCAAAATAGTGATTGAAATTGTAATTGTTCTTACAAGTGACCATTTTCTTGTTTTACCATTTAATTTCTGGCTTTATTTACAATGCACATTATTTAACTACTACTCTGTTACTATTGTCATTATGTTTCTATAATTTTAGACTATATCAAGGTTATAAATAACGAGTTTTTAACTTCTTGCAGATATTTCAAGGTTGAGCCAGTTTAGAGCGGGCCCAATGTTAACGCCCCAACGGCGTTAACCCCCCAAACAACGCTCGTTATTGCGTTACACCCTTGGAAGTGCACTCTTTTCACGCCGTTAGTCCCTGGGCGTTACCAGGGTAACGCGCGTTATAGGTTAGAAAAAAAAAATCATTTCACCCCCTAAACCGTTTCAAATAAATTTTTACTTACACCCCCTCAACCTATTCAAATTCAAATTTAAATTATCTTGGTCATTGGGCGGGATAAATTCAAATTCAAATTTGAAATTTATAAATCAAATATGAGCGGGATTTATTCAATTTCAAAATCAAGTCTGCCTATATATACAACTCTACCAGAGTTGTTTAGAACACACAACACACACAAGTTACATACACAACTCTACCACAAAAAATGTCTCGCAAAGATTTTTTCGCAATTCTCAAGTCCAGAAAAGTTGCCGGAACCAGACTTTCCAACTCTACCAGAACCGAAGTTTACTCAACACCATCGGAAAATGTCTTTCGGTTGGTTTTGAAACATCCCGTACCTCCCAATTGTTCCTACTCCACCGTGAGCAGTCCACAGGTGGATTTTCAAAACCACCCCCAGGGGGTTAAGTGAGGCTTCCTCCGGCAATTAGAATAAGATGAAGAAAATTGTTAGGGAGATTGTGGAAGAGCAGCACGTGAAGAGGTTGCTGCGTGAGCAAGAAACACGGGAGCTCGAGTACCTCCAAGACAACTATTTCGACATAATGGAGAGTCGATACTTTAATGGGGAGTTTTATTCTCCGCCAACCAGTTCTGATGGTTGGGACTCAGATGATTCGTTTTTTTAAGTTTTAGTAGTTTTATTTTCGTCAGTATGCGTTGTACCTTTAATTTTTAATGTAATTCGTGTTTAACGTTTAATGTACTTGGTGTTTTAATGTTAAATGTTATATGTGTTTTAATAAATGAAGTGTTTGTTTTAGTTTAGGGGTTGAAATTGAAAATATGAAATGTTATTGATGTTATTGGGATGTTATGGTTGCAGCCTTGCAGGTGTTTTTTGGGGATGTTAATGTTAAATGTTAAAGCTGATGTGACGCTGACGTGGACGGTGTTATTGGTGTTATAATGTTATGAATGAGAACGGTCTTACAAACTTAGAAATTAACATATTATTACATGCCACAAACAGAACAAACTAGAAAGAGCAAATGGGACCATGCGAATTTATTTTTCCATCCACCATATCTTCTTGTTTCATGTTATTAGAATTTTATCTTTTTCATGATTGAGGAGTATTATTTGTCAAAATGTAAGAATATATTATACAAGCTAAGCAATAAACAATAGTATTAAATTGTGGTAAAATGATCAGTTTATTTGTATTGATGTTGATATTTGTATAAATAACTATGAAACAAAAATCTCAAAGAATGAAATATGTGTGGATTTGTTTGGGGTTGTACGTGTGACACATTTGATGCCATTCGAAACATGTTTTTTCTCATAAAAAGCTTCTTGAAAGATTCAGTGTACAATTCGACCAAATCATATAAACCAAAAACAAAACTAAACATTAAACAAAAAGGTAAACACCATTTATAAACCATTTATTTTTTCTCGTATCTCATTGTGCATACTCTATCTGATAAAATATCATTATGAACTACCGAACTTGTTGATAGCCGGTTATTTCCAAGTCATTTTTTTTATAGTTATTGGCGGGAATTTGGACGGGTTATTTTGACCGGTGCTATTTCCCCTTTCATAACCACAATTCATCCCCTTTTTGGACGGGTAAACACAATTCGATTACTGTAACAGATCCATTAGAAGAAAAACAAATCCATTAGGCTGATTCATCCTCTTTTTTTTTATACATTCGTTATTTTCCTTTAGAAGAAGAACAATGGCAGATAAAAATTAGAGCAAAGTCGAGTTAACTGATGATATGTTAGATTATATGTATGTTGAATATGGGAAGAACTGGAAAGAAAGCGATGAAATTCCTGATGAGATGTTCAACGACTTATGAAATTATGCTATGATGAAAGGTTAGCCCATTACTTCATTGTTCTAGTGTAGAAGTAAAATTTGCCCTTTTGATTTGATTTATTCACAAATGGCCTTAATCACTTAATTTGCCCTTTCGTTGTTCACCGGCCCCGATCATTTCACGGTAATCACAAATGGCCCCAATGACTTGTTTCAAAACCTTGAAGATGTGTTTGGTAAGGCAAAAAAGACAAAGGAGGCAAAGCATACAAAGCAGAAATTGACTCTGAATATAGGTATGAATTTTATTTTTTTTGTGAAATGGTCAAGTGTATTATAATTCAGAAATAATCAGCTTACAACATTCAACAGACTCAAATGGACATGCCCATTTAGTCTATCAAATACAGAAAAAAACTATACAGAGCTACACTAAAAAACAAAGCTGAAACAAGATATCATTCTTCTAGGCTAGAACATATTTTGAAGAATGAACTAGATCTAGGAAACCATGGAGAAACCTCTCTTCTTGACTACATTTCCCACATGGAAACAGCATGCCTAATGACACCAGTAACCCATACTCATGACATTAGAGGAACTTGCAGAGGGCATCATCAAGAAAAAGAGTAAAACTCTTGTCCCATTTAGGGTCTTCGACATAGAGCTACATTTCCATATGAATTGCATCACTCAGGTTGGCACTGTACCATACTAGAGCAGGGAACCTACTTTATGACCTTAAGGGTAGCCTTTGACTACACAGTTATCCATTCACAAGCATAATGACTAATCCAACATCCATTATCTTGAAAACTGGGCTGGTGTAGAAAGGTTCTTAAAGACAAGATAAAATGCCATCTACAAATCCAAATACTACCAAAAACTACATACATAACTACTGGGTCCCTGCTCGCACGCTCATGGAAACCATGAATAATATGAACAACACTTTGAGCAAATGACAAAAACTGATGAACATTAACAATGAGGTTGGGTTTGCTTGAGAATGACTCATACACGCTAATAACACCATTTGTACTTTTCAACTTTATAAATCTTATTAGAAACGAATCAAGGATTTACAAGGGATAGCTTACGGAGGACTCCCGATTTATGACAGATTACTCTCCAAAATCAAACAACAAGAGGCAGCTAGCTTTGCTATATTGTTCTTAGGAGAGAAGGATCCTAACTATAATACTTTGTATTATTTTATAAGTTTGAATCGCTACTTAGCTCGGTTACAAGCTTAGGTTTAAATAGAGAGGGAAACAGTGGATGCACATGGGTACGTAGTAACTTGCCAACTTGCTATAGATAGGCACGTGCCTAGTAGGCTAGCTTTGAGCGTACTTTAAGTTTACCTGATTTGACAACTTATAGTCCCAATGCTTACTTTCTTATATATCGATAAGTACTTGAACTTATCTTCTTCAAGAAGTTTCCCGCCCATACATTCAGAGGTTGAGGTTGTTAAAACTGGATTAAGTCTTCAGAGTCAGAGAAGCATTTGTCAGATATCAGTGACTCTAGTGTTGCTTGTAGCTCCTTGTATATCACTCCCTGACACCACATCAGTTTATGAAGCGTTTTCTACCGCTGGTCTTTGACGTCCCTGAAGCTAGAAAGTTGGTTGAGCTTTATACAACACTCACTGATTTTATCAGTGAGTGACACCTTCTGAATAATAATCAGGGAGACATGTTCTCTGATAACTATCAGGGAGTATCTTACTTCTGATAACTATTAGGTTCATATTTATAGTTATAAAGTGACATGCTCTTTGATCTTTATCAGATACTTTTATGCTCACTGGCCTTCAGAGGTTGTATTAGGCTATTTTATGTTTAAATACTTGTCAGAGACAATTGGGTCAAATTTCAGACCCAACAATCTCCCCTATTTAAATATACAAATAGACTAATCAAAATCAGTAATAAATGAGCATAACATCTTCTTCTTACTTACTGAATTACAATAAGGAAAAATAAAAATAATCAGTTATAGTATGATTCCTTATTGTTGTCGAACATGACACATAACCTTAGATCTTGAACTTCTTTAGTCAGAGATCCTGAGTCTCTGGTGGTTCGACTTTCTTATTTAATAGGATATTCTAAGTAAATCAGATACAATTGGCCAGCTTTTCTCAGCCAACAGTCTCCTACCGTTAGAATATTGGAATAGCCTATATTAATTAGGTGTAAGTGAGCATAATTGCTTCATCTTACAACTAAAATACAACAAAGAATAAGAATAAAGATAATATAGCTCGATTCCTTGTTGCTAGTGTCTTCAGGTGAAGTTACTGAAAGATCAGGGACTGACTTGTTTACTGACCACTCCCTGATGCATTTGATCCACCTTCCCTGAAGACATCACCTCTTCCCCTGATTTTCCCCTCTTCATTTTACTTCTAATGCTCCAATCAGCAATAATGTCTGAAGCTTCTTTATCCCTCTTAGTAGCTCCTAATAGTAACCATAACAACACTTATAGCTTGCGTGTCTTAAAACACATATTTTACCACCATTTGTTCATATTTCTCAAGATGAAAATATTTACTCATGACGAGTTGTCCTAATGAACTTTGTTTTTGAATAGTGGTACTTGCAAGGAAGTTATACTTTGAGGTGTGGTTGAATGGGCTGGAAAAGAAGCATTTGGATCTTTTTGCTACACGAAAAGAGTGTGGAGGTACTTAGTTGTATAGATAGGAAGTGAGATGAAGGAATGAGGAAAACATGTTTGGTGGGAGTTTATTGAGGATCGAGTTTGAATGTTATTTGCCGACATTTAAAACCCGTTTTGTATTAATAGAGGTCAATCAAGAACGAATATGGATTAATAAAAACCCACCCACTCTAAAAACCTCTTGTTGGGTCCTTGCTCGCACGCTCATGCAAACCATGAATGATATGAACAAATGTTTGAGCAAATGACGAAAACTGATGAACATTAACAATGAAGTTGGGTTTACTTGAGAACGGCTCATACATGCTAATAACACCATTTGTACTTTTAAAATTTATAATCTTATTAGAAATGAATCAAGATTTACAAAGGATAGCTTACGAAGGACTATCCCGGTTGATGACATATTACTCTTCAAAATCAAACAACAAGAGGCAGCCAGCTTTGCTTTGTTTTTACTAGGAGAGGAGGATCCTAACTATAATACTTTTTATTATTTCCTAAGTTTGAATTGCTACTTAGCTCGGTTACAACCTTAGGTTTAAATAGAAAGGGAAACAGTGGATGCACATGGGTACATAGTAACTTGCCAACTTACTATAGATAGGCACGTGCCTAGTAGGCTAGCTTTGAGCATACTTTAAGTTTACCTGATTTGACAACTTATAGTCCCAATGCTTACTTTCTCGTATATCGATAAGTACTTGAACTTATCTTCTTCAAGAAGTTTCTCGCCCATACATTCAAAGGTCGAGGTTGTTAAAACTGGATTAAGTCTTCAGAGTTAGAGAAATATTTGTCAGATATCAGTGACCCTAGTGTTGCTTGTAGCTCCTTGTACATAACTCCATGACACCGCATCAGTTTGTAAAGCGTTTTCTTCAGCTGGTCTTTGACGTCCCTGAAGCTAGAAAGTTAATTGAGCTTTATACAACACTCACTGATTTTATCAGTGAGTAACACCTTCTGAATAATAATCAGAGAGACATGTTCTCTGATAACTATCAAGAAGTATCTCACTTCTGATAACTATCAAGTTCATATTGATAGTTATGAAGTGACATCCTCTCTGATCTTTATCAGAGACTTTTATGTTCACTGACCTTCAGAGGGTATATTATACTATTTTATGTTTTAAATACTTGTTAGAGACAATTGGGTCGAATTTTAGGCCCAACAAGAACTCCAGTCAATAGCTTAAATATTGAGACCCTTTAACACAAGGTATGCATTTTGTTGATTTGTCCATTTGTTGTTGATTTGCCCTTCTGTTGTTGCCATAGTGACTGCATTTTAGGTTAGTGTATTATTTGCAGACTGCATTTATGGGTTGTTTGGAAGTGTATTATATATGTGCATCTAACCTGTCTTAACCTATTAACTTGTAGATGATAAGGGAAATACAACATATATATTTCAATATTTGCAGAAGTGATTGAAATGTCCAATGATGAAGATGTTTCTAGTGTTGAAGGTGTTTTTGGTGATGAAGATTTTATCTTATTGAGTGATGTTAAATTTCCAGTCACTGATGTTAATATGATGTTTAAAGAGAGACCCAAAAGATCCAGAGCTCCCAAAAGAGAAGTTGCTTCCACTTCCAATGCACAAGCTGATGTTAAATCTTACAATTCACAAGTTGCTTCAACTTCAACTAAAAAAGGGTACAAGTAAATAGCCATGACGGGATGCATAATTGGTTTAAGAGCTCCTAATGCTCCGGAAGTAGGATCCACAAGCAGAAAGAGGAAGTCCAAAAAACCTTGATTAAGGCTTGGTGTAGCGGTAAACTCCCACCACCTCCCTCTAAACGCCAAATCAATTTTTCAGCACATTACCTAACCCATCACCTGACAATTGTAGTGATGACCACCAAACCAAATATATAAAAATATCTTATTGTAGATAAACATACCTTACACATGCTCTAGAAAAAAGGATGAACCACCTTACCAACCCCAAATCCCACCATCGCGTACGGTAAGACAACCATAATAGCTCACCGCGCGTGAAGGATGCCTACCATAGGCGATGAAGCCTTGCATAATACTAGATCTAAAAAAATAAAAGAAGAAAAAGGAAAACCTTTTAAGATAAACTCTCTGCTTTCTTTTTCTGATTTTTTAACTCCACTTTACTCTTCTTTTAAACAAAGAAAAAAAATCGACAAAAACAAATAAAAAAATCGACATAATAGCTCACTCACACCCTCACTCATTTCTTCTCTTTCTAAACTAAAACCACCAAACTCACCTTCAAAAAAAGAAACAAAGAAACATTTTCCGATGGGTTGCACAGCTTCAAAGCTAGGCAACGAAGACACCGTCCGCCGTTGCAAAGACCGCCGTCGTCTAATGAAAGAAGCCGTCTACGCCCGCCACCACCTCGCCGCTGCCCACTCCGACTATCTCCGATCACTAAAAATCACCGGATCCGCCTTATCCACTTTCGCCGCCGGTGAACCTCTCTCCGTCGCCGACCAAACCCCCGCCGTCCTCCTCCCTACTCCCTCCACCACCACCACACCTTCTTCCAAACCACCACCTCCACCACCACCACGACCGCGATCTCCGTCGGTTACGTCATCTAAACTACCACCTATACTTTCAGCTGCACCTTCTCGAACCACCTCCCTTAATAACAAACAGTTTCAAAAGAAAACGAAACCGAAAGTGAAGCTGCCGCATATTTTATCTGAGTCCAGCGAAACGTCTTCGCCTCCTCCTCCTTCGCAATATAATACTAATCTCAATTTTACATATAATGCGGAAACTAATTATGTTTCCACACCTTCTCAAGCTTCCAGTGTTTGGAACTGGGAGAATTTTTATCCTCCTTCTCCCCCTGATTCGGATTATTTTAATAATAAAAACAAGCCATATTCTCAACCTTTCGAATCCGAAGACGATAAGTCTTCCATTTATTCTAATTACACTTATGATGATAAAAAGAAGACGTTTACTCAAGATGAGTATGATGATAAGTCGTCTGTTTATTCGAATTATTCTCAGAGGAATAATTTAAATAAAGACGAGCTGAATAAGGCGTCTTCTGTTTATTCGAATTATTCACATTCAGATAATGTGAATAATTTGAAAAAAGACGACTTAAAGAAGCCGTCTTCTGTTTATTCGAATTATTCACATAAAAATAATGTGAATAATTCGAAAGTTTTTGAAGAGGAGAGAGAAGAGGTACAATGTAGTGAATGGGGGGACCACTACAGTACAACAAGTTCGACTTCTAATGAAGATGAGATGGAACATGATGATGATGATGATTTGGATTCGAGATCTGAGTTGGAATCTCGGTCTGGTTTTGGATCTTCGGTTCATAATGAATCTGTTGGTGCTGGTCCACCGCCTCCGCCTTCGGTTTTCGGGGCGAAGACGAAGTATTCGGAGGCGGGGAGCTCGTCGAGCTGGAAGACGGGAGGGTATGATGATAATAATGATATGAGGATGGTGATTAGGCATAGGGATTTGGTGGAGATTGTGGGGTCGATTAAGGAGTATTTTGATAAGGCCGCTGATGCGGGTGAGCAGGTTTCGGAGATGCTTGAGACTGGTAGGGCTCAGCTCGACCGCAGTTTCCGGCAGTTGAAAAGTAAGGTTTTGCCCCAGTTTTTATCTTGGGTTAATTACATGTTTTACCATTACAATACTTATGGTAGTAACTTAGTTGCATTTGTTACCAATTATAGTATCAAGGGTATAAAAAACTTTACTATTATCCAGTAAAAAATGAAAGTAGATTGATATGATTAGTAAGAAAAAGTTATTTTTGTTGGATTGGTAACAAAATGTGAGTAGTTGCTAGTACATTTTGCTAGTACATTTGTGCTGATTCTGTGGTAAAGTACTATAATCAGTCAAATGTAAATATTTTACATATGGTGACAATTAAGAAGGAAGAAAAAACATTTTGGTGCGATTTGTAATTTTTTCTGAACTCTTGATTAATTTTGAATTGCAGAAACCGTGTATCACTCAAGTGGAGTGCTGAGTAATTTGAGCTCAAGCTGGACATCGAAGCCACCATTGGCGGTTAAGTACCGGTTTGAACCAAGTTCGATTGGTGGTGAACCGGGAGGCTCAAAGAGTCTATGTTCAACTCTAGAGCGGCTACTGGCTTGGGAAATGAAGCTGTACCAAGAAGTGAAGGTAACATAAAATTACTATATTGACCATCAATTATTTGCTCTTAACAAATATGTGATAAACACAAAGGCTATCAGACAGAAAAGGTTATTTTAACATGATTAAGAAATTGATTTTCCTATTTTTATGGCACCTTTTTCCAATATTTTCAAACAAAAGTGGAATGGTGAAAAAAAAGTTGCCTTTGATGATGGTGTTAATCTTTAGGGGTCAATAATAACACATAGAGTTTGACCATCTTTTTTCACCACTGTGGGTGACATTGGTGAAAGTGTGAAACCACTGCATTGGAATAGTTTTAGCCATTGTGTAATAAAAAAGCTTATCTTGAAAGTTCATTATTTTTTTAAAGTTTTACTTTGATCTAGATTTAGATAAAATGTTCCTTTTAAGTTGTAATTTATAGCTTTGTGCCTTATATAATGAGTTGGATTTTAGCGTTTTGATTATCCCATTTTCTAAGGTTCATGTCATTTGGACGAAAAGCGCCATGTAAAGAGGCATGTTGCATCAAGCACTAGTTAGATAAGAAGATATCATATGAACAAAAAGATGGCATCTTTATAAAGTTATGGTTTTATCTAGATCATACTTTGTGACTTTGTGTAATGGCCAAAATGCCCTTGGTAGTCTTATCTGAGTACCATGTATGACTCATTGAGCCATGGGAAAGGTTATTTAAAAAAGTTTATATTTTTCCAAAAACTTTTTTTTTAGTTAAATGACCAATTTGCCCCTGGATATTTTAGCTGGTAGTCTGTCCATGGCTATATAAAATGGTTTCTTGATGGATCTCTTTTCTCTTTTAGTTTTTTATTGTTGGGTAATGAGTAATGACCAAAATTTTCACATGTGATTGGAAATATTAACAAAAATAGACTAGAAAAGAAAGAATGTGATTAAATGACCAAACTGCCCCTGTACTATGTATGTAGTAACAGGGAGTCTGAACATGTATGACAACCTGGAGCAATCTTTGTCTGTCATCAAATTTGGAAAAGAAGAGTAGTGGGGGCTATGTCTGCCTGCCAGCTGTCTAAAAAAACAAAGTAATTTTTGGTTTTACATGCCTAGCAGGCAACAACAATTTTACCTGCTAAAATGAAATACCTTGTTCTTATTTTTTGCAGACCTCTGTATTAAACCATGAATCTGAAATGATTGATATGTCAACTTCACCATGTCCTTTGTCTTCTTTTGGGATTTCCATGAAATTTGCAACATTATAAAAAATATATATATTGTAAGATAAGATTCTGTCATATGGAGAGTGTTTTGGATTTCTTATTAGTATAATAAGATTCTCAACTGCTTATGTGTCTCTTAGTTGCCAAACAAACAACCGTTGTTCTTTGTTAACTTTAGGTAAAAACGTAAAAAAGAAAATCAGTAGTAACTGTGTTGCTCCTGTTTGGTTGATGTAAGTCAAGAAGATATGATTGTTAGTTATACTAAGAATTTAACTTAAAAATGAGTAACTAATATACTTGTTGATTTGACTAAACTGTTTAGGCAAGAGAAGGAGTTAAGATCGAGCATGAGAGGAAGTTATCTGCACTACAGAGTCAGGAGTACAAAGGGGAAGATGAAAGTAAATTGAACAAAACAAAGGCGTCGATAAAGAAACTGCAGTCTCTGATACTAGTTACATCTCAAGCTGTCTCGACAACTTCTACTGCTATTGTTGGGCTACGAGATGCTGACCTTGTCCCGCAGCTTGTTGAACTTTGTCATGGGTAAGTAATTTCTTCTGTACGAATCTGAGTTATCTGTATCTGTATTCATGTGTTTGTTATTACTCGTATGCTTAGAACATTTACTCTTAAGGGTTAGTTTGGTGAAAGTAGTCAAAATAGATAAAATGGTCATTGAACGAAAAGTAGGTTGCTGCTATTAGCTATTGTATGCAATTTACCCGTAAATAACCTTACAAGTTATCATTCCAGCTGTTTAGACATAAAGGATGCTTAGATATAAAACATGTAATTAAGAGTGTTTCTTGCAAATAATTTGCCTAGTGAGCATTTTAAAAAGACAGTGGTTACTCTTAACGCAAAATGAGACATCATAGTTTTCCTTTTTGTCAAGAAATGTTCAATTTCACAAACTAAATGTTTTTCTCAGTAAAACAATGGTTTTGTTTGCAGCAGAATAAAGTATGACACACTTTAAAGTTTCAATCACTGTACATTTGGACAATTGGGAATGTTTAAGTACAGATAATTATTGGCATGCTTATGTGTAAGAACCTTTAATAAATGCACTATATGGTTGACCAACTGTCCTGGACCAGGGTAAAATAACCTGTCTTTTCATTATGTTTTCTTTAACTGTCAAACCAACACTTCCATCAGAAAATTTTTAACTCATACCTTAACTGTATCGGGTATACACAGATAACGTTGGGTTAGAGGCCACTTATTTGTGGTTTCGTGGACCCATATCAGTGTACTACTGTCTTTTAGCAATGCTGACAATGGGTTAATTGTGTTCTCCTTTTTTACTCTGGTTTTTGATACCTATAGCTTTTGACTATGACTGCTATGAAAAATGCTCCATCCATTGAACAATACAGTTATGATTTTCTATACCAATCAAGATGCCCTTTAAATGAAGTAAGCCTAGGTGGAATCGAACTTGAGATCCCGTGCCACATTTGATTTTAGGCTGTATCCCTTAGAGTTGTGATTTTAGTGTTTAGTTTTATCAATTTTCGAACTGATTGTTTAATTATTGCAACTTGAAGTCGTAAAAATTATTTACTAATGTTTGGATGGACATATTCTACTTATGTCATGCATTATTTGAGTCCGTAATCTGATTCTGATTAATCATATCACACTACTGCGATAAAAAATCCAGATCCAACACACCTAATCAGCTATAGTTTATATGTCGCTAGAAGTTTTTAGAAAAGAGAGAGACTACTCGAATATATGAACAATGTTAACATGACATTGATGCAGGTTTATGTACATGTGGAAATCCATGAATCAATGCCATGAAGTCCAAAACCATGTTATTCAACAAGTTCGTGGTCTAGTCAACCGTTCCACCAAAGGCGAGTCAACCTCTGACCTTCACCGCCAAGCAACTCGTGACCTTGAAGCAGCCGTGTCAGCCTGGCACACAAGTTTCTGTCGTCTCATAAAATTCCAAAGGGATTTTATCAAATCCCTTCATGGATGGTTCAAACTCACTCTTATTCCCATCAACATCGAAGAAGCAGCCATCACCGGGTCACAAACGTCTGATGTTTACTTAGTCTTTGACGAGTGGAAACTAGCCCTTGACCGCATACCCGACACAGTTGCTTCTGAAGCCATTAAAAGTTTCATAAACGTTGTCCATTCGATATCTTTGAAACAAGCAGAGGAAATGAAGGTGAAAAAACGCACCGAATCAGCGTCAAAAGAACTTGAGAAAAAAGCATCATCTTTAAGAAGCATAGAGAAGAAATACTACCATTCATACTCCATGGTCGGGATTGGACTCCCGGGAAGTGGGCAGGACGACGGACATGGTTTGGATGCTCGAGACCCACTTTCTGAGAAAAAGGGTGAGCTTGTGGCATGTCAAAGATGGGTTGAGGAGGAAATGGTCAAACACTCGAAGGCAGTAGAGGTAACCAGAGCTATGACGCTAAACAATATACAAACGGGTTTACCAGGAGTTTTTCAAGCAATGACAAGCTTTTCGGGTTTGATAATGGAGTCACTTGAGGCTGTTTGCAACAAATCTTATGCCATCAAGTAGCTTTACAACCCTTGGTTCGTGAGTTCGCGGTCTCTTTTACTGTTTTTAATAGAAATTTTAGATTATATTGCATAGGAATATTATATATATTATGTTAATGTCAAGAGGAGCTATAGAATTTGAATTTTTGAAGAGGGTTTTGAATGTTATAAAATGTAGATATAAATGTGGGGAATTTTTGGCAACTTTTTTTTTTGTTGGGGGAAAGAGGAAAATGCTATAGCTCATTTGCTTTGTATCAGAACTTCACCTTTTCCATATGATACATAAGTTTGATATATATATATTTTGTATTTGTATAATCTGCTTGGTCTTTTTTGTATATTTACTTGAAAACTGAAAGCATGATTAACGGTGAAATGATATAAACATGCATAACTTTGATTTGTTGGCAGATTAAGAGTTCCGATCTAGTTTGTTGAGAGTTCATGTTGAACTATTTGTTGTTAAAAATATGTAATTGATTGTTAAGACCTATATAACCGTGTAAGTGTATCTATGGTCTTTGTATGCATACAACGAAGCTCAGGTCATTCGGCGAGCGTACAGATGGGTTATATTCTTGCAAGAACAATACATTCTTTCGGACACACGAATGTATAAATATATTGGCGTATGCAAAGGTATACTACCATATTAAACTCCTTACTGCAATATTCAGTCTGGAACCAAAATTTCACAATACTGCGATCGATGACGGTAACCCTTTGTTATTAATCCAGTATCACCGAAATGAATCAAACTGGAACTTTGTCTTTTGATTTGAATCTAAGTCGTCGTATAAACGACTTTCTTTCATTAAATAAAAGATATGGATCTAGTAACAGAGAATCGGTAATTTTCTGTCAGAACCGGAACCAAGAATCGAATCTTAGTACATCTGTTTTGATTCGGTTATATGTTTTCTCCTGATTTTTGTACATTGAACAAGTACGTTCATAGTTAATAAATACTAAATCATGAGTTCGAACAACACAACATGGGATTTGTTTATAAGATGTAGATTTTGTAGGGTTTTTATAATGTTAATTTACCCTAGATGGTTTATATTAAAATGTTTAGGGACATAGAGAAACACCTTTTGTACTTTTGCTGTCCCAAAAGGCACCTACTGCCACCACAAATAGAGGAATATGCTTAATGCTTTACTAAAAAGACTTTTTTTAATGCCTTGCTCATGATATATTGTTAATTAATTTACAAGAGTTATAATTATGCTTTTTAAAAGTTGTATCAACTCCCATTTTGTATGATTATTTAGAGGGATATATGTTATTGTTGTGTTCTTTTTAAAAGTGCTAATTTCAACTTATCTATACTACTATATAAAGCATTTAAGTTGTGAAACTCCACAAAAAATTAAAATAAGAAGAACCGTCATTAAGTGACGTGTGTCAAACTACAACTAAAAATAACAAAGGGAAGAGTTAACAAACTAAAATAAAGAACGATAATAGGGTGACGTATGACCTTGCAACTAATTAATCACTTTATTTTTAAATTTAAATATCTTTTAATTCGTTTAATTTTTTTATGATCTAATTTCATCATATTTTTTAAAATTTTGTGCTCTTTAATTCAACATCCATTTTGATATATTTTTATGAGTTTTTAAATTTTATATTTTTAGTAGGTTTATTTTATTTTGATTCAAATTTTTATAACTTTAATCTTTATTTCAATCAATAAAAACTTTATTTATCAAAATCATTTACTTTTGGGAAAGTGTTTGACGGAAAAGAGATTGTGAAGGTCTTTTTATATGCGGGAATAATGATGCCACGGGAAAGATATGGAAAACCCAAACAAACACATAGAACTAACACATATACATTTGGAGTGTTGTGAAATGAATTCACTAAGCAGGTAAGGAATTGTGAGAAGAGTTGGGTTAACAATTTATTTACTATATTTATTATATAACTATATTTATCGCCGTCACTGTGCGCGGGTATCCAACTAGTTTGTATGTAATGAGCTAATATAGATTATGTTTTTGTTGATGACAAGCTAAGCCATTTAGCCAAAACCAAAGTAAAAATACAAAAGAGAATTAGTTGATAGTCATGCAATCAAATACAATCAAATACGTGCAACTTTACTTTCTCCCCAATAGGTTATGCATTTTTACTCACGTTATAAAGGTGCCTTGGTGCTTATGGTGGCACCAAGTTCGCCATGGCTGCACTGACCTCGCGCGTTATGAGGGCATCGCCATTCAAATGGCGAGTATATTTTACTTTTCTTTTTTTGAGTGAGTAAAGTTTTGTGTTATAAGTATGTTATTGGGTAATAGCATATGTGACGACGATTATATCATACGGGATACGGCTATAGCTCAATGCACCAGCACTAATAATGAGAGTAAATTGCAAAACCATTCTTGTGGTTTGGCCATATTTTACTTAAAAAAAGAGAAGATTATACAATATACCACACAGCACAATTGTCGGGCGTGGGTTTAGTCTAATTCTGATTAGGTTAGGTTGCCTAACTTAGATCCTTACTCTTAATTAATCTCTTTTTAGCATCTAAACTACTAAGTCTTGGATCTTGAACCTAACACCCACACACCATATTGTTCCTAAAAGAAAACAAAATGCAACTTGTTCTAGATATAGTACGTATACAGTACTAGTTTTCTTTATAAAAATATCAGTTTAACTTTGTTTATTTGTCATTATTTTGATAGCCACGAGATATTGTCTACTATTAGTTAGTTATATTTCACTTTACCCTTATTCATTGGTAACTTTGCTAAGTATCACGTATTTTGGTCGATATTTATTAGAGTCGATACAAAATATTTATCGTGATATGCATAATTCAAGACAAATTTTATGAGGCATGTCAAGTACATAAATGAGGTTGACTCCATGAATATTTCAAGCTATAAATATATGTCATTTTTGCTACATTATACGATGGTTTATCAAAGATGAAATGCCCATTGGAATCATTTCACTTGTGAGGGTTGTAGGAGAGGGAAATTTTGTGTGTAGAGGTGAAAACCTTAGATGAGTTCATGAACGCTAAAATGTAGGTTTGTGCATGCTTAAGTTGCTCATGTTAAGTGTTGCATTCTAACATGATATAGCACTTATGTATTTTCTATTATAAAACTAAATCAACCCAAAAAGTAATTTACCATTCATAGGAACCAAGAAAACTTTTACGAACAGTGGAACTAGTTGGTTGCTTTCCTTCAAAAAAATGATTGATAGCAAAAAAAAAAGAAAGAAAAGCAACGTGTAAATTTTTTGTTAGTTACATCCCTCTTTAGAAATTGAAAATGGTTGCTTGTAAAACAATCAGTATGTGTTAGACTTACTTTTATTTTTTACGATATTTAAACCATAAGAGTTTAAATCCTTTCGGTCAATCATTGTCAAATATATCGCTAAGAGATATATCACTCATGAAGTCATGAGTTCCTTCATTATAAGTTGTCATAATTCAAGGCAAAACCTCTTTGAAAGGCTGTTCTCTTTTTCAAAACATATACTTCCAACTCTAACAATACTTGAAAATCCTTATATCCAAGTGACGCGCGGAAATAGCTTTTAACTAGGGCGGCAAACAATCTAAACTTTTATCAAGCAACTCGAGTGTGAGCTTGAGTTTGACTCGATCGAGTCAAAACCCGAGCCCAATAAACTAGATCGAAACACATAACTATTTAAGTTTGGGCCAACTAGTTGGCCCAAACGTATCTAACAATAACGAGCTGATCTTAAGCTTTCAATAGCTCGAGCTTGAGCTTTTCGAGCCTTCGTGTACATAAATATTTTTATGAGTAAATTACACCGTTCGTCCTTATGGTTTGCCAAAAATAAAGCCGCAAGTTCCTTCGTTTTTATTTTTGCGCTATGAGTCCTTATAATGAAGTTTGGTAACATCATTAGTCCCTGTCTCTAACGGTCGTTAGCTTTCTGCTGTGCTCCCACATGTCGTTACACGTGCGTCCATTTCTGATCGTTAGCATTTTTGCACGTTTTCGTCCGTTTTTTCACGTTTTCATCCGTTCATTCATGTTTTTGTCCGTTTTTTCATGTTTTCATTCGTTTTTGCCCGTTTTCGTCCATTTTTGCACGTTTTAACACGTTTTCGTCCGTTCTTGCATGTTTTCGCATGTTTTTGCACGTTTTTCGTCCGTTTTTGCTCGTTTTCATCCGTTTTTGCATGTTTTCATTTGTTTTTGCAAGTTTTTCTTCGTTTTTCACATTTTTGTTCATTTTTCACGTTTTCGTTCGTTTTTGCTCGTTTTCGTCCGTTTTTTCACGTTTTCGTTTGTTTTTGCATGTTTTCGTCTGTTTTTGCAAACTATCGTTCGTTTTTCTCGTTTTCATTTGTTTTTACTCGTTTACGACCGTTTTTGCGCGTTTTCGTCTGTTTTTGCGTGTTTTCGCCTGTTTTTACACGTTTTCATCCGTTTTTGCGCTTTTTCGTTTGTTTTTGCACGTTTTTATTTGTTTTTTTCACGTTTTCATCCATTTTGCCGTTTTAGATTCGTTTTGTACGTTTTATCTCGTTTTAAATGGTTTTAGCATGTTTTGTCGTTTTTGCAAGTTTTAGATTCGTTTTAGGGGTTTCGTTGTTAGTATTTTAACGCGTTTTGTACGTTTAGTTCATTTTCCGTTTTCGTCCGTTTTTGCATGTTTTTATGTAACGATTCAAACGATGTGGCATGATGCAAATACGAATGAAAGTGGGAAAGCGGGCGGCATCGCAGCAATGAAATCGTCGCGAAAACGGACAAAAATGTCTAAGAGGACAAAGCGTGCGAAAATGGGCGAAAACGTCTTAAGAAGAAAGCGTGTAAAATCGATGAAAGCGTGAAAAGCGAGCGAATATGCAAAAGCGGGCGAAACATGCAAAAGCGGACTGAAGAAATGAACAAAAATATGCAAAAAGCGGAAAGCGTGTAAGAATGGCGTGAAAAAGCGAGCGAAAACTGCAAAAGCGAGCAGCGTGCAAGCACGATAACGGCAGCGAGCAGCGTGAAAACGGCGAGCAAAACATCGCAGCGGGCGAAAGCAGTATAAATGAGGAAAAGCGTTGCAAAACAAATGAAAACATGCAAAATGGTTGAAAGCGAGCAAAAGAAGCAGCGTTGCTGGGCCAAAGCGTGCAAAACAAAGAAAACATGTAAGCGGGCGAAACATGCAAAAGCGGATGGCGATGTAAAGCGTGCAAAAAGGGCGAAAACAAGCGAGCAGCGTGCAAAAGCGGGGACGAAAACATGAATGAGCGGACAGCGTGAAAAAGCGGACAGCGTGCAAAAGCATGCTTGATCGTTAGAAATGGGCGGCATGTAGCATGTGGGAGTTAAGGAGAAAGCTAATGACCGTTAGAGATAGGGACTGATGGTGTTATCAAACTTCATTATAAGGACTCATGGCGCAAAACTAAAAACGAAGGGGCTTGTCGTGTTATTTTGAGCAAACCATAGGGACGAAGGGTGTAATTTACTCTATTTTTATTATACATTTTAGAGTAAATTACGTTAGATCTATGGTTTGTTAAATCACACCAGTCCTGTTCTTTTTGCTTTTTCACTCCTCATGGTTTCAATTATGCACACCGAGGCATCCTTATGAGTAGCTGCCGTTATCTGCTGGCTGTTAAACCCACCAGCGTGCCATAAGCGTGAGGGTAAACTTGTCTTTTATTCTTTCCTCGTTTTTATAATAAAATCTGAGTATTAAATGCCCGTCACTTCATTTCCTCCCTAGAACTCTTTTTTTGTTTCTCTCAAGTCACCAAACTTCCCCCAAATATTTTCATCTTCTACAACTAAACCCTAGTTTCAATTGGTACCTGCAATGGTGTACTCATCACCAAAGTGGGCATTACGTGAATCAAAAGAGGATGTTGATGTTTACAATGCTTACGGTAAGATTACTCTTAGTCTTTCTTGTTAAGGTTTTTTTTTTTTTTTTTTTTTTTTGTGACAATGTCATGTGATTTGTAACATGTTAATCCTGATTTGACGTATAAAACCCCTAATTTTGATCTTTCTAGTCTAAACCCTAATTTTTAGCTTTTGTTACGATTATTTTTTGATGAACCAAAGTACTGTTTTTGTGAAGATTCATTATCTTTGGTTTCTTTACACCTTCACCTGGTAGGACATATGAAAATGGTGATTTTGCTTATTTTGATTGCGTGGATATTGATATGTTTTAGGTCCATGAGCTTAATGAGATGGTTAAGAAAATAGTTCCTGCAGTAAGACAATCATGTATTACAACTTTCTTAGACACAGAAATGACTTTGGACAATGGGTTATATGCATTAGGAAATGATGATGATGTTAGAAAATTGACCAGTATGTTAGGCATGGTAATAAGATGATTGATGTTTACATAGAACATGAGTATACTAATGTACACACTTATGTAGATGTTGCTTTTAGTACACCTACAAAGAATAAGTTCTGCGATTGAAATAGATGATGATGTCCCACCTTCCATGTACAACCAAGTAAAATGAAACCTAGAAAACCGGTTTGGTGCATGTGCAAAAACTAATGTTATCTTTGGAATGAAGTTGGTGAAAGCGGTGTTAAGAATGATCTTTGGTGAAAGTAGTGAGACTAATACCACAACCCATGTCAAAAGCGAGTTTGCTAATTCCTTTTACAATGCCTCTGATCCATTTGATAGTTTAAATGATTTTGATCCTTTTTATGGGTTAGATAGTGAAGATTTTGGTGGTACAAGTGTTGGTAAGGGTAAAGGGGTGGCAATGAATGATGATGAAATAGATGGATTGGATGAAAACATAGGAGATGAAAACACGGTCTACCGTCACAAAGAAAGGTAAAGTACACAACAAGTGATGGGGGGTTAAAAAGGGAAGAGCAACAAGTGATGGGGGTTAAAAAAGGGAAGGCTCTTTGCTGTGATGGAAATGCAAAGAAAGGGAAAGGCTCTGCAACTTATGCATCAAAGAAAGGAATTGGCCAAAAAAGATCAAAAAGGAGAAAAGCTTGTGTTAGGCTAGTTTCATCATTAATAATTGTTGATATCTTAAACTTTTTCCTTTTAAGTGTTGATGTTATGTTACTACTTTTAAGACTTGCACTTGATGTGCACTTGGTAGTCTAAGCCTTGCTTTTGTATTGGTATGGTACTTTTAAGACTTGCAGTTTGTATTGGTATGGTCTGTTTGACTTTATACGGTCAAACTAATGGTTTGTTTTGTATGCTACTTCAAACTAATGGAAATGGTTGGTATTGTATTTGTTTTGTATCTGCACAACTGAACTATATACTCTTTCATCCTAAACTAGTTCTATGTCCCACTTTAAAATACTCACTAACATAAAGCAACTATAATTGCAACATTTTCATTACCATTGATATAACAAACTTTTACAAAATACAAAACTAATGTTGCTAATACACAATCAGTTAACATAAACCAACTTGACATAAACCACAATCAGTTAAGTCGACATTTTGACTAAGAGAAACACCACCACTTCAATCAAGTCGGATACAAGTATGATCTAAGCCTTGCACGATCTTGTTGACTTGCCTCAAGTTGGCTTCAAGAGCATTTCTCCCCTCAATAGCCGGTATAATTGAAGGCATTGTGGGCACATAGGAGGATCTACCCAATCAATGAATGGGCAATTAGAATCATGTTATAACAACAACCAAATTTAGTAGTTAAAGATTATAAACCCTAATTAATAATTCCTCAATTACCTTTTGGGGACAAGAATAGAAACTCCGACCAGGATTTATGTTAGTTCATGATGTCCGTATTATTGCTCGTCTTCCACACGTACACTGCACCATTTTTAAACTTATAAGATTTGATTTGATAAAGTGAGAGTGGATTTGAAAAGTATGTGTGGATTTGAAAAGTGTGTGTGTTTTGATCTTATTAAATAAAGACCTAGAATATATCAAGTCAAAGGCAAATTAAAGGGAAAGAATAAAAGACAAGTTTACCCTCACGTTTATGGCATGTGGGTGGGTTTAACAATGCCAGAATACTTGCGATTACTCACAAGGATGCTGGTGTGCATAATTGAAACCATGAGGAGTGAAAAAACGAGGGCGTAAGGTGTGATTTGGCACAAACCATAGGGACGAACGGTGTAATTTACTCTACATTTTATACAAACAACCTAAATGATAATATGAATATTAATATAATAGTTAAATATTTACCGTAGGAGAACTTTTTAGACCCTAATGCTTCAATGTTTTGTATAAGTTATTTGTTTTTTACTTTATCGTGTATTTTCTTGACTTTATTGATGAGTTGTATCGAATATAATATTTATGTATAAATTCGAGCTTTTCTAACCAAGCTTGAGCTTTATTTGAATATTACTTGATCCGAGCTCAAGCTTGGATAATCAAATCTCGTCGAGCTATCGAGCCGAGCTCGTGCATACCTTGTGATTTTCGAGCCGAGCCTAAACCATGTCAAGCTTGAGTTGGCTTGATTACAGCTGTAGCTTTAACTATGTTTTACATAACCAATTGGAGTTGAAGCTTAGATTTAAGCAGGGGTGGATGGGTATCTCCAAAGGGGTTTTCGGAGGTCTTTTGAACCACATTGATTTTTGCCTCGTAACATAAACTTTTGTCACAAAAACAATATTTTCGAAATAAACCTGGTATCAAAGTTTTGTGTTACGTGTCTTTTTCTTTTCTAGTTAGTCCATTGTATCATTGTAAAAAATACTGTGAACTTGATGACGTATAGTCTGGAGTCGGGTCATAAACCCAGACTACGTCCCCTACTGCAAGCCGGTGCGGCGGGCCAATATCAATCTGGCGTTTGGGTTCACGAAAGCCCAAGCCCATATCTATTCTGGAATAGATATCCGATATCTTCTAAAATAAGAAGATAATCATTCCCAACCGACTTAGCGGGATCGCCGAAGGTTGGGAACACGGAACCAACAAGGATTCGTGTGTATATAAAGGAATTATATCCTCATTTAAGGATGCGATCTCATAACCTAAAACTCCTTAAACCTAAGCCGATTACTCACTCTCCGGAGGATAATCGTGGGAGACAATCCCGATAAGCCTATGGTGTTTCTTATCTCTTAGTGGCGAGGTCTCAGCGGCAATTCTCAATTGGTGCGAGGCTGGAGCTCCAAACCGAGAGCGCCCAACTTTTGTATCAACAAGTGGCCATCCGTGGGACCCTACACTAGAGCCGACACTAGAATGACAAAGCACGTGTCGGCGATCGCAGTCCGGACCTCATGGGGAAGAAGTCGCAAAGTGGACTAACCCCTGAGACCCACAGGACAACAGTATTTGCTAAAAATAAGGGATCAGGCCAAGACTTGATCTTCCCTTTGGTGGAACCACACTTTCGGGAACAACCGAGCCGCTACAACCACCACGAGTGGAGTAGACCCACCGCGCCGCGTCTTTACTACTCCCTTCGGTCGCGAGGAAACTAACGACAAGTCTGGAGGCACAGGGCCAGGGATAAAGGTATAGCGGCGAGAAACAAACACACCGCTCTTGAGGTGTGCCGAGATTAAGCGCCCGAAGTTTTCGTATCCCAAAACTACGAAACATTAGCGCCCTCATGCAAGAGGAAGAAGAAGAGATGGTGGAACTTGGCCCGACTCAATTTGGTCGAATACGAAGCTTCCCAGTGCTATCGGAGAAAGCGCGAAAGAAGCGCCGACTCCCGTATTCCAGCGAGAATGGGAGGAGAATGAAGTGATGACATCTCACTCACTAACATTTGAGTGATAGTGATGGAGAAGGGCGGCGCCCGTGCCTATGCCGGGCTGGGTAGCCGTAAAGTACATATAACCGAGCGATATTCCCAGTGAGAGCCCTTGAGATCCGGACTACAAGTGGACTACGAGAATGGCCGAGCAAAGCGCCGTAGAAGGAAAATTCATCTTCGATAACTCCTCGGACAACGAGGATAGTGATCTGAGGACATTGGAAGTCTAGAAGCGGTCGATAGCCAAGAAGACATGTCTCTCGTGGCGTCGAGAAAGTGGATCGTTCACGGGCGCGTGATGATTTCTCCGAAACAAGAAAAGGCGCATGCCTACAGATGTCAAGACCTATGATGGAGCGGTGATCAACGATCACCTAAAATCTTTGAATCGGCCAGCGACCATTGAAGCTGGCAACCCGGTGTGGTGCCACATGTTTAATTCCACACTAGTGGGAAGTGCTGTGAGCGGTTCAACAAACTCCCAAATCAATGGTTTTGAAGAGTTGAGAAAGCGTTCGCCTAAATTTTACTCAACGAAAAAGTGGCTAAAAATCTGTTGAACTTCGCGAGGTAGCGGCACCAAGGAGAATCTGGCGCATTCATGGAGCGTTTAAAGATGAATGCATGCAAGTTAAAGCATGTCTGAAATCTTGAATTCGGGCTTCATGAATGGGATTAATAACCCGAACTCATCAAGCGGTTGAGCGACAAGATCCAGGAGACCTTTGATGAACTCATGAAAGCCTTTCGGTCTTTTGTCGAGGGAGAAGCCGGCCCGGATAGAAAAGAACCACTCGAGCTACGGCCACGGGAACAACACAGGGAGGCAATCGAGCGGCCAGGGTAGTAACGCCAATAGGAACTACTCGCAGCCAAAGGAGCGGCGAGATAATGGCGATTATACTCCTGATCAAAACACCAAAGGAAATACTTCATGTGGAAGGTCGCGAATTTTAAGACCACCGCAGTCGTGCACAGAAGATAAGCGCCTGGGAATGGATCTTGTGACTACCAGCGCAAAGGGTGCACCACTACTTGAGTGTGTCGAGTTTGCGCCAACTCATCGACAAGATGGTTAAGGAGGCGGTGGACCACTTAGTTAAAAACATTAAAGAGGGAAGAGATAAACAAAAGAATGGAAGCAAGAAGGAGACACCCAAAGATAAGGCCGACACAATCTACATGATATAGACGTGGCAACGAACCACTAGACAAAAGGTCGGTCAGAGTTTTCAGAAAAGCGAAATCTCTTTCCACACTCCTATAAGGATAGCGGCCAGCTGAGCCCTCACCATTGAAATTAGTGCGGGTGGTCACGACATACACCGCATGTACATTGATGGTGGGGCATCGGCAAATATCATATATGAGCATTGCTTTAAAGACTACGACACGAAATCTGTGATCAGTTAAACCCGGTCAACCACGGCCTCCTTTGGTTTCACGGGTGAAAAGATATGGCCCATGGGGCAACTGCGATTACTAGTCGGCGTTGGCAACGAGAGCACTCGACAACTGGATGGATTTCATGGTGATCAAATCCTAAGCCATACAATGGCATTATTGGGAGACGGGATATCGGCCGTCTGGCGGTGCCATCAACGGCGCGCGGGATGCTTAAATTCGATGGCGGGGCATTGTTACTCTTTACAATGCCACGGTACCAAGCGAGAGAATAACGGTTACATGCGAAATGGAACCAACTCGGCCGTCGCGCGGTAAAGTCCCCAACTTGAAGGTATAATTCACCGAATACCGGAGCGGGGAGATAACCATTGGAGGGTCATTGTCGGACAAGGCAAAGCGGTTGTGTGCAGCTCCTACAAACGTGGATATTTTGGCGTGGGGCAAAACACATGACCAGAGTACCGCGCTCGATCCTGAGCATAAACTAAGAATCCGACAAAAGGGTACTCACCCGATCCTTGAGAAGAAGCGTGGAAAGCCCGAGAGAGGGCCACGGGAAGTGGCGAGATGCAATTGGTAGCTACGGGAATTATCGTGAAGTCTACCACGGCCCGGCTTTCTAATCCGAATGGTCAAAAAGCGACGGTAGGCGAATGTGTGTAGACTTCAGGCCTTAACAAAGCATGCCAGCGGAATTTATTATCCATTACGAGAGATAGGCGGAAAATAGAGTCCTTGTCGCGGATACGTTAAAGTGTTTTCTTGGCGTCTGAGGATATCACGGATCTGATGACTAAGGAAGGCGAGGAAAAACTGACTTTCCACCAAGCCAAAGGCGTTCTTGTTATACAAAAATGCCATTTGGCTTGAAGAATCGGGTGCCACCTATCGGTTAGTAGACAATGCCTTTGACAAGCGGTGGGCGTAACACGGAAGTCTATGTGGATGACTTTGGTCATAAAAAGCCATCTTGAAGTTGAACTTGTCGCGACATAGAAGAAACATTCAAGACTCTGAGATCAACATGAAGCTAAATCTAAAAATGCACCTTCTTGAAGGCATGTTCTTAGGATACGATAGAACGATGGCATAAAACCTTGTCAGAAAGACAAAGCGGTAATAGAACTTCCTCACCACGGTGAAGTCCAATCCTCAACGAGCGGCGGCCTCAGCAGGTTCTGTCTGGATAAATGAAAAGTCATTGCCTCTTTTCAAAACACTCAAGAAGTGTATAAAAGGGTGACTTTGATTGGGCGGCAGGCGGAAGAAGCCTTCACTACACTCAAGCGGCATCTATAGCGCTCCCAGACACTCGTGGCACCCGACGAGGAAAGAGCGTCATGTATTTATCGGCTCATGGGGCGGTCGGTAGCGGTGCTACTAACGGATAGGGACTCGGTGCAAACCCTATCTATTTTGTCGACAAAGCGCTCAAAAGCGAGAATGAACTACGATTGCCATGGAAAAGTTGGTCTTGGCACTAGTATTTGCGCCAAGCGGCTTGGAAATACTTCAGCGCGCGATAGCGGTAATCACGAGATCAAGCCATCAAGCGGATCATCTCCAAACCCGATGCGTCGGGGCGACTCGAAGTGGAGTGTTGCTAAGCGAACATAACATCTCTTACGGACCACGTCTTTGCAATAAAGGGGCGAGTTACGTGAGATTTCATCATCGAGCGGAATCTTGGCGAAGTACCTACACCAGAGAAGGAACTACAAGATCCACGTTTTGTTTCGAGCCAGATCCTCACGTCGTGGGCGGGTCGAGGCGCCTTACCACAAACCCGGAGAATGGAATTCACCATGCGTTTTGAATTTACGCGACAAACAATGAGGCGAATATGAAGCTTTAATCGGCTGGACTACGCATTGCGGCTCGAATGGGTGTCGTAACTTGGAAGCAAATGTGGACTCGGTAGTGGCCAACCCGTGTTGGGCGAATCGTGGCAAAAGAAGAGAATATGATTGATATCTTGAGAAGACTAAGACGCGATCAAAGGCTTTGTGATTTACTATCAAGCAAGTCCCTAGAGGAGAAAATGCGCCATGACGCCTTGAAAGCAAGATTGCCTCGACAAGCAGCACACTTATCAAAGCAAGTCTTTGGTGGAAACAGCGAAAAGCAAGTCAATATCGGAGATGGAAGTCTCATGATCATAGAGGAGGATGGTCTTACATGGATGACACGATTCACGAATTCTTAAGCAAAGGAACATTACCTCAAGCGGCGGCTTCGCGGAATCGGCGCCTGTGAGAGATTAGTGCGCGACAACATATTGTCTGCGGCGTTCTTTCCTAACCATGGCTCCGGATTCGTATTTACAAGCAAATTACGTCTTAAAATCCATGAAGGCTCATGCGGCATGCATGCGGGACCACGGTCCGTTGTGCGTGCCATGCGTCCAGGATACTCACGGCCAACCATGCATGAGATCGCGGGACCTAATAAGGAAATGCAATGATTGCCAAGTTCATGAGCCGTCAGCGCCCGGCCGGCTGCCGGCTGCGCCAATCACGGTACAGCCATTCTACAAATGGGGCATTGATATTGCGAGTCCTTTTCCAATAGCAGCAGGCGGTCTTAAGTTTCTCATAGTGGTTATAGACTACTTCACCAAGTGGATAGAGCAAGCGGTGGCGACAATCACCGGCAACGGGTGAAAGCGCTTTATGCAGGACAACATTGTATGTAAGCGGATTACTGGTGAAATCATCGGATAGCGGAAACAATTACCGCGACAACCCCTTCAAAGATTGGTGCGATAAGTTAAATATCACCCAACACTTCGCGTCGGTTACACACCCGCAAACCAATGGCTTAGTAGAGCGCCATCGAAACAGGGTGAAGGAATCAAAGCGCTGGGCGGCACAAAAGCGGTGGGTGAAGAACTTTAAGCATGTTTTATGGGCACACCGCACCTCAATAAAACGGCCGCGGGGACACCCCTTCTCTCTAGTCTGGGGCCGAAGGCTGTTATACCAAGCGAGATCGGCGGCAGCCAACTATCCGCCGCTATGAGATCAATGTAACAACAAACAATGGCGAAAGCGTGTCGACTTGGACTGCTTTGGAAGAAAGAGCCGAGCGGACAGCGACCACATCTGGGGAGGCAAGGTGAAGTCAAAAATGAAAATACTATGATGCCAAAGTGCGCAATGTTTCATTCGGACCGGCGACTTTGTCTACCGTGCCAATGAGGCGAGTCATGCGAAGATCAGTGCTTCGGACCAAAGTGGGAAGGACCTTATGAGGTTCTTGAAGCAATAGGCGCAGTGCGTCACGGGGCTACGAGGCTTGGATGGTCGTGACCTACCACGCACATGGAACATCGGCAACCTCAAGAGGTGCTACCTATAGAATAGCTACGGTCTGAGCCTGAGGCGCTCCGCACTTTTAGTGCCCAATAAGCGATCATGTATTCTTTTTTCTTTTTTTTCATATTTCTTGTTTCCTTTGTATTTCTCAAAAACCTTGCAAGTATCAATAAACGCGCGGTGTCTAGCTAACTCATGACACATCTTAAAGTTGTTATCTCCATATCGCGTATGTCTTAACAATTTCTTATTTTTCTTGCCACGATGGCGTGCATGCACCACGAATAAACCCACGATGGTAATAGGATAAGTTCACCTACTAACTAACTTGTTGAGTAAGAGGGTTGCAAACCCATCAATATTGGATCACGCATCCTTGTTAAACACCTTGTTCTCAAGACGTTGGAATAAGATATGTGCGCATCCGCGATGGATCTTGAAAGCATATCGTCTTGCGTTTAACAACTTAGGAACCGAGACACTTGATTCCTTAATGTGATATTCTGATCTGTTGTTTATCATGACACACGATTGTGATAAAATACTTCGAATTATTTCTCGAGTATACTATGGCCTTCATACATGCTTATGGATTACCTATATTAACTTGCGGCGTACCGCGTTTGTTTCTTCGGCAACAAATACATCTTTCATGCAAAGACAAGCGGATATGTATACATTACAAGTCTCAATAATACCCACAGCAAAGCGGCAACTTTTATTCATACCTACGAGTTATTACAAGAAAGTGTTGCTCAAATACCGGTTGCTACAACAAGTGACGTGCCAACATGACTTGTTGCATCTTTAGCCGGCTCATACCCTTCAACACGTGCGCATCTTGGCGCGACCACGGTAACCCTGCCGGTGGCACCCCATCGGACCTTGGCAAGTGAGCCGCCGCAGGCCCACACAAAATGGCTTTACGCAATACCTTCTTTCATAGCCGCGACGGGTTGCATGTGCTTCCAAGACTTCCTTTAACGATACCTCCTTCCCAAGCAAATGGATTGACTATCCCTAGGGCCAGCGCAAAAGGCAGTACTTAAGTGTGACTCATGGGGCTTCAAATAAAAATCCGCGTGTTTGGCCTCCGTCAGATCTGCGCCAAGGTCAACCCGCCATGATAACATTTATCGGATAGTCTTGATCGCGCTCAAGCTTCGAAATCATAGGGAGCTCCAAGTCCTTCATTCTGCATATGACCACCAAGTGATCATATGACTGGCATCATAATTTGGTACCTTATCAATGGCGCCTTCAGCGGTTACGCCTCATGGAGCTTCTCAATAAACAATTTACAAATCCCAAAGCGCCTTGCACAACCTCCCAAAAGCACTCACCACCTCTGGCGATTCGAGTCTTGAGGGCGTGGCCCGAAGAACCGTGGCCTATGAGCCTGCTCCATGCCGGTGGACATGGTGAGGATACAATTCCCGTCATACTTTCGATGCTCGGCTTGCGCGGTTTAGCCTCTGCGCCTCCAATGACCACTCACGGTAGCTCAAGCTCCCCTAATTGCGCAAACAAACTTTCCTTAGCTTTGCTCTAGATGTTTAAGACCGGTTGCATGACGGCTTATACTTGGCTGCCCGGCGCGTTCACGCTCTATTTGAGATAGTAGAGACATTTTTTTCTCCTGCAAGCCTCTCCGCATCACGCGTGGCTTCTTTGATTTCGGCTTTGGCAGCGGCGATTCGCCTCGGTGATGCTATCGCTTGGTCCTTTTGAGCGATCTGCCTATTTTCCCCAACACATTTTAAGCCATTGCGCATCGGAGAAACGGGTTATCAACCGGTGACCCATTGGCGCATCCCTCGCCCGCGGCGCTGCGCTACAATCTCGGTTCGAGACTTCGGACAAAGCGGGACTCTCTTTGGGTGGCGATTCCGCACCTGTTGAACCTACAAATACAGTGGACTTATCAAGACCGCATGCAAACTTGATAAAAAATATATATATATATATATATATAATGGCAACTATCGAGTACTGCGGGGCGAAAAACATCTGGCGGCGGGTGTGATGATGCTGCCTCAACGGCGAAAGATTCAACATGAGCGATCATGGGGCGCTTCTTCCTTGCGAACTTCATTACCATCTCCTTTGCGACAGCACTGCATATAGCGCTGCTCTTGCTCCTCCATTTCCTCATCAATGGGATCCGCCACTATGGGTGGTGGTTGCGCAAATAGAGGAGAGGCGCCGCGAGGCTTCGGCACGCCTTGCACCGTGTTGCCTCTATCGCCGGAAGAGCTGTCCACTGTCACCCCTAAGTTGGCTCCACTTTATGCCCGCGGTACTAGCTAGTATTGGCTCTTAGCCTTCTTTCAAAGGCCGTACCTCGACCTCACACCCAATGGTTTGGCGGTGCACCACGGCGAATAGATCCATTTACGAAAAGGAAGCAACAAATAACATAAGGTATATAATGTGCAAATCACGGGCAATGAGACTCACATTATTTACCGCGAAGTCTGTGAATGAGTACCCACAGCCATTGGCGTCCAAGAAGATTGGAATCTCATCTTGAACCAAAATAGTTACGGTGATGCCCATATGTACCAAATCCTCGGATAGGCACTAATGGGGATGCGGTTGTCATTTATGTCCGCATCCTCCACATCATACGACCCGAGGCGGGGGGCACTCATCCCTCTCTAATGTACCGGGTATAAGCGATAGTTCCATGGAAAGCATATATCATCTACCCGAAGAAATACTCCTCCAATCCCGGCGAGTCTAGCTTATCCGGTATAGCATTGGAGCCTCACCGGCGCAGCGCAAAAGATACCCACCCATGTGCCCATATTGTGTAAAATCGCGGAATAAATGAATGGTTGGGTTAGCGCGGATGAGCGGCAATTTACCTCAAAATTGGTAATTTTGGCCGCCCGTCTGATGTAAGCTGGGATATATGCGGTACGTAATAGTTTAACACATCGCGCCGGCGGGGCGGGCACGCGTTGGTTAAATCGAACAACGGCGTATAAACCCCACTTTCCTGGGAAAGTCCGCAATGGTTGCCGCACATCCGGCACAACGGATGCCGCGTCAAGGGTATAAAATAATGCGAGGTGAACTCTAAGAGATCGCTCTCGGATAATAAGGAGGTAAAGTCCGATAATTGTTTTACCATAGTGTTGGATGTCTGAACACGCCGTAGCGGGTACCTTGAGGTAGTTTAATTTCGGATTGCATTTGGAGTTCTATTTCAACAATGGCGGATTTATCTTTTTACGGTGGATTACATTGTGACAATGACGAGTGCTTTTATGCTTTTCTCTCATCCACACGATATGTGCCACGTGGACTCCACTAACTTCACTAGTGTGGTTGAGATTACTCGATGGGGCCGCGGACGATTACTTTCCCCGAATAACGAGGCATTTACAAATCCCTTTTATGTCTAGATACAAGCGCACCTCGGGTATGTGTATGGCTTCTTTAATACGTTTCGTAAGTTTATTTTATTTTGGACTACGGTTATTAGTCTAGCATCCGATTCAGCTTGCTAGCATACTAGGCGGGGGACATGATGACGTATAGTGGAGTCGGTCATAAACCCGACTACTGATCCTGCCAAGCGTCGGCGGGCCAATATCAATCTGGCGTTTGGGTTCCGCGAAAGCCCAAGCCCATATCTATTTACGGAATAGATATCCGATATCTTCTAAAATAAGAAGATAATCATTCCTAACCGACTTAGGCGGGGATGCCGAAGGTTGGGGAACCGAGAACAACAAGGATTCCGTGTGTATATAAAGGAATTATATCCCTCATTTAAGGATGCGATCTCATAACCCTAAAACTCCTTAAACCCTAAAACCGATTACTCACTCTCACGCCGGAGGACAATCGTGGGAGACAATCCACGATAAGCCTGCGGTGTTTCTTGTCTCTTAGTCGCGAGGTCTCAGCGGCAATTCTCAATGGTGCGAGCTGGAGAACCTCCAGCAAGGCAGCGGCTTTTTTGTATCAGCAGAAGGCCCAGTCACTTAAATTTTCAAGTCCGCCATTGACTCCTAAACTTGAGTTGGCGGCTTATTGCGTAAGCATCTAGTACTTATTGTTTTCACACCTTATGATTTTGAAAGGCTTCTATAAGCTTTGTATTCCAAATAAAACGTATTGTTGAAGGGAACATATTATATAAGCTGTTGAAGGGTTGAAGCTCTCATAAATTACTATAAGCTTATTGCCATAAATCCCAAAAATGAAGATATACCATAACGCTGATCGAGAAAATAAACTATTTACTAAAATGATGTGGTGTCTTGTTAAGAATCAATTTGAAAGTTGGTTTGATATGATGTGAAACCGAAAAAGTGTATAGGGATGATTACTATACTCATCATTAAAAAACCACAATGCAAGATTAAAAAACTATGTTTGATTGGTGTGAAATACATTGAGATAAAGAAATAGACGATGATCCGAGAATAAATATTGTATATACTCTACTATAATATAAGTGGAAACGAACCGAGCCGAGCCCGAGTTTGCGAGAGCAAGCTCAGCTCGTTTAAGTTTTGTAAAGCTCGAGCTGAGCTCGTTTCGAGCCTTATTTTTTAAGCTCGAGTTCGGCTCGTTTATATGATTTTGCAATGAAAAATTAAAGCTTGACTCGAACTCGGCTCATAATATATCTTTTTTGAGCTCGTTAATAAGCTTGTTACTGATCTTGTTTATAAGCTCGCCTATAATACAAACGCATAACATTTTATATATGTTTAATACTTGTTAGCCCAATCAAGCTTTGTATGTAAAGCTCGAGCTCGAACTTGATTAATAAATGAGCTGCAACTTAGGCTCGAGCTCGGACTCGAGCTCATTTAGTATCAATCAACCTTTTGAACAACTAGTAGGATTCTCAACTGTTCAAATCTTTTTCATACTCATCATTCAAAACACATGTATTCCAATACCAAATCACATTAATAATCTATTTGCGTTTGAAATTTGAGTTGTCGAGATAGGCCAGAACGAATTGTATTCGTACACATACTTTTATTTGATCATCGATCAGTAGCTGAAAAATAAACCCTGAAATAACGTGTGCAAATCATATACTTTTCAGAATAGGAAACAAATTTGGTCATAAAAGGACCACGTATAAGCGTAATCACTACTATAGCTACATGGCTACAACTATGTGATATGATGGATCAATAAAATTGTTATTCATGCACAACTATAGGAGGAAGGTAAAGCCATTGAAGAAAGGTGGACCACTATTATTGCACATATAATGGTTGGTAACTTTTCAAGAAAATATTGTGTCCATTAGGTATATTGATTGGGGTGTAGTATCTTTTTTACTTTCATAAAGTCAACAAGGCAGTAAAATATGAAGGTATTGATCTAAGGGTAGTTTTGTTAACGAGTTGAATAGACAAAGAGGGTTGAAATTTCTGATTGAGGGGCACATTTTGATAAATCTTAAAAACTACATTATAAATTGGTTTTTTGAGAGGTAAATTACAAAAAATAAAATATTTTCGAAAATTTACACTATAATGTTTTTCGCTAGAGGAACACCTGCCTTTTGTGCCCCCTTTATCTCCGCCCATGGGTTTAGCTACAAACTATGTTAAAAATTGATTAGAAATCCTCTCGTGTTAAAAACAATGTTGCATAATTTGTGACAAGTACAAATAAGTAATAGGTTATGAACATTTTTTTTTGAACGGAGATAGCATAAAACTAGCAAAAGCTAGAAGGAAGATTACATAGTTGTTATACTAGCTATAGGGTTTTGTAACCAACCTATCCAATTAAGGGGGTGTTTCTTTATTCTATATAAACCACATAATGTAGGCCCAATCTTTTAATATCACTTAATGGAGAGATCTATCAAAGCTTTATCCTCCCTTTTAAGAGGCTAATTAAGTGGTTCATATGGAACCACTTAATTTGGTAAACACCCTCTAACTTTACAATTAGGATTTCTAGAAGAAAACCACAAAAAAGATTGAGAAATAATGAAATCCCAAAAAGTAGCCTTCTTGGGGATTAGAGAAGATTAGCTTATTCCGAAAACACCAAATAGCCCACATAAGAGTCCCCCACGGCTATGAACATTTGCTTGAAGTGGACTTCAACGTTAAACGCTTGTTATAAAATAAGTTTTGTGTTTTGTAGAGAATGTGTTGAGAAAAGTTTGATTTGCACGCAATTTTTATTTTTATTGTTTTGAACAAATTATTTTGTAAAAAACAAAAGTGTTTTCTTTAAACTAAACACACTTTACACAAGGATCCATCGAAATATATTTCTACATCATGGTTCTAAAAATTTGTGCACTCGGTGATAGTTGATCTGGTTCCGTCCTTGCCCTAAATGTTTCATAATGCTTCAAAATGTTTGTTACCATGCACAACCTACGTTAACAACAAACGTTGGTGACAACCAAACATTCGTCTACACTAGTAGGGGTGTTAATCGAGTCGGGTTGATCGAGTTCGGGTAAATTTGGGTCGAGTCAAAGTTGGTCAACCTGAATATGAGTAAAATGATAGTAAAATTGCTAATTTATACTAGTTTAAATAGATAATTTATATATTTTTTTTGAAATTATATTATAAAAATATATTTAAATAGATAAATATATTAAAAAAATCTTCATTCGAATCAATTGGGTAGACCTGAACCTTAGTTAGCCAAACATTTTCAACCAGTATCCAACCCTATTTAGTATTCGAGTTACTCGGGTTAACCCGATAGACTTAATCGGGCTCGGGTTAAGGTTCAGGTTTGGGTCAACTTTTTTGACACACTAAACACTAGATTTAAAAATTAACATGTTTCCATAACTCGATCCATATAGTTGGGCTTAAAAGAAAACAAGTAGGCCCTTTTAGAATTTGTAAAGAATAATAAGACCCATAATGCCATATAATATGGGCTTGGTAGTACAATCAGCCCAACAAACCAACTACAAACATCAACACCCTTTTAGGGTTTCATTTTTCTATCTACATTACCAACGGCGGCAGAATTAGGGTTTCACACAGAAAACTTTGATCTTCTTCATTCAGGTACCAAATTTTGTTCTTCCTTTTTATGTTATTTGTTATAAACTAATCCACATTTTGTTATAACTAGTGTTTGAATTGATTTCCAGTGGAAAGATGTCGATTGGAGAACTTGCTTGCACTTACGCCACTTTGATTCTTTCTGACGATGGAATCCCTGTCACTGTTAGTTTTCTTCTCTTTTTTTAACTCTTCCATTCTAATATTTATATATTATATATTTGTTTTATTGCCTTTAATGTTTTTATAGTTATTTGAGTGATATTTGATGTTTGTGTAGAATATTATCGTCTTTTGTTAGATTTGTTATCTTGTGACAAATAATGGTTTGAGTGTTGGTGCTTATATGAAAATGCATATTTGTATATAAATGTACTAATTTAGAGCGTTTTTGTACAAGTAATTTTTGAAAATGAGGTCAGTAGCTTTTTTTCTTCACAACGACTGTGTTTTGTAGGTTATGTTTATAAGCGGAACCAAATAATTATCTATAAGTTGTAAGGGCAAACTTGTGAATTTGATTCCACTAAGGTTAGCAGATAGACATAAGCATTTTGCTTTTATACAAAGACTCCAAACTGCAAAACTGTGTTGAGAATAAAGGTTGACAACGATGGTTGTTTTTATTCATGATACGGACGTAACTATTAGAGGATATGATATCCAAGCGTTTTGAAACAAATGATTGTTTTTTATATGAAATGTTTGAACTTATGCATCAGTATGGGAATGCATTTTTGTACGAATATATGTCTGCTTCTCATACCAGTAATGTGTTAGTATATTTCATTCATTGTTTGAGGTTATGTTGGATTACTTGGATAACAAGTTCTACTTTTTTGTTGAACTGAAAATGAATTTAGGAGTGTCTGTTCACGGTGGCTGTTTATCGTTTCGTTGTTAGTATGTTTTCTGTCTGGGATTGTTCTAGCTAAACATGTTAAACTTAAAGCCATAACTATAATGTTAGCTTATTGATTTAGAGGGATAATTTGTCATCTTGGTTACATTATGTAGGAATTTGTTGTTACAATGCAATCTGATTTTACAACAGTGGAACCTTTTTTTAGCAAGTTTTGTTTAGTGAAAGCTTTGCTTTTTGAATATAATAGATGACTACAATATATACCCCTTCTTGGTGGGATTGGGTATGTTGTTATTGATGGTAGCTGATTACAATATTGAGTTTTAATTGATCAGATAAGTAACTTATGAAAGTTTCTGTATGTTTTAAGTTATATATGATCTTCGTTGGCATTCTTACTAATTTGGAATCTTGTGTAGAATAATTGGACATTTGTATTCGAGTGTATCTCCACAAAACAATCATAGCAAATTTGCCAAACTTGCTGATGATGTGATTCCTTCATTGCAGGCTGACAAGATTGCTACCATCTTGAAAGCAGCTAACGTTGAGGCTGAATCCTACTGGCCAAGTTTGTTTGCCAAACTTGCTGAGAAGAAAAACATTGAGGACCTTATCGTAAACGTTGGTACTGGCGGCGGTGGTGGTGGTGCACCAGCTGTTGCCGCTCCTGCTGCTGGTGGAGCTGCTGCAGCTGCTCCCGCTGCAGAAGAGAAGAAGGTAATTAAATAGGAACTTTTACCTTTCGTTATAGATAACTTTGTTTCAATTTAGTTGCTGACAATCTTAACATCTTATGTTAACAGGAAGAACCCAAGGAAGAGAGTGATGATGATATGGGATTCAGCTTATTTGATTAGAAACAAGTTATTGGTGTGTTTTAGTTTAAACAACGGTGCTTTTTTTGAAGACTTTGAGCAGTTCATCTTAGATTTTCTATTTAATATGATGGTTTTGTTTAGGAGTGTTGGACATCGTACCATTATGAAGCAATTTTTGTTCTTTTATTTAAAATCGTTCTTGGTTGATCCCTTACATCTCTAAATTTTATAATGAAATCAAGATTATTTCATTTAATCATGGAACGGACAACATGTAAGCTGTTGTTTTGAAAGTTTATCGGCATCCAAATAAAAAATTATAGACTGTTCTGCTGATGTTTGCCCAGGTGAGACTGTATAACGTCTTTCTTATAATGCAGAAAAGATGTCTACCCAAATGCGTATGAATTGAATCCCTGATTTGATTTGTAAACTGCTTTAATGAGTCACAAGTTTAGGTCATGCCAATCATTTCTCATGTGGTCAAATCACATAAAAAGTTACTGAACTTAAGGTACTTGTTTTTTTTTTTTTCAATTTAAGGTATTCAAGTTTTTTTTGTTGCAATGTTGGGAAACTTTTACCCACTTAAAAGGTTTCTTTCAATTTAAGGTATTCAAGTTTTTTTTGTTGCAAGTATTCAAGTTTTTTTTGTTGCAATGTTGGGAAACTTTTACCCACTTAAAAGGTTGTAGGTCACCACCACCTTCTTTCATCTCCCCAAGTCAAATTCCGGCCAACTTCCGGCCAAAAACTATTTTTTTTTCAGTTCTTTTATCGTTGTATATGTAGTCATGTCGTTGTTAGCAAATCAGGTTCTCCAAAATAGTTGGGTCGCAATCCAAATATTCACCAAGTATATATTAACGAGGGAAGCTGGTGAGTGGCCACCATGAAAAAATTTGGTTACCAACTTTATATGAATAAAATAGTTCAAGAATATGGCTGGTTTTTCATATTGGCATTCCCATATTACTTTGTAAACTTGTTAACAAGAAACAAAAAGAAACATTATACGTCGAGAAAGTTTGGTAACCAGTAAAAGAGAATGATTTTATAAGGGTATTTCACTTTGATATCATCATCTTCGCTTGTTTTGTATGTCCCCTGTCGCCGGAAAAAATGGTCCTTGGTAAAAAGTTTGCCCGAAACATGGGTGACCTGTTGATAATACATTGTTACCTGCAAACCTCTTAATTGTCTAACATTGCAACAAAAAAAAACTTTGATACCTTAAATTGAAAAAAAAAAAGTACTTAAATTGAAATTAGACATAAGTGCGATACTTTTTTATGCGATTTGCCATTTCTCATGTTAATATAGAGGAAGTTTCTAAGCAAAATTGATTTTTTTTCGTATTGCAATTTATTTGTAATGTTTTTTTTTCGTATTGTAATTTTTAACGTTTTTATCTCAAATAATTTCTTTTCGTGTTGTAATTTTTTTTCGTAAAAAAATCAGTTAACGTTGTTATCTCATGTTTATTTGTAACGTTTTTATTTCATATTGTAATTTTTAACTTTATTAATGAAATATTAGGTTGTTTAATAAATGAAATTGTTGAGGGGTTTCTGATCTGTCGTTTTGTATATGTATATTTGTGAATTCAAGTTTTAAATTTATATTTTGTTGAATTTACTTATAATAAACACTTACGGACAATTATCCGGTCGAGGGTGAGCTAGTTGGTAAGTAAGGTGTCGATCACTAAGAGAGGAACGTTAACACTTAAATATCTATCAATATTTTAATTATATAAGTTAGTATAATTAAACCTAATCTAACGCAGGAAAGGGGTTTTCAGCCTGAGAGACTGATACAAGGTTTAGATTTAATAAAACTGTAAAAGCAGTGAGACAAATAACACACACAAGCAGAGATACATATAATAAAGAAGAGGTCAAGCCGATAGTAAGAAAAACGTATTAGCCATTGTTTAGTCATATAAGATGTTCGATAAGTATAAGACCTGTAGCGATGGTACTCACAACTTGACGTTTATCGGACCTAAACCTAACTCGTCACTAGGATCTAAATTCTCGTATTAAACATTTTTCAGCAGATCTAATCCTATCACGATTAGTCGGAATCTGCATAAAGCATACATTAATGATTATCAATTTTATTATTTATCCTTTTTAGGGCTTACATTAACATGCAAAACAATATTAATGAAGTAATAAATGTAATCAAAAAACAAGCTTAAGTTGCCTATCGAATTAGTAACAGATCAAAACATCAAATAATCATTAAACATGACTAATATCTATGGGTATTAGCCCATAATCTCAGTCATAATACAAGATAACATGTTATGAAAGATTCAAGTATAAATCAAAAGAGAAAAATAGGCTAACTGAACGATTATTGTTAGGTCACCATATTGTAACACAAGCATCAATATGTAAGAAATATAGATAAGGTGATCGGATGAACACTACACACACACACACGAATGAAACTAGAGAAAAGATATGCGTAGGATATATGTGTGAAATGAACAACCAACCTTCTAAGGAAGGTTTACAAGACTATTTATAGGGAAGATGACTAGGGCAACACATCTAGTCTCTTCCACTAATTATTGGGCTTGGGCCAAGGCTTATGGGCTTTCTACATAAGCCTTGCCTTAAATACAAACATAAAAGCCTAATTAAGCAACCTATTACATATTAATTACAAACACTTGAAATATAGTTTAGGAGTGATTCCAACAATCTCCCCCTAAGTGTTGGTAATTAATTACTTAAGTAATATTGAAACGTTGTTGGTGCTGATGTAATAGTTGCTTTGACGTTTTCTGACATTCTTCTTTCTTGTGAGAAGAAGTGCCTTGATTCCAACAATCTCCCCAGTATGAGGATCTTGCTTTTCTTTGACTTTTTCAACTTTGACGTCTTCATATATCTTTGTTTTTTTTTGTTTTTTGTTTTTTTTTTGTTCTGGTGTGGATATGGTGATGTTATGTTGTCTTAATCTGCATCAGGTCCGCTTCGTTGCTCAGGTGTCTCCACGTCCTTCTCCAACATGCTCACACGCTCTTTGACGTTGGATTACATGATTGATGTAGTTCTCTTTAGTCTTTAAACTTTGTAGATTCTTTGGATTTGATGAAGAATCATTCCGAATTTTGTGTTGCCTTTCGAGAGAACTTCAATTAGTGTTGTGGTTGGTATGAGCATGTGGAGAATCTGCACGATCATCTCCCAGGAGCATCCATAAGAAGAAAACATAAGAATGGGTTAGTGATAAACACCAATAGATCATTGTGGCCGTTTCTTAGAGAATTGACCACTACGATTGTTCTTCTGATGAATTTCTTGATTCCATTCACCTTGGTTGGGCGAATCAGCTGTCCGAATCCCATAAGGGACAGTTGGCATTACATCGAACAAGTTCAAGTAATGACCCACATCTTCAGGACTCGATTCTTGAAAGGAATCTCCTTAGCGGGATTTCCAGCACTTACAAGTTCGAACTTCGAGCGTGTTAACATCATAGTGTGAAAACACATCTCTAATTCTCACAAAGGCTGTTCCTGGCGGAGTCCCTCAAGTAGGATAACACGATGTACCGAAGTACACCTACAGTTCAGGTGAGTCGCTGAGGTACACCAAAGCATCACCCCACGACTGTAGACTGTTTGAGACAACACTAAGCGTAACCCAAAAGGAGTTACCGAAGTGACTGTGTCGAGTTTGTTTGATGTTGACCGCGGGAGTTTCCATTCAATCACGAGGATCACTTTGTGAACCCCTCATAAATGTTCTCGACAGATTGCTAAGATCTGTGTAGGACTCTAGAATAGTATCACTTGCGTTCTTATTGTTGAACGACAAGTGATGAAATGTTGAGTGTTCCTAAGAGATCTTTTGATGAATCTCGTGGCTCTAGACTCAATAGTGCGCTTTGGTTTTCCTAAGCGGAGACTAGGGAGAGGGTCTCATTCTTCAATACCAGCAATCTCTAAGAGAAAGCCGATAGTTTACGTAGGGTTCCCTGTAAGAATGAAACAAGCTTCTGTTGAGAGAAACTTGAGTGGCTAAGAAGGTTTTTAGTGCATGCGTCCTTTGGGTCCATGACGAATTTGATCTTCAATACCGGTGTCATCTAGTGACATCCAGTAGCATATGTATTGAACCCGGTGTCTGCCCTAAGTTGAATAATTTGGAGGGCTATTTCTTTTCACCATTTTCTTTACTTTTCTTTACTTTTCTTTTTAATTCTTCAACTCCTTCTTTCTCCGTTTCTCATTTTCTCCTTTTTATAATCAAACCTAAGGACTTCTAAGTTCTAACTATTGGTGGTGTCCTTGGGTAGATTCCTCCGGCTCTGGCGGATCATAGGACGGTTATCCCTAACCTTAGTCACCTTATAACTCCATGACTAACCTATGTTGCCATAAAACCATTTTCTTGAAAAATATCTCAAAGTGTTTATGAGTAAAACATTTTGTACCACTGTGAGAGTTTTTATATTTTGCAGAAATACTCCCCCTCCACACGTGCTTAAGTGTTTTGACAGAAATCTGCACGTTAAGAGAAGAGAGTGCACTTTTGAATTGATTGACTCAAGATAGACAATTCCCCGCGATACACGGTTACGTTGCATAGTTGAAGAGTTACATTGTCAGCTTTTAGGTGACAAATAGCTCAAATAACTACCTTGAAGGTGTGGACAAACCTCGAAAGGTTGTCAAACCCGTCAAGGTTCATGTCTATCAAGAGTTTCTTGAATAGGTACAATCTACTCGGATAAGTCTTGGAAGACAAATCTTTTCGATGTATGACAGTTCAGATCTCGCAATTCATGGGTTAAGTCTTAGCACGGGGATTCAATCATATTCACAACATATTTGTATCACACAATTTTTCTCCCCCTCAAAAATGGCATATAAATGTTATTTTTGACGAAATTTTGATATCGAATATCACCATTTTGAGTTTTGTGGGAAGTTTCCACGAAGAACAATTTGTGAACAAAGATTTTAGCAAGTACTCCCCCTCAACAAGTAATATTAACTTTTGAGGTTTTGAAAAACATAAGGGGAAGTACTTGTTCTTTTGAGCAAAACTTTGAAAAAATGAAAGTTTTGATAAGTTTTACTCAAAAGTAAGAAGCTTTTGCTCCTTTTATAGGATTGTGGCACTGATGCGTACCACAGGGTCCTTTCATTACAAGTACGGGTTGTACACTGTTATATGTGCACAAACCATTGTCAAATAAATCAAACAAAATCACAATCAAGAGAGTTAAGAGAGTACCCAATGATTACAGACGATCAGCTACTTTCTGAGGATGTTGGTAAGTCAGAATTGGAAAGTTTGGTCATCCTACCACATAGCTCTTCCAACCGTCGCATGTGATCCCTATGAATCACCTTTCATCAAACCTAGTGATGAATCAACCAACATCCTTGCGATCCTTTGAATTCCATCTCTTCGTTTGAATAATACCCAACTCAACGTCCTTCAATCGATATGCCAATCCATCTCGAACCATCTCCAGGGTCGCGTCATAGAACTTTGTGAATTTCATCGAAAGCCATGAAGCAAGTATGATGAATTTTCACTTTGGTAGACAAACCCAAACTTTGGATTATGAACAATTTTGTATTGAGGTTCTTGATTGATTTCGTTGAAGTGTAGAATTTTGGTAAGATTTGACCTCGAGGTGGAGATCTTCAACACGCTCTTTGATTTGATACGTATGAAAACAAGGGGTGCAACAATGTACTTGATATAAATTTCGGTTGAGGTTCAGGTTGGGGCTCATGTATGAAGTGATCCTCACTACCAGTGTATGTAAAGTAATCAATGGTTTTCTCCATTGGTGGTGTGGTTTCTGAATCCCTTGGTTGATCAGATGGTGGTGGTTGTGTAGCTTGTTGTGTAGTGGTGATAACCTGCTTAACCATTTGACGAATCATTGGATAGAGTTGCCTTCTTAACAGATTTTGTTGTTGACTTACTTGTTTCTTTTTTTGATGGAGGTGATGATTGAGATGATGATTTGGGTTTGGTGGAAGTGTCAAGAGGTGCTACAGAAGACTGTTGAGGTTTGTGTATTAGATTTTCAACTAAGTAGTTGTCTGATTCCTTCTTTAACTTTTCCTCTTCAGCTCTAGCAGCTACTTCTGCCTCTTTTCGCATCATTTCCTCTTTAGCCGCCAAATTATCATCATCAGTGACTCATTCATCCTTATCATGATCGTAATATCCTTTGTCATAAGTTTCCTCATCTTCATCATGCTATTCTTCTTGCGGTGGTTTTAGTTATTGTTGTGGATGCTTCATTTCAACAGTTTTAATGACAGTGACACCCTGATCCTTACCGGGTTGATTAACCGGATCGGATGGGGTAAGAGTTGTTTGCAATGGATCTTCCATAAGTGGAGGACTACTGCTTGACCCTCCTGCCCCACCGGGTTGATTAACCGGAAAGGTTGAAGCATGGTATTTCATCCTTTTCTGCTTTAATGTCTTACGAAATTGTATTTCCTCATCCACTGAATCATACTCATCATCAGTATGACTTTGTGAGCATGAATTTGAATGGATGTTGCAGAAGGATGTCCACAACAATTCTGCAAGATGATCATGAGCATATGAAGTTGTTGAAGATGACACAGAGATTGTTCTTGCCAATTGTTTTGTCGTAGCCAGCTAGGAATGTGTTTGCCATCGAGAGCTCAGTTGGGGCATTGATGTTTGCTTGATTTGCAGCCATTTTGTGATCTGAAAGTCATTAGACAAAGAGACAAACATATGGAAACACAATGTGTTTGATTTAGTCTGATTCATTATCTAATTACTTGTTTGATGGTAACATGTTTATGTTAGTTACAAGTCCTAAGTCACATTTTTCCAATTGTTTGAAGTTGATGTGATAAGTTACGTGAATGTGTTTATTTTGAAATTTCAGAGTCCAAGTTTTCACTTAATCACACAACATATTAACTTTTGTAAGCTTATACGAAACATTAGGTATTTGAGACTTATGTGTAACATTTAACAAGTAACATATGCGTAACAGGCCAAAATGTAGTGAACAGTGGGTTATGAGTAACAAGGATCCTTATGCGTAAGAAAAGAGCTTATGCGTAGGAGTAAGCTAAAGCGTAAGACCATGCTTATGCGTAAGAGTTTCTTACGCGTAAGACAAGTTCAAAGGCTTTAGGCTTACGCGTAGGAATAAGCTAGTTGTTACGTGTAAAGTTTACTCGTAAGAGTAAAGCATGTGCGTAGCAAGCCTTGTTCTGAATATCTTTCCAAGATACGCGTAATCCACTGTAGACCTCTTATGCGTAGAGTTAGCATAAGATTTCTCTTAGGCGTTACCTTTACGCAAAAAAGTATTCTTTAAGCGTAATGGTTTGAACACCGAAGATTCGACATTATGAATAATTAACCTGTTAAATATAAACATGAAAACTTGATTGCAGTTTATTCCAAACATCTTTTAGATCACAAAATAAGCACAAGAACATATCGGATACACACAAAAAGACTTAGGCGTAAAATTACTTAAACCCTAAACCCTTAATCTATGAGTAAGAGATATAGCCACACAAATCAAACAAGAATGTTTCTGGAGTGTCCTAGATGTCATATGAGTGCAATGGAACAAGATTTAACATATTTCCTCCACAGAATCAGAAGATTTATGGGAGATGAACCCTAAAACCTAAAACTTAAATTCTTACAGTTTAGATGTTTCTGGGCAAATTTAAAGGTTCAAAATATGCATATAAACTTATTCTAACACTCTCTTGACCACATAAAACATCACAGAATAGAAAAAACCCTAAATGAGCACAAGAACCCTAGAATTCAAATTGAAGATTCTGGATGGTTTTGGACGATTGAAACATAGACACTAAGAAAGGTTTTAACATAACTCATTTCAATCCAAACACGTTTATGCATAAACACCCAATTCGTTCGAGTGAACAATTTTTCAAAATCAGTTTTAAAGAGTTTTAACTGTTGGATTTGAAAGATTTTTGAAATCCTTGTTTAGAATCTTGATCAAAACAATTTAGAACTTACAGATTATGAAAAACTTGAACGGATTTTGAAGATTTGATTTGGGCCGTTTGATCTTGGTGGTTTAGGAGTAAATGCACATGAAGTGGTGCATTGAATGTGTTAGGTGAATGTTTTTGTTAAAATTAATTTTCTAAGTTGACACATTCTGTCCCTCAACCTCAAAGAGATTCCAACCAAGATCCTTTAACTTCCGTTTAGGTTAGACAAAACACATGTAAGGCAAGAAACTTAATGATACCCCCCTCGACTTTAAACTTAATGAATTTTGAAAATTGAAAACATTTGAGTCCGAGTTGAGTATATGACAAGAAACGTATCCACCATTTTAGAAGAAACAATATATTATTGGTAACATGCAAGTACAAGGTTTTATGAAACCGAAAAATATTTACTTTCTCCCCCTCAACACTTGTTCGGGAAAGTTATGAAAAGTTTGATAGAACACAGTGTTGACGGAAGTATTGTACTTGCAATGTTTGAAAGAATTTAGATAGAAGAATATTTTTGTATTTTATCAGATATTATATTTTTCTATTTTTGTTTTTGAAAAATTTATTTACAAAAGAGGTTTTGGTGTTTGCCTGGTTTTCAAGAATGTGTTAAAAGTTTGTCTAGTTCCTCTGGAGTCAAACACCTCATAGCAAGCCGGTGGATCAAATCATTAAACCTAGCAGGAGCCAAGGCTTTGGTGAGAAGATCCGCCAGTTGGTGATCAATACCTACAAAATATAATTCAACGGTACCCTTTTCCACATGCTCCTTTATGAAATGGTATCGAAGATCGATGTGCTTGGACTTCGAATGTTGGACGGAGTTGCACGAGATTGCAATAGCACTTCGATTATCGCAGTACATCGGATTCTCAAATCGTAACCATAGTCTTTGAGTTGTGTTTGCATCCAAATGACTTGAGCACAACACGCTGACATGGCTACATATTCTGCTTCGGTTGATGACAACGATGTACAATCCCTTCTTCGATTTCCATGACACGGTTTATCACCAAGAAATTGTAGAGCACATGAAGTACTTTTCCGAAAATCTAAGCAACCTGCGTGATCAGCGTCTGAAAAAGCTATTAGTTCAAAACCAGAATCCTTCGGATACCAGATCTCCAAGTTAATGGTTCCCTTGATGTATCGGAGGATTCTTTTAGTCTCAGAGAGGTGAGTTTGATTGGTCTCGTGATACGGGAGCAAAGATATACAACAAAGATAATGTCGGGTCTCTTGGTACATTAGATACATGAGAGACCCAATAATACTTCGGTATTTGGTAGGGTCAACCAATTTCCCATGCAAATCAGTGTCCAATTTCTTGGTATGTGCCATCGATGTGGCATAGGTATCACAGTTTTGCATTCCATGTTTGTTTAAAATTTCAAGAGCATATTTGGGCTGACTCAGGAAAATACCACGGGGTGATTGATGAACTTTCAGTCCTAGAAAGAACGTAAGTTCACCTATCATGGACATTTCAAAATGTTTTTTCATAAGTTTTGAAAAAGCGTTTGAGTACTTTAGATGTGTTGACCCAAAAATGATGTCATCCAGATAAATTTGAACGATTAAAATATGTTCCCCGTGATATTGTATGAATAATGTTGGGTCGACCGATCCTTTGACGAAATTATGAGAGATGAGAAAGGATGACAACTTATCATACCACGCCCGAGGGGCTTGTTTGAGACCGTAGATAGCTTTGTTCAGTTTGTATACGTGATTAGGGAACTCTGGATCAACAAATCCTTCTGGCTGACTAACATAGACTGTTTCTTTCAGATTACCATTTAGAAACGCAGTTTTGACGTCCATCTGAAAGACCGTGATGTTCATGTGAGCTGTGAATGCCAGAAAAATCCGAACAGCCTTGAGTCTAGCAACCGGTGTGAATGATTCCTCGTAGTCAATCCCTTCTTCTTGTCTATAACCCTTAGCCACCAGACGTGACTTATTTCTGATAAACGTACCTTCAGCATCCAACTTGTTTTTCCAAATCCATTTCAGACCAATAACATAGACCCCTGTTGGTTTTGCAATCAATTCCCATACTTCAAGGCATTTAAACTGGTTAAGTTCTTCTTGCATGGATTCAATCCAGATGTCATATGTCATGGCCTCTTTAATATTTTTGGGTTCAGCTTGGCAGACGGTGAGTGCATAAATGCAATGTTCACCTTCGGTCTGAAGGCGTTGTCTAGTTACGATTGGTTGATTCAGGTTTCCAATGATATTCACAAGAGGATGGTATTTAGTCCAACGATGTGTGGAGGGTTGATGTTGATATACATTGTGCAGATTAGGAGGATTCAAATGGCTTGTGGATGATTCGGCAACATCAGAAGTGGCAGTTTCATTTGCAAAAGGGTTGAAGAACGCATTTGGATCATAATCTGCAAGTGGGGGTACTTCATGGTTCAGCAGATCATCAGCTGGTTCAGCGTCATTGGATGCGGTTTGTTCGGCTGTTGTTGTGGAATCAATTGGAGGTGCTTCCTCAACAGTTTGTGTTGTTTCTGGTGTATCAAGGATTGGATTATTATCAGGTTGGCAGGTGGAAACATATGATACATCACGGAGCACGTTGATCAATATCATCACTAAACAGAGGAGCAAATAGCATGTTCCATTTGTGTCGAGTAAGCTTTGTAAGCTTGGTTCAGCTGATGATGGGGTTTGGGGAAGTTTAGACGGTTATGTCCGGGTTCCAAGCTGTTTTGCTCAGAAGCCATCTCTGTAAGCTCATCGAAATTTTCATGAATCGTTTCCATAATCTCCCTTGTACGACGATTCCAGATCCGGTATCCTTTAGAATTCTCACAGTATCCAACAAAGACTCCTATGTCAGCTTTGGCCTTGAGCTTACCAAAGTCATCACGATCATTATTTGGGTAACAAAGGGATCCAAATACATGAAAATTTTTGAGATTCGTTTTACGGTTATGGATAAGCTCATAAGGTGTTTTGTTGTGGCGTTTAGTAATCATAGAACGATTCTGAGTGTAGCATGCAGTTGACACGGTTTCCGCCCACAAGTAATCTGGAAGTTTAGCATTTATTAACATCGTTCTTGCAGCTTCTACTAACGTACGGTTTCGTCTTTCAACAACTCCATTTTGTTCTTGTGTCCGTGCAATTGATGTTTGATGCTCAATTGCTACTTTCTCATAGTATTCTCGAAGAGTTTGATTCACAAATTCAGTTCCTTTGTGCACGTTACGATGCGTGCCGGTGTTCGAGCTGAACTTGAATTTTCGTGAGAAAGGTGATGATCATCTGTGGAGCTTGATCTTTACTTCGAAGAAAATAAACCCAAGTCCATTTTGAGTAGTCATCGACAATTACCAAAATGTAGCGTTTGCCATTAATCGTCTGCACACGCATCAGATCACACAAATCCATGTGAAGAAGATGAAGCACATGTTGAGAGCTGTGTTCCACCTTTGAAGGAAAGTGAGCACGAGTGCTTTTCCCTTGTTCACAAGCTGAGCATAGATGATCTTTAGAATGCCGAAATCTTGGGAGACCTTCAACGAGTTTGTAACGTGCAAGATTGGTTATGGTTTGAAAGTTTAAGTGTGAGAGACGACGGTGCCATAGCCAAGATTTTGTAGATGTTGCCTTTGAAAGTAGACATATGGGAGATGAAGCAATCACGTCTTGCATTGAGATTGTGTAAAGACTTGATGTGCGGTTTCCAAACATAAGATCGTTTCCTTGTAGATCACGAATGAAACAAGTTTTCTCCTGAAAATCAACTTCCAAATCTCCATCACAAAATTGACCAACTGAAAAGAGATTGTGACCGAGACCTTCCACATAATAAACCCTGCTAATTTTGATGTTCCCATTGATGTAATCTCCGTAGCCCATGATAGCTGCGAAGTGATCATTCCCGAACCTGACAATGCCAATGAACTTTGAAACAAAGCTTGATAACAGTTTGAGATTGCCTCTCATGTGCCGGGAACATCCGCTATCAACAATCCAGAGGATGATCTACATCACCTGCATTACACACAGATGAAACAGGTGGAATAAAAGTAGAAGTAGAACCCGAAGAGTTAGAGGGTTCCGTTACAGTTACAGACGATACACATATGTTAATGATTTTGGGAATCCATTTAAATCCAAGTGTATTATGTAACCATTTCTGCCATCTCCAACTAGTCTTTGCTTTAGCCGTAGTGAATGCACTAGGTAATAAGATCTTCCTAGGGGGTGAAGTGGGTTCTATGGGTACATCAATGGTCGTAGCAGAAACATTAGTGGGCGGTTTACCTAGCACAGACTTAGAAGCATTAGTGGGCCTAGAGGTATTCCATTTTCTATTGTTCCGCTTACGAGATAAGATAGCATTAGCAACACATTTATCATGACAACCAGAAAACATTCTTTTATGACAACCAACACAAGATGCTTCAAATATAACATTCAAAGTACTTAAAGGTTCAACATTCGTTACATCACTTTTTCTATTACATTTGTCTAACGCAATGTCTAAAGTGGGTGCAACTTGAGTCTTATTCAAAGTCCTAAGGTGTTCTTCTACTTAAGAGGTCTTTATTGTTCTTTTCTTACGTCGCAACTTCCTATTCTTCCTTGATTTGCTCTTAAGCTGTGAAGTGCTAGCGTTGGGAAAAGAGGCAACTATTCCTATTTCAGTTGAAGGAAGCACATTAGTATCTTGTGGTTTGTCATTAGGTGTTCTAGTGTCAATTTTAAACATTCATTGGGCAATTACGTTTGTGTTACTATTCCTATCTTGCTTAAGTTTCACCAACTCTGCTTTAGATCATGGATAATGTGTAACAAATCTTGATTTTTAGAGCGAGTGTTTCCATTTTGTCGTAAAACATCTTTGGTATATGCAAGATGATCATCAACATCTTTTGACGCTTGAGCACGAGTCTTTTTGAGTAAATAAAATATGACACCATATTCTGTTTTAACTTTTGAAATTTCTAGTTCATATTTTGAAATTTGACACTTCAAAGACACGTTTTCATCATCCAGTTGCTCAAGTTTTGGATTAAGAGTTTTTGTGTGCAATTGGTTGATTTTGTTTTGTAAAGCGAGTTCTCGATTTTGACAATCCTTTTGACACCATTGAAGACGACGTTTTGCATTCGAAAGCTCATTTAACAATCACTCATTTTCAACTTTTAAAGACTTGATTTGTGACACATTATCGGTATTCTCAACATTTTCAACAGAATCAACAGCGATATAATTAAATGCATATATAACAATATGTAGTAACACAACATTGATGGCATCAGCATAGATAACATCTTCCAAGAGTCGATCAACATCTTTTCTTAACATTTTCTTTTTACTTTTAGTATTTGAAATCGATGTTTTTGTTTTCTCGAAAACTGTTTTCATAAGTCCAAGCTCCTTGTGAAAATCCCTTTCCCAATATATTGCACACATTTTCAAATTTCGGACATGAAGTAAAATTCTTTTCTGAAAAATATCTCTTTGATTTCGCGCGTGAGGCGATTGATAATGATCTACTTTTATTTCAGAATTGATTTCAATTTCACGTTCCAAAAGTTTGATGTCCGATATGAATGTATCAAAATATTTAAGAATTTGACATCGTTCGGGTAATGTTTTTACTTCACTGAGTGAAGGTAAAGGACCATTAACTTTTGCAGTATTGGGTTGGAGACTAACATTAGAAGACTCAGTAGGTGTGATAACCTAAGGTGTGTTAGAATTATCCTGTTGTGTGACGAAAGTTATGGCTTTTGAATAGTTAAATGGTTTGTTATAAACAACATTTTCCATTTTTGACCGACTCTCGTCTTCTACATCTAATTCCTCCAAACGATTATATTCAACAACACTCATGATGGAATCATCAATTCTATGTTCTGCACTGTAAACTTGAGGATTTGGTTTGAATGCTCTATGTGAAAACTTTGGTTTGTAATCAACAAGATTCGGTCCGTATCCATTTGGATTTGGTTTAAAAGTAAACTTTTGAATAGTTGTGATTGACTCACCATGTTTGTAAACAACATTTTGAAACTCTTTGATTTTTTATTTTGTAAGTCGACAATTTCTTCAAGATAGTCATCTATTTGTTTCCTTGAATGCTTTTTGTACTCACAAAACTATTTTTGACAAGTTAACAACTCAGACTTGGCTTTTTGAGTTTCCGAAGTGAGAGCGTTAAGTTGTTGTTTATGATCATATTTCAGTTGTTCTATTTGAGACAACAAAGCATTCTTGGATGCAACTAGATCACATATATGTTTTTCCAAAGATTTTTTATTTTGGTATGATTTAGCAAATGCGACTTCAAAACCTTTTTCACGTTTTTTTTAGTTTGAAAAATGTTGAGTTGGAACTTATAGTATTCATTATCCTTAGTCAATAGTGCAATTTTCTCCTGTAATTTCTTATTGATGTCTTGGCATTTTTCCATTCGAGATTTTTGGGTCTTAATTAAGTTGGTCATGAGCTCAAGATCAGGATTAGACACAAGTTTAGCTTGTTCAACGTGAGTCTCAACATGATCATTATTTAGATCCTCAAATATAACCACGATGTCAACTTGATTATCAATATTAACCATAAGGTCATCTTGATCGTCAAATATAACTACGGGATCTATTTGATTATCATTGGAATGAGATGTAGACGGCTCATGTTGAACACTCTGATCCTCGTCGGATGTAGATGTTGGCGGAGATATCAGATCAGTAACGAATATAGTTTGATCCGGTACCTGAGACAAGCCGTCAGTGTCATACACTGGGCCTGTGTCACTCATGTGGAGTTCTTGTATGTATGCCATTAACATCACTCTTGCATTAGCTGCAAGTCCTCCATGTCATCATCGAGAATGCGCATTTGCCATGAAGCTCTGTTCCTTGTTGGTAAGAGTTCCACCAGCTTCATCCTTGAGAGCCAAGAGTAAAGCCTCTTTGTGATAAGCGCGCCTCTTGTCGGCTTTGGGCATGCATTAGCCAGATGACCCTTCTCATTACAGTTATAGCATCGAAGACCATTAATCCCAGTCTGAGCATTTCCCTGATCAACCACTTGAACCCTTTGTTGTTGTGGAGCACCCATGTTATTCCTTCCACTAGGATTAAATCCTTGACCACTACCCATCTGACGAACATTACCACGATTCTGAACTTCAACTCTTCCGTTGTTAACAACAGCTTGATTCCTTATGTTGGATGAGGTACGAATGCGATTGTTGGATTTGTTAGAATATCGGCCGAAGGCTCTATCAGTCATGACGAACCCTTGTTGCAATGCATCGAAAGCTTCTGCATGCTCATTAGATTCACTGAAAAGTGCTTGATCATTGTTGCTGTTGTATGGAACCAGTTGAGTTTCTTGTGAGGGATCATATGGTGTGATCTGAGCAGTTGGTTGTGGAGGATTTGTGAAGATTGTTGGCAAGGTCGAGAATTGAGGATAACATTCTTGAGCCCACAAAGCTAGAGCTTGATTATCCGGAAGTGAAGGCGAAGCAGGGACTCCACGAATGATCCTTTCTTTGTCAACTTCCTTTTGGTGGGGTTTCAAATAGTCATACAACAATCCGTATGTAGCACGATAAAGATTCTTTGCTTGACGGATGAAAATAACATACTTTTCCCAATCAGGACCAAGACTACTAAGGAACTTTGTGTTGACTACAATTCTTGGCATAATGATATTATGTTTATCCAAGTCATTGATGATGTCTGAGAATCGATGATGATATGACTCTAATGTCTCCCCTGGTTCAATCATGAAGTGTTCATATGCTAAGTAGATTTTGGATTCAATGTCTTCTTGATTGAGTTCTGTGCCTTCCATTAGAAGATGAATGTGCTCCCACATTGCTTTAGCAGTCTTCTGAGCATCAACACTACGAAGTATCGGATTGGATAATCCCAAAAGGATATATTGCATTGCAAGTTCATCGGCTTCTAAGTGTAGAAGTTGGTCAGTAGTAAGTTGATCAAGACCGACAACGTTGGTAACATCATCTCTTGGTGGAACAGCATTCGGATCTCCGGGTACAGTGAGGGTAGGCATCTGAAAAGGACCTTCAAGGATGACCTTCTTCAAAAACTTTCCATGTGGCTTCTTTAGATCACAAAACCTAAAGAACCTTATCACCCATTGATCGTAGTTTTCGGGAGTGAGCATTGGAGGTCTATCAAAGGATCCATCTTCATGAATGGATTATTGGCTACTTAAAGCTTCACACATCTTTGCAAACCAAGACGGTTCCTTTAGTGTTGTAATATTCATAGCGTACTTGGCAGGATACTGATTTTGAAAGTATGTGTAATGTTGTACTTGTTGACTAGGGTTTGGTGGAACCATTTGTGGTGGAAGAGGAATAACTCCTTGAGAAAATTGTTGTTGAAATTGTTGCACTTGTTGTGGAGATGGTGGAGGATATTGTTGATAGAATTGTTGTTGTTGTTGTTGAGGATACACATGAGGAAAGTAGCTAGAGTATGGTGGTTGAGACATCTTGAAACTTGTGTTGATGATGGATCTTTGTAGTCGAATGAAACAATGTTGATGAAGTAACCTTATGCGTAGAAACCAGCTTAGGCGTAGAAATCACCTTACGCGTAAAAACCCACCTTACGCGTAAAAGAGAAAGTTACGCGTAGTGAAAGCTTAAGCGTAAACTTGAGGAAAAAATTAGCTTAGGCGTAAACCAAAGACTTAGTAGTAGAATCCTTATGCGTAAGATTTGCTTATGCGTAAGACAACCTTAGACGTAAGAAAATGCTTAGGCAAAGAAAGATGCTACGCGTAAGTTTTGAAGCTTAGGCGTAAAACTAGGGTTTTGCCCAAAAATCCTTTACACTTATACCAGTGTAAAAGATATCCAAAGTCAAAGTGTTTTCAGGCTTATCCAAGCAAGAAAACACTGAGTAAACCAACAGCATTGAAGATCAAATGATGAACTGCTTACGCGTAGACTGCTGCTTATGCGTAGACCTTGGAGCTTACGAGTAAAACTAGGGTTTTGTTACGAGTAGAAAGTACAAACTATCACCAAAACTGATTTTTATGCCCAAAAGTGTTTAGAAACCTGATTTGAATGATGAAAGAGCTTCAATGTCACCAAAATAACAAGAAAGTTTGAAACTTGATGATCTAAAACACTTTTTCACCTTATGCGTAGACAGAAGTACACGAATGAAATCAAGCTCAAAAACTATTCTACACATGTAAAGTTTCAAACTTGATGCTAAAAACTTAAACTTTAACACTAAATGAACCTTGAACCACAAAAATCTTGAGTTTTAAAGTGTAAAAATTTGAGCTTTTATGCGTATGAAAGTTGAATACACGAAACCCACACGTATAGATAAAAACTTCAAAAAAAAAGTGTTTCACCCAACTAGATGGCGAATGATACCACTGTTAGGTCACCATATTGTAACACAAGCATCAATATATAAGAAATATAGATAAGGTGATCGGATGAACACTTGTTAAGAATTGGAAATTCTATAGTGAAGCATCGGTCACCCCAAATATAATCTAGCGTAAGTTAGGTCGTAGACATATCGTTTATTACGTTATTTGTTAGTTAGTTATTAGCGTAGTTTAGTCTAGTGCAACACCGTAGAGGAAGGACTGGTCTTTACCCATTGTATGCCTGATCCACAGCCCGAAGGAGGGCGTAATACTATGTATAAATAGTCCTCTCCCCACAAGGGAGAGGGTTGGATGTTCATTGAATAATCTAACCTTCCATTTGTTTTATCTCTCTAGAACACTCCACTTTCTCTCTCTAAAGCCTTATAGTGTACGCCCCAATATAATCATGGTTTGATGTGTTTGTGAAATCCAATATGTTACTAATGGTATCAAGAGCCATGGTTTGATCATCTCTCTTACATGTTCTTGGATTTCTATTGGGTTTATATGGTTTTTGGGGTTGAAAAAGTTTAGTGGTATTTGCATCATTTGGACCATTTCTAGTGTTAAAGTTTGAATTTTGATTGTACTTTTGTGTTTAGAATCATCATAAGTGCTTAGGTTTTGATTTGGAAGGCTTGAATCAGTGTGGTTGGGTAGTTTTTGGATTGAAAAGTGTTGCTTTTGAATATTTCTATCTAGCGACTTGTGTCTCGGACTTGAGTTCTTCGTAGCGACTTGTCTCTACGTTCTTCAGCGACTTGTCTTTGTTGTGGAAGCGACTTGAGCACTAGCGATTTGTCTTTTGAGACAAAGCGACAAATAGTACAAAGTGGTGGTCGTACTGTTTTGGCTAGCGACTTGTCATCATAGCGACTTGTGTCACAAGCGATTTGGTCCTTGAGAAATTTGTATACCTAGCAACTTGTGTGTGTAGCGACTTTTCTTCATGATCTGTAGCGACTTGTTGAATTAGTGTGAGCGACTTGTGTCTAATATCCATCCACCTGTGAAAATTAAGACGTGTCATCTGCTATCAACACAATGCTCTACACCACTGACCCTATAATATCCAATGTGCTCAAACTCTATGATACCGCACAGAACAAAGAAAGTGTTTGCTAATCAGAAAAGTTAACCATGATTGATTCAGCAAATGATGATCAAGACATTTCACATTCTGAGTCAAATAATAAAGAACCACACTTGTTAATGATACATAATGCAAAGCAAATGGAATGCAGCATTGAGCCCTATCAGCTACTTTATCTGCACCTCATACAACTGTTATCCACAACTGGGGATCGAACATGTAGTGCTCTCTTCCGCCAGGACCTACCTACATTGACGAGAACCTTGCTGCTGAACTTAGAACAATGAAGCTTCAAATTACCAAAAGGAAGGTATTAAAGGATGACTCCAATGCTGCACATCAGGTAATCCACAACCAATTTCAGCCATTCATCAATGGGGAATATTCCTCAGACTTCGATCAACACGTGACTGGAATTTATTTCAAGAAACAACTGGAATGGAAATTCATGAGTTCATCAATACATTTATCCAACTTATGGATAATGTGGAAAAGTACATTAAGGAAGCTGCTCAAGAGGATGATAATTTGAATGAGTATCAGGTGAAATTAAGTGAAAGTTATGATAAGTCGGGTAATGTTTCAGTTGAAAGGTCGGGTGATGCTAAATGCAGAATATCAGATACAACAAAGGATGATGAAACCGGCTACACTGAATACAGAGGCTCAGAGTCAGATAAGCTTGAAACAGCCAGTAGTTCAGTGACTCTTGTTATGCATGATGTGAATGCAAATATCAAACCGACAAATGAACATGTGTCATGTGATTAGGTACCATTAACTAATCAATATAATGCATCTGCTAATGTACCTAAACAAAATGATCCTAATTCTGAACATGATGTTGATAAATGTTTCTTGGTTGAGACTGAATCTAGAATTTTTAAAACAAATGAAATGGTTGAAAAAGGGGTTTTTGATGAACTTTCAAACAAATACTCAATCCTTGAAAAATATTGTATTTCCTTAGAAATTGCAATACAACAAAGAGAAGAAAGTTTTCTTGCTACAAAACCTTGCATAAATCCGGAATTCCCAGAATTTCAAGAATTTTTTGAAATTAACCAGTTAAAAACCCAGATTCAGGACAAAGACTCAATCATATGTAATCTGAAAATACAAATCTCAGATCTGCATAAGAAATGTAATATAGGGATGAACAATTTTAACTATGAGGTAAGTGATCCGATTAAATCTAGGAATGATGAATTGGCTTTATGTGTGACCAAGCTATTAAGGAAAAATGAGTCCTTGAGGAAGAACTTATTAGAGAACAATTCCAAGCTGTTAGATCAAACTAACTCCTTGTTGGCAGACATTGATGCCCTCAAAGCCCAAATTCAGGATAAGAGCTTCACCATTGTTGCCTTAATAAATGAGCTTAGGAAAACTATTGGAAATAGGGTGAACACTAAGTTTGCAAAACCATCGACCTTTGGTAAGCCAATTGTACTTAATAATACAGAACGAGCTGTAGTTAGGCAGCCCAATGCATTTAAAACAGAAAGATTTAAACCATCGAAATCTAAGCTTGCCTCCCAAGTTGATGAGAATATAGTTTTGTCAAAACCAGTCACTTCACTAATTCATTCCGATATGATGAATAAAAATCCCGGCTTAATGTTGAAGCTCTAAGATCAGAATATAAGGAGATCATCTAGTCCATATAAGAAGCATCAAATGGCTGACCAATCCCCTAAGAAACAAACTAATTGCAAAAGGACCAATGTTCAGAACAGGGAAATGGCTACATCTTCTTATGAAACTAAAGGATCTAACTCTGCTAGCAGTTGTTTTAAGTGGATTCCTACTGGTAGATTATTTAAGTTCATAGGATCCAAACGGACTTACTCACCTAGATATTGTCTTAAGTGGATGCCCACAGGTAAAATCTTTAAGAATATTGGACTTAAAGGGATTTACATTAATGATACTCCTAGACCTGACTGTACAACATCCAAAAATGAGGATACACCTGTCACTAACCCATCTATTTGCAATACTACATGTGCTATTAGTGCAAATTGTCCTTAGTCTTTTTCAGGTACAATGCTCAATTCAATCATGAACATCATGACCAGGTTTCCAACAGAAATGAAGACTGCTCACTCAGGAATTGTAGCTTGTCAGAATTGATGTACCTCGTACTTTGACTCCTGTTCGACTTGACTCAGGACTTGTTCTCATTAATCCGTGCACAAATTAATCTACATTTGTTTAAAATAATTTTTTTTTGATAACATCTACAAAATTAAAATTTTACCCAAAATCTAATAAAAGATGTATCTCTTGTTATCGATAACATCTACAGTCCTAGAAATGTCATTCAATAATGATACGAGTCCTTAGATGAAGTTCAAACAGAAGCTATACTCTATTTAAAAAAAAGGGGGGGGGGGTTGTATTTCAATCAATGTTTACTCACTCTTAATTCGTGACATTGATTGAGGGGGAGAATTTTTCAACTTGTCTCTACATGATTGTTTGATGTATGTAATGTGCTTTCTAGTTTGTTGATGCATGTTTCTTTACGTGGAATGGCTAAGTCATGGTTCTTTATGTACATTGTGATAGATGGCTTATCCATGTTATGTCTTATATGATACTTGTCACATTCTTTACATGAATGCCACTTATCCACTGTATCTGCATGCAATTTGTTAAGTACAAGGGCTGAAAGTGTCAATTGTACAAATTTATGTGTGATACTAAGATTGGTAGCAACTTGTCTCTATTTGTCATAATACAAGGATCAAATGTGTCATTTATGTGTGATACTAAGATTGGTAGCGACTTGTCTCTTTGATACTTGAGAATGGTACTTTAGCTATAGCGACGTGCCTCAATCAGGTTAGCGATTTGTCTCACAACTTTGTGCTAGCGATTTGTCTCATTTAGGTCTAGTGACTTGCCTTACGTATCATTACTTGCTGCTAGCGATTTGTCTCAATTTGATTAGGTATAAGGACTGAATGTGTCAATCCATGATACTTGAGAATAGTACTTAGGCGGTAGCAATTTGTCATAATTATCATTATTTCAAAAATCTCAATTATCTCTCTCTCTAACGTGACCTTCGTCAAAGCGATTTGAAGTGGTAGGTCTCTTTTTAAAGTTTTGTTTCGAATCCTCCATGCCTAATGCCTTCTCTAACACACCTCTATTAACAGATTCCACCGATTGTCTCATCCGCGACTATCAATTCCATTCTAGGTTAGTTTGTGGTTTTTAATGGTGGTGCATGATATTGATTAGGTTGTATTTAGGGTTCCCTGGGTTGGATTTGATGGTGCATATGTGTGTTTACATGGTATTTCCCTATGCGTATTGTTTGTAAGGTTTTTATGAGATTGTTGGATTTGATGTTTTGTGTTTTGCTTGAGTCGTGATTATGTTCGATCGTTGCAGTGTTCTGATCATGCCTGATGTTTCACTTGTTTGTGTATTAAGTGTCATTTGGATGTGTTTATACTCGTTCTTGATGGCGAGTTGTCAATTTGTTGGACATTCTTGTTAGCGACTTGCCTTACAATAGGGTGTTAATGGTAGCTACTTGTATTTTGTTGCTTGCAGGCGACTTGGCATTGGTTTTTCTTTAAGCGACTTGTCATTGGTTTTAAATTGAAGCGATTTGTTTTGACAAATTGTTTAAAGCGATTTGCTATAACAATTCTATAAAAGCGACTTGTCTCTGGTTTTTACTTGAAGCGATTTGTTTTGACAAATTAATTAAAGCGACTTGTTGCAACACTTTCACATAAGAGACTTGTCTCTGGTTTTACCTGAAGCGATTTGTCTTGACAAATTGTTTAAAGCGACTTGCTATCACACATTCATCAAAGCGACTTGTCTCATGAAATCTTGATTTAAGCGATTTGTCACTTTTGAACTATTAAAGAAATTTATCTTTAACAAATTAAGTATAAGCAACTTGTCTCTAGAAAAACTTGTCATAGTAATTTGTTACTTTGAGAATTATTGTTGCAACTTGGCTTATCATCTGAGTAATTCTATCTGCTTTTGTTAATCTGACGTGTATGCTACTTATTGTGCTTAAGTCGTAAGGTTGCATTAAGGTTGATCTGCTAACCATGTTTAACCTAACATGCTCTCGAATACTGTTGTTGTATGTCTGATTCTACATAATTTCAATGGCAGACTCAACCTCTACCGAGAACATTGCTACCACTACTCCACCCACAGTTCTTACAGACAAGGAAATTCTTCCAGATGATAAATGGGTTGAGATAGGCAAAAGCAACTGCTATGTGGACATGGATAGAACACAACCAAATCCAATCTTCAGGATTGCCATTGATATTCTGAAAAACACTAACTTCTTTAGTGCCTTGACCAAGCGATGCACGATCCCTTCCATCTACCTACAACAATTTTGGAACACTGTCACATGGGACAAGATCACAGCCACTTACTCTTGTAAGCTTGATGATAAAGAGTATGAAATCACCTCTGATATTCTCAGTAAGGCCCTAGGAATCACACCATGTGACCCTGCTAAACAATCTGTCCCTCCACCTACTGCTGAAGAACTAATAGACTTTCTCAATGAGTTGGGTTATCAAGTTAACGTAACAAGGGTTTCAGATATCATCACCGCCAACATGTATCAACCATGGAGAGCCATTGCTACTATTCTCAACCTATGCTTAACTGGTAAAACTTCAGGGTTCGATAAAGTGAGGGCTCCCATTATGCAGATCTTGTGGGGGATTATCAAAGGGGTGAACATTGATGTCACAGAACGCATTTGGGAAGAATTTTCATTGTCTATGAATACGTTCATCACCGATAGACAAAATGTTCTGAATCATGCCAAAGGAAGGAAGGCCATAAACAAACTTGTAATTCCTAGTGTAAGGTTCTCGAAGCTTATCATTCAGCTCTTGCAACAGACACATCAGTTTAATCCAAGGAGTTAGTCAGTCCTCCATGAAGCTAGTGATGAATTTGTACTTGGTAACCTCATATATGTTGCCAAAGGTGTTAATAAAGAGATCTTTGGTATGCCAATTCCTGATGCTCTTCTCACATATGATATTAAGAAGGCTGATTACTTCAGAAAATACAAGAAAAGGGCATCCAGATCCAATGTTGATGACGCTTCCGATCCCTTACAACCCAATTCTACAAAGTCTACTTCTAGCACTAAATCATCCTCGAAAACCTCATACGCCGCCCTTCCCAAGAAGAGACTTGATAGAACTCAATCTACTGACACTTCATCACAAAAACAGAAGAAGAGAAAGAGAGAAGCCGGAAAGGGAAAAGATGAAGAATCCAAGGATATTGAGAGACAAATGAGTTTAATGGATGAAGATGAGGCTGCACTACAACAAGGGATTCAACAAAGCCTGGATTCCCTAAACTTGCCTCAGAGACCATCAGCAGGAGGAGTTGTGATACGAGAACCAGTGTCAGCACCACAACAAACCACACCGGCTACACAAGACAAAGGCAAAGGGATTGCAGGAGTAGAAGTAGAACAAGCCGCTCAAATGCTACTGACCATCTCTTCTCCACCTCCAAAAACAACTTCCCAATTTGTACTCAAGAAAAGAGATGTTGTATCATCCTCAACACAAGTACAATCTGGAGTGGAAAAAGATGTGCCTGATGCACCTGATGAAACCCCTGCCTCAAGGGATACTCAATCAAAGAGCCTGGAATCAGTCCCTACTGAAGAAGTTCCAGTTCTTGAAACAGAGATTAACGGAATCTGACAGACTAATTACAGAAGTTGAGGGTAATGAACTGCTGAAAGGTACACAAGAATTTCTTGACCAAAGATCTCAGGAACCCATGCACCTGGAAGAATCAAACATATCCACCGGATCTTTGTCATCACTGAAGATTCTGGAGCATGACTTTACCTCTGGTGATCAATTCCTTGAGGACAAACCCTCAGACATAGAGTCTGACAAGCAAAACGATGAAAAGGAAGAAGTACAGTCTATGTTCTCAGTCACCATTCAGCAAGACACCTCAACCATCCCTCCGATGTCAGCACCTGCTCAAACAACCACACTTCTACCACCCGAAACTGCTCTAACAACCGCACTTCCACCACTCGAACCAGCTAAAGATCCATCACCAGTTGTCACAATTAATGACACTGACACTCTACCGGCGTCACCACCTCTGATCTTAACATCTGAGCAATTGCTCAACTAGGCTATGAAACGTATTGAAGCTCTTGAGAGGCACCTTCCTAAATCTATCAACATCCTCAATCGTCGTGTCTCCAGGCTGGAGAACCTTAATTTTGATGAAGCTGTAGCAGACGCCATTGAAGCCGAAGTTAAAGATGTTGTAGAATGGGCAATGCAAGCTCCACTGCTTCAACGGTTTAAAGACTTACCCATTTCAGATACGAGAGCAGTCCTTTCGGATAAAATGTATGACGCTAACGAGAATCTGGATGAGGTCCATAAGAAGTTATTTGTGGCTCTCGAAGAATCGATAAAGCACGATAATCATTTACAGTTTCTGGAGGACATTCGAGAAAGAGAGGCAAAGATGAAAAGGAGGACTTCTGTGTTGGAGTCGTTGCATAAAGGTCCTAGATCTCCACCTCCTCCTCCAACTGGTGGAGCTGGAACTTCTGGTACTGGTGGATCTTCTGGCACAACCACTACTCACAAGGCAAACCCACCTACACCTCCACCAAAGACTCTGAATCAAACCGGATCTTCAAGTGGTCAAGGATCTCAAAAGACTTCTACAGCATGGACCATCGTTGACTCCAGGTTTTCACCAACCATCTCCTCTATTCCTGAAGAGCAAATGCTTAATGAAGAGTCTTACGTTGCTCAAGAGTCAGAATCTGAAGAAGATGACGTCTCCACCAAGCATATACCCAAAGTTACGGAAGAAGAAGATTGGTGGGACGCTTATATTGAGGGTAAACGCATCAAAATGTCTAGGGCTGCTCCATCGAAGGACATGTCTCAAAGCTGGCTCATCAAAGATAAACCTCAAACTCCTGAACCTTCATGGTCCATTCCTGAGTTTGATTCGATAATCCTTGACAACAATTGGGCTACAACCATTACTTCCAACTATGAAGCTCCAACAGAAGACTCTCTTCTTCACATCACAGGGGATATGGGAAGCTTTATGAAGTGGTTTTTTGAGAAGAAGGGAATTTCGTCAATCACTCCTAAAGATCTTGAAGGCCCAGCGTTTGAAATCGTCAAAGTATTCCACTCTGATGCTAATCAGCTTCAATATCAGATGGAAGAATGCCATAAAATGCTGAATGATCAAGTCAGTGAGCAGATCAGTCGGTTTGCTATTAACAACCCTCTTCCTCTCGGAGGTGAACCGGGACAATTGACAATCCAATCAGAGTTCTTCTTCAACCATGACCTGGATTATCTATGTGCTCGAACTGCAGAAAGAAAACCAGCTTTATCAATTTCTAAGATGAAAGCTGCAACCTACATAGATCAGGGTCTTGAACAGATGGTACTGGATCAATTCTGGACAGACAAAGAACAAGTGTATGACATTGTTTCCTCATACTGCATTTCTCATTGGTGGTTCAAGAAGAAGAAATTCTACCTTGATAGACATGGTGATGAAAAGAGACGCAAAGCTGTTCGATCCAAGCTGCGTATTCTAAGTGTGGTCAGTGTGGAGATCTTCTCAATCTACGGCTATGATTATCTGAAGAAGATTGTTCTTAGAAGAGCTGACTTGAAAGATCATGTTATTGAAGAAAACGACTTCAAACATTTGCTTCCAAGTGACTTTGAAGATCTTTATCTTCTGAACCTACAAGGAAATCTAGAACATTTACCTATTGGTAAGAAGAAGGCTCTCTCTGCTGCAGTCAATCTCTGGATCAGAGGCTTAGTCATTCGACAAAGAGTTGGTGATTTTCAACTTGGTGTGGAAAGCTACCAGACTCAGGTCAATATAACAAGACCTTAATGGGAAGCGACTGGGCATAAATTCTGTCACGACTACACAGTGATTGACTCCCCTAGAGCAGTCCTTTTTACCGACAGATACGGGTCAAGAATGCTAATGAGGTTGTGCGAGCTATACAAGTTCAGTGATGGTACGCTCAAAATGGTTGAAGAAGAATTGAACTCAAGGGTGAAGGAAATCAAACTTGACTTGAAGCCGTGGAACAAAACGAGATTATGGTCTGAACAGGATTTGAAGAGGTATGAAGAGTTCATTGCTGCGATCGGACGAAGACTTAAGACGAGAAAGATCTTCCGCAGCCTTGAAAGTTTTGTGGGTGGTAGACTTCGTGAAGGTCATTACAAGCTACTTCAAAGAATTGAATGAAGACATCTCCCTGTAGTAGTTTTGTTATATATTATGATTTGTGTAATGTGGTGATTGTACTATAAACAACTATAACTACAATGTATATAGTAGTGATAGGTTATGGATTGTTGTTCCCTTTTAGTCTAAAAGGGAACTTAGGAGTAGTCCACTTCAGATCAAATAAAACCGGACACATTTTTCTCCAACAAGTTTTGTTTCTTACATATTTAAATCACTTGAGTTCCAAAATCTCAAAGGATTTGAAATTTTTGATCGGGGGAGAAAATATGATATAAATATGCAATCTGATAAAAGGTGACCAATTTGTCTCAAAGTGCATACTGCTCTCTAATATGTGCTAAACTCTTTTCGAATCTTGAAGCACATATTTAGGGGGAGCATTTTAAAAGGAAAATATACCTTCAAGGTACAAATACTCATATGTTTCAACATAAAGTACCTTGATTGACTTTCTAACGGTTTCCGTGTGGCAATATAATCGTGAATGTACCTCTAAGAACTCTTCCCTAGTATGTGCATAACACTTTTGAATCTCCATGCACATATTGAGGGGGAGCAACTTTTTGAAAACCACATCCTTTCCCAAAATTACGTTTAACAAAGTATTTAAAAATACTAATTTTGATCGGGAAAGTGATGTCGATAGTTTTAGAAAATGTTGATCAAAGAAGTGAATTCTTAATTCTCAATCTGAAGATTTTTAAATCCTCTTGCCTCCATGTGTCAAAATGATTTCAAATATACGATGCACATGTTGAGGGGGAGCTTTTTCTGAAATATCAAAAATAATTCAGGTACAAAATGGTTTGATAATATATCACAAGTACCTGGATTGATTTTCAAATGGTTTTCAATTGGTTCCAATGGCAGAAGAACAATACCAAAAGACCAACCAAATTTACTTTATGTATGGAGATATAAGGATGGTTAGGTTAGGTATTCATTCCCACGATCCTGCCAGAGCCGGAGGGATAGGGACAATCCACTAGATAGTGTAGAGTCCTTAGGTATGATGAAAAAAGGAGAAAAGTGAGGTATGGGAAGAGTGCCGACTGAGAAAGAGCTAGAACTGGAATAAACCCAACAAGGTTCTAGTTATGAAGTCTTGGTAAGCACTGAAGGGGTTGAAGAATGAAAAAGAATTGAATGCGAAAAGGGTGAAAAGAAATAGCCCTCCAATAATTCAACCTTAGGGCAGAAACCGGGTTCAATACATATGCTACTGGTGTTTACCAAGGTAACACTGGTATTGAAGACAAGACATCATGAACCCAGTGACACACTGCACTACAACTTCCCAAGCTACTTAAGTTCCTCTTAAAAGGACTTGTTTCATTCTCACGGGGAACCTACATTATCTGTCGACTTTCTCTTAGAGATTGTTGATATTGAAGAAGGAGACCCTCTCCCTAGTCTCAGGCATAGGAACCAAATGTGCACAATTAAGTCTAGAGCCACGAGGTCATCAATAAATCTCATTAGGACACTGTCAATGAAGACTCTCTATTTCACACAATGTGGAAAGAGAGAATATATTTTAAGAGTCCTAAGCATTATCCTTGTGGTATTGCCAGAACATCTGAGTGATATGCAAACATATTCACAATGACGATGGAAAGCCTTCTAGAGCCAACATCAAACAAGCTCTTGGTAGGTGGCATGTGAGATCTATCCAATAGATCAAACTTGTGACAACTGGATTGAAACAATGGGGCGATTCATTATTGAATCAACCTTGGTCCAGGAAATGGATTGACGGATACCTTTGAAAAATCGGTCGTTGTGCTTAAAATTCTTTTATCTAGCACATCGACTGTGTATTAATATTTCAAAAGAAAAGGTGTTTATGATTGATAACTGATTTTCTTAAAACTTTCGTTGTATTGTAAAAACACTTTATATTGAGCAGTACACGATTGTTTTTCAAATCTCTTTTCATCAATCAGTGAATCTCAATTCGCTGGTTCACTCACTCCGTCTTGTCTTCTTTGAGACGTTCGGGTTTGAGAACAACTAGAGCGGTGCGAAACCACTGTCAAGGAGATTCTTCGAATTATACCGATCACGCGTACTTGTACTGATCAACGGGGAACCGTGGGCGTGTACCTCAATTCAACGAAAGTGATCAAAGACACTTTCGTGCGCTTTATTGCTAACTGTTGTATGCAGGTACACCCGACGTTTGCAGCTGATCAGAATTGAGAGGTCAATCCATAGCCGCATGCTCACACAACACATTCACTTCGAAATCATGATAAGTGCATCAACAACTCTGATATTTACACTCCATGCTTCTGCTACGCTGCTGCAAATATCGTGAATCAACTAAAGCTTCCGCTACTCTGATAAGAAGACATCATGATCTAGAATATGAGCACGTCGGTCCATTTGTCACAACATCATATGAGGGAAACACAACAAAGGGTTATGCTGAGATCAACTGTGGCTGATGATCTCAAATAAAGCTCGAAGGTCATCAAAATGTGGATCAGCTCTATAACCTCCACGTAATGTACAAAGTAGTTGGACTATGAAGAAATCACCACGAAAGCACAAAGATTGAATATTTTGATGAATTGAAGTCTACGAGCTCAAGACTGAAGATTAAATAGAATGCTAGGATGCAAAATGTAAATCATGGGGTGACCTCCCTTAGGGGGAGATTGTTAGGAATTGGAAATTCTATAGTGAAGCATCGGTCACCCCAAATATAATCTAGCGTAAGTTAGCTCGTAGACATATCGTTTATTACGTTATTTGTTAGTTAGTTATTAGCGTAGTTTAGTCTAGTGCAACACCGTGGAGGAAGGAAGGGTCTTTACCCATTGTATGCCTAATCCACATCCCGAAGGAGGGCATAATACTATGTATAAATAGCCCTCTCCCCACAAGGGAGAGGGTTGGATGTTCATTGAGTAATCTAACCTTCCATTTGTTTTATCTCTCTAGAACACTCCACTTTCTCTCTCTAAAACCTTATAGTGTATGCCCTTATATAATCATGGTTTGATGTGTTTATTAAATCCAATATGTTACAACACTACACACACACACATGAATGAAACTAGAGAAAAGATATGCGTAGGATATATGTGTGAAATGAACAACCAACCTTCTAAGGAAGGTTTACAAGACTATTTATAGGGAAGATGACTAGGGCAACACATCTAGCTCTTCCACTAATTATTGGGCTTGGGCCAAGGCTTATGGGCTTTCTACATAAGCCTTGCCTTAAATACAAACATAAAAGCCTAATTAAGAAACCTATTACATATTAATTATAAACACTTGAAATATAGTTTTGGAGTGATTCCAACAATTATAGTGTACCAAAAAGAATTAAGTGAATTCTCCTATGTAAATTTGCACTGGCAGGACCTTGTTGGTCTTCTTTATGTCTCTGGTCTCGTACTTGGTAGAATTAAGTGAATTCTACTCAACGACATTTCAATCCTTTGTGACAACAAAGGAGCTATTGATCTCATCAAAAATCCTATCTAACATGCTCGAACTAAACATATTGAAATTCGTCATCACTTCCTTCGTGACAATGTTCAAAAAGGAAACATCTCAATCGAAAAAGTATCCTCCGAAGAAAACATTGCCGACATCCTAACAAAACCTCTTAAACGAAAACCATTCAATCTTCTTAGACTTGGATTAGGACTAATGGAACCATACCTATAGTTGAAACCTTGGCCCAAACATTAGTTTAACCAAACACAACAAAAATTGACCAAAGTCAATCTGAATCCACGGAACCAACGACAACAAAGACAGAACCCATAATTTGGTTTCATTCTATCTGTGGTTCCCTGAAATAGTTTTTGAAATTATTTAACAAATACCTCTTCCCTTGTTAGGTCACCATGTTTGTAATACAAGCATCAATATGAAGAAATGAGAAGCACTTAACCAAAACACACGTATGAATAATAAGAAAGGTTTATGCTTAGAGTGAAATAGAAAAGTGAACAACCAACTCTCAAATGAGAGTTACAAAGGTATTTATAGGGAAGAAGCTAGGGCAACACTCAAGCTCCCTTCCTTTACTTATTGAGCTTGGGCCAAGGCTTATGGGCTTTCTTCATAAGCCTTGCCTTAAGTACCAACATAAAAGCCTAACTAAGCTAACTATTACATATTAACTACTAACACTTGAAATCTAGTTTAGGAGTGATTCCAACAATCTCCCCCTAAGTGTTGGTGATTAATGATTAGAGTGAAAACGTTGTAGGTGCTGATGTAATAGTAGCTTCGACGTCTTCTGACATTCTTCTTTCTTGTGAGAAGAAGTGTCTTGATTCCAACAATCTCCCCAGTGTAGGGATCTTGTTTACTTTGAAGTTTTACAGCTTTGACGTCTTCATTTTCTTTGTTCTTTGATCTTTGTTCTTTGTAGTGGTAGTGATAGTATGTTGTGGTTATCTGCATCAGGTCTGATTCGTTGCTCCAGTGTCTCTACGTCTTTCTCCAACATGCTTACACACTCTTTAACGTTGGAATTCAGTACTGATGTAGTTCTCTTAGTCTTTAAAGTTTGTAGATTCTTTGACTTTGACGAAGAATCATTCTGACTTTGTGTTGCCTTTTGAGAGAACTTCAATTAGTGTTGTTGTTGGCATGAGCATGTGAAGAATCTGCATGATCTTTTCCACCCGTAAGCATCCATAAGAAGAAAACATAAAAACATGGGTTAGAAATAAACCAGCGCTTACAAGTTTGAACTTCGAGTGTGTTAACAGCATAGTGTGAAAACACGTCTCTGATTCTCACAAAGGTTGTTCCTGAACTGGATTCCCACAAGTGAGATAACGATGTACCGGAAGTACACCTCTCGGTGAGTCGCTGAGGTACACGAAGCATCACCACGACTATAGGACATTGAGACACAGATGCGTAACCCACAAGGATTTACCAAAGTGACCTGCTGTCAGGGGTGTTTGATGTTGACCCTGGCAGAAGTTTCCATTCAATCACTGAGAATCACATATGTGAACCTCTCATAAATGTTCTCGATAGATTGCTAAGATCTGTGAAGGACTCAATAATGTATCACTTGTGTTCTTAATTTTGATGAATTGTCAAGTGTACCTAAGAGATCTTTTGATGAATCTCGTGGCTCTAGACTCAATAGTGCACTTTGGTTTTCCTGAGCGGAGACTAGGGAGAGGGTCTCCTTCTTCAATACCAGCAATCTCTAAGAGAAAGCCGATAATTTACATAGGGTTCCCTGTGAGAATGAAACAAGCTTCTATTGGGGGAAACTTGAGTGGCTAAGAAGGTTTAGTGCATGCGTCACTGGGTCCATGACGAATTTTAATCTTCAATACCGGTGTCATCAAGTGACATCCAGTAACATATGCCCTAAGTTGAATAATCTGGAGGCCTATTTGTTTTCACCCTTTTCTTTACTTTTCTTTTTAATTCTTCAACTCCTTCTTTCTCCATTTCTCATTTTCTCCTTTTTATAATCATACCTAAGGACTTCTAAATTCTAACTATTGGTGGTGTCCTTGGGTAGATCCCTCCGGCTCTGGCGGATCATAGGATGGTTATTCCTAACCTTAGTCACCTTATAACTCCATGACTAACCTATGTTGCCGTAAACCATTTTCATGAAAATCTCTCAAAGTGGTTATGAATAAAAGCATTTTGTACCACTGAAAGAGTTTTATATTTTGCAGAAATACTCCCCCTCCACACGTGCTTAAGAATTTTGACAAAAATTTGCACGGTGAGAGAAGAGCGCGCACTTTTGAATTGAACAACTCAAGATAGACAATTCCTCGCGAGACAAGGTTACATCACTGACTAGGTCAGCTTGAAGTTGTAAACACTCCTTGGAGAGGAGGTTTGACTCGTCAAGGTTCACGTCTACCAAGAGTTTCTCAAATGGTACATTCTATTAGGATAAGTCCTTTGCGAGACACGTTTACATCACTAGCGAACTAGTTTGAAATTATTACTAGTCCCGGAAAAGTCTTTTCGAGTTACTAACATTTAAGATCTCGTCAATTCATTGGTTAAGTATTTCGCACGACGGTTCAATAGCAATTCACAACATATTTCTTATCACATAATTTTTCTCCCCATAAAAAATGGCATATAAATGGTATTTTTGATGAGATTTTGATATCGAATATTTCCATTTCGAGTTTTGTGGGAAGATTACCATGAAGAACAATTTGTGAACAAAGTTTTAAGCAAATACTCCCCCTCAACAAGTGATATTAACTTTTGAGGTTTTGAAAATCATAAGGGGAAGTACTTGTTCTTTTGAGCAAAACTTTGAAAAAAAAAAGTTTTGATTAGTTTTACTCAAAAGTAAGAAGCTTTCGCTCCTTTTTATAGGATTGTGGCAGCGTACCACAGGTCCTTTCATTACAAGAACGGGTTGTACAAGCATTATGTGTGTACAAGCCATAGCGAATAAAAACACACATCCAAATAATGATAAGAGAAACAGAGATCAAGGGTACCAGGAGGTATCGGGTATTCTAGCAATAACTCGAATGCGTTCGGGCGTTGATAGCTGTGAGAGATATGCATGGACGACCACCTACTGAAACTCTCCAATGTTCGATCGATCCGCCTAAACAACCTTTCATCAATCCTCGTGATGATCTTCTTTACATCCCTTCTGTCCCTCGAATTCCATCTATTTGGTGACCCTATGCCGTCATGAATCTCCTTTAACCTGTATGCTAACCCATCCCTAACCTTCTTGCTTATGAAGCTCTTCGCACGCCATGAAGCAATTGTGGTGTAGTTCACTTCGGTAGACTACCCCAAATGGTTTCCTGATGAGGGTGTACTGAGCAAGTTGGTTTATGTCGGGAAGGTCAAGCTGTGGTTTTATGAGATTAACACGCTTCTGATACGATTCCACGGCAAGTTGAATATCTTCTACACGTTCTTGGATCACGATGCTTCGGATGAATATGAGTAATGACTTGATGTACTAGCGTTGGATAGTTGTAGAGAAATGTCGCATTCGTCCTTGTACCTTGGCAAGATACATATCTTCAATGTCATTTAGCGACAATCTCGGAAAATCCGCTTCACAAAAGGCATATTCCTCTTTGTCTTGTCGTTTGACCACTATTTTCTTAAGGAATGTGTAGTCCCACTTTGATGAAAGAGTAACATGCTGAATTGCAACGATCCGTTTTTCACTGAACACTTCCTTTTTCGACTTCAGAACTTGGCAGCTTTTGTAGTAGATTCTTCGTCGTTTTGGCCAATGATGAATCCCATACAGTGCATCGAGATCATACTTTTCCACTTTGTTGGAAAACATGTGTGTGGCTTCTTCCTCGATGGCTATGCTGTTGGAGTATATTGCTGCCGGGAAAGGGAGTGTGAGTGATGTAGCATATTTTCGGGAGACATCGCTACCGTGTAGAAGAAACTCTAGGTCGTTGTTGAAGAAATAGCGGTATGGAATCTTGGGTTGATCCGATCGACCAATTGTAGGTAGAGGTTTGGTCTAGTCAGTGTAGTATGGAGCTTTATCTTGTCTGGTGAAGTCAATGTTTGATTTAGGATTGAGCCAGTCAATGTTGTTAGACATGGCTCGTGCAATGTTGTCGAGATGATATTTGACTTTGATTGCACTGTCCGAACATCTTTTAAGTAGTTGAAATGCATCATTCTTGATTATTCGCTCAACTTTTGGTCATTTTCTTCACTTTGAACTTTTCCTGTATAAGCTTCACATGCTCCATTGTGCGACCATCTACCATTTCTTGACCTTCCGGTAATGGAGGGGTAGCATCAACGAGTTTAGAGAACCAGTCATATTCATCTGTGTCATCATCATCTTGCCATGAGACAACATCGGTCTTCTTCTTCTTTGGCTTCGATGATGATTCTGGTTTCTTTGTTGTTGTAGAAGAAGTAGGTTGTTGTTGGGGCTCAGGAACTTCTTCGTCATCACCACCAGTGTATTCAAAGTGGTCACCGGTTTTCTGTGTTTGTGGTGGTGACTCAGAGTCCTAAGGTTTATCAGTAGCAGAAGAATGCGGAGGAGATCTTCTGTCGGTGGAGGTCCTTTCGGGTGGTGAAGGCATAGAAGATGAATCATCATTTTTCTTCTTTCGTTTCGTCTCAGAGTCCTTATCCGCATCATCATCGTCCCTTGGACGTTTAGCTCTTTCAGCTGCCGCTTTGCAGGAAGTTTTTAGTTGATATTCCAGCAATGCCTCAAAAAGTTTGGCTTCATCAGAATTAAACGTTGCAGATCGTTTAGACATTTGTTGCACAAGCTTGGAGATCAACTCTGCATCAAAGACAACCTTAGGCTCAATTAGGTTGATTTGCATTGCTACCGGAGTAGATTGCATTGTTTGCTTGACCAATTGCATGAGATTCTGTTAGGAACATGTTTTATTATCAAGTGTAGGTCATTTCATTTGTAATAGGTCGTTTATAATTATGGTTTATAAATGTTTGTAATTAGTTTCACAGCTCATGTAGTAAGCCCATGAGCTGTGATAGAAGGTTCTTCTAGAACCAAGGGGAAACACCCCTACTTATGTAAACACTATAAATACCCCCTCCCTAGAAGGGAGAGGGTTGTTGGTTCTAATTGCAATTATCATTTTCATTAATCATTGATTAGTTCCTTCCACTTTCTCTCTCTATAACTTTCTCTCTTTAGTAATATATGTTGATGTGATAAGCACCAACCTTAATTATCCTTAAAGATCCATAACACAAACATGTTTTATTATCAAGTGTAGGTCATTTCATTTTTAATAGGTCGTTAATAATTATGGTTTATAAATGTTTGTAATTAGTTTCACAGCTCATGTAGTAAGCCCATTAGCTGTGATAGAAGGTGATAGAAACATTCTTCTAGAACCAAGGGAAACACCCTACTTATGTAAACACTATAAATACCCTCCTAAGGGAGAGGGTTGTTGGTTCTAATTGCAATTATCATTTTCATTAATCATTGATTAGTTCCTTCCACTTTCTCTCTCTATAACTTTCTCTCTCTAGTAATATATGTTGATGTGATAAGCACCAACCTTAATTATCCTTAAAGATCCATAACACAAACATGTTTTATTATCAAGTGTAGGTCATTTCATTTGTAATAGGTCGTTTATAATTATGGTTTATAAATGTTTGTAATTAGTTTCACAGCTCATGTAGTAAGCCCATGAGCTGTGATAGAAGGTTCTTTTAGAACCAAGGGGAAACACCCCTACTTATGTAAACACTATAAATACCCCCTCCCTAGAAGGGAGAGGGTTGTTGGTTCTAATTTCAATTATCATTTTTCACTAAAAAAAAAAAAGGAGATTGTTAGGAACATGTTTTATTATCAAGTGTAGGTCATTTCATTTGTAATAGGTCGTTAATAATTATGGTTTATAAATGTTTGTAATTAGTTTCTCAGCTCATGTAGTAAGTCCATGAGCTGTGATAGAAGGTTCTTTCTAGAACCAGGGAAACACCCTACTTATGTAAACACTATAAATACACCCTCCCTAGAAGGGAGAGGGTTGTTGGTTCTAATTGCAATTATCATTTTCATTAATCATTGATTAGTTCCTTCTACTTTCTCTCTCTATAACTTTCTCTCTCTAGTAATATATGTTGATGTGATAAGATGGTGACCTAACAAGTGGTATCAAGAGCCAAGGGATAGTTTAGGTTAATATTGACAAGATTTAATAGAAATCACTGCTTAAAACGTGTTTTAGATTGAAATTTATGAACTTTTTGGTGAATACGTGTTTAGAAGTTTCTGCGAGTTTTTCATGAGTTTTGGCGAGTTTGGCGAGTTAGCCATGAAGTTTGGCGAGTTTCTCATTAATTTCTGCGAGTTTCTCATGAACTTTTGCGAGTTTCTTTGAATTCTGGCGAGTTTCTTTGAATTCCTGCGAGTTTTTCTTTGAATTCTGGCGAGTTTCCTTGAAGTTTGGCGAGTTTCTTTGAATTTCTGCGAGTTTCTCATGAGTTTTGGCGAGTTTGGCGAGTTAGCCATGAAGTTTGGCGAGTTTCTGCTTGAATTTCTGCAAGTTTGTATTTTGGCGAGTTTCTTGTATTTTGGCTAGTTTCTTGAATATTGGCGAGTTTCTTGAATATTGGCGAGTTTCTTGAATATTGGCGAGTTTCTTGTATTTTGGCGAGTTTCTTGTAGTATTTTGGAGAGTTTCTCGTATTTTGGCGAGTTTCTTGAATATTGGCAAGTTTCTTGAATTTTGGCGAGTTTCTTGAATATTGGCGAGTTTCTTGAATATTGGCGAGTTTCTTGAATATTGGCGAGTTTGATTTGTTTCCTGCGAGTTTGTTTCTTGCGAGTTTGTTTCCTGCGAGTTTGTTTCCTGCGAGTTTCTTCTCTGCTAGTTTCTTCTCTGCGAGTTTGTTTTTCTGCAAGTTTGGATTTCTGCTACTAATCTACATAAACCTAAACAACATCTATCCTTTAAAGATCCATAACACATCATCAACACAAATTTAAAAAAAAAATTAATTAATTTTTGGCGGGAAAATTTAAGTAAAATTTAATTTCTAGGGGAGACTAAACGTTGAATTTTTACGCGAAATTCAGATTTTGGTTTAACTGTGAAAATTTTGGTCAAAAATTCAAAATTTTGGGCCTAAATTTGAATTTTTCGGGTCAAATTTTGCGTCAAAATTTTCAAATCTCAAAATTTTCTTCTAACCTTAAAATTGCATTTTATAGTGAATTTCAAATTTTTTGGGGAGAAAATTTTTCATAATTATTTTTGGAGGGAAAATTAAAATTCACTATATCAATGTCTCTAATGCTTTCACAAATCTCCTCACCTTCCATCTACTGTTTAAAACCTTCTTCACCAAACCTTGCTACTCGATGATTCGAAGATCCATTTGTGGAATTAAACAAAGAAATGATGTTCTTGACTAAGATGTTCTCACAATTTTCTTAATTCAAAGAGTCGACTTCATCGATCCCGAAATCAAGCAGTAGTGCAAGGTGAAAGAGTTGATGTACAAGGAAGGAATGCTCAAAGGCTTGTCAAGAATGATGAGAATACTGCAAATGTGATATCACGGACAATGAGGTTGTAGCATTGGAAAAGCAGGATGACATCGGCAGATCTGGGAAGATATCATACCCAACTATGACACCGAGCCCAACTTTGATGAAGAACAAATGGTTGAGGAAGATATCGTTCCCACCTATGACACAGAGCCTATCTTTGACAAAGAAAATATGGTTGAGGTACAATCTCACTTGTTCATACTCTGAATGTGAAAGAAACAAACCGAGCAACCTGAATTGAGAAATGAAGGAGAGGTTGACCACGTGTTGCACAATGTCGGACTGCTGTCTCATGAATGAGCCCTTACTTGCAAACAATACAACTGAATCATCAAATCAAATTCTTGAATCTGAAAACATTCTTCTCAAAAAGACCATTGCTAAATTTCAAAAAGATTTTTCAAAACTAGAGGCACATTGCAAATCTCTTGAACTTAAAATGCAAAGAAATCGTGTGGATACATTAGTAAAAGAAAATGAGCATTTAAAGGCTCAAATTCAAGCAAAGGGGCTTACGCATGTTGCTTTACAAAACAAATTGAGAAGATTAACTGGCAAGAGTGTGGATACTAAGTTTACAAAACCAACAATCTTGGGGAAATCGTCACTACAACCAATCGAAACCAATCGTAGTTAAACAACCAAGCTGCTTTTAAATGGAACAATCAAAACCTTCAAAACCACGGTTTTTCTCCCAAGTTGTTTAGAATAATCATTTGTCAAATCCAGTACTCCATCATTCTTGGCCTAAGGAAATGCTTGTCTCTATTAAACATCAACAAGTAGCCGCGACTGGCTCTTTACAGGATTAGTTCGAGAAACGTTGTCTAAACCGAGCATTAACATTAAAAATTCATATGATTCACATGACGCGTACAAGAGCTATGATCTAGAAAAGGCTAGGAAAAGGGCACTACTCCAAAAAGATGGAATCTTAGGTTCACAACCTAGTGTGATGCTTTCTAGTGTGTTGCATAACACTACTTGTAGTAGCAAACCAAAACCTAAGTTTAATCAACAAACGGTTAGAAATAAACCCGTTGATCTAAACGTAAAATTTCAGAAACCTAATAGGTGGATCAATATAGGACGCAGACTCTTCCCAAAGAAGTTTCAACATCCCCTAGATCTAACCCTAGATGGATTCCAACGGGTAGAGTTTTCAACACTGTTGGTCTTAGGTGGATTCCTACAGGCAAGATACTAAGTAGTTGCATCAAAACAAGTGCTAAACCCACAACATCCATCCCTGAGGTAGGAAAGGAAATCATCAAAATGGCATGTTCAGGTGTCAAGAAGATTATTGACACTACATCTTTATGCTTCTAACATCTGGAACCCAGTTACCATTGGGGATCCATGTTTCTTCTATCTTGCCCCCTCCTATTTTCCTTACAGGTACAACAGCAATGGCTTCTAAGTACAACAGCTTAGGACCCGTCTCTCACTGTCTTAAACATAATGATCCATCAGCTGCATCACCATTGTACTCAATCATCAAGAATTGGAAATTTTGTTTGCTCCACTGTTTAGAGATTCTTTAGAAAGCCGTGCTTCAGATGTATCTAATGTTTCCGCTGTACAACCTGATCATATTCTAATTCTAGATACACCCTGAATCTACAACAACAACCGTTGCTGGAGATGCACCTTTAATCGAATCTCTGATAACAGTAGATCAAATTGTTTCCAACAACTATGACACAACTGATGATCAACATAATGAACAAGTTCAGATGTTTTATCAAAGAATTGATTCTCACAAGATATTTATGGTACTTCATACCTCTTTTGATTAATTGAACGATATCGTTATTGCTCCATTTCATCATCAACATACGTGGTGTATGTTTCGATTCATCGAAACATCTAAAGAGAGTATATGTCACGTGCTTTCTTTGCCTTCTTTGTGAAAACTCTTTTCCTTCACGAGTTTCTACAATCAGGGGGAAGAAATGAGACGATATGTGGTTCAAACATCTTACTTGTTATCGCTTCAACTTTCACTAGGTTATTTTGTGTGAAGTTACCTACATATGATGCTTTAATCATTATGATGCCTCGCACACGATTATTTTATCGAGTATTCGTGATATACATACGATTATTATTCGATATATCGCAACAATCGGGAAGGAGTATTATTTCATCTCTCAAGGTTTGTTTGTGAATGTGTCCCGTGACACGTAGAAGATCTTGTTGATTTCTTGCATGTTACCCCAGGATGAATTTTCCGCATTATGTACAACTGTGATTACGTGACAATTCAGATTTGCTTGATGTGGTTTATTGTTCATCTACAAATTTTGATGTGCACTTAAAACTGTAAAAAGTTAGAAGACATGTTAACTACATCAAATTTGAATCTCATGAAGACGATCACGTTGGGGGAAGTCGATTCAAAAACTTCATCAGAAGGAAGTGTATGGAGAAGTTTCTAAAGACATGAAATGCGGATTGGGAAGATTGTTGAGAATTGCAGCTTAATCTCTTACGTTTCTCAAGATGAATCGCTTTAAAAGTCTTGATGTCGTGGAATTTGTTGAGAAACTTGATTGGGTCTATATTATCGTTTGAAATGAATTTGAAAACAAAATAGACGCTTAAAGGCACCGTGATTCGCAACAAATCTCGATTTTCAAAAGAAAGGACCCTTGTACGCTTATGCCACAATCCTATAAAAGGAGCGAAAGCTTCTTAATGTTGATTAAAACTTATCAAAACTTTCATTTTTCAAAGTTTTGCTCAACAAGTACTTCCCCTTATGTTTTCAAAACTTCAAAAGTTAGTATCACTTGTCAGGGGAGTATTTGCAAAATCTTTGTTCTAAATCAAATGTTCTTGAAACTGCTTTCCTAAAGGAATTTCAAACACCTCAAAAAGCATATTTTAATCAACACGTTTTCAAAAACATCATACATATGCTATTTTTGAGGGGGAGAAATGTGATTAAAATTGTTGATCGTGAAGTTATGGAATCTCATAACGCGTTCGACTCAGATATTACCAATGAATTGACGATCTTTTAATGTCGTAAGAATCGAAAAGATTTGTCTTCAAGACTTATCTTAGTAGAATGTACCAACCGGAGACACTCTTGATTGACATGAACTTTTGACGTCTAACCTCCTTTCAAGGAGAGTTTACATCTTCAAGGTAGTTATTAGAGCTAGTTGTCACCTAAAAGCCGATAATGGAACTCTTTAACTATATTAACGTAACTGTGTCTCATGGGAATTTCTATCAAGAGTCGATCAATTCAAAAGTGCGAAGCTCTACCCTCTCGTGCGCATTTCGGCCAAACTCATAAGCACATGTGGAGGGGAGTATTCTCAAAAACCAAAACTCTCAAGGTGTTACCAAAACATGTTTTTCATCATAAACATCTTGAGAGATTTTCAAGAAAAGGTTTTTGTGGTAACATAGGATAGTCATGGAGTTAAAAGGTGGCTAAGTTTAGGAATAACGCCCCATGATCCGCCAGAGTCGGAGGGATCTACCCAAGGACATCACAAATAGTTAGTATCTAGAAGTCCTTAGGTATGATTGAAAAAGGAGAATATGAGAATCGGAGAAAGAAGGAGTTGAAGAATTAAAAGAAAAAGTAAAGAAAAGGGTGAAAAGAAATAGCCCTCCAGATTATTCAACTTAGGCGTAAATCCGGGTTCAATTCATATAACTGGTTGTCACAAGATGACACCTATTGAAGATAAAGTCGCCATGGACCAAAGACGCAATGCACTAAACCTTCTAAGCCACTCAAGTTCTCTCAAAAGAACTTGCTTCATTCTCACAGGAACCCTACTGTAATCTATCGACTCTCTTAGAGATTGTTGGTATTGAAGAAGGAGACCCTCTCCCTAGTCTCCGCTTAGGAAAATCAAAGCGCACTAATCGAGTCTAGATCCATGAGATTCATCAAAAGATCTCTTAGAACACTATTTCATCACTTGTTGTTCAAACAATAAGAACACAAGTGACACTTTTCTAGAGTCCTACGCAGATTTAGCAATCAAGAACATTTATTAGGGGATTCATAATTGTGATCCTCAGTGATTGAATGGAAATTCCTCGCCAGTGGTCAACATCAAAACGTACCGACAAGAAGTCACTTCGGTAACTCCTTGTGGGTTACGCTTAGTGTGTCTCAAACGGTTTACGTCAGGTGATATGCCGTGTACCTCAACTGATCTGAATCAGAGGTGTATTTTCGCATACATGCGTTATCTCACTTTGGGACTCAGTTCAGAACGCCTTTGTGAGAATTAGAGATGTGTTTTCACACTGGCTCGTAACACCTCAAGTTCAAACTTGTAGCTACTGGATTATTTCTAACCCATGTTTTATGTTTTTCTTCTTATGGATGCTCACAGGTGGAAAAGATCGTGCAGACTCTTCACATGCTCATACCAACATCAACACTAATTGAAGATCTCTCAAAAAGCAAAGAAAATTTCAGAAAGATTCTACATCAAAGTCAAAGAATCTGCAAAGTTATGAGATAAAGATCAATGTTAAAGAATGAGAGCTTCAAAAATATGAATCACAAACTTCACGTAAGTATGAGCATGCTGGAAATGACTTTCATCACTAACAACAAAGATGTTGATAAATGGCAGATTTCACAACTGATCACAACAACAAGAACAAAGAACAAAGATGCAAAGAATCAAAGACGTCACAAGCTATGAACGCCAAAGAAGTTCAAGACGCCAAACGACCTAAGCAAGACAACAAATGATGACCAACCCTTAGGGGGAGATTGTTAGGAACATGTTTTATTAACAAGTGTAGGTCATTCCATTTGTAATAGTCGCTTATAATTATGGTTTATAAATGTTTGTATTATTTCATACTCATGTAGTAAGCCCATGAGTCAGTGATAGAAGGTTCTTCTAGAACCAAAGGGAAACACCCCTACTTATGTAAACACTATAAATACCCCCTCCCTAGAAGGGAGAGGTTGTTGGTTCTAATTGCAATTATCATTTTCACTAATCATTCATTAGTTCCTTCCACTTTCTCTCTCTAGAAATACATATTGTTGTGATAATATGGTGACCTAACAGATTCGGATAAAGTTGTCTGGTGAACATGTCTCTTGTCACTCCAGGGACAGTGTCGATGAGAAACTTGTGAGTGTATTCTCTGATCGTCTTCTCTATTTCCCCTTGGATATCTCTATTCGTAAATTGTTGCAATTGCTCCCTTTCATCCAAAAAAACATCGTTTATCACGTCTTGAAGAATGTTAACTCGGCCGCCATTGATTCAGCTTGTTGACTACGTCTTTCTTCCTTTTGCCTCGACAGCCTTTGACAATCTTTGTCTTTGCACGCGATATCCAAGTATCGGCCTTCTTTACCGATTGGATGCAGACCGTGGTGTCTTTGGATGTCGGTGGTGATGAATGAGAAGAAGAGTCCGACGATGATGATTCATGAGGAGGCTCAGGTCCTTAGGTGGCTTAAGTTTGTTCCTTGCTAATCGGCTGTTAGAATGTAATCATTGGCTTCCTTCGCTTGAGCCTTTTCTTCGCCTTGATCCTTGCCTCTTCATCCGCTTGAGCTTGAGCTTTTTTCGCTTTAGCCGCAGCCTTCAACATCTTCATCGAAATTTCTCGCCTTCTTCTTCTGTCCCTCAAAGTCAAAGATCATCTCATCCTCTAGTTGCTTTTGTTCTGACTGTGGTGGTACCAGCCCCTTATCGGGTTGATTAACCGCATCGAAACCGGTGTGGTTAGAGCACCACCACTGACCTCAGGCCACGAGTTTGTTGACGGGTGAATTTCCACAACATGTTGAAGTGAGATTCTTCACATTCTTTTGTAGTCTTTGTCTTCATCCAAGGGTTCTTCTTTCTCGAGCTCTTCTTCTTCCCGCTCTTGCACCGAGTTTTCCCTTTATCGGACTTGGGACTTAGAGGTTTTTCAACTGTAGTGTATCATCCGTGGCGCATTCGAGTAGATAACCTCTTCATCCGCTTAGATGTCTTCCAAGTCCTCGTCCATTAGTTTTGGTTCTGGTTTGGGAATAGGGATGGCCTCCATTAATGGAACTCTATATTTGAGTGTGTGAGTCTTCTTTGATAATTTCGCATTCTCCGTTCTCGCAATACTTCCAAAGACGCCTCTCTCGGTCTTCCTAATAGGTGTTCCCCAAGACTTTTCATCAAGGAACCCCACTTTTCCCATTCAATCGCTACTGATACCGCTTGTATTGAAGTCCCTGATAGCATCGTGAAAGACAATCTGTAACACAACACCTTGTTTTTCTGCGTTGAGTCCTTAAATCTGACAACATTGAGTGTGGGCTCAAGCAACACGGAGTGATGGTTGGGATCATCAAGTCTTAAGGAATATCCGATTATTCCTTAGAATCTTTGATCAATAATTTTGTATATCTTATATAAGGAATCTTGGTGCCGTGATTTTAAGGTATGACATCATGTCTTCCCGCATCGAATGCAAATTGATGTGTTTCATGTTGACCATACCCCAAAATATTTGTAGTTCCATGAGCTTAGGATGCTCATGACCAACCGTCACGCCCGAAACGGATTTGGCAATCATGATATAAAGTGTTCTCCATGGCTGAGGAATATTCTTTAGATCAACTGAAGAGTATTTTGTGATAATCCCAGCAGCTTCATCATAGCCGATGTCGACCATGAACTGGAGTGTGACCTCTTCTGTAGGAGTAACAATGTAATCAGTAGGCTCAATGGTAGGAAAAAGGAGAATAGCCCTTAAATCCGTGTGATGGTGACTTTTTGTTGTTAAGTGTCACCGCCACAAAGATCTTGACCTTTGACCTTGTATTGTGCCGTAATTGGTGAACATAGATCCCAAGACAAGAAAGCGTAATTAGTGAGCATGTTCTCGTGGGTGAGTCTTAATATCCACAAGAATTTGACAGAAGACTGTGAGCACGTGAAGTTGTCAAAATCGACTCGGAGATTGTTCTTCCCAATCTTCATGTGTAAATAGCTGGGAAGATGTCTTCCATTGAGAGAACATTTGGTGCCATTGTGACGTCCATAGTGTGATCTGAAAGATATAGAGCCAAAAGAACTAAAATATCGAAAGACATTATGTTAGTCAAAAGTTGATTTTATTGTCCAATTATTGAATATGTTATGTTGATGAATGTTACGAGTCCAACGTCACTTGTTTGTCCAATAGACCATAGTAGTCGTGAAAAGGTTCGTGAATTTATTAACTTTGAGTTTTAAAGTCCAAATTTTCACTTATTATCACAACATATTAACCATTTAAGCTTATTAGTGACATTTTGGTTTTGTGACGTTATGAATTATTTATTTACAAGTTTGTACAGAAAAATTCATAATTATGGTTAAATTAGGCTTAGGCGTAGGAATTTCAAGCTTATGCATAAATGCGAGACCATACGCCAGAGGGCATGCTTATACGTGAGGAACTTAACTTATGAGTAAGAAATATTACGCCAGTAAGAAAAGAACTTAGCATTAAGCTTACGCTAGTAGTATTATGATAGAGCTTATGCGTATAGGTTACTATAAGAGTGAACCTTATGCATAAGACTCAAGTTTACGCATATCCTTCACAGATACGCCGTAGTCCCTCTTTGAGAACCCTTACAGAAGGTTACGCTGTAAGATTGCTCTACGCATAACATTCCTACGCGTAAGGTGATCCTTATCCGTAGGAGCACGCTAACCTTGATTCTCAATTTTGCACGTAAAACCTAAAACAAATCTGTCATAACATCATCATTAACATATTAATTCAATCCCTTTCAGTCTTATATGAAATCACAATGATCCACGCTACGCTGTAAGTTTTCCTTACGCCAGAGAACTAAACCCTAAGTTTCAAATTCTACCTATAAGTGATTTAGCCATATAATTTGCACCAAATGTTCTTCGATATCTTAGATGCCTAATGAGTTGTTTTAAACAAGTTTTAACATCAAAACCCTTATGAATCAAGAATACGCTAATTGTATGATACTTAAACCCTAATTCTCAAATTATGCACAAATCATGTTATCAAGCAAGAATTAAAGGAGTATTTGATCAATTAAGTGTGTAACAAACATCATTCAACCATCTAATTGACCGTAAACATACACACAAGAAAAAACGCTTCCAAATC
>OU343225.1:167841373-167988249 GCA_910596185.1 Chrysanthemum makinoi
TTGATTTGAGTGTCAGGGTCTTCCTTGACTGATTCCCTAATTTCATCTAGCTTGGTATGATATCCTGAAAAATTTTTGAGAAATTTCTTCAGGTGATCTTCAGCCTTGTGAAGATGGTCCGCAAATGAGATCCATGTGCTCATCATTATCTTCAAAGTTGGAAACCACTTCAGCCTTGAGATCAGCCAGAGCTTGCAGCTGCTTCAATATGTTGATCCCAAAGACTATCAGTCACTGCAGAGTATAGCTTCATGGTAGCCTTTTTTAACCACATCACTAGCTGCCTTTCAGTCAGGGGAAGAACGTTGTCATGTTTCTTCAGTTCCTTAGGGCAGGAAGAGATGGAAGAGTCTGAAGAGTCAGAGGAGTCATCATCAGGCTGAAAGGGTGACTCCTCAGGCTCTTTTAGATCAGGCTGATGCTCTTGTTCTTGTGGTTGAACATCAGCGTCCATTTCTTCACCAGCAAAAAAATCTCTTCCTCACTGTCAGCAACAATCTCTTCATTAGAAAATAATATCTCATTAACCTCAGCAACTGTTAGAAGACCATTGGGGGTGATGGGTTCCGTATCAGCGGGTATTTTTTGTCCCCCAAGGACCCCTCGCATTAATCGTGGGTGTTTCTCAGTGTCTTCTCTGGAGTCAGGATTGGTTGTGAGTTCTGTGAAAAACTAGAAGGGGGGTTGAATAGTTTTGCCGATTTTAACTTAGTTTCAAAAACTTTAGATTCGATGTTATGTGAAATCGTATGGATGGATGGAGAATATAGATCTATAAGTAATGCAAGTAAATAAAGAAAGTAAAGTAAAGGATAGAAATGACACAACCGATTTATAGTGGTTCGGCTACAAGGACACCTTCCTTGCCCTACTCCACTCCCCGAGTCACCTACTCGAGAGTTTAAGCACTATGTTGACAACTCCTTCAACTTGGCGAAGAAGCCTTCACAACGTCGCTTACACTTTTTTCGGTACAAAGCTAAATACCGAGTCCTTAACACGGAGGACCAAACCAACACTACAATAACACAACAAATATGTGAAATATGAAATATAAGATCTTTGCTACAGAAATATTGTGGAGGAACAAATCAATCAAGGACCCCTTGCTTGGATGACTTGTAGAAGCTCGTGATCTCGCCTTAGAGAAGGACCTATATGAGAATCATAACAAAAGAAAGAAGAACTACTATCTAGATCAAGAGATCTGAGATTAGAAGAATGAAAGAATATATGAGAGAGTTTGTAAGAAGAGTGGTGAGTTACAATGAGGAAATGGCTCTCTATTTATAGGCAAAATATTGCTACTGTTGCACGGATCCCTTGCTTGAGGAATTCGTCTAGTGTAAACTGAGGGATCCGTATGACGCTCCTCCTAAATGGGTTATGGGTCATGGGTCATGGATCATGGGTCATAGACTTTGGACCATGGGTATCCAAGTAGATACAATGTACCTAGAAGTTGCAATGCATCTAGTCAATGGGTCATGGGTTAGCTCCATGGGTTATGGTTTTTACCCATCCTAATAAACTATTACAATAAATGAATCATTACAACAATTAATGTTAAATGATTATATATATAAATGCTTTACAAAAGTAACATGTATCCTTATAATTTTACTTATGATAACTTTATATTTGTTATCAACAAAACACAAAGAGATCGCTAAATATGAATAAACGTTTTTTACGAATTATTTGTATTAACAAGTTCCATATCGGCGGGTTGTTTCTTTCCTTCCGAGTCTTTGTCCCTCGGTGCTCCTTCAAGCACTGGTGGGAGTTTCCCAGTGCCATCCTTAGAAGCAGTGGGAGTAAGATCCCTATCGCAGTTGTTTGTTTCCCCAGTCTTTGGGACTGGTTGTACCGGACAAAAGCGTGATTTGGTGAGTGTCCTCATCAGGCTTGGTGGAAGGCGCCTCCTACCAGCGAGTTATGTGTTCCCTCTAGATCTTGGGAGTATTTTAGGGACCAAGGGCTGACTGTGATGTATCAGTGTCCTTTGTTATCACCGGGGTAGTTGTTGCTTGGTCTCCCTTAGGTGTCTTGTCAGTCTGGGGCTTTTTGTGCCTTTTAGGCTGTGCTCTATAAGCCTCAGGGCCCTAAGACTAGGGTTTGGTTTTAGTCACAGTCTGAGACTTTCCCTTTCTCTTTTTGGGAGCAGGGTTTGGAAACACTGAGTCCCTCTAGTTGTTTACAGATACCATATGGGCCATCAATTCAATATCAGTGACCAGGGATGGGTTCTTTTCAAAATTTGATTGACTCAGGGTGGTTGGTAAAGCACCATGTTTAAAATCCTGAGTATAGTTGCAACCCAGTAACACTTGTAAAGCACAAGAGAAAACCTAGGGTATGAAACATATTTCACCCTAGTTTTGCTTTGTAGCTTGGTTACGAGATCATTGTAAATGAACTCCACTATGTCGAAATTAGTACCAGTCAACAAGTAGTATGCCATCATCAACTGAATAGAATTAATCTGTTCAGTGGATGAGTGGTTCCCGCCGAGAACCTGAATCACAAATGTGAACAGGATCCTCCAAGCCATGGGAAATGAGTTCTTGGTGACTGGGGTTTTGTCCCAAAGATTAGGATCAAAAGCAATTTTACCCAACTCATCCTTGACAATGGCTGGGTCAGGGTGAGCAACATAGTTTCCTTGATTATAGTCAAGCCCTGTTGATGAGCAAAAAGTTTTATAGTCCAAGGTGACTCCTTGTTCCTCATTTAAAATTGAAAACCTGATAAGAAACTCCCCGAGGGGTCTTGGTTCCTTCTCATCAGTAGAGGGTGTCAGGTCATAGGCCACTACAGTTGCCCAAAACTCCCTGAGGAAGTTATGGTACAGTATAGATGGGGACTGAACAAAGGCCTATTTTAGTGGGCAGTTTAGCAAAAATTTCGTGATTCCCTTATAGGCTGGGACATCATGTGGGTATTCAAAATTTCCTATAACGTTGTTTGTTTTAAACTCAACATTTTCAAGACCGCCTACCCATTGTGGTGCAACCTGAAGACTTTGAGTTCTTGCCATTTCCATTCAGAAAGATTTAGGTTTTTGATAATTTAGTTGACAAGAACAATAAAGAAAAGTAAATTCTTTTGAAAGTGTGTGAAGAAATACTTTAGTTTTGTTTGCAAAGATGAATTTAGTGCTTAAACTGGTTTTAATACAAAGAACACACAATTGATTCTTGAATTTGAAAATATTTTGATAGAGTTTATTTGCATAATTCAATTTGTGTGTGTGTTTTTGAGTTCATGAGAGGGGTATTTATAGAGTGGTGAAGGGGTAATTGTTGCACATGTGAGGATTTGTAAAGTCAGTTTTTGAAAAACGTTTCATTTTTCTCATTTAATGCAAAGAACTCTAGTACCCGCAGTTTTCTCACGGTTTTCAAGGAAACAGTTGTAGTGCACAGTAAAAGTGTGCATTTATTATAGTTTGAAATATCCTATGGATATTTCTTGTAAGAGAGGGCATTTAATGCCAAGTGGGATGAGGTAATGTTGAAGGGGACCCATGACATGGATGACAGAAGGGTGTAGAGACATATATTCCTATATTAAATTGGTGTTTACCAACTCTAGGACATTAAGTAAATCAAATACTTAGTACATTTAGTTACTCATTCAATGCTCTTTATCCATTTGTCAGGGACCCTCAATGAGTCTTACTCATCTGAGAAGATGATTTTGGGGTTTATTCAGTGGATCGTGGATCTTTCCAGAGAGAACTGGCCGAGATCGATTGATTATCATGTTGCTGACTTTCAATGTCAAGCATTCCCAATTCAGCTTTCAGTCTCCTGAAGGTAGGTTCATGTTAGATATTGGATTTCATAAACACATAACAACCAAGATCAAAGAGGCGTATAAAAGAGTTTAGAGAGAGAAAGTTTTAGAAAGAGAAAGAGAAGAGAGTTGGGAACCATGTGAAATAAAGAAAAATGGTATTCAAGCTCCAACCCTCTACCTTGGGAGGTAGAGGGTATTTATAGTGTCTTACAAAATACGCCACCTACGGGCTGTGGATCAGGTATACAGTGGGTAAAGACCCGTCCGTCCTCCACGGTGTTATTTATTAAACTACTTATTAGAGCTTTCTAATGAATACATATACTTGAGGTGACCGACTTTTTAACTCATGGATTTTATAAATCCTAACAATCTCCCCCTAAGGGAGGTCACCTCAAATTACATTGATTACAAACAGATATTACATTTTGATTGTTCTTGGTTTCTTGATTATATTCTTCGCTCTGTAGTCCGTAGTCTTTGATTCTTCATGTTCCGCATGTTTGATACTTCAAGTGGAGGTCTTTATTTGATCCACGTGTTGATAATTGTTGAGCCAGCTTTGAGATCATCCGCCACCATATATCTCTGGCTCCTCCTTTGCATTGTTGCCATCATGTGATGTTGTGACATTTCGAACGACATGCTCACATTCTGGATCATGATGTCTTCTCATCAGAGTTGTGGAAGCTTTTAATGAATTAGGATATTTGCAGCAGAAGCATGGAGTGAAAATATCATAGCTGTAGATGCTTTTATCATGATTTCTTTGTGTGAAATGTTGAGCATGTGTGCAGATTGACACTCCCTTGAAACAGCTCACTTGTAGGGGTGTTCCTGCATACAACAGTTAGCAATAAAATTGCACAAAAGTGTCTTTGATCACTTTTGTTGAATTGAGGTACACGGCTCACGGTTCCCCGTTTATCAGTACAAGTACTGCCTGTGATCAGGTAGTATTCCTAAGAATCTCCTTGACTGGGTTTCGCAGCTGCTCTAGCCGTTCTCAAACCGGAACGTCTCAAAGAAGACAACTCGGAGTGAGTGAACCAGTAAATTGAGATTTACTGATTGATTAAACATGATTTGAACAACAATCGTGTATTGCATATCAGAAAGAATTTTCGCAATACAACGAAGGTTTTATATGAAAAATCAATTTTCAATCATAAACTCCTTTTGATATTTGAAAATATGATACATAGTTGATGTGCCATAGAAAAATGATTTTTGCGCACAACGACTGGTTTTTCAAAGGTATCCGTCAATCCATTACCTGAACCAGGATTGATTCATAATTTTGAATCGCCCCATTGTTTCTGTTCAGTTGTCACATGGTTGATCTATTGGATAGATCTCACATGCCACCTACCAAGAGCTTGTTTGATGTTGGCTCTAGAAGGCTTTCCATCTTCATTGTGAATATGTTTGCATATCACTCAGATGTTCTGGCAATACCACAAGGATAATGCGTAGGACTCTTAAAATATATTATCTCTTTCCACATTGTGTGAAACAGAGAGTCTTCATTGACAGTGTCCTAATGAGATTTATTGATGATCTCATGGTTCTAGACTCAATTTTGCACATTTGGTTCCTATGCCGGAGACTAGGGAGAGGGTCTCCTTCTTCAATATCAACATTCTCTAGGAGAGAGTCGATAGATTATGTAGGTTCCCCATGAGAATGAAACAAGTCCTTTTAAGAGGAACTTGAGTAGTTTGGGAAGTTTAGTGCAGTGCGTCACTGGGTCCATGACGTCTTGTCTTCAATACCGGTGTTACCTTGGTAACCACCAGTAGCATATGAATTGAACCCGGTTTCTGTCCTAAGGTTGAAATAATGGAGGGCTATTTCTTTTCACCCTTTTCACATTAATTTCCTTTTCATTCTTCAACCCCTTCAGTGCTTACCGAGACTTCATAACTAGAACCTTGTTGGGTTTATTTCAGTACTAGCTCTGTCTCAGTCCACACTCTTCCCATTTCTCATTTATCGCCTTTTTTTTCATCACACCTAAGGACTTCTACACTATCTAGTAGATTGTCCATGGGTAGATCCCTCCGGCTCTGGCGGGAGCGTGGGAACGAATACCTAACCTAACCATCCTTATAACTCCATACATAAAGTAAATTTGGTCAGTCTTTTGGTATTGTTCTTCTTCCATTAGAACCAATTGAAAACCATTTGAAAATCAATCCAAGTACTTGTGATACATGATCAAAACATTTTGTACCTGAATTGTTTTTTATATTTTTAGAAAAACCCTCAACATGTGCATCATATATTTGAAATAGTTTTGGTACATGGAGGCAAGAGGACTTGAAAATCTCAGATTTAAGAACGAAAGATTCGATTCTTTGATCAACAATTTCTAAAAGATATCAACATCACTTTCCCGATCAAAATTAGTATTTTTCATACTTTGTTAAAGATATTTTTGGGAAAGGATGTGGTTTTCAAAAGAGTTGCTCCCCCTCAACTTGTGCATGTAATTTTTGAAATTGTTTTGCACAAAGAGGAAAGAGTTCTTAGAAGAACTTTCACGATCATATCTCCATACGAAAACCATTAGAAAATCAATCAAGGTACATTATGTTGAAACATATGAATATTTGTACCTTGAAGGTTTATTTTCCTTTTAAAATGCTCCTCCTCAATATGTGCTTCGAGATTCGAAAAGAGTTTAGCACATATTAGATGGAGCTTGCACTTTGAGACAAATCATCACATTTATTCCTTTATGGTATAAGAAAGATGCTCCCCCCTTAACATATGCATGGAAAATTTGAAATCGTTTGACATATGCAGGAGGGACGCCTTGTTAAACACTTTTCACAACCATTTATTGAGTTATCAGTTTAAATCAAATTTAAATCACAAATTCTCCCCCGATCACAATTTTTAAGTCATTTGAGATTTGTGATCTCTATTGATTTAAATTATTTTTGAAAGCTTTTGAGGAGAATTGTGACTTGCTTATGAAAACATTTAACCGATAAGGATCAAATCTGAGACTTTAAACTCCAATGATTAAGCATGCTTGAGTATCTTTTGAAAACATGACATTAGCCTTGGTCTAGATCCATTTGATAAAGAACATTGTTCATTTTGATTATTCAAACTTAGACCCTGCATGAGTACGTGCCAATTGATTGAAAAATAACTTTTTGTGTTAATGAAATCATTCTCCCCCTCAATCAATGATATGAGTTGTTGATTGAGTGTTAGAGATTTTGTCAAAGAATAAGCCCAGATGATTTTCAAAAATATGGTCCAAGTTATTTTCAAAGCAATTTGTTTTCATTAGATGATAAATATTTTTCAGAAGAATATTTAGAAGGAAAAATATTTGTGAAGGAAACATTTGTCTATTTGCCGACAAACATTTGGTTTTTTAGAATCAGAGCATGAGATTTTAAAACTTAGATTAAGCATGGCTTTTTTTAACACGGGTTACTGTCTGAAATAACAGTAAGCCACCATTTTTCTCCATCTCATAATTTTTTTTTAAAACACATTATGTACATTCGAACTTCATCTAAAGACTCGTGTCACTCTTTGAATGACAACACAAAGACCTTAGATGAAATCGAATAAAAAGATCAAGACAAAAATGATAATAATTTTTGAAATTTTCCAGATTTTTAAATTTTTATGGATTTTTTGAAAGTTTTATATTTTTCTATTTTCTTTTTGTTGGTTTTATAATTTTGTATTTTGTTTTTGACAAAAATATGTACAAAGAATAGATGCTTGTACTCCTCTACTTCCTCTTGAAGACGCTTGAGTGTTTCAGGTTGAAGACTCTTGAGTCCAAGACGTGGAAGAATGAACTCGAAACATTCTCGAGGGAGTGCTTTAGTGAAGATGTTTGCTAGCTGATATTCAGTTCTCACAAAGTAGAGTTCTACCACACCTTTTTCCACTTGTTCATGAATGAAATGATGTCGAATGTCGATGTGCTTTGCTCTTGAATGTTGAACGTTGTTGCAGGAGAGAGCAATGACACTTTTGTTATCACAATACAGAGGAATTTTGTTGAAGTCAAAGCCATAGTCAGATAGTTGGGATCTCATCCATAGGATTTGAGCACAACAAGATGACATGGCGATGTATTCAGCCTCTGTAGAGGATATCGACGTACTCATTTGTTTCTTAGAAGACTAGCTTACAAGTTTTTCTCCCAAGAATTGAGCACCACCTGATGTGCTTCGACGTGTATCTTGACACCCTGCATGGTCTGCATCTGCATATGCTGTTAGTGACATGTTGGTGTCCTTCGGATACCAAAGTCCCATGTTAATGGTACCTTGGAGATACCGAAAGACCCGTTTAACCGCTTCAAGGTGCTTTTTGGTAGGCTTAGCCTGGTATCTAGCACACATGCATACAACGAATAGAATATCAGGTCTACTGGCTATGAGGTACATCAGGGATCCAATCATACTACGATATTTCGTTTGATCTACCATGATCCCTGAGTGGTCCTCATCCAGTTTGGTACGCTCCACCATGGGAGTGTCAACGGTGTCACAAGTGTCAAATCCAAATTTCTTTAAAATTTCATTAGCATATTTAGATTGATTGATAAAAATGCCTCCGAGACTTTGTGAAATTTGTAATCCCAAGAAAAATGACATTTGTCCCATCATAGACATTTGAAATTTGGAGCCCATTTCATTTGAAAAACGGTCACATTCAGTAGGGTCGGTCGAGGCAAAAATAATATCATCTACATAGATTTGAACGTGAATTAAGTGTTTGCCTGACTTTCTGGTGAACAATGTGGGATCCACTGCTCCTTTGCTGAATCCAGTAGATAAGAGGAACTTTGACAGAGTATCATACCATGCCCTTGGAGCTTGTTTCAGACCATAGAGAGCCTTCTTTAAGCGATAGACATGAGTAGGACGTTCAGGATCCACAAAACCTTCTGGTTGACTGACGTACACGATTTCTTTCAGATCTCCATTAAGAAAGGCAGTTTTTACATCCATTTGATAAACCACCATGTTCTTACTAGCAGCATTAGCTAAGAAGATTCTGATTGCCTCAATACGTGCAACTGGAGCAAATGATTCCTCAAAGTCAATACCCTCCTCTTGACGATATCCTTTTGCAACAAGTCTTGCCTTGTTCTTTAATACATCCCCATGCTCATCAAGTTTCACTTTGAAGATCCATTTGAGAGCAATGATCATAGCACACTCAGGAGCTGGTACTAATTCCCAAACATCAAGTCGGTCAAACTCATGAATTTCTTCCTGCATTGCATTGAACCAACTGTCCTCTGACATTGCGGTTTTGACATCTTTTGGTTCGACTTTTGACAGTATGGAATTGAAGAAGCACCATAAGGCATCTGTTGCAAGCTGTTTACGGGTGGATACCGGACGAGAGGGATTCCCTATGATATTATCCAACGGATGATCGTGTGTCCATTTTCTGAAATGCTCGTGTGGTTGTGGTTGAAGAACTGAGGTAGCAGAGTTGTTTTCCCCTGATGAAGATGGTTCTGATGATGGATCAGGGGCAAAAATATTTTCAAATGGTGCATCTTCTGGAGTGGCAAAAGGGTTTTCTTCATCTGTGACTGCAGTAACATTTCCATTATGTACGCTTGAAGATTGAAGAGTTGAGGATGATGAAGAATGATCTGCAGTAGGCGCTTCGTGAGATAACGACATAGAGATGGATGGATTGACTGTGTTGGACGGATTAGGAGCTGCCTCTGTTGAAGTAGTAGAGTGGATGTTGTCCTGAGATTCAAAGTATTCATCAAACATTGGATTAAACAATTTCTTCACATCTTCTTCCGAAGGTGGTACATATGGAACTGCAGATGAGGGATTCTGTACAAGAGAGGAACTAATGGGACTACTTAATGAAAGTTGAGAGGCGGGTCTGGAACTGGATTGTCCTGGAGCCATTTGCCCGGTCAGCTCATCGAACGTAACGTGAATTGTTTCCATGATATTTCGGGTTCTTTTGTTGTAGATTCGGTATCCTTTTCTGTTTGGTGCATATCCTACAAACACTCCAATGTCCGCTTTAGCTTTCAGTTTACCTAAATCTTGACCCTCATTAGTTGGATAACACAAAGCACCAAACACACGAAGGAAGGATAGATCAGGTTTTCGATTGTGGACAAGTTCATATGGAGTTTTTCCATGAGTTGTGTGAATTAGGGATCGATTTTGGGTGTAGCATGCAGTGGCAATGGCTTCAGCCCAGAGAAACGTTGGAACCTTTGAGTAAATCAGCATTGTTCTTGCGGCTTCCACAAGAGTTCGATTTCGTCTTTCAACTACACCGTTCTGTTGAGGAGTTCGTGGAACACTTCTTTGATGACTGATTCCAACACTTTCATAAAACTCACTAAGTTCTTTATTAACAAACTCAGTTCCATTGTCTGTTCGGATGATTCTAGCAGTCTTGTTAAGTCGAACCTGCAGCTGTTTGATAAGTTTAATGATGACATCTGGAGTTTCATCCTTTGACCTCAAGAACTTAACCCAAGTGAATCGAGAGTAGTCATCAACCACAACTAACACATATTTCTTCCCGTTAATTGTCTGCACTCTCATGGGTCCATATAAATCCATGTGAATAGTATCAAGAACTTCCATAACTGAATTTGTAGGTTTGGATTTGTAGGCATACTTCTTGATTTTTCCCAATTGGCATGCTGACAAAGATGATCCTTTCATACTTTAGTCTGGTAAGCCTCTTACTAAGTCTTTCTGGAAAGATCATTTATGGTGCCGAAGTTCAAGTGATTGAGACGACGATGCCATAACCATGACTTTGTTTTAGAAGCCTTTGAGAGTAAGCAAATTGGAGAGGACTTCATTATGTCTTCGATGGATATGGTGTACAAGTTGGTTCCACGTGTTCCTTTCAAAAGTTCTACACCATCCAATTCCCTAACGAAGCATGTATGTTTTCTAAAGGCTACCTCTAGATCGGAATCACAGAATTGACCAACAGAAAACAAATTATGACCAAGACCTTCAACATAGTATACCCTGGAGATCACACTACTTCCAACAACATAATCTCCATAACCCAAAATAGCTCCAAAGTGATCATTTCCGAATCTAACAGTCCCGATGAATTTACTCACGAAGTTCACGAGCCGTGACCGGTCTCCAGTCATATGCTTGGAACAGCCTGAGTCCAAGTACCACAGAACGATTTGAACGACCTGCAGTTGAACACAGACAAGAATGGATAACTGGATAATTGGGATCCCCATGCAAGAATGGGTTCCATTTGGTTAGTAACAGTGATTGGAACACCCACATTAGAAGCAGAATCAATGGAATCATTAGGGATAGATGCAGTGCTAGTGTACGCATTAGACCTATTCAAAGTATGTTCACTTCTTAAAGGAATAGTTCTACCGTAGGCATCCATTTCCTAATGGGCATTGACTTAGATAATTTAGGACACAACTCATTAAGATTAAAGTTGCGGCCAGTAGGTATCCACTGATAACCTACATTACTAAATTTTCTTCCTGTGGGTTTCCAATGTTTTCTAACCTTCTTCCACCTTTGCTTTCTAGCCTTCTTAACTTGTTTGTTGGCATTAACAATTTTAACTGGGTATTTAACAACATTAATCAAATCATTCACACCACATACATAATTAGTAACAGAAACCAAGCAATCATCATTACATGTTTTGCCAAAAGTAACATAATTCGCATTAATTACAGCATGCTTAGAGCTAACACTAGAATCAACACGATTCGTTTTATTCAACATAGTTTCATTCTTCCTAAGGTGATCTTCTACTCTCTTCCACTGAACATTCCTAGCTTGCAAGGTCCTATCATTCTTTGTGTTGCCTTGAGGCTTTGACCTGCTCGCTATGGTGTCACTTTTTACTCCTGTAGAGGGAATGGGAACATTAGTTGGTTTTGCTACTTTTTGCATTTCACGTTTAGAAGTGTTGGGTTCTAAACTACTTGAAGGCACATTAAAGTTTACTTTCTTAACACTTGGCATAGAGCAAGGCATAATAACTTTATCATTCTTAGGCATAATAACTTTATCATTCTTACAAAAGGATCTTGGGCATGTTGCTCTTAAACATTCTAAAAGCTCCTGAGATCGTTTGGCATATAAGCAAGCATACCTAACTTCACTATCAAGTGGTTTATTTATGCGATCTTCTTCTACAATCTCACGAAGGCATTCTAGACTATCCTTAAGATGATAAAAGTAATCATGAAACACAAGTTCATTGTTTCTAAGATGAGGAGGAATATATTTTACTGTGATTGCATACTTAGAACCTGCAGATGCCATTGAAACAACATTCTCATCACAAACAAGTGGCATTCCTTTCAGATTCTCAATTTCTTTTGTAAAGAAGTTATTTTTTCATTGTTCTTGTCACGAGTGACTTTCATTGAATCATATAACTTTTTGAAGTGTCGTTTAACTTTTTCATTTTCTTCTAGAAAACTCTCATTTTCCTTTTGTAAAACATTAACTATGTTTTGAAGATGAAAAGTTTGAGAAGATTGAGAATCTAAAGGTGGAGGTATTTGGGAGCCATTCACATTATTTATTTCGCCCTTCAATTGTGAGATTTGGGCTCTCAATTTTCTGATCGTGTTACAATGAGCTCGAATTTGTTCATCACGTTTGCTTATTTCAAAAACTGCATCAAATTCAGGGGCATCCAAGGATGTCTTGATATCTGAGGTTTTAACATTTTCTTTGAGATGTTGATATTTTAATTGCAAATCAAAATGTTCAACTTCCAGCTTAGAAAAGTGTTTTACCAAATTATCGTGATCATCCTGGTAAATTTTCTCATTTAGTTTTGAGTTTTTGTTTTCAAGCTCAATGACACGATTATGGGAAACTTTCAAAGCAACAGATAATTCATGAAATTGAGAAGCAGTAATAGAATGCTTAGTAAGAGTATAAAACACATCTTGAGCCACACAGCTCGATATTAAGTTCTCATTTAAGATATGCAGATTCTTCCTTTCAATTTCATTATATTTGAGTTCCCGTTCATAATTATTGACCTCAACTATCATTTCATCAAATTCATTTTCCATTTCTTTAATCTCTGAGTCTATTCCCTTTTGAAGACTCTCAAATTGATTTTTTCATTGTTTAAAGAAATGTATGACCTCAGTTAAATAGCATTCTTTAGTTTGCTCAAAACCCCTCTCCCCTTCAGTTATCCCTGTAGGTGTGATTCTCTTCTTACATGTCTTCTCAAAATCAACGAATAGTTGATAAACAACATACAGGCTGATTAAGGTCTTGCTCTTAGTGGGAAGAGTTCTAGGAACTAAATGCATTGGTGTATTTAGAGGATACACAATAGCTGGAGGCACTTTCCTAAGGGAGTGTTTGTTTCAACAAGTACATTTGCTTTTTGCTTATCCATGTCTTTTTTCCAAAAAACTTGTTCTGGGGTTAATTGAGTTTGAGGCTTAAACATGTTCAGGGAAATCCAATTTTCTTTTGTGTATCATAGGGTTTGACCGTTATGTTTTGCTTTTTACACTGAGGATCTTTTAGCTTCTTATCCATTTTCTCCCTAGAGGCATCTTCTAATTTTCTATCCTCTTCCGTGCTTCCAATACATGATGGTGTTTGCCTAGGCTTGAGGATCTCATTACCATCATATACAATCGTATGGAAAGCTTTAGCCTTTTTACAATACTCGGGATTTGGCTCCTCTACTAGGGCAACACTATGTTTGTCACTTAGAACTCTATGCTTAGTGATCATGTGAGCAGTCTGAATGGTATTCCCTTGTACGTACAACTTATTTTCAAGCTTGTTTTTCAAAGTTTTTAGGTTGGAAAAATCAGTTAAAAGTTTTGATTCCTTAGCATTAAATTCCTGTTTAAGCACTTTAACATTTTCTTGAAGTTCTTGCTTTTGCTTAACAGTTTTGTTTAGTTTGTCTTTTAAGGAATCTAGCTCTTGTTTTAATATTTCTTCCCTAAAATTACTTTTTCTAATAATTGTACGCATTTGGTCATCCATTTCCTGCTCACGGGTAGTTAACTCAAACTTAGCACGTTGTTCATAAATGGCAACTTGTTCTTTATAGGCATTCAGTTCAGAGATAACAGAATCATCAGGGGCACATGCAGTGTATTCATAAAAAACATAGTCATCATTGACTGCAGAAGATGCATCACTTGGTACGATCTCACTTTCACTTTGTATCACATATTGATCATATGGGACAATATTACTATTACCCACATTATCTATATCTGATTCATTAGTTTCATGTGATTGTACTTTGTTATGTATCTTTTGCTCATCAACTTCATCGTATAGTTTTAATACCTCTGAAATGATTGAATATTTGGATGGACCAGCTTGTTGTGGTGATGAGACCTTTGGAGAGACCATTGGTGAAATGCTAGCCATGAAGATTGTCTGGGCAGTAGGTTCATCATCGACATCAGAGTCAAATGCATCACAGTCAGCAACTTGAAAGGCATTTTGATGATTGTGACCTATTTCCTGAATTGGCTGCTCATCCACATCAGCATCATATGTTTTGGCATTTCCCTCAGCAAGAAACAACAACTCTTCTTCATCCAAAACCGCTCCATTGTCCTGAGCTTGCACCAGCAGCATCTTATCCCTGAAATACTCTGCATTTTGAGGGCGTTTTGGAGATGTGCAGTTCCTTGCAATATGTCCTTCACCACCACAGTTGTAGCACTTGATTGGCTTTCCTTGTCCTTGATTTGCATTCCTTCCACGATTCTGATTAGCCACATACCCTCCACCTACTCCACCCTTTCCTTGTTCATATTGTCTTCCTTGCACTGGTTGCACCATGATCTTACCATCTCTGACAATAGCATGATTGTGTAGATTGGATGCAGTTCTGATATCATTGTTAGTGTGTGGAGTGAGGTTCAGATTTTGCTTAACCATAAGAGCCAGTTGATTGATGAAATGTTCCATGATTGTGTTTGGGTCTGGAGGCTTATATGCTGGATCTGGAATGAGCTTGTGGTTACCATTACCCGTTGGTATGACTTGAGAAGCTTTGGTGGTAATTCCTACATTTGTGTAGAATGCTGTTGAGTCATTTGATGAGCTTGCATCTCCATGATTAGATTTGAACTTTTCAAGAATCATTCGTTCAAACATAGCATGCTTCTCATTCTGAAGTAGGAAGGCATACAATTGCTCATAGTTGGTGTGCCTTAATCCTTTGGTTAGCTTGACTGAGGTGACAAATTTGTGCCATTCGGGATTCATGTTGTTCACAAACTTTGAATTGAGCTGAATATTTGGCATGGTCATTTTGATATTCCTCATATCATTCACAAGTTTGTGGAACCTCACATAGTATTCAGTGACACTTTCTCCAGGATTCATCTTAAAGTTCTCAAAATCATCATACAATTGAGATTCCCTGTCTTCTTTGGTCAATCAGAACCAGAGAGAAGCATCTTAACATTGTCCCAAACTGCCTTGGCTTCAGTGTTGTGATTGATTAACTTGTAGATGTCTTTTGGTAGACCCTGAAGTATAATGTTTGAATCCCTGATATCAGCATCGTATCTCTTTTTCTCCTTTTCATTGAGCTCATCATACGTCTTTGGTCTGTCCAAACCTAAGATCACTGAACCATCCGCAACAGTTTCAAGTATGTCTCTGGTAGTCTCAATTTGATAAGGTCCTTCATCAATTGATTTGAGAATGTTAACCCCATTATCCTTTCCCAAATAGTACAACCTAATTCGTTGAGCCCATGAGTCATAATCAGTTCTGTCAAGCATAGGAGGACGAGTGTTAGATCCAGCAGCTTGAACGTCATCAGCAACAGAAGAGACGATAGTAGGTACGTTGTTAGACATGATTACAGATTTTATGGGATTTTACTATTCTTTGATTAAACCGGGAAATTGATTCTTTCACGGGATTTTAAAAAATCAAAAGAACAACCGTAAAATGTAGCACGAAGAAGTGACAAGTCTCAATAGACAAGTAGTGAACTTGACAAGTCGCACCCTAACCAACTCGCTTTGAGTTCAACTCGCTTAATCAACTCGCTTAGTGGACAACTCGCTTTGAGGTCAACTCGCTCAAAAGACAAGTCGCATAGAACACAAGTCGCATAAAGAGACAACTCGCTTAATAGCCAAGTTGCATAAAACCAACTCGCTTAGAGCACAACTTGCTTAAGAGACAACTTGCTGAGACAGAAAACTCACTTTTCAAAGCAGCTAGCTTAGGCGACAACTCGCTTAAGTAACAACTCGCTTCAAAGGACAACTCGCTTCAAGCAACATACCAACTCGCTTCCAAGAAATGTTTTACGAGATGCAACTCGCTTAGTACAACTTTCAAAAACAACCACTTTACAATCCAAAAACAACCCACCCACGATGATTCAAGCCTTCCAATTCAAAACCTAAGCACATATGATGATTCTAAACACAAAAGTACAATCAAAATCCAAACTTTAACACTAGAAATGATCCAAATGATTCAAACTCTTCTAAACACTTTTAACCCCAAAAACCTTATGAAATCCACTAAAACCAAGAACATGAAAGATGAGTGATCAAACCATGGCTCTGATACCAATTGTTAGATATTGGATTTCATAAACACATAACAACCAAGATCAAAGAGGCGTATAAAAGAGTTTAGAGAGAGAAAGAGAAGAGAGTTAAGAACTATGTGAAACAAAGAAAAATGGTATTCAAGCTCCAACCCTCTACCTTGGGAGGTAGAGGGTATTTATAGTGTCTTACAAAATACGCCACTTACGGGCTGTGGATCAGGTATACAGTGGGTAAAGACCCGTCCGTCCTCCACGGTGTTACTTATTAAACTACTTATTAGCATAACATAACTACGATTACGAGCGTTCTTATGAATACATATACTTGAGGTGACCGACTCTTTAACTCATGGATTTTATAAATCCTAACAGTTCATCCAAGGGTTTGATAAAGATATCAGCAAGTTGATATTCAGTAGGGATGAACTGGAGTTATATGTCTCCTTTCATGATGTGGTCCCTGATAAAATGATATCTGATATCAATGTGTTTGGTTGTTTGGTAAAGGACAGGGTTGTTGGAGATTGCAATAGCACTGGTGTTATCACAGAAGATGGGTACCATCTTATAATGGATGTCATAGTCACTGAGTTGACTTTTCATACATAGCACATTGGCATAGCACCGCACTGCTACATATTCACCAATAGACATAGCTACCGACACGCTTCTTAGTACTCCAACCAACTTGTTTTCCTCCAAGAAATTGACAGGACCCTGAGGTACTTTTTCTATCCACGTTACAGCCAGCATAGTCAGAGTCAGAATAACCTTTTAGGTCAAACCCTAAACATTTAGGATAGTAAAGTCCAAGGCTTGGAGTTTCCTTCAGGTATCTGAGAATCCTTTTGGCTGCAGTGAGATGGGATTCCTTAGGATTAGACTGATATCTTGCAATCAGACATACTGAGAATTGTATGTCTGGTCTGGAAGCAGTTAGATACATCAGTGATCCTACAATCCTCCTGAAATGAGTTTGATTGATTGATTTGCCAGCGAGATCAGGTCCAAGGTTATTTGGAGGAACCATTGGAGTCTTCACTGAGGCACAATCAGAGATCTCATATTTCTTCAAGAGATTCCTGGTGTATTTCTCTTGACTGATGGTGATTCCTTTATCAGTTTGCTTGATTTCTAGTCCAAGGAAGTATGTGAGTTCACCCATCATGCTCATTTCAAATTTCTTTGTCATCGATTTTTCAAACTGTTTACAAAGAGTATAATTTGTTGAGCCAAAGATGATGTCATCAACATTGACTTGGACTAGTATCACATCTGGTTTTTTCCTATAGATAAACAAGGTGTTGTCTATCTTTCCTCTGACAAACTTTTTTTGAATCAGGAAGGCTGAGAGAGTTTCATACCATGCCCTGGGAGCTTGTTTTAGTCCATATAGGGCTTTGTCAAGCTTGCAGACATAGTCAGGCTATTCACTACTCTCAAAGCCTGGAGGTTGCTAAACATAAACATCTTCTTTGAGTTCACCATTCAGGATGGCACTTTTGACATCCATTTGGTAAACTTTGAAGTTCATGTATGTTGCATATTCAAGGAAGATCCTGATGGCTTCCATTCTTGCAACATGAGCGAATGTCTCATCATAGTCAATGCCTTCTTGTTGACTATAACCTTTGGCTACAAGTCTGGCTTTGTTTTTAATGACAATGCCTTTTTCATCAGTTTTTTTCTGAAAACCCACTTCATTCATATGATAATGACATCCTGAGGACATTTGACCAAGGTCATGATCTTGTTTCTATCAAACTGTTGAAGTTATTATTGCATAGCCTAAACCCAACTAAGATATTTTAAAGCCTCAGTGACACTTTTAGGTTCAACTTCTGAGAGAAAGTCTGCATATAGACACTCATTAGCTGAAGCTGCTGATAGCTTAGCAGCCATGCTCCTTGTGAGCATGCCTTCAGTGGGTTCACCAATGATGTTCACAAGCTCAATGTCTTGAGATCTTGCCGACTTATTTTGTAGTCTATGATCTGAGCTTGATGAGGTCACTGGGAGCTCAGGAATGGGTTTAGAGGCTGGAGCAATAGAAACATGAAGATCATCTGATGAGGAGGTTTGTTGTTCAGGTTGCGGTCATGAATAACAGGTTCCTGAACATTTGGTTCAGTATTACCTGTCTCAGTAGGGACTGATGGAGTGTCAATGAATTCATTGATTGTTGGTTGAGGGAGGTTGCGAGGCAAGAGATAGTACAAGATATCACCATTTGCTTGATATGAGGAATTGATTTCAGTGTTGAACTCATCAGGAGGGTATCTTGATGAGTCATCAGTTTCTATATCCTCCACTGAGGTATTGGTGAACCTGATGCTTTTAGAGCTTTCATCAAAGGTGACATGAAAGGTTTCCTCAACTTGTTGTCTTCTGGTGTTAAACACCCTGACAGCTTTAGTCAAGAAGTGCTTTGAGAATGCTGAGCCATTTAACATGGTTCTGGCAGCCTCAATGAGAGTTTTGTTTTTCCTTTCAGCTACCCCATTTTGTTCAGGGGTATAAGGAGATGAAAATTTTTGGGAAATTCCCTTTTCATCACAGAAATTCTCAAGCTCTTGATTTCTAAACTCAGTACCATTGTCAGTTTTGATTTGTTTAACAGTAATGTCATTCTAGTTTTCAATCTTCCTGATGAATGACATTATGGTTTCAGCTGCCTGACTCTTTTTTGAAAGAAAGTATACCCAAGTGTATCTTGAGAACTCATCAACAATGACAAGAGTATACTTCTCATGCTGGATTGATCTTGGATTGACAGGTCCAAACATATCCATATGCAAGAGGTGAAGGTAACTTTTTATGGAGATGTTTTGTTTTGTTTTGAATGATGCTCTGTGATGTTTGCCTTTTTCACAGGCTGAGCATGGTCCGTCTTTTGCAAAAATCAGTTATGGTAAACCAAGGACTTTGTTTTGTTTTTCCAACTTGTTTATATTTTTGAAATTTAAGTGAGAGGGTCTCTTGTGCCACAGCCAGTTGACAGTTTCAGTGGCTTTGGAAAAGAGACATGTTCCATTCTGAGAGAGAGAGTTGACATGTCCAGTACATATACATCATCTCTCTTAGGAGCTATAAGAACAACTTCTTTGTTGGCATTGAAAATTGTACCTTGTTTATCATTGAACTGCACTATGTATTTTGCATCACACAACTGATTGAAATTGATAAGATTGTACTTCAGACCATTGACATAAGCTATTCTAGAGAAAACTATTCCATTACAGTTTATTGAACCATAACCTTCAGTGGGACATGATGAGTTATCACCAAATACTACCTTGGGTCCTGGTTCGTTTACATACTTGTGCAGATACTCCTTCACACCAGTCATGCTCCTTGAACATCCACTATCTAGATGCCAAATAGGCTCCCTGGCGTATCTCTGCACAAATAGTAAACTGAATTAGTTTCTCTTGCTGACCCACTTACTAGTGGGCTTGGGTCTGATGGTCTGCTTAAACTTAGCAATTGATTCATGGTCAGTGGTTGAGTGCAGTGTGCTACCACAGGTTTTGCATTTGCTAACTAGGGGAAGACTCAGTGATGCGGGGTTGTTTTGAACTTCTCCTTGCTTGGATGACTCTGTCATGCTGAGATGTCCCATGAGCTGGATTTCCACATATTTCGCAGAAAGTGTTCATGAGACAGTCATCAGGATGATGATCATTAAAGCCACAATGTGGGCAAGGAAGAAAGGGTTTTGCTCTAGGCCTTTGAGCCTGCTTTGAAGATGAAGCATACTGATGACCAAGATTGGTATGACTTGCTTCACTGAATAAACTTACATACTGTAAGTGGTCAGAAGTTCTGTGATCTTCTTTTTTGCAGATCATGCAAAAAAGGATTCTGTAGCAATTACAGTGGTATGGCTAGTATAATGGCACATATCACACTTCTGTTTGGGCTTGGTGTTTGACTTTGACTTTGTGGAGCTAGAGGAGATTGACTTTGGTTCCTTGATTATTGAATCAGGAGCTTTCTCAATAGAGTTCATCTTATCAGTCAGTTTCCTCATAAGTTCAGTCAATTGTTGGATTTAGTCTTCTTCAGTAGGAACTGAAGATGTGGAAGTCTCAGTGGGGACTGAATCTTCTTGGGTTGGTTTTGTTGGTCTTTTCAAAATGGTTCTACCAAGACCTGACCTTTCTTTTGGAGAGTGAGGGTTGAATTGCAGAGGAGTAAGCTCAGAGCTAGGTACAACACCCTGAAGAGGTTTCAGAGGTGGAAGCGGTGCTTGAGATTCAGCTTCAGACTCAATGATGTGTTCAGTACTACTGGGTACATCAGGGAGTCCAAGCATGCTCTTGAGAGCCTGACTTTCAGGCTCAAGTATTCTTCCAGAATCGAAGTTTGGAAGCTTACTCTCAGGGTGTGTTTGGTACCGGGAATTGAGGCAAGAGAATTGGAAATGGTTCCATTTCTCTTGTTTGGTACCGAGAATTGAAAAAGCAGAGAAATTCGGTAGAGAAATGGAGAGACTTGGGTAGTGTAATTTGGCTAGCTCCATTTCCCTTATTTTGGTGGAGAACTTGGAGAAATGGATTATTATTATTTCGAAAAAATGTTTTTTTTTTTTTTTTTTTACAACTATAATTTTGTTAAATAAATACATTTTTAAAAAATAATTTAAAAAAAAATGTTTTTTAAAAAAAATAAGGTTTTTTTAAATAAATACATTTTCAAAAAATAGTTTTTTAAAAAAAACAAGTTTTCTTTTTTAAATACATTTTTAAAAATAATTTTTTTAAAAAATATTTTTTAAAATAATTTTTTTTTAAAATATTTTTTAAAAAAAATGTTTTTTAAATATATATTTTTTAATATTTTTAAATAAGTTTTTTTAAATAAATACATTTTTAAAAAATATTTTTTTAAATAATATTTTTAAAGAAAGTACATAAATTTTTAAAAAATAAATTTAAAAAAAAAAAGATATATTTTTTTTAAAATAATTTTTTTTAAATATTTTTTAAGAATTTTTATTTAGACAAAATATTATTTAAATAAAAAAAAATTCATTTCTCGGGTCAAGTCTCTGTAGTTACCAAACATTAGAATTGAACAAAATTCTCTACTGATTTCTATTCTCTGAGATTCTATTCTCTACTTCATTTCTTTTCTCTGAATTTCTCTCTACCAAACGCACCCTCAGGGTTTACCCTTTCAACCCAATCACTAGACTTAGGCATTAACTCCTTTTTAGAGAGCATGCTAGCAGACACAAATGGTTTTGGACTTTGGTCTTTACTGAGAGAATCAGTGAGATGATCTTCACCTATGATTCTCTTTTTGCTACTTAGGGCTTGAATAGTATCAAAGACTCTAGGATTCTTAGCAGTCCAGCTTTCAATGATATCTTTTTCCTTTTTAAGTTCCTCTTGAAGAGCTTGATTTCTTTTAACTAATTCAGAGTTTTGAATTTGTAGTGTGACAGCCTCAAGCTTGGCTTGTTTTAAAATAAGCAGATTAGTTCTACACTTGTTTAATTCAAAACTTAACTTGTTGTATTTTGAAAAAAGATTTAATCGCTGCTCTTCTACGAACTTAAGGTCAACATTAATATAGTTCATGAAAGACTGCCAATCAGAATCATCATCCATAGAAACTAAAATGTTTACCTTCCTCATTGTGATGTTAACCCATTCACCATTCCTAGCATGATTCTTCCCAACAACTAGCTTGTCCTCTTCTGAGAGAGCCATCAGTGCACTGACTTGAACCATTTCATCGTCTGAGGAGACTGGCTCTTCATCCCAGTCAAAGACTTTAGCTACTAGGCCCTTGTTTTTACCCTGCACAGATTTAACATTGTTTGTTGTTTCTGAGGGAGTGGCCTTAAGAAGTGCTAGTTTAGCCTTGGCTTTCCTATACTTAGCTTCAAAATCAACAGCTTTGTTTTGGTCAGACTTGTTTTGGAAATTTTGATGCGACTGACAGACTTTTGGTTGAAATTTGCTAAAACCCAAGGACTGGTTTGACCCTGAGGGTTTGTAAGAGGGCTCAAAGATAGTTTTTGAAAAACAGACTTTAGCAAAATGACCCTTTTTGTGACACTTAAAACACTTAGTGTCCTCATTCGCTTTAGCATTAGAAAAACTTTTGTTCCTTTTTATAAACCTTTTAGAGTTAGCAAGGAGTGACCTTTCCTAAAACTCGATGTTCAAGTCATTAGGTACTCCTCGCTTGTTCTCTCATCACGCTCATCGTCTGAATTTTCCTGAAAATCCTGAACCACACTGTTTGAATAAATAGCAGTAGAAATTGGGGTTGAAGTGGTTGTCGTGGACTTCTTGACTTCGAGACTTTTCAAGTCAGGGTATCGCCTGTTGATGAGGTTTTCCTCATAGACAAATTTCCCATAAATTTCAGGAAGTTCAAGATTCTGAATATGATTTGCATTTCTAAGTCCCTGAGAAAAATTCAACCACTTCTCAGGAAGACTGTTAACAAAACCAACATTGATTTCATGTTTGGACAACTTGACACCATCATTAGACAATTCAATTAACAGAGTTTTATATCGGGTGTAAGTTTAAGAGAGAGTTTCTGAGTCTTTAGCCCTGAAGGTATTGTACTCAAGTTTCAGGTCCATAATCCTGTTTTCTGTTATGCCCCCAAAAAAACAAAAATTTAAAAACTTTTTAAAATGACGTAAGTTAAATTGACTTTCATGACATTTTGACTAAATAATTTTAGATACGAACTATGAACGACAAAAGACCTGAAAATTTCTTTTAGTTTGTTTTCCTAAGAAAAATACTCAATGTGTCATCTTGACGGGGAGACGTCGTCGCTCACATTACGCGACGCCGTCCTCCCTTATTGAGATGTCAGATCATGAATATATATTAAAGCCTGACGGCTCAGGGGTTTTATAACCCGACGACGTCAGCTCGATTTGAGACGCCGTCACTCTTTATCTAGGACGCCGTCTGAGATAGGAAACAACCTGACGGCTCAGAACAATTTTAACCAGACGGGGTCACTCAGTTGGTGACGCCGTCTGGTGCCCAGACCTGCACAATTAGTGCAGATTTCCTGCACATTGGACCAACTTTACAATACACCATTCAAGAATACTATCAAGACCTCAAGTTAACTCCATATCACTTATAAGGACTATTACCATTGAACCTTTTGACACTTAACATTCAAAATAAGTTAATTGGCATTGCGGAAAACATCATTTTACCAATAATTTTGACCCATAAACTGCAAGGGTTTGACACTATTGATTTAAAACTATTAAACATCACTAAAACATATTTACAGCCAATAGTGAAGAAAAGACCATATGACACGAAATATACCAAAACGGAACTTGACTCTTCGGGGCTTCCAACTTCAACACCTTGGTTCCAAAAGACTAGTACAAGTGTACAACTAGAAGCTCAAGCATAGTCCATCCTACACTTGTTTCTTACCTTTATCCTCCTTGCTAGGACCTACAAAACATCATCAAATATAACGTAAGCGAATTGCTTAGTAAGTAATTGGGTTATGTGTAAGTAAAACTTTAACAACATAAAAAGGATTCATGGAGCATCTATAACATAAGAACATACCTTTAATTTGATATTTACACTACTTGGCAATATAAAAACTATGGATCCAAGCTACTATTATAAGCTCCAACAAACTATAACAACAATCAATAATTCATAATTTAACACAATACAACAATAACCCACTATACTTACCTCCAATTGCTCAATAGGTTTTCTACCAAGTAGACTCACAACTCCCTTAAGCTTCCTAATCAATAATTAATCTTAATTAGAGACTATAATTAGCAATTACAATGAATTAAACATCTTCTATTACTACCTTAAACTTCTAATTTCAAAACCTTTATCATATAGATTGGGGAAGATGCTTACTTGGTTTAGAGGTATGAAATTAAGGGTCTCCTGATCTTGATAGTCACCATAACAAGCCCAAATTAAGCTCAATTGAAGGTTCTTGATATATTCTTCTTCTCCCTCTCTAATACCCTTTCTTCACCTCCAGGTTTTCTTTAAATTTCTGGATAAGTCTTGTTAATAAGACTACTTTTCCTTTTTATTTAAATTACTTAACTCAAATGACAACTTTAGTCCCCCTATTCTAAGATTCTTTTATATTGGCCACTAAAGTTCCTAACTCTATTTCTTAGTTGCAACCTTTAAGTAATATTGGAATACTAATATAACATAAGGGACCAATACTAGCATTTAACAATACCTTGTCGGGATACGGGTGTAACATTTTCCTTGGTATCTAAGGGGCCTTCATAGCTATGGACCAGGTCATTCCAGGTTTGTTTAGCTGTACTACAGCCTATGACGGACTCCATAACATCATCAGGAAGACAAGATATGATGATGCTTTTGAGTCTCTGGTCCTGGTTGACCACTCTCCTCTCATCCTGAGTCCACTGAGCTTCAGGTTTAGGTAAACCTTTAATAGTCTTTGGGATAAATGGACCTTAATTAATACACTTAATGTAATAAGGTTGCATCCCAGTCAAATAGCAAAGCATTCGCTTTTTCCATTTTTTAAATTTGCCAACTTCGAGTCGAGGGGCAACAGCAGCATAGGCTCCACCCTTTTTGTTGACAAGTTGGGGCACATCACTTTCAGCCATGTTTGGATCCTGATTTTAAAAAAACATTTTTGAGAGGCTTGCAAAAGGGTTTTATAAATCAGCCTGCTCTGATACCACTAGTTGTTCCTGTTTCACAATTAGTAAAAAAGACTATTTTGCACTAAGTGAGAAAGGTTAAACACACTGAGATTTTTCAACGTTTATATCCTTTATTAATAATGAATCAAAAAGAATATATTACCCAAGTGTTTGCGGAACAGCACTTGGGATTGAATGACAAGTATGGTGTAACTCCTCACGAAGCTTAGGCTAAGTCTAAGCACAACTACTCAGGTACCACTGAGTTATCTCAGGGATATAGTTGTATTTGAAGGAGTGAATGATTGCTTGTGTGTGTTTTTCACAATTAATGCACAAGCTTAAAATCTTTCACTCCTACCTTATGGCTATTTATACTAGTGTGTTTTTAATTCTATCCTAGAGGACAAACTGACAGGTTTACAGAAGACAAAATACTGATGTATTTTGTCTCTGTTTACAATGGCTATATTGAGTAAGTAACAAGGCTACTTTCATCTTGTCAGTGATGACACTAATCCTGGTTGTTAGTTTTTCAGGGAAAGTTTGACTTTGGGTTGATAAGGACTTCGTCTTATCTGTTCAAACTTATCCCGTCTTGTCCCGCTCATTCTTCAGTATTGTTAGCCTTCAGTCATGAACTTCAGTCATTCTTCAGTCTTGTTAGCCTTCAAACTTATCCCGCCTTGTCCCGCTCATTCTTCAGTCTTGTTTAGCCTTCAGTCATGAACTTCTGCCTTGTCTTCAATGATAATAGTTGGTGAGGAGTTTTGGGATTCAGTGAGCTACTGTCATCACTCATTGAATCCACCATCTTCTTTTTGACTCAGTCTTCACCCCTTGAGTTCCGCCTCACTGAGTGGAGAGACTTCACTTCTTAGCCTCGTACTGAGTATCCTGAAGATAACTCACTGAGTGGCTATGCGCTCAGTGACTTGTTAGTGTTTAAGGTTATAAACACTTAGGATATTTTCTATTCAAATCCTAGAATTAATGGGTTTGAGTATTCACTGAACCCAACATGGAGCATTGGCCAAGGGGGAGCATTTACCTCGGGCTCATTACATTTTCCGTCTCACCTCTTCTTTTTGTTTCAAAAAAATGGAGGAGAAAATAGTTATAACTTGAAATGAGATGATTCCTACATTTCATTCTTCAACTAGTGAATTTATCAAAATCTTCAAGTTAAAACCCGTATTTTTATAATTCTTGAAAAACTTTATACAAAAATTTAAAAATAAAATTTATGTTTTGTCCTCAACAAAAAGGGGGAGATTGTTAATACAAATATCGTCTAAAAACGTCATTTATATTTTACGATCTTTGCTATATTTTGTTGTTAACAATAATAAATTTCATTTTAGCAAAAGTATAAATTAAGTCAAGACTTTTACATATAGCTACAAGTTTTTCTTTAAATATAAAATGTTTTCAACATTTGTTAACAAAATGGTAGTTTGTCATTTTGGTTACTAAACAAAGAGACACATTACACCTCTAGTCTTTTACAAGCAAATTAGTATTTACACAAGTTTGCTAACATGTACATTACAATGTTTATTTACATAAACATATAAAACTAAAAATGTAAAAATGTATATTACATCATATATTGCATCATCATGAAAATCCTTGAAAGATTTCTTGAATATCTTGTTTAGATTTTCACTCAACATATCAAATGTAATTTTGGTTAGATATGTTAAGATCTTGGTAAGATATGGTAAATATTTGTTGAGATTTTTTGTCAGACCCACGGAACCAAAAAATAACACGGACGGAACCATGTTTTTGGTTCCGTGTGATCCGTGGGTTGCTGAGACATTTGGCTATAAATAGCAAGTCAAACCAAATTGTTTTATCATCCCTTCTAAGCATAAAACAAATACATTCTCTCATTCCCTTTCATCTAACTCATTTTCATTTCATATTTAGTGATCATCTTTTGTAGCAAAGATGATCAAGGCATTCCAAGCTTCAACGAATTGTTGCAAGTTTTGTTTGTTTATTATTGTGTGAATTGTTGTTATTCATACATCAATGTTTGTACCAAACCATCATAAACCTCTGAGTGTGAGTGGTTAGTATTTTAGTTCTTAAAATACTTAGTGTGTTGGAAGTGGTTGTGCCCTTGTAAAAGAACTAGAAATCTAGCTTTGTGTCGGAAATATTGTGTAAGCGACGTGTAAAGGCTTTCTCTGCCGGTTAAAGGAGCTTGTTGATTATTGGAGATAACTCTCGAGTTGGACACTCGGGGAGTGAAGTGGGGTAAGGAAAAAGAGTCCTTGTAGACCGAACTACTATAAACAACCGTGTTGTGCTTTGATCGTTTCTTCCTTTACTTGAATATTATTTATTCTTGTTTATCTATATTGTTTGAATTCACCCATTGTTATTCAAAGCAAAATAATTTTAAAACGGTAAAACTATTCAACCCCCTTATAGTTTTCCACAAGTTACTTTTTAAATTGTAATTTTTTTAAAATGTGGGTCTAAAAAAGCTGGTGTTATTTGGTGTTATGATAAAGGGTGATTTTTTGGTGTTAAATGTTTTGGTGTTGAAGTGATGTGGTGCTGACGTGACGACACTTTTTGAGTGTCAAAATGTTATACCACCAAATGCTCTAAGAGCATGTGGCACAAGGTCCGCAAAATACCCACCAAATATACTCTCCTCAAATAAGCTCACTCATAGACCCAATCAAGAGCGGGGAGTACGGTGAACCCTTTATTATTGCCACACCGCCACATCCCAACAAAACACACCATTTTTTAAAAGGCGACCGAGAGAGATATAATCAAGAGTATGAACAATATATGAATTTGTGTAATCAAGAAGCCGGTGGATCTCAAACAGAAGAGAATTTTAACCCAATTTTTTAGAGATGGTTTATGATGCTTCCAATTAGGCGTACGGCTTTCGCGTCGTTTTGATCATTGCCGAAAATACACCACTAACATCACCTGTAGGTCGCAAAAAATACAAAGGGCCCATAAATACCAAGCGGTTGCGGATACTTTCACAAATAATGATCTAAATGTTTTAAAATAAACTTGCGGTAAACACACATGTGTACACAAAGGTTAAAAGCATTTATCCAACATGCATGTTTTTGGCTTGAGTTACGTTGGGGTTTAAAATAATTCAGGAAAGGAGTGACTAAAGGTCAAAACACAAATTGCGTGAGTGCATCATTTGGCACAAGTTTGGCATGTTGGCCGGTAAGGTTGGCACACGAACGGATCACCAATGGCTCACCCATGGCACCCCATACCTTGTGCTCTAAGTGAGAATATCTACTGCAAATGGTTCAGTGAAAACAATCTATAGGACAGTGTTTTTTTGTGGCATCAAGGATATGGTTCAAGTACTTTGGCATTAATGTTCAAGTTCTTTGACTTCAAATGGTTTTGTCAGTGGTGCTTTTGTGGTAGTCTTTGACTTCAAATGTTCAAGTGCTTCTCTTTGACTTTAATAAAGATTCAAATGGTTCAAGTACTTTCGTATGAAATTAGTTTGTGGCTCATGTGTTTGGTTGTAATTTTTGCTTTTGTTTTGTAGGTTTACACTTTATGTTGTTATATTTTCTTTGGGGCTCATTCCTTTTAACTATCTTGGTTAGAAAGGGGGCTGCATTTTCTTTTGTATCGTCTATACTTTGATTTCGTTAATAAATATTGCCTTTTTAGAAAAAAAAATGAAAATTTATTAATTGTTTATCATTATACGCTTGCTTAAACATTAGGAAGTTATATACAAGAAACGACATTAAAAAAACAGAATATATGTTTGTTACTTTTTCTTAACATACCATACACGTTATAGGGTGAAGTAAATACCCATCACACCAATTTTACACCAAACATACTCCTTCATCGTTTGATGTTATAGGTAAACTTGAGACCCACAAACAAAAACACAAATACAAAGCTAAAAGTAAGAAAAACAAAATAAAATCTTTTTAACTAAGGGTGACAAATCTTGACACGACATGATAAATGATACGAACTTGACACAAAGTTAAATAGGTTTGAGTTGAAATTAAACATGTTTGGGTAAAAAACATGTCAATCCGTCTAACCCGTTTAATAAATGGATCGTGTTTGGATTGAATAAGTATTAAACAAGTCAGCTCGTGAACCCATTTAAATATATAAGCATTTGAAAAAATATATATAACTTGGTTTTTATGTTAGATTTTGATTAAATGTATTTTTTTATGTACATATGAGTAAATTACGATTATAACTCAGATATCATCGATTGTATAGTTATTTGTTGTATTATTTTTATCATTTTTAAAATCCGTATATCATTTTTAAATATAACTAGTTAGATCGACAAACTAGCAATCTTATTCACCCTTTAACCTATTTACCGAAACATGTTAAATAACTTACAAACAACTTACACGTGTTATGAAAGGTTAAATTTCTTAACGTGATTAATAAATTAGCCGTGTTTAAGTAAAAGTTATAACAATTCGTCAATCTGCAGACCCAAATAGATTAACTCAAACACGACTAAATTGACACTCTTACAACTTATAGAAAGGTGTTGAGTTGAGATCCCTTGAAAAGTGAAAAAAAAATTAAAAAGACTAAAAAGCCTATCATTGATTGCCATGTGTCCTCCATTCAATCCCTCCCTTTTTTCTTATTAAATTTGGTTAGGGGGCATTTTGGTCCTTTTAACATGTTTTTTTATTTCACCCAAAAACTTCAAACGTAAATAACTTTCAAACGACAAACTTTTATAAAAAACCGATTTCACCATAATTTTTTAAATTTGATTATCTTTAATTTGGTATGCATTTTGATATATAAATCGTAACCTTTTTTTTCAACTTTTTAAGTGTGTGTTGATTTTCTTGAAATTTTTGGTATTTTCGGCTCTAATTTTGACTAGTTTAAAAGCCGAATTTTACAAAACTTAAAACATGAAAATTGTAGGCTTTTGACAATTCTTTACTCAGAAATTTGAATCACTCAAATCTGATATGATATGAGTGAGATATTGCAAGTTAATGATGGCGTCTTAGTCATATTTAGTGCATACAAAGTGTTTGATAAAATGCCTTAAAGAGATTTTCTTATAAAAGTACATTCAAATGCACTAATTGATATACCAAAATACATTTTTTGTTATTTTTTGTTATTTTTGTTTATTTTTAACTGATGAACAACCAAATGATAAACTGATGAACATTGTGACCATAACTGATGAACATTATGATTTTTCGACAATTGATGAACATTATGACTTTTTTTGAATACCAATAAACTGATGAACAAAATTTAAAAGAATTGATGAATATCTTTTTTTATTGCTGAACAATACTAACTGATGAACAAGACTAATCGATGAACTGATGAACAACTAACATATGAACATTGCGATTTTTTTTAGACAACTGATGAACAATATCAAAAAGAACCGATGAACGTTATTTTTTCGAAAACTGAACAATATAAAAAACAACTAATGAACGTTATAAAAAATAGCTGATGGACAATATAAAAAATAACTGATGAACTAATGAACATTAATATATATATTTTTTAATACTGATAAAAAAAAAGACTAACGGATGAACAAAACTGATTGTACCTAACTGAGGAACAATGTAATTTTTTATTTGGAAAACTGATGAACAACACTATTTGTTTAAAAAAAACCGATGAACAAATGATGTAATTGATGAACATTATAATGTAACATCAAAGAAAACTGATGAACATTATAATGTAACATTAAAGAAAACTAATTGATGAACACTGTGACTCAAATAGATGAACATTACGATTTCTTTTAAACAATTGATGAACAAATTTTTTATTGATGAACAATAAAACTGATGAACAACTCGTAAAACTGATGAACAATAAAACTGATGAACAACTCATTTTATTGATGAAATAAAACTGATGAACAAAGTTAAATAAAACTGATGAACAACTCGTTTTATTGATGAAGTAAAACTGATGAACAATAAAACTGATGAACAACTCATTTTATTAATGAAATAAACCTGATGAACAAAGTTAAATAGAACTGATGAACAACTCGTTTTATTGATGAAATCAGATTTGGTGCATCATTTTAGCCTTCTTTTAGATCACCAAATACACCAATATCAAAACATACTCATTTAATAACTACTGACATCACACATTCATACATATGCAAACATAACTCAACCCATTACATATTTCACTTTCGAATACTCATTTTGTACCTTCAATTACAAAAAAATGGAATAAAATCATAAATCGAGAGCCAATTGGTAAAACCACTTTGTACCTTCTCATGATTGGCTAAACATATACAAAAATGTATTATACTCATTAACTTTATGTTGTATTTCACGTACTCGATTCTCGTACATGCTAGAAGGCTTCAAACACACCTCAACTAAAACAATCACACACAAATCATCCGGTATTGCCACCGCCGGTGACCGTGACGGCGCCGGTGATGGCAACGTTACCGGCACCGGAGAAGAAGCTATTGGTGTGGTGATCGGAATGACGGTAGTCTGATGGTGGTGGTCGGAGGTGTGGCCGTTGGTGACGGTTGGATCGATGGTTGTGGTTTTGACAGATCGGCGATCTTTTCAGTTTTGGATTTGAGATGGATGATTTGATGAGAAATAAAGAGAGGAAATTAGATGGGTGATAAAGAAGTCAAATGACAATAATACCCCTATGTGTAAATGTACTCCTTTAATTTGATCAAATTGTATTATGATCCAACGGTCTACATTACTTTTTAGACTTTTTAAAATTACTTTTTGCAAAATTGGGTGTGGCTCAAGCCATCAACAAATTTCCTACAATCTAACGGTACCTTCTGCTTTTATAATATAGGGTCAATTGCATATATACCCACTAAAACTTGTATATTTGCATATATACCCAAAACATGCTTAACTTGCATTGTACATCATGCTTTAAAAACTTGTATTTTGGGGAAATATGCTAGTTTTTAAGTTTTAGTGGGTATATATGCAATTCTCCCTATAATATACGTAGTAAATCACTAACAAAAATTTTACCCAAACACCCTCTTAACAAATGTCACACCCCGAAAGCCCCGTAGATACCCCACCACCACCACCACTACGGCCACAATCACAAGTACGACCGCCGCCACCACCACCACGCAAAGCGCCACCGCCACCACCACCACGAAAATCACCACCGTCAATTGCGGCAACTCCGACGTCACCGGATACGGAAACTTCACTGTCAACGAAGCGTCAAATGGCACACGAACACTCCGAAACACCGCCACCGCCGCCGCCACCACCACCACCGCCACGAAAAGCAGCACCGTCAACGAAGCGTCGTAGGGAGGACGAGTCGTCGAGTGAAGTGCAGAAGCATACTATAAAGCGGCGAGCAGTGTTAGTAGGTCACGATATATTGTTCAGGATATTATTACCTTCCAAACAGATGGGTAAAGTTATCGGTAAAGGCGGATGTCGTATCGAGAAGATTCGTAATCTTACGAAAGCCAATATTAAGATCGCTGATGCTATTGCGGTATTATTTTAAGTCAAAGTATTTACTTTATCTGATTTTCGATGAAATAATGATATGAGCCATAGTTTTAGGTTATTGTTTTGTAGCATACTCTTGCATTCGTCTTTTTGGTGTATCGTGGGACGAGTTTGTGTTCTATGTGACCATTTTACCCTTCAAGTTACACACTCTTATGGGGAGGGGTAAATCGGTCAAATATTACACAACTGGTCACACGATATATCAAAAAGATGAAATTCAAAAGTATGCTACATCGATCTAGAAAAGAATTTAGATGGCTACACAGAACTATAAAAGGTGGCAAAGTAAGCTACATTTTTCGTGCAATTAGGCCTTATAATAAAAGAAGCGTTTAACTTTCACGTCATTTTACTCTCTATAATTAGAGCTATAACTACCATTCGGGATTAGGTATTTTTGTTGTGGCAAGGGCTATAACTAGGTTACTAGACAGAATTATAAGACGATAGTTTCGCCAAACGTAACCGAACTGTTGAAATGAGAATTTGTAGATGTTATTATGATTATCTATTGTGTATGCTTATTTCGAAGAGTGGCCCAGTCGCCTGCCCCCATTGAGAACATGTGGAAGGCAATGTTTATACCGAGTCAACGGCCCTCTCATGAGAGTGCCCGTCTACATTCGGAAATGTATTTTGTTTAGCTTTTGGATTTTGTGTAAATACCACCAATTTGAAATGTTAATAAAAGAAGCATTTAGCTTTCACGTCTCGATTTTATAAAATCGGCCAAAAAGGCGGTCAACACCGGTCAACACCAATTTTTAACTTTAAATTATTATTATTATTTTTTTAATTTAATTTAATTTATATATTTATTTTTTTCAGTTGGCGAGATCTTATTTTTAAATGGTTTGAAAGAATAAATTTTGTGATGTAATTGTTGTAGATGAGATGAATAAAAGATATACACATGAGATGGTGGCATGGTGGCTAGAAAAAAAAGAGAAAAATGAGACTTGCTTTAAAAAACCCTTATTCAACTAAATGAAATCGTCGGGCAAACCACGATATTTAGAGCTACAACTAGGTTACTACACAATCACATGACGCTCTTATAAAACAAACAACTACGGCTAACACCTACTACTAGTTTTGCCAAACATAGATCAACTGTTGAAATGAGAATTCATAGATGCTATTATGAGTATTTATTGTGTATGGTTAATCACAAAAGCTACTCACATGCCCTGCCATAAGGACAATAATAGGAAGGCAATGCTAATACCGACTTAGTGGCTTGCTCATTAGAGTATCTTTCCACACTAGGAACATGATTATATTTACTAAGTTCTTTCCTCTAGGACTAATGGAGTTGCTCGTATTAAAGGTGGCCCAGAGGTGCAATGACGAATGAAATTGGGTCTACACCGGAGAATTCGAAGTCCACTCCACTAGGCTACCTCTATCCCCTTGTGTATACTTATAGATTGTTATGTTTGGATTATAATTAGTGCGTTTAAGTTGTTTAGCTTTGGTGTAATTTAGTGGAAATTGTAGGATTATATGTTCCTTGGGACCAACAAGGGGTAGTACAAGACTATTCACCGGTTGTTCATTGACTACGCCTTTCAGCCTGATTAAAGGCCCGGAGTCACCCTATGTAGACGAACCTTCCGGAGGAAGGCGTCCAAAATGCTAATCCGTCTTTTTGTGCTACTCCTACTATAAGAAAAGGCCAATAGTTCTCTTAGGTTTTCGGGGTATTGAATTTTGAACGATATGAACCGTGTGATGTATATAGTAACACACATATACAAAAAACGGAAAGGGATTTGAGAATAAAGTGAGAAACTACACAACGTCTGAAAATATAAATGTATCCATTTAATTGTAAATTTCATCATACTTTTTTCTTTTTTCTTCTAGGAAGTGTCATGAGTTAAAGATATATATTTTCGTCTTGTATTAATTATTTGGGGGTTGATGAAGGACACCAGATAGTTATATGAATGAAGTACCGGGTTAGGAATTTGCGGTAAATGTTTGAATCTCGTTTCCTATATGCATTGGTCAATAAAAGTAAATATTAAGTATCAGAGGCCATAGAAGTCATTTACCCAAAGATTGAAGGAACGTTTTCTTAATCTTTATATTACAAGCTCATGAGTTATTCATACAATGTAGATTTTGTACTCTTGAAGGCAGCCATAGTTTGAATGTAGTTTTAGGAGGATTAGTTTTGTATATGACAGAATAGGTGTGCATAATTATCTTAAACTCTAGTTTATATGCATTTCCTGTGTATGTGCTTATCATTTCTCTTAATTTCTTGAAATGCAGCGACATGAGGAGCGTGTAATCATCATAAGCTCTAAAGACAATGAAAAAACTTATACTGATGCAGAGGTTGCTCTCTATCAAATTGGAAGTTTGGTTCTCAATGTAAAGTGATATTTAATGTTAGCTTTCTTAGTGCCTTTTTTTTTCTTTGCTCCATTCAAAGTGCAACTTAAGCATGACGGTGCATAGTATTTAATTCAGTTTTTTAGAAGTCATTCTAATAAAAATGCTAGCATATGTGTCGACATTGAATTGGTGATGTACAAATCCCAGTGATCTATGAATACCTGTGAGTCTTTAGTGAGACAAATTATGAGTACAATCACTGTTTTTTTATTTCAAGCAAAAGATTTCTTTTAACGGTTTTTTGTTCTTTTTACTCGCTAATAAAGCCATTATCCTTTCTAATATTGGCCCCTTTGATAGAACAGATGTAGATCACAGAAAACTTGGTGGGATTAGCTGATTAGGGCTGTAGCTAATAATGGCAATTCAAGTGTTTTTTGCATTTGGAGGCCAAAGGTAAAGATAACAGGTCTTTTCCTCTTTCCATCTCCCTTCTTCATTCCCCATCCCATCCCTCATCCCCTCCCCTTCGTTTCCCTGCTCCCCTTTCATCTCCTCCTCCCATCTATCCCTCCTCCCTGCTTTTTGAAAAATTAGATAACTATGTTGGTAGTTCCTAGTTATTGTTTGAACTGCGGAACTGTGGTGGATACTGAGACTTTAGCATTTACAAACACTCACTTTTATTGTTTAAAATTTTGTACAAAAATTAAACTTCAGTAGAAAACCCATCTTTTCAAATAGACATGACAGTTGGTTTGCTTTAATGTATTGTAAAAATGTTGAATTTATCCCAAATTTGGATGCACGAAGTTTACAATTTTGTCAGTTTACACTAGGCAGAGTTAACAGTAAAGTTTGGGTATTGACGAAACAAAATCCGGCATTATTTTACAGATTCTCAATGATGAATATCTGCAACATGACCTGTCCATCATGCCCATATAGCCATTCAGGTTTGGCTGAACCCTTTATGTACAAGTAGCTTCAAAACCTTTGCTCAATTTGCATTCTTGTTGATGAGTTGTATTTTGATGGTTAGGGTATAAGAAATAGTCTCTATGAATTAGTCACACAATCAGGTCTACAAAGTTAGAAACCTATTACAGTAATGAGGATGCATAGCCTAAGATTTCAAGGTGGCCAAACAAGCATATCGGTATTGTCCTATGTTAGGAGGTTTTCTAATCAGGTGATAGGTACGTCGTTTCATATGGGGCTTTGCTATGTATTCGGGTCGCTATATATTTCTTTCTTTCCATTATAAATGCGTCCCACTTTTTTATTTCAAGCCTAGTACTTCCAAATTATATAATTAACATGAATCGTCTAATAATACTAACACCTACATTTTCCCCCTCTGTTACCGCTGGTTTTTATCTATTGCGATGGTGGGCTAACATGGAAAAATGTATATTCATTTCGAATTCAAACTTGCTAAGCGAAAGCAGTGTGTTTCTTTTGAAGGCCAAGCACTGATATACATAAGGGCCTTATTTTGTTTTTTAATTCAATCTAATTCTATCTTCAATGGATTTAACATAATAGATTGGTTATTGAAAAAGATAGAATATTGTTGCAATAGTATAGTATTTGTAATTATATTTAGCACATTTATATGATATAAAATATCTTAAAAAAGTGTTTTACGTTTAAACCGGCTCAACCCAAATTATTTTACTCGTTACCCAAGCAGCCCAACCTGTTCATTTTGCCACCTATGTATGCATAGTCGGATGGCCTACTGGTAAAAGGCTTGTTATTGTCATCACTAAAATGTGAGAGGTCTCAAGTTCAATTCCCGCTAGGTGCAAACTACTCTGAGGTGGCCACACCAGCCTTTCTAAAAAGGGGAGGGCTTTACCCGGTTTAAGTCCGTGTGGCGGTGGGCTCAAACCTCGTGGATAAGTCAGCCAAAAGGTCGGAAACCATGGTTACCCAGAAAAAGTGATGCTATTTTTGGCAGTTTCTAAGTTTTTTTAAAGTCGTGCATGTGGGTGTTTGTGTTTCATTTTCTATGTCATCATTCATTATTTCTGTTATTTTAACTTTTCATGTCTGCCTCTCTTGCAACACTCGTTTTTCTTTTTGCTGCCGATGTAATTAGTTTGTTAATGCTCTTTTGCAGGATGATGATAATGCTGAAGGACAGAGAGTTGCAACAGGGCACGTGGCAGCAAATACAATAAGACTATTAATTTCTGGTTGCCAAGCTGGTGGTTTGATTGGTGTATCTGGTCAAAACATAGACCAGCTAAGGAATTCTACGGGCGCAACCGTTACTGTACTTGCTCAAAACCAGTTGCCGTTATGTGCATCTGCTCATGAATCGGATAGAGTAGTGCAGGTAGCTGCTGCATGTTCTTTTTGTAGATCTTATAATATCGAAATAAAGATGTGTTAGTTGTCTTCTAATTATAGATTGAAGTTCATGTCTAAAGTATATACTGTATTAGGTTGTCTCTGCAAGATTCTGCTAACTCCATTCAGTTAAAATGAGTGGTACAGAGTCAAACCGGATATTGTTTTGGTCAGCATGTAATGGGACCTGTTTACCCAAAACCCTTTTTGCTCAAATGTTTAAACTTGTTTAGACATAGTAAATGTGTAAAATATTATCACAAATATTTTATCATTGTAAATCTTTTGCTTTTCATGTTTGAACCGTGAAAGATATAAACGCAACTCTCACGACCCATTTCTAAGTAAATGGGTTGTAAAGGCCACCTCTATTACTAAGCACAAATATCTCACATCTATATATTTTTCCATCATTTTTTAATAACCTTTGTTTTCTTCGACTTCTCTCATATTATGGGTGCATTGATGTGGATAACGCAGATATCAGGAGATGTTCCTGCAGTGCTGAAGGCATTGCTGGAGATCGGACGTCAGCTAAGGTTTGGTTTATTTTTTTTTTTGGTTATATCACGTGATTCTGTATCATGCTGAACAATTATTTATCTTTTTTTATGTAGGGATAATCCACCTAAACAAGTAATCTCCATTAGCCCAACCTATAATTATGGTATACTACATCGGCCACCTCAACAAAACCTGGACCCATCATCAGGTAATTAAGGGCATCTCACTTGCAGTTCTTATTTTGGACCATATTTTTGTTTGTGATTGAGTTGAATAAAAAGTTCTAGATGCAGTGGAATTGGCGAGTCTGGTCATGGGTCAAGATAGTATCGAGTTCAAACAATAAATTTTGTGTCGTTCATTACAGTAATATTCTGATCTTTTACATAAAGTGATTTAGATGGTTTTATAAATTGGTAGAACTCTTTGGGCGACTTTCAAGTTTCAACCTATTTGAAGCATTTCTCTTGTAACTAAATTTGCTGATCTGGCCTGTTTGACCGGTCAGAGATAAAAACATAACGCCAACGACCTATTCATAAGTAAATGGGTCTAAATTGCCACTTCTAGTAATAATGTTATACCGTGCTCAATCTACCTTGCAGCTGAATATGTAACACTTGAGATGATGATTTCTGAGACATTTGCCGGTGGATTAATTGGGAGAAACGGATCGAACATAGAAAGGATCAGAACCGAGTCGGGAGCAACTATTAAGGTATCTAAATATTATAGTTTTGTGTTTTTTCTTTTTATATATTTGTGTAAGATAGATGTAAGTTCTTACAGTTTTTGTTAATATTCTCTGATGTCTTGCAGGTTCATGGTAGGAAAGGAACAAACAAACATAGACAAATTGATTTGGGTGGTAATGCTCTACAGGTTGGTATTTCTTTGACATCTTTCTATGGATGTGGGAACTGGGTGGTCCTGGCGGGCTGGGTAATGGGTCAAAACGGTTATATTTCTAGTTATGGGCTGAAACAGGTTGGTCAAGCTGCCCCCAATAAAAAAATTATAAATACGCAATGCTTATAGGAAAAATTGTGGTAATAGCTTTAGTGCCCTCAACTCAAAAAACAGAGTGCCCTCACGTCTGTACCTACAACTTCTGCAAATTACAACACACATACATATTATTTTATTGAGAATTGTTTTGATTGTTATTTGCAAATATGTGAGAATTTTAATATGATGTTTTGTTAATGCCAGGTACGTTAATGGTTACAATTTTTTAGAGATCAGTTATTACATTCTGATTTTAGTTTTGTTTCTTTGTAAGGTTTGTAACATAATAATGATATGATCGTCGATAATAACGAATTAGAAAGCTCTAAGCGCTTTAATGCAATTTTTGTACACCGTGTTATGGTCCCGACTTATAAATCTTGTTAGAGGTCTTTGTAGGATGAAATCTGATGAGGGATTAGAGTGTTTGTTGGATGTTCTGCCTTTCTTGTTGGATTTACTCATGAACTTTGAGAGCTCATTAGAGAGAACTCTCCGATCTCTTAAAAACACACACACACACACTTTCTGGAAACGACAACTTGCCTGTTCCTTTTTTGATTATTCAATATATAAACTTATTAAAAACTACTAAAAACTGCCTAAGACACATAACTGCTAAAAAACTACTAAAAACTACATGAACATGAATTTCATATATATCCCTCTTTTGCTTCAAAATTACATATATATCCAACATAGCTTAAAAATTACATATATATCCAATCTAAAACTTAAAATTTCATATATATCCAACCTAAATTAAAAATAACATATATATCCAATCTAAAACTTAAAATTATCATATATTTCCAAATATCCAATTTATATATAATTAAAACCTTAGAATACATATTAGATATTATTTGATTTTAAAATGACCATTATACCATTGTTTCTCTTTTCATTATAATTACGCATAGGGGTGTTAGTCTGGTTCGGGTCAATTCAGGTTGAAGCTAAAAAAATACCTGAACCCGACCCGAATAGACCCAAACCCGACTAACCCGGGTTCTAAATAGAGTCGGGGTTCGGGTATGTTTTTTAGCCTGAATCCGAACTGACCCTAACCCGACCCGACTAACACCCTTATGTGTGATTATAATGAAAAGAGAAACAATGGTATAATGGTCATTTTAAAATCAAATATTTAAAATGTATTTTAAGGTTTTAATTATAATATAAGTTGGATATTCGGACATATATGAAAATTTAAGTTTTAGATTGGATATATATATGTTATTTTTAAGTTAGGTTGGACATATATGAAATTTTAAGTTTTAGATTGGATATATATGTAATTTATAAGTTAGGTTGGATATATATGTAATTTTGAAGCAAAAGAGGGATATATATGAAATTCTCTCTAAAAATGATAAAGTAATAGCATAAACTAACATAACTACTATCTGGTAAACTAAGGTCGGTTATTGCTGCGAGTCTTCTCACTTGAACCTTTAGTGATATAACACACCGCTTCATTTTAAGATAAAATAGTTTAGTATTATCACAATTAGCTGGGTTGTATTTTATAGGCACCCATACATCATATCAGTGTTAAATATATTCAGAGCGTTAATGCCTTTAGCCCTTTAACCCACCTGACCCGACTCGTTATGGTGTACGCTAAAAAAAGGCATATCTCAACACGTTACTTGACATGTTTTATTCCTTGGTGCCCCGCCCCTATGATTGCATTTTCTGGCTCCATCCTGGGCTGACTTGGGAAATATTTTGTCCAAAGTTTTCAAGATTTTATCCTTTTAAGCATTAAATTACAATCTGGGTGCGTTTCAACCCTCTTTTGACCCATTAGAGATTGAACAGAAGTACATAACCTGAGACGAACCATTCATAAGTAGATGGTAGAGATGGACACCTCCTTTCTTTTAACTAGAAAAAATTGAGTTAGTCCCACTAATACGGATGTGGTAGTTCGGTTGATCAGTGTCATTGATGTCAATTAATCAGTCCATTAGCTGCATTCTCTCGAATAAAATTGTGTCTATTTTGTAATCATTGACATCACACTTATGAGTTGAAAAAATTGGAGTATATTTGATTTAAATTTCTATAAAAAACTTGTCAAATTCAAATAATTTATGACTTTGGTCAATTTTGTTATTTATCTGATGCCAAATAGGTTGCACTGGCAAAGCAAAGAATTGATGAGTACATATACGACCAGATGATGCTGCAAACTGGTGGTCAGCAGTTAATGTAAGTTTTATAATTAAATTATATTTGTATTAAAATGCATATATTGTAAAGCTACAAGGATTAAATCACCACGAGCATTAGCGAAGAAGATAAAGTTGGATCTCAGGCTAATTTGCATTGAATTAATATGCGGTTTTTATTGAATCCCCTCTTCAGTGTATGCTTGAATGGTTTTCGGAAACATACGTCTTCAACGATAATCGTTTTTAGGGACCATATCTTTATATATTCCCATTTTCTCAGGATTGTTGAAATTTGAGCATATCACATGCATGACATCCACACTTTTATCCTTGCACCATAAGTCCTAGATTGAGGAACTTTAAATTACAACTTGAGCTCATAGTTAATAATCAGTACTTCATCTGATATTGGGTGTGTTTATTTATCTAGCTTGTTGTAGAGATAGCAAAATTGTCGGGTTGGGTAACATGTCAAAGCGTTCGGGTTGGAATGGATCATGTTTCATACAGGCTGGAACTGGTAGGTCGGGCTGATCCACGAACATTTTTTTGATCATTTTATAAAAATTATGAATTGTTAATAATTATGATTAGAAAACAAATCTATTATAATATTAAGCTACTTTCTTGTATTATTTGATCTAGAGAGTTAAATCCAGTAAAAACAGACTTTGGGCTAATTTTTATCTGCTTGACCTATTTGACCTGTTCTGCTTTTTGTTGATTGTTTTATTTGATCGTTTGAGATATAACACAACAAAAACCTACGCATTCATAAGTGAGCAGGTTGAATTGGCGACCTCTATTTTAAACCAATGTGGCTTGAGCCCTAATTCAGACACGGAATAAGAACCATTATTCGATTCCGATATATAATAACTGATGCTTAATCAATTATCAGAGCATCTAGCTACCAAAAAAAGTCACGGAACATAATGACTCACTCGGATTTTGTTTTTTGGTAACTATGGTTTCCGACCCTTTGGCCGGCTAATCCATGGGGCTTGAGCCCTCTGCCGCACAAACTCAAACTCAAACCGTGTAAAGCCCTCCCTTTTGTGAGGTTGGCACCCACCTGGATTTTAAGATCAACACCTTTGGTAATTTTTGACAATTTTATTTTCAACACATAACGAATTGCTTTGATTTGTTATGATTGCAGGATTAGTGATCCGGTGGCATTGATGGCAGCCCAAGCTCCTTCTCTCTTCTATCCATCAGTCCCACCTGAAGATACTGTGCCTCTTCCACCCGGAGTTACTCTACCTCCACCATATTACGGTGTACCATACCCATACGGGCCACAGTATTAAGCTCTCCGGTGTGTATGATAAATGTGTAGTATGTAAACAGTTCCGTTTTTAACTTAAGTTAGATGCTTTCATCCTTCAGTATCCTAAATAGGTAGCCTTTCCTCTTGAAAAATGCATCTGTTATGTTTAGGGAGTTGAAACATGTTAGAATTGATTTCCGACTGTCAGTTTGAAAGATTTGAGAGGCGATATTTATAATAGAAAAGAAACTATTTGATGAGCATAAATGCTAGACTATTTTGGCACTAGATTCAAGGCCGCCCTCTAGGTGGGCTAGTTTTAAGTGTTTCATATTAGAATAAAAGTTATGTTATTCATCAACACATTCGATTTCTTAGGTTACGTTCCTTGTCACGATGACCTCTCTTAGTTTCATATTAGAATAAAGGTTACGTTTCTTAGGTTACTTTCCTGACAGAATAATCCATATCGTACTAGTTCACCTACACACACAAACAAAACTAGAAAACACATTAGCTTATCATATATAAATAGCAACTAAAATAGTTTATCAAATAAAAACCCTAATTCATACGTATATAGTAAATTTTACATTATCAAATACAAATCTTAATTTGCTAAAAGATTACAAATGAATAAATAACACTAACATGCAAATAGATGTATATATAACGAATAATGAATGACCAAATTTGTGTAGGATGAGCATTTGGACTCGAATTTTGGTATCGAACCGAAACTGTATCGGTATCGTATTGAAACGGTACCGACTCCCAATACACGGTATGGTACTGGTGCCATGAATTGAGCACAAAAAAAAAATCGGTACCACTAATACGGTACCGGTATCAAAGCAGGAAGTACCGAACACTCATTTGGCTCGTTTCATGTCAAACAATAGTCATGTAAAACGAATGTTTTAAAACCTGGGTTTATAATCGACCCGGTCTAATGACAACCGGTTGAACCGCCGAGTCAAACCGGTTTAACGCCAAAAAAATGAATTACCGGTTAAACCCATATGAATCACATTACGGATCTAACAAAAATAATTCCACCATTACATAGAGTTTAGTCCTTTAGATCACACCTCGGACTCTTAACGTGAGCAATATCCATGTGGAGGCCTAAAATGCATGCCTAAACCATCTATTATTTGACACATGTTTAATTTCTCTCTTTCCAAAGCAGTTGATCCATTGTAGTATTTTGACATAGCGGTTGGCCATTTGTTGCATAAATGCTTGGCAGTTGGGCATGGCATGTACGGAATTATCTTTCTGTCTATAATAGGTAACCTACCCCAAGTATCTGAGATGTATACTTGTTTTAACGACATCGCTAGCGGTTGTGATGTAAATAACTTCTATATTTAAAAAATATATCATTTCTATGGGCGCATTACCATAGAGAAGATATTTGCTACATACTTACGTCATCAATTAGATCACCACTTTAGATCATTACTTCCAAACCGACCTATTCATTTTTATCGTTCCATCCACTACTTTACTATGAAAGTAAAAACTCACAAAACCCAACCCCTCACACACAGGTACATAGATCATACATAGGTACATAGATCCCCATCACCACTGAAACATGTTACTACTATACGCTAAGGCACAAGAATCCGAAACCAAAACCGGTAGATCACTAATAAAATTGGTAGCAACTAAAAATCTGGCTGGTGAACTAGACATGATGGATGATCGAATCGGATTCAAGGTCTCAAGGATCGAGTCAACGGGTAAACTAAATGAAGGCATCGCCATACTCCTTAACATGAACGGGCTGCACAAAGATGTGGAACATTGTGCTCCAACTAGGGTCATGCTTCATCAACTGTCGAATCATTCTCGCTCTTTTCTTTCATATAAATTGAACCGGTCGGTTTCCGGTCTGACGGTTCGAACCGGGTCGACCAAAACCCGACGGTTCAATCCGGTTTAAACAACATAAATCCAGCTTACAACGGACCGACCACCTCTCTGGTTCCCGGTTCGAACCGATTTTTAAAACATTGTGTAAAACATATGGAAATAAACCAAACGTCGGAAAAACTTATTGTGACAACTATAGATCCTTTATAATCGCTCACAAAAATTTAACCCGAACATATTTTATAAGTTTTGGAATGTTTGTATGTTACGAATATCTTGGTGATGTATTTATTTAAGTGTTGGTTGCGTTTTGTGACACGCCGTGGTTTGAAATCATTTGAAAATGCATCTTTTATCCTATTTTTTGTTGCATTTTCTTGAAATCCTTTTTGGTTTAACAAAAAACGGGAAGAACCGTATAGGTACCGATTTTCTGGTACCGAGTACCGGTATCGGATCCGGTACCCGAATCCTGTTCGGTACGGTACCGGTACCCACTTTCATGCTCGGGAAAAAATCGGTACCACCAATTCGGTACGGGTTTGATACCATTCTGGTACCGTGCTCATCCCTAGTGCATATAATTAAAATAAATGTTACCTTTTTGCAGACATTGTTAAAGGCAACTATGGCAAAGTTATCGACCACACAAACAATCGGATGATCAACAGATGATATGCTTAATCAGATTATATAGGATAATCAAGATTAGCCAATCAACTCACTAGAATCTACAATGTTTGGTATTTTCGAAAGTAGAGAATGATTTTGTTAGGGAATTATGAATTATCAAATGATTACAGATAGTTGAGAGAAAAGGGAAATCAAAAACTGATTACAAAATGAAAGATTACAAGTATTTAAAGTGATAGTCGTTTTGGCGGGAAATGCAATTAATGGTTGTTGGTCTCTTTTGGTAGGAAGCACGTGATCTGCACATGAGTTTGACTTTTACGTTGACGTTCTAATTCCACATATAACAATGCATCCTCCTTTCAAAGATCCTTGTCCTCAAGGATATAAGACAAAGTTAGAAAACCTTTTCATAATGTCTGATAGATCCTCCCAAGTGGCATCATCTTCATCTCCATTGCTCCATTGGATCAAACCAAACACTCCCATTCTGTTCGGTTGATTGACCATTTTACTGTCCAAAAGCTTAACTAGTTCATCAGCTATGAGACCTTGAGCATCAGGAAAAATGCCCATAGTAGTATTAGGAGCCAAACACCTCTTTAATTGAGAAACATGGAACACTGGATAGACTTTAGCATTGGTTGGTAACTGCAATTTGTAAGTACATGACCAATCCTCTCCAAAACTTGAAAAAGGACAAAAAAAACTTAGCTGCTTCCCTTGTCTCACAGTGAGTTGCCTATAAGGTTGTAGCTTCAAAAAACCCAATCATTGATGTCAAACTGCCTGTCAGTTCTGTTTTTGTCTTCTTGGGACTTCATCCTATCTTGAGCTTTCTTCAAGTTGAACTTTAACATTCCAATGGCTCTTTATCTTGCTTGTAGAGTCCTGTCCACCAACTCAACTCTACTATCCTTAGATACATAGGGAATATGCAAAGAAGGAGGTTGTCCATACACAATCAAAGGGGGTGGTCTTCGTGGCACTGTGATAGTTTGTATTATACCAGTATTCACTAAGTGGCAACCATAGAACCCAATCCTTTGGTGATTCACCAGTCATGCATTCGAGATAACACTCTAAGCATCTATTGACCACCTCAGTTTGGCCATCAGTCCGAGGGTGGTATGCAACATCTTGAGCTGTACTTGTAGCATTTTGAACAGGGATTGCCAAAATAAACTCATAAAAACTCTATCTCTATCACTGACAATGGACTGTGGAAGACCATGAAGCATGTAGATCTGATCTAAGAACAACTAAGCAATGGTATTTGCATTATAAGGGTGAGAAACTGGAATAAGGTGAGCATATTTGCTCAATCTATCCACAACCACCAAAATAATACTTTTTCCTTATGAACTTGGCAGAGAATCCACAAAATCCATGGAGATGTCAAGCCAAATTTGAGTGGGGACTGGTAAAGGTTGTAACAAACCAGGATAAGAAGACAAGTCTACTTTGTTTCTTTGTCATACATCACATGTTCTGACTATATCTTTGACCATTTTCCTCATTCCTTTCCAATAAAAAATGAGCCAATTCTCTTGGTAGTAGCTTGTACTCCACTATGTCCACCAATAGCAGAGGTATGAAAGTAAAGAACGATGGCTTTCCTAAGTTCCTCATCAGCTCCTACTACCCATTTTACCTTCCTTTTCAACTGTTGATTGTGCCAGGTGTACTTACTTTGAGTTTTAGACTGGAGCTTTGCAATCACCTTCTTCAACACTGGATCAGTTGTGCAAAGTTTGGTTACTGAATCCATGAACTCATTACTAGTGACAACAGAAAACGCAGCAAACAATTCATCCTGTTTTTGGACTCTTAAAAGTGCATCCGCAACCACATTCCCTTTGCCCTTCTTGTACTCTATCTCATAGTCAAATCCCAATAGTTTTGGTAACCATTTTGACTTGAAAGGGGTTGTAATTCTCTGATCCAGAACATACTTAAGACTAAAATGGCCAGTCTTAATCTTAAAATGTCTGTCTGAAAGATAGCCCCTCCACTTTTGCAATGTTGGAACCACTGCCAATAGCTCCTTTTCATATGCAGACAGGGACTGATGTTTTGGGGCTAATGTTTTGCTTAAAAATGATATGGGATGGCATCTCTGTTGCAGCATTGCACCAATTCCATAACTTGAAGCATCAGTCTCAATGGTGAACTCCTCTTGGAAATTTGGTAAACCTAAAACTCGTGCCTTAGTAATAGCTTGTTGCAGCTTCTCAAAAGCTATTTGAGCTTCTTCATACCATGAAAAGGCATTTTTCTTTAACAATGCAGTGAGAGGTTGACTAATGGTAGCATACCCTTGAATGAATCTTCTATAATAACATGTAAGTCCCAAGAAACCCCTCAATTGTTTAACATTGGAAGGTAGAGGCCAAGTCTTCATTGCTTGTATCTTGCTATGGTTGTTCGTTCGGGGGACATAACGTGTTTTTGAAGATTATGTTGATATTATGTCCCCCGAACAAACAACCATAGTCAAATACAAAAGCCTGTATTGTGGTTTATCGTGTCTTGTACATTATCCGCTACGCATGAAAAGACAAAGTCAGAAGGTACTTCCATAGCATCAAGTTTCGAATCTACAAGAAGGGTTGTTAGTTTGGGGGAGGGGGAGCTGTATATTCTAACCTATTTTACTTCTATCCTATTTTACAAAACTTTCATTTTGTTATTATTATATTTGGCAACACTTTAAGAAAAATAAAAAAAATACCAAAAAGGAAAAGGGTTAACTAATTTGGGGGGGGGGGGGGAGGGGGGGGGAGGCAGACCCAATTAGAAATCACTACAAGTATAGAAGAGCAAAGCTGGGGTACCAAAGAAGAAAGAGCTACAAAGACATCCTCAGAATTTGTTGTTCTCACGAAGACTTCAATATTTGTACTTGTAATATATCACTTCTGTGTTTTGTCTGCAAGTAAAGAAGAACAAAGTTGAGGTTCAAAAGAAGAAAAGAGCTACGAAGACATCCTCAGAGTTTGTTGAACTTGCAAAAACTTTATTATTTACTTGTAGGGAACATTGTAAGCAATTCCCGTCTGTCATCACTTTGGGGAGATTGTTAGCCTAAAAAGTGACGACAGTTACGGGATTTGCATCAAATACTAGTTAGCTTAATACGCAAGGAATGCTTATGTAATACTCCATCCGTCCCAAAATTATAGTCCCCGTTTGACTTTTTCGGTCTTTCTTTCACAACTTTGACCGTAAGTATGTGTTATATAATACTTTATACAAATTATGACTTGATTATGTTTTAAAGTATTTTCATATAAGTTTGTCAACTATAAAACTCAAACAAAGGTGTTGAAAAGGTAGACCGAAAAGTGAACTATAATTTTAGGACGGAGGTAGTATTAGATAAGCTAACTTGTATACGTGTATAAATACCCTCCTAGTCTCTCCTAGGAGCGTGTTCATGAATTTGGTGTTCATTTCATTTCAACACAATATTTCATTCTCTCACCCTTTCTAATTTCTCTCTCTAGAATTCTAAAACGTATGCGCCTATTTTACACATGATTCGACCTCCCGATCTAGCTATGTTCTTGATATTGGTTGACCTACACCAGATTTCATCTTTCCCTAAACCAACAAAAAATTATAAAGAGTTAAAAGAGTATAAGGTTATAACAAGTTATAAATAGTTAAAAGAGTATAAAGTTTGTACCGTTTGTCTATCTTAAAAGAAAGTAAAACTGGAGTTTCTGAATAAGTCAAGGTCATCCCCCAAATAGTTGAAAAACCAACACCATAAGTCTTTGCATTCACCTTCCACAATGGCATAGGAAACATGATATATGCCATTATTAGCATCAATATCCATAGTTGTTAACATTTGTTGATGCAATTTCACTCATTATTGCCCCATCCAAACCCAAAAGTTCCCTTCCACTGTCTTGGAATCCTCGTCTTAATACACCAAGACACATGTAGATTCTTTTGAAGACTCTTGTATGAGCATTTTGATCATCTGGCATTTCAACTTAACTTTTGACTGTAGTTCCAGGATTTTGGGTTCTCAACTCTAATACATAATCTCTTAACGTTGCATATTGTGCCATGTGATCACCCCTTATCAATATATCATCTTGTGCTTTTGCTTTGTATGCCTTCGTATGAGAAACATTTTATTCTCATTTTTACAAAGTGCATCTTGTACAACCCTTGTAGGCATATCAGGATCTACATTAACTTGATCCATAATATGCTTTGATAAGAACTTGTAGTGCAATAAGGTACCCAAGGACACCCTTTTTCTTCCTCTTTAATTATTTATTTTCCTCTGTATGCATTCTTTTTTGACCTAGACCCTTATATTTGGACCACCTGATCCGCTTGGAACACTTGAATGACTTGCAGACTCTTTGGCAGGCCCATCCATGCAAGGCCCAGTCTCACTAGATCCAAAAACAGGAATTAGCCCAACACATTTAACTCTAACTCTCCTTTAGTCATTCCTTATCATTTTCAGTTTTCTTTTAGTTTCAATGGAATGCATGTAAACTATGTAGTTATCTCCTTACTGGAACTAAACCTTTGCCCTGTATAAAAATCTTCACATCAAACATAGAATCTCGAAATTGATCATTCAACCCCATCACATACTGTGTTTCATTCCCATTTAACCCAAACATATTAACTTCGACTTCAGGTTCAACAATAACACTATCCTTATCAACAAAAGCATCATCCTCTTCCTCATCTTGGTTATATCCTTCATCAACATCATTCTTATCCTCTACCCAATCACTTGCAACCATATCTTCATAATTTTCCTCTTCCCTTATAGTATCATCATCAACCCTATCATTAGCATCTTCCATCTCAGTATCATTCACAACAGTTTCAGTGTTAGCATCTTCTCCAAAACCTTGTTGTTCATTCCCAAGTCAAATAGTTCTTCAACTTCTTGAATAAAACTTTTAGCAAAACTTAAGTTAATACTACCAAATACCTCATCTATTTTTCAAATTGAATTTCTATTGGTGGTTTATGATGGCAGGGGTACGGGGTCGAGAAAACCTCCTTTTCTATGAGCAAGCTTTTCAACCCTCTAGGCAGTGAACCTAATCGTTGTAGTGTAGTATGAGGTAAACCTCGGGGATTGATATCGTTCTCTAGGGGAATAGGAATGCTAGAAAGAAATTTATGACGAGAAGGTGGGGTTGAGGATGATTTTTTTTTTTTTTAAATCTTTTTTATGTTTTTTTAGAAAGCAAGAGTAAAATCTCGGGGAAAATGATTGGGGGGTGGTACTTCTACCGATTTCTCTACTTCTACTAATTATCTAATTATCTAATTACTACGGATACTTTTATGCTTAATTGAGGTGTGCTTGTATGGTGATTAAAGATGTGTTCACTTAGATACTATTACTCCTTAGTTATCTTTTATTGGTCGGTTGAATTGTCACGTCTTTTATCTTAACGCGTTGTATTCCTATAAGTCGTAGGGGGTGCGTATTCCGTAGTTCTATGAGGTTATCTCTCCTATAGGATTCACGGGATCGGAAAGTGTGGAAAACTAGAAGGGGGGGGGGGTGAATTGTTTTGCCGATTTTAAGTTGATTTCAAAAACTTTAGATTCGATATTATGTGAAATCGTATGGATGTTGAGAACGTATAGATCTAATGATAATGCAAGCAAATAAATAAAGTTAAGGGATAGAAAAGACACAACCGATTTATAGTGGTTCGGCTACAAGGTTACCTTCCTTGCCCTACTCCACTCCCCGAGTCACCTACTCGAGAGTTCAAGCACTATGTCAACAAACTCCTTCACTTGGAGGAGAAACCTTCACAACGTTGCTTACACTTTTTCCGGTACAAAGCTAGATACCGAGTCCGTAGCACGGTGGACCAAACCAACACAACTATTACACAACAAATATGTGAAATATCAAATACAAGATCTTCGCTACAGAAATCTTGCGGAGTGACAAATCAATCAAGGACCCCTTGCTTGGATAACTTGTAGAATGCTCGTGATCTCGCCTTAGAGAAGGACCTATATGAGGATCACAAATAGAAAGAAAGAAGAACAACTCTCTAGATCAAGTGATCTATATGTTAGAAGAGAATGAGAGTGTATGAGAGATTTAATAAGAAGAGGGGTGAGTTAGAATGAAGAAATAGCTCTCTATTTATAGGCAAATTTCTCCTCTGTTCCACGGATCCCACGGATCCCTCCCACTTGGGATCCGTCTAGTGTAATCTTAGGGATCCGTGGTATCTCTTTGCCCATGGGTTTTTTGGTTATGGGTCATGGGTTATGGGTTGGTCCATGGTTTTTCTTTAGATTCAATGTATCTAAAGTATACATTGTATCTGTAACTTAGGTATGGGTTATGATCCATGGGTTAGTTTTTACCCATCCTAATAAACTATTACAACAAATGCTTAATTATTACATTTTTGTATTTAAATGGCTATATGTAAATGCTTTACAAAAATAACATGTATCCTTATAATTATACTTAAGATAACATTACATTTGTTATCAACAAAACACAAAGAGATCGCAAAATATTAATAAACGTTTTTACGGTTTATTAGTATTAACAATCTCCTGTTGATGACAAAACATAATATTATGATGAGTAAAACTTAAGAATAGATGCAAGTTTTGAAAGCCCCTAAGTTTTACTTCTTCTCCTCCTTTTTGTCGAAACAAAAGCTCCCTTAACCCTTGGAAGAAATAAACAAACTTCTAACTCCCCTTGACGGTAGCTCCCCCTTGTTTGGGGCGTCAAGTGAAGAAAAATAAAAATCCTACAAAAGAAAGGTTAGTAACATGCTTATATAATCTTGTGGTTGGGTCAAGATGGGAGCCAAGGTATAAACAAGGCCTTGTAATAAAACAACAAATTGTTGTATGCCACTTCCATGTAAAAATAAGAACAAGACTTGTTCTTGAAAATTTCAAAAGAAAAATTCTAAAAAGTAGAAAAGTAGTAGTAGTGATTCCTTCCATGCTTGCATAAGGTTATGGATGGAGATTTTTATGAGTAATGGTATTAAGTGCGATACATTGTTGAGTATCTAGCATTTCTTCCCTAACTTCTATTGCAATTTCCTTGGTATGGGTTGGCAATGTTCACAATAAATCCATGGGTTATGGTTTTGAGTGCGGAAGTTTTCGGGTTGTTTTGATTTGAGTTATGCGGAAGTTGTGGTGGAAAAATAGGAAAATGTGGATCAATATCCGAATGGTAAATGGTGGTGGAAAGAACCTAGATGTTCTAATAAGCTAATGGTGGTGATGTTTCAAGATCTTGAAAAATAGTATTTGGAGATGTGGGTGGTGTTGAAAAGACTATTTCTTTTGTTTAGGTTGTTTAGATCTTGTTGGAGTCTTAAGGAGTTCCAAAAGAGTGACTTTAGGTGGAGATGAAGTTGGTGTAATGAGGGATGCTTGGAAGCATCTTGTGGTGATTATTTGTTGACATGACCATTTGAGGTTGGTTTTTTGATACTAATCCATGCGGATATCCTAGCATTTGATTGTGGTATTTTGGATGGTGGAAGTACAAATTTGGATGTCAATGTTTGTACTAGATGATTCTTATATAAAGGGTTTTAAATGATGAAGTGTGTTTGTGAGAAGGAGATGGGTATGCAAGCATTTTGGGAGTTCTAAATAGAAAAACAAACATGTAATGAATTATAATTATGACCAAAATGTGGATTAAAATCTAATGATTAGATATGAATTCTTATAATGATATGAGAACACAAGCATTAAAAGCATACTCCCAAAATAACAAATGTGGATTTTTACAAAGTGAAAAAAATAGAAGTTGAAAACAGCTTTATTTCACGGATCACGGATCCTTCCTTGAGGAACACATGAAAGGCTGGGATCCGTGGGTGCATGGTGAAAATATTCAGCAGCACAAAATTTTCCTTTTGGAAAGCGTTTTTTATTTTTGCCTAGTGTGTGCCTATATGCAAACTATTTGGAGTTTCGGTTATCTCGACCCTAAAAGAAATAGAAAATAAACTAGAAGTATAAAACCATCCTATTTGAGATAACCGAAAACATATTTAGTACATGAGTACGTAATTTTGTGTTTTCTATGCTCCTAATTCATTGTTGCTTAAATGAATGTACCTGAAAACACATATTAGTTATGTGTCCTTTAGCACTCAAAGACATGAGATGCAATGAAAACGGGTTTAAATACTTTGTATTAATAATGCAAAAAGTGATTTGTCCTAAACGTGAGAAATTGCTTTTGTGAAATTGATCTGGGGAGGTATATCCTTTTAGAAAACATTGTGAAAGTAGGTTTTCTTTGAAAATGTGTATATGAAAAAAAAATAAGAAAGCTATAAGTGGAAAACTCATCTTGGGTTTTGAAAATTCCCGTATTGTTTGTAGTTGTCGTGAAATAGAAATCCTAATCAGAAAGAAGAAGGCTAGTGTTTACATACTTGTAGAGTCAAATAAGTTAACGTTTGCCTAGTTGCACGAAGTAGGTTGAATTGTTCCCGCTTCAACGGTTTGGTGAGAACGTCGGCTATGTTGTCTTCGGATGCTACCTTCTCAATAGAGATGTTCCCTTTTGAACATTGTCTCTTAGGAACTGATGACGAATCTCTATATGCTTTGTGCGAGAAGCAACTTAAGTCGATGGCACCTTTGTTGTCACATAGGATGGCTATCAATAATTTAGCTAAACTAACGCTTGTTTCATAGATCTAAGTGCTTGTTGGCATGCTTTTCCGCGGAGGCGTACTTTCGACTTCGGTTGTTGATATTGCAAGTGCCGTTTGTTTCTTAGAAAACCATGATGTTAAACAACATCCCATAAAAGTACATACCCCACTTGTACTTTTTTCTATCAACGTAATACCTGCATTGGTAGATCTGCATATACAATTGTTTCTACTCGTGCCTTGATACCATATCCTAATTGTGTTGTACCCTTAATATATCTAAATATCCTTTTTACGGCTTCTAGGTGTGATGTTTTAGGGTCTTCTTGAAACCTAGCACATAAGCAAACACTAAACATGATATTCAGCCTACTTGCCGTGATTAGAAGGCTACCTATCATGCCACGATATTTAGTATTATCTATAGTTCTCCGTCTTCATCTTTTGTGAGTTTGGTGTCGGATAAATTGGTCCTAATTGGTTTTGACTCTTCTAGACAAACTTTCTAACATCTCCTTGATGTGTAATTGATGAAGAAGATACCATCTTCTACTTGTTTTATAGACCAAGAGAAACTAAGTTCTCCCATCATACTCATCTCGAACTCGTCATGCATGATTTTAGAGAAATCATCACACATGTCTTGACAAGTGGATTCGAATATAATATCATCTACATATATTTGTACTATGATTATATGTGACTCTCTTTTCTTTGTAAAAAGTGTGTTGACAACCCCATGGTGTAGTTGTGTTTAACTAGAAATGTCATACCAAGCTTTTGGAGCTTGTTTAAGACCGTAAAGGGCTTTCTTTAATTTAAACACATGTTTGGGTTTGTTGAAGCCGGAGTTGAGCTACATATACTTCTTCATTTATGAAATTTAATTCTAAAATCTTGATACGAAAAATCTAGCCACGGGGGCGTAGGTCTCATCAAAGTCTATTCCCTCTTGTTGATTATACCCTTGAACAACGAGATTTACAAGCGTTCTAGACACTATGTCGTTTGCATCTAATTTGTTTTTATAAACCCATTTGGTTCCTATTATGGTTTGATTACTAGGTGGAGGGGTGTCCAAACATCATTAGAAACAAATTGCCAGTTCTTCTTGCATAGCCATTACCCAACTTTCATCTTTTATGGCTTCTTGTGTATTCTTAGGTTCTAAGGTTTAAACGAAACAAAACAAGCTACTTTGGTTTTGAACTTGAGACCTTAATGCTCGTTCGTTTAGTTTTCCTATGACTTTATCTACGGGGTGATCTTTGGACTCTTTAATGTTTATTATTTCATCACTTAGAGGTTCTTCTTCTTCACTTATCTTTTTCTTTATTACTATAGCTTCACTTTCTATAATCTCGTCATCGACAAGAGGTGGAGAGGGTTTGGGTGGACTTTCATCAAATTTTATATTTAATGACTCTTCTACCTTCATTGTTTCTTTGTTTAATATGACGTAAGGTTTGCTATTTTGCGAGTAACCTAAAAGATACCTTGGTTGATTTAGGATCAAATTTTGTAAGGTAATCTTTAGTGTTAAGAATAAAACATTTACTACCAAAGACTCTAAAGTGATTTAACGTAGGCTTTTTGCCTCGAAGTAACTCATATGGAGTTTTTCCTAAGATTGGTCTAATCAAAACTCGATTGAGTATACGTTGAAGTATCAACGGCATTACACCAAAACTTTTGAGGTATGGATTGTTCATTAAGCATGGTTCGACTCATTTCTTGTAGAGTTCTATTCTTTCTTTCTACTACCCCATTCGATTGTGGAGTGCGTGGCCGAGAAGTTGTGAGTAATACCATTAGCGTCACAAAAAGCTTCGAATTGCACTTCATTATCGAATTTCCTACCATGATCCGTCCTAATAGACACTATGGGATTTCCTAGTTGTCTTTGGATCTTTTTGCTTAATATTTCAAAATAGTTAAAGGTTTCCGTTTTGTTCTTTAAAATTTTGTCCATGTATACCTAGAGTAGTCATCCACTATTACCAAAGTGTAGTAGTTGCCTCCATAACTTTGGATAGCGGATGGACCAAATAAATCCATATGTAGTAATTCTAGACACCTAGTTGTGGACACCATGTTTTTAGCTTTATGACTCGAATGAGCTTGTTTTCCTATATTACAAGCATCAAATGATGTTCATATTTTAACTTAGATAGATCTCTTACTAGATCTTTGGATGATAGCGATTGAAGAAGTCGCATGTTGGCGTGACCCAATCTTCGATGCCATAAGGTCGAAGTATCATCCATAGAGGTAAGACATAGTTTGTCTTTAGGTTCATTACCGATTTTAATGACATAGACTCCATGTTTCCTAATTCCTCTTCCTATGGTTATGCCATTTTAAGTATCTTACTACCGGTTTTGGTAAAAAGTACATTGCACTTTTTATCACATATTTGTCCTATACTTAAGAGATTAAAGTTTAGGTTTTCTACGTGACACACATCGTTAATGGTTAGAGATTTGTTAGAAATTGTACCTTTACCGATGATTCTACTTTGCTATTTCCAAACACCACATTACCTCCATTTATGGATTCATATGTGGAGAATAGATCCTTATTGCCGGTCATGTGCCTCGTGCACCTGCTATCCTTGACCCATTTATGGGGTCTAGGTCGACCTTTAAGCACACCTAAAACAATAATAAACTCAAAAGTTTGGTCTCCATTTGTTCATGGGTCCATTAGTGTTAAACATTCCATTCATGTTAGACACATATGGATAAGATGAGTATGCATTCCATGGAGCAAAGTTTTGAAAAGGAAAACCATTTTGCATGTTTTGATTCCATCCTATTTGATGGTTACTTTTTGGATTAAACGTTATTTGGTCTCCTAAATGAGTTAGGTTTTGAAAAAGATGGAGCTTTGTTTCTTGCAAAAGTAGGATTATATTTTGGAGGTGGTTGTCTAGTGGTGACATGATTTGGTTTCTTCCTATTAACTATGACAAACTCAGTTCTAGAAGAAGAAGCTACGTTATTGCTACTGTTTGCTACAGCAGATCCACGGATCCCTTTCTGTACACTAGCCGGTTCCCTTTTAGGGATCCGTGGGATCCGCCACAACATTGGTGGTTTTTCTAGTTCCTTAACAAATTTTGTTTCTTTACTTTCACTAGTTGATGGATCAAGTTGTTGACTACATAGACCCTTTTGATTACGGTTTTAAGCGCATCGGTATTGTATCTAAAGTGTTCGTGCTCATTCTAACAATTTTAGAATCTAAGTGATCCACTAGTGTTTGAAGTTGAACGCAAAGTTCACATTCACCACTTGCTATTTTACCCTTTCTAAACGTTTTAGTTTTGCTTTTAATTCTATGACTTCTTTATTTAAACGTTGATTTTGACTCTTTAAAAGCTTGTTTTGTTAACTAGTTTTAAGCTAATATTGCATAGTTTATCATATTCATTATGCAATGAGTCTTCATCAAGTGATGAGCTACTATAGTATTCGTGACATACCTCGTCATTTGCCATGAGACAAATTTCTTCGTCCTCCTCGTCACTTATTCCCCATGTGCCGCCACGAGCGCATTTTGATCATCCCGTTTGGGACACTTACTAATAAAGTGGTTTGGGTCCCAACATTTAAAGCAAGTACGATCATCCTTTGGCTTCTCGTCCCCTTTGCTTTTCCGAAAGCCTTTCTTATCGTCATACGGTTGTTTGACGTATCTACCCTTTCTTCTAAAGAAAATTTTAAAGTCCCTTACCGCCATAGCGTACTCTTCGTCGTCACTACTCGAAGATGAGTTCTCCTCATCGCTCGAAGCCTTTTTGGCTTTAAGGGCAAGAGATTTGTGTTTCTCTTTCACCTTTGAGGCTTCGGAATCTTTAGCAAGGACAAGCTCGTAGACTTTTAGGTTGCCTATGAGTTCATCGAGGGTGAGGATTGTCAAATCTTTTGACTCTTCAATCGCCGTCACCTTGGATCTCCACTTTGATGGAAGTGCCCTTAGATATCTCCTAACATGGTTACGACTAGAAAAAGATTCATCAAGTGCTTGTAAAGATGTAATAATAGTATTAAAGTTAGCAAATGAATGATCTATAGTTTCCTCATCCGATATTGAAAATTGTTCATATTGTTGAACAAATAAATCAATTTTATTATTTTTAACTTGTTGGTTGCCTTGATGAGTTACAACTAAAGAATTCCAAATTTCTTTAGAGGTTTTAAGCATAGAAATTCTTTCGAATTCCTTTTTCGGTAAAGCATTATATAAAACCATTTTTGCTTCACTATTTTTAGAAAGCTTTTTCTTCATTTCATCGTTTAGTTTATCATGAGGTATGTGAACTAAATTTCCTTTATCATCATTTGAGGTAGCCTCAAAATCACCTTCAACAATAATGTACCAAAGATCAATATCTTTAGACTTCACATATGTTTCGAATCTATTTTTCCAATATATAAAACCATTAGTTTCAAGTAGTGGTGGTCGTTGCATAGATTGCCCTTCATTATAATTTTAAGAACCCATAGTGATCGAAAAGTTTTTAAAATACAATTTTATTTTAAAACTTTAATAAACTTAGCTCTTGATGCCAATTGTAGAAAACTAGAAGGGGGGGGGTTGAATAGTTTTGCCGATTTTAAGTTGATTAACTTTAGATTCGATATTATGTGAAATCGTATGGATGTTGAGAACGTATAGATCTAATGATAATGCAAGCAAATAAATAAAGTTAAGGGATAGAAAAGACACAACCGATTTATAGTGGTTCGGCTACAAGGTCACCTTCCTTGCCCTACTCCACTCCCCGAGTCACCTACTCGAGAGTTCAAGCACTATGTCAACAAACTCCTTCACTTGGCGGAGAAACCTTCACAAAGTTGCTTACACTTTTTCCGGTACAAAGCTAGATACCGAGTCCGTAGCACGGTGGACCAAACCAACACAACTATTACACAACAAATATGTGAAATATCAAATACAAGATATTCGCTACAGAAATCTTGCGGAGTGACAAATCAATCAAGGACCCCTTGCTTGGATGACTTGTAGAATGCTCGTGATCTCGCCTTAGAGAAGGACCTATATGAGGATCACAAATAGAAAGAAAGAAGAACAACTCTCTAGATCAAGTGATCTATATGTTAGAAGAGAATGAGAGTGTATGAGAGATTTAGTAAGAAGAGGGGTGAGTTAGAATGAAGAAATGGCTCTCTATTTATAGGCAAATTTCTCCTCTGTTCCACGGATCCCACGGATCCCTCCCACTTGGGATCCGTCTAGTGTAATCCTAGGGATCCGTGGTACGCTCCTCTTTGCCCATGGGTTTTTTGGTTATGGGTCATGGGTTATGGGTTGGTCCATGGGTTTTCTTTAGATTCAATGTATCTAAGTATACATTGTATCTAGTCAACTTGGGTATGGGTTATGATCCATGGGTTATTATGGGTTAGTTTTACCCATCCTAATAAACTATTACAACAAATGCTTAATTATTACATTTTTGTATTTAAATGGCTATATGTAAATGCTTTACAAAAATAACATGTATCCTTATAATTATACTTAAGATAACATTACATTTGTTATCAACAAAACACAAAGAGATCGCAAAATTTAATAAACGCTTTTACGGTTTATTTGTATTAACAGAAAGTACAAGACTATCTCCTTCGAGCACCCTATCGTCGTCAAGCATACTCATGAAATAAATGCAACGAAAGCCTAGTTGCACTCCTAAGCCTATATCAATTAATACAAGAGACAACCTAACAACAATCAATAACTAGGTTTCATAGATCTAAGCAAACACACAAGTAATTTAGCTAGACATGTTAGACAAGCAAGCATACACACAATCAATTGAACACGGGGTAGACATAATGATAAATTGGAATAACAAACTTATCTTGATGTGTAAAATAGATAATGGGACCCTAGAATACTGTCCAAGTCGGACTACAACTGAGTTAGGGTTTGTTCTCCAGAATTCTACCTCTTAAAATACCGAAAAATTGAATTCTATATATAGATTTACAATCGCGACGATGTCGCCTTTTGCTTATAGCTTTTGAAAACGCGTAGGTCGTCGTCATTAGGGTTTCGTCTTGGCCAAGTCATCGATGGGACGGCGTCACTTTAGAGATGGGACGGCGTCACTTTAGAGTTGTGACGCCGTCGGTCTTTAGTTGCGACGTCGTCTGAATCTTGGATCTGGGCCGTCTGGAGTGAAAAGTGTGAGTGACGCCCTCCATATATTAGGCGTGACGCCGTCAGGCTTTAGGACCAGAAATTCCGCCTAGCCGTCGCGTGCACTTTTTGATCAAGTCTTCATAGAGGGACGATGTCGCCCTTTGGATGGGACGCCTTCAGGTTCTGCTGAGCAGCCTTGAGTGTCTTCGATCTTGACTTTGCCATTTTCTTTATGTTTTTGCTCCTTTTCGTCCAAATATGCTTCATTTTAGCGTTTTGCTCCCAAAAGACCTAAAAAGTGAAAATGAACGATTTTAAGCAGTAACGGATATAAAATGTGTCGAATTAGGGCTTAAATGACCCCCTAAAAGCGTAAGTTTTAAATCATTATCAAATATCTCTACACTTGGTATTTTCTTGTCCTCAAGCAAATGTGCTTTTGACCGATCAATTTATAAGTTACGGGGCATGAAGCATTGGTTTTAAAATAGTTTACAACAAGCAAAAGTGCCACAATAGTCATAACAAGCACGGAAATTATATACTAGCACCTCACAAGTGGTGCTTGGATTCTCTCATCTCTCGGGTTTATATGAAATATAATATGAATGGAAATGGAAGATAAACACTCATTACCTGGCATAGCACATGGATTACCATAAGCTTGAGAATAGATCAAACCTCCGCCTCTTTGGCGTAAGCACCTAGGAACAACTATCTAAGAGGTCTTTACAAGGGTTGTAACGTTATGCTTAGAATTGTAGGAAATAAATGGTTTTGTTGGATGGGGGATATTTAGTGGTGGCAAGTCAAAAATCTTATGTTACAAGCATGTAAAGCGTGGCTTTGCTAAGCCAAGACTCGACTCACTAACACTAGATAACTTGAAACAAAAAAAAACATAAATTAAAACATAAACATAAAGATAGATGTACAATAGTAGCCCGTACGTTTTTTTTTTGGACATCTCTTTTTCTTCTTTTTTTTCAATTTTTTTCCATACCTTTTTACTCTACCATCCTCTACGATAACATCAAAATATAAAGGGATTTATAGGAGCATCCCTACACTTGATTTTTTATTTATCTAACACTAATTGACCCAATTTGAAAAGATCAAAACACTTGGAGTATTTAATTAAGTAGACAAAAGGAATTTGAATTTATCGTTCTTTCCCGTTACTCCATAAAATATTACTTTTACCCATGAGTCCCAATCATCCCAAAACTATGTACAAAAGATATGACTCGAGTTAGCAACCATGCAAGTAACTAGATAATTGAACTATGGGTTTAGTAATGATAACAATAATGCAGTAAAGATGAGTGTATACTAGGTAGGCTAAGGCGATTTGGGTGTATATTTGTGTTTCTTCTTCTTGTCCAATATAACCTGCACACTTATAAGAAAACAAACAAAACCTTCGCGTAAAATCGGCGGTAAAACTATATATGACACACAACTACACTAGAAAGCAAGTAAGATATAATGCTTGTGGAATGGATGTTTGCAGTTTTTCTGGAAAATTAAGACATGTGAATTTCCAAAATTTACAAGTTACAAAGAAAGCAGAAACGAGCATTCTGTTTTCTACATGGACGTCGTCGGGAAAAACTTTAATCTGACACCGTCAGGTTATCCTGACAAAAAGTGGTCTGTTGCGTTTTTCTGGAAAAAGTACATCATTAAAACCTGGAAAAATTCCTGCAAAACATCCATTATGACTCGATACAAGCATTTGACTCTAAAAAACACACATATATATCAATTTCAATTATCGTTAATCTCATGTTCATGTTTTTAAAAACATATTTGATCTTCCCTACACTTATCTTTTTGTAAAATACATTTATATGTAATTAAGACGAGGTTAAAAACAAAATAAAGCATTTTCACAAAGTCTAACATGAGAATGAACAATAATGAAAAAGATATATAAACACAAAAATAAAAATTAAAAACAAACATTCAAACAAATAAACATGGGTTGCCTCCCAAGAAGCGCTTGATTTTGTTCGAGTCACGAGCTTGACTCTACCTTTATTTAACGGATAAAGAGGAAGTTTTCCCTACACTTAAGCTTAAGTGCGGGTGATAGTAACGATATGCACCCTTGGAAATTTGCTACGTGAGGAGAGGGTGATGGGTGATTTATATGCTCAAAGGGGTGTGCTCCATTCATTATAACCTTACCTAATTCTATTGGTGTAGCGGGTGAATCAAGTCTTTCTCCCAGAAATGGATCATCTTCTATCAACTTCAAGAGATTCTTACTTAAGAATCCATCTTGACCTAATAAACCCGGTTTAAACCCATAATGTTTCTTGTTATCAACCATGAATGGGTGATGTTAGTGTGTAAGGTCATGGGTTACTCCTATATTACCTTCCATTCTACATGGCTTAGAGTCTACTACCTTTATCACGCAACTACCCAGACTATTTATTTTGATGGGTGGATTGGGGCCTAATTCAATTCCTAGATTCACATCTAAAGACGGAAAATTGGGTAAGGGTTCTGGTTGAGGCTCCGGTTCATCAAAACTAGGAACTTCCTTAGAACTAAGAGAGAGGTCATGACAAGCAACTAAACCTACATTCTCTAGTGGTGTTTGGTCCAAAGGTTCTATATCAATGAGGGGTTCCTATAGTCTCTTCTACTACTTCCGGGTAAGTTATAGGCGGTGTATGTTCCTCAAGTGATGGTAGGGCTTGTGGGCTTGGAGTCTCCACCTCATTCTCTATTATATCTAGATCTTCTATATGTTCATCATACGTTTTAGTATGATCTAACCCAAATACACTCCTAAGTATCTCAAATCCTTCTTGAGCCATTTCAAATTCTTGGTCCGATTCATAAGAATCGTTCTCAAAATCTTGATTACTATGTTCTATTTGCCTAAAGGATTCCTCATCCGTTGTCATGCATATCCCACGCATATGACAAATTCGAGTTCAACTCTCTAACCATCTCACAATCTTGTTCGGATTTAGGTTCCATGTTCTTAAAATCTAGGTCTTTTTGTTCATGGTGCCTAAGATCGGATAAATCCTCTTATCTGTTTCCTCAAAATGTGATGTAGGCAGCTATGACTTTATTCAAACTATGACCACGCTTAGGAAGCTTTTCTCAAAAATTTTCCAAATAGTCTCACTAAAAGGAGTTAATCCTGACAATGATAGTTTGAATAGAAGCCACACATGCACAAAATTCATCAAAGCCCTCTAACTTTACACCTATCTCCTCTTGGATATCTCTAAGATCACTCACAAATTCATTAGAACAATAAAAAGCAATCCTATACGTGAAATACACTTGTTCCTCATTTGTTAATGATTCAAATGCAACTTCACTTGCCATTGCGACAAATGAAAAGGGTTTTACGAACACAAACACAAAGAAGGGGGATAGACTACAAGGAAGCTAATGCAAAGAGAAAAAATCTCACTTGATAGGAATCAAGCGAGTGGACCTAAACAAGATAGAAATCTAACTAGCTATTCTATTCCCGGCAGTGGCATACAAAATTTGATGGCGGGGTTGGCGTCGAGATAACATCCTTTTCTCGAAAAGCTTTTCAACCCTACAGGCGGTGAACCTAATCGTTCACGGTGTAGTATGGGGTAAGCCTGGGGATTGACATCATTCTCTAGGGAATAGGAATGCTAGAAAGAAATTTATGACGAGGTGGTGTTGAGGATGATTCTTTTATCTTTTTATGTTTTTTAGAAAGCAAGAGTAAAATCTCGGGGTAAATGATTGGGGGGTGGTACTTCTACCGATTTCTCTACTTCTACTAATTATCTAATTATCTAATTACTACGGATAATTTTATGCTTAATTGAGGTGTTCTCATATGGTGATTAAAGATGTGTTCACTTAGATACTATTACTCCCTAGTTATCTTTTATTGGTCGGTTGAATTGTCACGTCCTTTATCTTGACGCGTTGTATTCCTATAAGTCGTAGGGGGGTGCGTATTCCTGATAACGTCTAAAATGAACATGTTTTTAGTAGCGTTATTGTCAGTTTTGTGCATGATATTCTGCTATATTTACTCATACATTTGTTTTGAAAGTGCAAAGATGCGTTATTGTGTATGTATATATAGCAGCGGTGTCATGAATAATAAAAAATGAAGTTTTTATGCACATTTGGAAGATTCTAAAGGGAGGAAGTTGAGATTGGAAGCTTGTGGACTCAATGATATGGAGCGTGTAGTGATTTCATCTATGAAGGAAAGATCAAGTTTGGCTTTGGAAATCATCAACGTAAAGCAAAGAATGGCGTAAGGAGAAAGTCAACGAAAAAAGTCAAAATATAAAACCAAATCAGTGCCAGCCGGATGGATCAGGCTGGAAAAACATTAACCGATTCGACGAAACCGTCCGGTTTACGTAATCTTGATTACAAATCGCATTTATTTTGCCTTAACTCCCGTAATCATTGGTGTCCGATCATTTCTTGATATTAACTTGGAAGACGTTTTTAGGCGGTAAGCGCAAGAGCTTTATATAAAGGACCTAATACTTGTATACTAAGTGTGACACAACCAAAGAGTTTTAGTTTACACCAAAACTAATACTACCCTTATTATTTCAACCCCAAAGCTTAGTATTTCTTGGAAAGCGCCCGAGAAGGGAGGGAACCATTCGTTTTGGTGAATTTGAAGTTGTGGTGATCCTAGGTGATTGGAGGCGCGTGGTTGCTACAATCCACAATTTCTAATTCTTGTAATCACAAAAGTTTAGGTATTCTAAGAACTTTGTTATGGAAATTTATTCTCTTGAATTGTTTGAATTACCTTGTTATGACTTGTGTTAGAGATATGATTGTTTTCATGGAGTAGTTTGTGATATACTTGTGTGTTGGAATGTGATTAATCATAATAGTGTTCTCAAAATGTGATGTATGTATATATGATCTTGTTTAAATGAGTTTGTTGGAAAAATACTAGTCTTGGATTGATTTGTCAATAAAACATGTTTTAAGAAAAAGGGCCAAAAGGATTTCTCTTGTGTTTTATTCCAAAAAGTGAAGTGACAAACTAGTATGGGGATATGGTGAGTGACAACCACCATGTTTTGCTTATTAAAACAAGACTAGGAACATTTTCATCACGAAGGGTTGAAAGATTAGAAGAACAAATTGAATGAGAACATGTTGCAAACAAATAGAACTTTTATAGGATAATCATTGGGATAAGGCCGAAGGATTACCTAAATGTTTTTGTTCTTAGAATGATTTTTACAAACAAATACCATGGTGGGGGAATCATTTGCTTATGATTTGTGCATCATACTAAGAGTATACACCAAACCTTTAGGAACACTATCTATGGTTGATTATAAGACTACACACAAGTATATATTTATATTCTTGATTCATATTTTCACTAGAACACTTATTTGAGGAGGCCTTGACAAGCTTTCTTGTTAGAAACTTTTTAATCAAATCTATTTCAATCAAAAATCCCTTGGGGCGATCTGCACCTACCAAACTTTGCTATTGTGGACGAGTAACTTGCTCGCTGTGTGTAAATTATCAGTTGAAATGTGATTATAATTAAAACTTGCAAAACATCAAGTTTTGGCGCCAATGCCCGAGGTTTTTCTTTAATTTTCTTTGAAATTAGTAGTATTGATATAAAAAAAAGTTTTTGTTACAAACTAACCGATTCGGTTGGTTAGCCAACCGAATCCGGTTAGACATTCTGTGGAAATTTTTTTGGTTCGAATATTAGTTGTCTATATTTTTTATTTATTGTGTTTTGATTTTTAGAGTAATTTTTGTGGTTTAATCATTTCCTAGATTTATTTTATTTTATTTTATTTTCAGTTATAGTTTAATTTAATGGTAGAATTTATTGGTAGTTTATTTAGTTTTAGTTTTGGTTTTAATGAGATTTAATATGTTATTTTAATTATTTAGTTTATGAAGAGTTTTATTTAATTAACTGGAGTTAGTACCCCTTAATGATACTTAATTTTCATTAATTTATTTTTGTTAAAATAAAATAAAATCAAAATATCGGTCGCCCGACTATCGCACGATCCGGTTCGGTATTTCCATCTAACATTTTCAACCAACCGATCGGTTGGTGATCCAACCGAATCGGGTTGGAGTTTGGATGATTTTTTATCATTTTTAGGTTTTGAGTTTTATTTGATTTTAATTTTGTTAGATGTCTTAGTTTGTTTTATTATATGTTTTAGTTGTTCTTGTTTTACCTTACAACTTTAGCGCTAATCATTCGGGATTGTTTTTGTTTGCTTTGTTAAGTTGTCAGGTACCATGGATAGTTTTAGCGGAATCTCGAATACCTTAGGTACTTTGGATGAAATGTTCAAGGATACCGGAGTTCATTAGAAAAGATGGAGATTTTGGAGGAAAGCAAGAAAAGTTGGGGAACCGCACGGGTGATATGGAAGAAGTATGTGAAAACAAGGTTCAACTACCCAAAATAAAAGAAATTAGGTAGTGTCACACAAGCACGATCAGCGATTATTATGATTCACCGATAATGAGATTTGGAGCGCTTGTAGCGTGGAAGGAGTAAGTGCTTGGGATGCACACGACAATGGCTTATGGAGAGAATTATATCTTGGAAAGGTTCTTGCGAAATGGGTCAGTATTGTATGGACTAGAAGCATATGGATTTTTAGATGATAAGATTTTTGGATTAGTGGGTGTGCTTATGAAACAGAAAGTTGCAATGATGATTCATTTTGATGGATGATATGTTTTAAAAGTGATGGATGCCACATTATTAGAACTAATGATTTGTAGGATGAGTTCTAAGATGCTAGATGTTTGATGAATTGGCGAGAGAGTAGAAATGTGATTCTAGGATGTAGGAATCATTGAGGATGATAGTCGATCTAAAAGTGGTTTGGGTTTAGGAATTCGAGGATATTGAGATTTGGGCGAATGCCTTATGCAGTCACACACAACCAATTGGGTTCGCATTGCAACGAGTTGATGTCGACATATTGGCTGATTGGTTGGTGATCAGAATCCGGTTGGGTTTCTGTAGGGACTTTTGTGTGAAATTTTGAAATGTATCTAGAGGTTCTCTAACCTTCTGTTTGTTCTCACTCTCATATGGTCTTATTTTGTGTGATTCTCAGAGAATTATTGTAGGGAGCTTTCGAGTGGGAGAAATTCCAATTAACCCGCTTATTAGGTTTTGAAGTGAAGGGAAGGAGTTAAGTATAAGTAGAAACCGGAGCAAGTAACTAATTTAAAATTCAAAATCTCACGGTGGAGAAAACATGCTTTTAGGAAAGATTAGAGTTACAACATGAACATGTTTGGTTCCAAAGGGTGATTGATTGGGATTTATTTGAGGAATGTGATTGTCTGAGATGAGTTAAGAGAGATGATGGGTCTTATGTATATCGGAGATGGAGATTCGTTCAATGATTTGTCAGGGAAAAGCATTCAGTGTCAATGAAGAGTTTATAGAGAATGGTGTATGGAATTCTTTAACCATGTATTTTGAAAGAAAAGGTGGATGTTAGAGTTTGATGACTGGATTTGTATTTGTTTAGGCTTTGTGGAAGGGATCATGCTTACACGTTGCGGCTTTGATGTAGCTCTTGGTTTGTATGAGCACAGGAGTTAATCATCGATTATTTGAAACTTCACTTCTAGACTTGGAGGTTTGAAAAGATATCCTAGTATTCGCTTATTGGAATCAAGTGGGAGATCCTACTTGGAGGAATGCTTCCACCATGAGGAATCCATTGATGAGGATGCTTCACAAGTTGATTGTGACCGGGCCATTTAATAGATGGGAAAGGACGCAATGTCAAAACGGACTTATGGATTATAGAGGTGCAGAAGAAACTAAGGGCGGTAATGCCATTTAAGCGATAGCGAAATATTAGAGCTGGGAATCAGAGTGCAATGGACTGTGGAGGGACAATTTGTGACAAGATTGGCGAAGAATCTTGGGTATTATGTTGATGAAGAATTGGCTAAGTGTGGAGAGCCAAAGTATAGTGAAAGCGTGAGCTGCGAAAGGTTTTGGTAATGCTTTGAACAGGCTGGGAACCGTGGGTCGATTACTGAAGTTGGAGGATCATCATGAGGAGTTGGGGTAAGAAGAAGGGAGGTGATCGCTGGGCGAAAACTACGTAATGGTGATGAGTGAATGGTGGAGAAGAAGACATGGCAGTGATTATGGATCATTGAATTATGGTTTTAAAACAATGGTCATGATGTGTTTTAAGAATTTATCGGCGATACTTTGTTTGAATTTTATCTAGTTTTAGTAGTTTTGTTTTGTTTATTGCGTGTTGATTTTGTTTTGCGGGATGGATGTGGGAAGCTTATTGATGGTCAAATGTTTTGAGTGGATAACTCACGGGCTTGCTAATGACCCCATGTGCATATTGCATATTCTATTCCAAGTGGTATCTTTTTAACTATTTCTTTTTCCATTTTCTTTACTTTGAAGTTCATTTTTATTACATTGAGGACAATGCAAAACTTAAGTAGGTATAGAGGGAAAATAGGAAAAATAATCGCATTTTTATTTATTTTTTAGATAACTTTTGGATGCAAGTGATTAGGAAATTCGCCAAGCACATTGGTTTAATGGTTTTAGGTTATTGGAAATACATAATTTGGGATTTCAATGGTAAAATGAGGGTTTTGGTGCGGATTTGAACCAAATTCTTGAGTAATTCATTTGGATTCGATAGCATTTTCTAGCATGCATAATAGCCTTTTTCCACATTTTTGTGAGGTTTCTTTTTGTATAAAACACATCTTTTGTTTTATATTTGAGTGTGCCGGTGATTTATTGCGATTCTAGAACTTGTACGAGTTATGCATTACTTAAAATCATTTTTTGATCTAAATATTTTCAAGTGATAAGAGGCACCGTTAGGTATAACCCAAATGGCCTTCCATTTTACATCTAATGATATATTAGCTAACCACATCGGTTAGTTAACCACCCACATGGACCCATTTTGTTAGTGCTCATTTTTAGCACTAGATACCCTAGTTACACCGGAGCCATCCTTTTCGTTTTTGTTACATTCTGAAAATACAAAATATTTTACACTTTAAACCTTAGCCTACCCCTTATCAAGTCTATTGGTTTGTTGCTAGTTGTTTGGAATGATTGGATTGTTTTTTCTTGATGATTATGAGTTACATTGCCATTCGTGTGCCATTCAGACAAAGACGAAGGATGCATACTTCTTATTTGTATTTTTGTGGTGATGCTTATAACAAGTGTGGAGGAGTTGTGATGTTTTAAAAAAATAAATAAAAATAAATAAAAAAAAAAAAAATTATTATTATAGCCAAGCGAAAGCTATATGATGGATATTGATTAGCCAATGAGCTAAATTGAGTTATACATATTTTTTGCGGAGAATCGATATGTGAAGAGGAGTAATAATCATTTTTCGGGATCGTGGTTTGTATGATGACTAGCAACATGGAGGTTTGGACTGGATTTTATTTTTATTTTAAAACCAATTTCATAAATTATCCCATGCCTTAACCATACCTATTATGAACCCTTAGCCTTTACGTTATAACCCGAATAAAAGACCTCTTTGATGAATTTATTTTCTTTGTTTTGATACTTGTACAAGCTTATGGTAAAAAGCATTGATCATGACTAGGCATTGAGTGATTTACATATACCCACCAATATATGAGTGTTGAGTGAAATCTTAAAGCCATTCGTGAGGTATCCTAGTTATGTTATCTAAAGTGTTTGGTTCATTTTTAGAAGATTTTCACATATTATAAGCAAAATAATAATTATCTTTATTGATAATTGTTACATCTTTCTGGAACCATGGTGTTATGGACCATTGAAATCAATCTTTGCAAATGTTAGACCTACTTGAGGGCTTGAGTAGAGCTTAAGTGGGGAATTTGATAACGTCTAAAATGAACATGTTTTTAGTAGCGTGTATTGTCGGGCTTTGTGCATGATATTCGGCTATATTTACTCATAACTTGTTGCAAAAGTGCAAAGATAATGCATTGTGTATGTATATGTAGCCAGGTATCGCGAATAATGAAGAAATGAAGTTTTTATGCACATTTGGAAGATTCTAAAAGAAGGAAGTTGAGATTGGAAGCTTGTGGACTCAATGATATGGAAGCGTAGTGATTTCTAAGCATCTACAAAGAAGGAAAGATCAAGTTTGGCTTTGGAAATCATCAACGTAAGCAAAGAATGAAGCGTAAAGGAGAAAGTCAATGAAAAAGTCAAAATAAAACCCAGTGACGATCGGTCGCGAACCCGCAAACCGGATCCGGCTGGGCAGTTGGTCAAAACATTAACCGATTCGGTCGGCCAAGAAACCGATCCGCTGGCATCAGTATTGCTTCGCTACACAAATCGCATTTATTGTTGCCTTAACTCCCCATAATCATTGGAGTCCGATCATTTCTTGATATTAACTTGAGAGAACGTTTTTGGGCGGTAAGCAAGAGCTTTGGCTATATAAAGGACCTAATACTTGTATACTAAGTGTGACACAACCAAAGAGTTTTAGTTTACACCAAAACTAATACTACCCTTATTATTTCAACCCCAAAAGCTTAGTATTTAGAAACGCCAGAGCAAGGAGGGAACCATTCTTGTCCATTGTTTCGGTAATTTGAAGTTGTGCGGTGATCCTAGGTGATTGGAGGCGCGTGGTTGCTACAATCCACAATTTCTAATTCTTGTAATCACAAAAGTTTAGGTATTCTATGAACTTTGTTATGGAAATCTATTCTCTTGAATTGTTTGAATTACCTTGTTATGACTTGTGTTTAGATATGATTGTTTTCATGGAGTAGTTTGTGATATACTTGTGTGTTGGAATGTGATTAATCATAATAGTGTTCTCAAAATGTGATGCATGTATATATGATCTTGTTTAAATGAGTTTGTTGGAAAAATACTAGTCTTGGATTGATTTGTCAATAAAACATGTTTTAAGAAAAAGGACCGAAAGGATTTCTCTTGTGTTTTATTCCAAAAAGTGAAGTGACAAACTAGTATGGGGATATGGTGAGTGACAACCACCATGTTTGCTTATTAAAACAAGACTAGGAACATTTTCATCACTGAAGGGTCGAAGATTCGTAAGAACAAATTGAATGAGAACATGTTGCAAACAAATGGAACTTTTATAGGATAATCATTGGGATAAGGAACGAAAGGATTACCTAAATGTTTTTGTTCTTAGAATGATTTTTACAAACAAATACCATGGTTGGGGAATCATTTGCTTATGATTTGTGCATCATACTAAGAGTATACACCAAACCTTTAGGAACACTATCTATGGTTGATTATAAGACTACACACAAGTATATATTTATATTCTTGATTCATATTTTCACTAGAACACTTATTTGAGGAGGCCTTGACAAGCTTTCTTGTTAGAAACTTTTTAATCAAATCTATTTCAATCAAAAAATCCCTTGGGACGATCTCGACTTACCAAACTTTGCTATTGCGGACGAGTATACTTGCTCGTATGTGTTAATAGGTTATTCGGTTAATTCGTGATTATAAATTTTTAAAACTTGCACCAACCGAGCACATCAATTCCCTAGTTCTATGAGGTTATCTCTCTTACAGGATTCACAGGATCGGCAAGTACAAGACTATTTCCTCCGAGCACCCTATCGTCGTCAAGCATACTCATGCAACAAATACAACGAAATCCTAGTTGCACTCCTAAGCCTATATCAATTAAGACAAGAGACAACCTAACAACAATCAATAACTAGGCTTCATAGGTCTAAGCAAACCCATAAGTAATTTAGCTAGACATGTTAGACAAGCAAGCATAAACACAATTAATTGAACACGGGGTAGACATAATGATAAATTGTAATAACAAACTTATCTTGATGTGTAAAATAGGGTATGGGACCCTAGAATACTGTCCAAGTTGGACTACAACTGAGTTAGGGTTTGCTCTCCAAAATTCTACCTCTTGAAATACAGAATAATCGAATTCTATATATATATTTACAATCGTGACTGCCGCTTTTTAGCTTGACGCCAGTGTCAGCTGGCCATTAGGGTTTCGTCTTGGCCAAGTCATCGATGGGACGACGTCACTTGAGAGTTGTGACGCCGTTGGCCTTTAGTTGCGACGTCGTCTGAATCTTGGATCTAGGTCGTCTTGTGTGAAAAGTGTGAGTGACGCCCTCTATATATTAGGCGTGACGCCGTCAGGCTTTAGGACCAGAAATTCCACTGAGCCGTCGCGTGCACTTTTTGATCAATTATTCATAAAGGGACGGCGTTGCCCTTTGGATGGGATGCCGTCAGGTTTTGCTGAGCAGCCTTGAGTGTCTTCGATCTTGGCTTTGCCATTTTCTTCATGTTTTTGCTCCTTTTCTTCCAAATATGCTTCATTCCAACGTTTTGCTCCCAAAAGACCTAAAAAGTGAAAAAGAACGATTTCAAGCAGTAACGGATATAAAATGTGTCTAATTAGGGCTTAAATAACCCCCTAAAAGTGTACGTTTTAAATCCTTATCAGTATATAATTAACTTGAGTAGCTAACTTAGTAAACCTATTTAATTCACTATTTACTGGTGGCTCATAAGGATGAAACATTTCAAAGAATAACCTCTTAGCAACATTATGACTGTGACTACTACGACCAATACCATTGTCTTCATTTATTTCATCAATCACAACACTTTGTCTTTTTTGACATGAAATAGGTGTCTACTTTGGACACACCATGTTATATTTAAACTTCAATTACCTTATGCTCAACTATATACTTGCTTAAAAGACCGACATCATCATTACAAGATAATGCATTCAATCCTACATCATGATTACTACTGGGTTTCTTAAAGTTGTAATACATAATCTGTCCATATGTATAACCTAGTTCCTCAACTATATCATTAAAATCGTGAATCGAGAAAGTTTCAATATCTAACATATCAAATATCGTTTTCTTACCTCCAAATAAGCCCTTCTGAGATAAAACTAAAAACACCACCATGATGTATCCTCATTGTAAATAAAGCAAGATGATCCTCTAAAAAACCAGACAAGATAACATTAGAACATTGTGATTTTTTGTGTTAAAAACATAATTTTTCAAGTATTAAAAAAATTACCCCCAAAAAAAAACTCACGAAGAAACTTCCTACAATGATCCTTCACAAACTCATAAAGATCACGGTCACTAATTACAATGTTTTTTACTTGTATCTCCCATTCCCTTACCATCACAACAAGCTATCATTAACAATTTAAGCAAGAAAATTTTTAGGGAAAAAAGAGTAGGGTTTATGTGTGTAAATTATGGAAGATGATAGGAGCAATTAGGTGAAACTATGTATAAAAACATAATGCACGGGAACTACTTGATTTTAAAAATCACAATGCATGTCATTGCAATGAGGGTAAAAAAGCCGAGGTGCAAGGCGCCGAGGCGAAAACGCGCGCATCACGTACCCGAGGCGACAATTTTTATAAAACAAATACTTGTAAATTATATATAGTGCACAAAACAAATTAATAACTCATTTATACCACATTTAATATCAAAAGATACCATGAATTTTCATAGTTCATGATTCCCTATCGCTAAAATACATAAATAGTCGAAAACCAAGATCTAAAGTCTTATCGTTTTTTAATAATTAAAAGCAGATCAAATGCATCCATGGAAATGTTTGTGTCTCTAACTCCTTCATGACTAAACTAGAAATCATATTCATCATCCTCGTCATCATCAACTTCAATCCCGAGCTCCTCATTAACCTTGTTATCTTTGGAAAGTCCAATATCCTCTTTATAATATTCATATGGATATGCATTAAAACTAGAGGTGGAGGTATGAGAAACCCCTTTTCCCTTTGGAGCGCTTGATGAATCATGTACGCTTCCTCTATATGTCAAAGCTCTAGCAGGATAAGCCATCTTAGATGCCCCAGAAGCTATATCAACAACAGCCCACGTTAAATCATCATCAGAGATACACAAAGTTAGTCTTACGTTGTTCTTCACCATCGATATGCCCCATAAATCATTCATTCCTTTAATCAATATATTTCAAAAGAATAGGACCAGTAGTGTCAATTATTTTGTATTGGTGATCCAAAGAGCGATTATATTTGACATACACCATGTCATTTAATCGGTCTTGTGCCAATCTGTTTCTTTTCTTGGTATGAATGTGTTGAAAAACACTCTAGTTTCTATCACAAAGACGCGACACTAGACGTGAGGGTCAAAAAAAGAATAGAAAACTTTTGTAAGTTTAGACCTGAGATCCATATGCAACCCACTAGTCCACTGGAGTTTTTGTACTCTTATGTCGTATTGCCATGGTTTCTCCAAACATCCTCACTTCATTTTGGTATATATCTAACTCGTCCATAATAGAATCTTGAATTCTTAAATCCGAAACCAATCTATGGATGCAAGAATTTAATCCAGTCCTTATCTCTTCATAGTCTATTTTTTTTACGCATCATAAAACCATTCAGGATTTAAGAAATGTCTAGCCGAATGCAAGGAACTATGGAGTTGGAAATCCCACCTTTTGCCCAATAATCTCAGCGCTTTATTATAATGCTCTTCTTTATTTTCAAAAGAAGCGCTAGTGGTCTTTTTAAGCATATCCATTGCCTCATAAATATATCCCATGGCAAGCTTTTTATCCTCATCAACTATTCTAAGAAACTTAACAAGAGGTTCTGTTAACTTAAGATCATATGAAACATTTCTCCAAAACTTATGACTTAGAATAGTTCTCACCATTTCCTTCCCCGCCGTGTCCTTTGACAATTTTCACCAATCATCGGATGTGATCATCTTTGGAAAATTGTTTCTTTTCTTGCGTAGTTGTGCAAGAGTGATGAAAAATGTTGCAAATCTAGTGATTGTAGGTCTATGCAAGTGTCTTTGATTTGTGAACCTTCTCATCATGCTAAAAACTCCAACATGGTTATATATATAACCATTCATGAACATCGCCTTCATCAAATGAAACTTTACCCTTTCAAGATTTCCTATATCCTCCAACATAAGATCAATGCAATGAGATGCACTTGGAGTCCAATATAAATGCGGTCTTGTAGCTTCCAACATCTTACCAGCCTTAACATAGTTTGATGCATCATTTGTTACAACTTGAATCACATTCTCCTCTCCTACTTCATCCACCATATCTTCAAGCATTTTAAAGAATGTGTAAACATCAAGATTCAAGGTGGATCTGGCGGTCGAGGTTGATGATTTGGAAAAAAAACATGTTTAAGCTTAGAGAGAGAAAGTAGAGAGAGGAAGTGGATGAGAAACTTGTTTATTATGATTTCCTTACACTAGTTTCCTAAACCCCTCAAGTGAAGACTTGAGGGGTATTTATAGGGAAATTACATGACAACTATTCCAACATTACATTAGTACTTCCTACTTTATGCGCATACTAGTTGTCTACTCCAATTCACATAAATTTCGCTCAGCTTCATTTCTAATAATCTCCCTCCAGCTGAAGATATATGTGAATTGGTTACAATGATTCCTAACAGGTAAAATAAAACAATCAAAGTAAGAGCAACAATGCTGAGGAAGAATTCATAACTCTTTATCTTCATAAATATCCCCAGTAATCTTTCTTGTAGACGAACCACTGTACTGATCTAATTGGGTTATTACTCCCTCCCAATTAGTAAACCCTTTACATTAACTTGCTTCCTTCCAAACTAACAACCCGTCTGGTATAAACCCTGATGCTTGTAGAAGAACTCTGAATTCTGCCCAAAAAGTCTTTAGTCTCTTATCTTGATATGCACAACGCAAATTGCATCATAAAATGATAATCTGTAACTTCTTCACGGGTTTTAGGAGCATCATATCAACATCACTACTCACATATAATTCTTATAAGTTCTTCACTAAAATCCCGATGTACACATTTCTCCCTCGAGGATGATGACGGTCTCTCGGAATCATCATAAATATGTGTACATGCCATAAAAATATCAACAGAAGCAACATACAAATCAATTTCCCATGAGTTGATGTCAATCACTAACTCTCTTTACAATCTCTCAAATAAACCTTGAAGCAACCTCTCCAGAATACGACCGACTAATGGTAATGATCGCATATGGAGATGACCCATTATAACGAACTTGAGAATGAAGTAAAGTCCCCTAGACTTGTGACTTAAGCTTGCACTAATGTGTGACTAAAAACCGATACTGAGAATTTTAGCATAGGTAGAATCATATACCCATCCAACCATCCTTAACTGTATATGAAATATCATTCTCTTGAACCATCACAACCTTTTGTGACACTGAGCACTACAATGTAACTCCTTAAAGTGATAGCTATTATAAGCATTAAGAACCAACTGATACGTTTATAGATCATACACATAGCTAGATGTCCAAGTCTTAATTACTATTCTATAAATGCTCAAACAAGGATATTCAGAAGTCGTAAATCCAACCAAACCCTAGACTTTGAGATACAAAGTACACACACCCGTAAAACATCACTTCAACCACAACTAAGCGATAAAAAAATCAACCCCGTAGTCATCTTTTTTGTTACCGTTCAAAATTTAGCCGTTGTTCATTTGATGTGAATCTTGATAAGGATCGTTAAAGCGAAACATTTTTTGACAATAATATCTGGTAAGTTTTTGGTGTTTATGTGTTTTTGGTATATTCCCTAATTCTATAGATACCCTCTGTTCCACAGATCGATAAATTTGTGGAAATTAGGGTTCGAAAACTAGGGTTTTGTATGTTAGATATTCGGTGAAACCTTAAGAATTGGTCAAATATCGGCTTCAAAATAGGTAATTTCGGCTTATTTAAATAGGCTATTTTGACTTCCTAATTTCGGCTTCTCAATTTCGGCTTCCCTATTTTGGCTTCCCAATTTTGGCTTCCCTATGTCGGCTTCCCCTATTTCGGATTTCCAATTTCGGCTTCCCTATTTTGGTGTGGAGGATCTCGGCTTGGTGATCTTGGGGTAGGGGAATCTTGGTGTGGATGGATTCCGGTTTGGGTATGGATCTTGGTGTAGGGATGGGGCACCGAATTCAGTGTAAGGTTGGTTGCGACCGAGATTGGTGTTGACACCGATTTTGGGATGGGTTTAGGACACCGATTTTGGTGTGGGTTTAAGACACCGATTTCAATGTGTGTTCTTGAGGCAGAGATTTCGAGGAAACACAAAAATGATCAAAGAAACCTCTAAAATATTCAATTTTTGACCGTTGTTCGTTCTTTTTGCAAATCTTTCCTTAAAAACACTAAATCTACTAGAAAAACAAAAAATTTAACATCAAAGCACTTTAAAATCAAAGATTTGGAGAAAAAAAGTACACATTTTTCTATAACACCTCATGAACCAAGATTTTAACACCAAAAACAAAATTCTTCGTAACAAAAACCACGAATCACACCCTGGTTAGCTCTGATGCCAATTGTAAACATCAAAATTCAAGGTGGATCGGGTGTTCGAGGTTGATGATTTGGATAAAACATGTTTAAGGTTAGATAAAGAAAGTAGAGAGAGGAAGTGGATGAGAAAACTTGTTTATTATGATTTCCTTACACTAGTTTCCTACACCCCTCAAGACTTGAGGGGTATTTATAGGGCAATTACATGACAACTATTCCAATATTATATTAGTCGTCCCTGTGTTATATGCATACTAGTTGTCTACTCCAATTCACGTAAATATCGCTCAACTTTATTTCTAACATAATGTGTTAGTATCTTTTGTAACTTTTGAGATATCTAAAGATCTTATAAACACCAAACCTTTTGGAGAGTTTACCAAGAACTTCAAATTATCTTTTTGAATAGTATAGTCATGCCATCCATCAGATAGTATAAAACAACCTTTGGAGGCCCATTTCTGCTGTGCTCATCGTGTACAAGTTTTAAAAATTTATAAACACGAATTATCCGGCAATTACTATAAACACATACGAGCAAGTATACTGATTCACGATAGCAAAGGTCGGTAAGTCGAGATCATCCTAAGAGATTTGCTTTTGAATTTGTTTTAAAAGATTGGTAACAAGAAAGCTTTGTCAAGGCTCTCTCCAAAAATTATGGTCTTAGTGAAAATCAATATTAAGAAACATATACTTGCGTGTAGTCTATAGGCAATCATAGAAAATGTTCATGAAGGCTTGGTGTAAACTCTTGATGTGATGCACAAATCATAAGCGAATGATTTTCAACCCATGGTTTATGTTTTGTAAAATCATTTTAAGAACAATAACATATAGGAAATCCTTTCGGTCCTTATCCTAATGATTATCCTTTAGAAAATCCATTTGTTTGTAAAATGTTCTTATTAAACTCGTTCCTACGAATCTTTCGAGCTTTCATGATGAAAATGTTTCTAGTCTTGTTTCAATAAGTAAACATGGTGGGTGTCAATCACCATATCCCCATACTAGTTTGTCACTTAACTTTTTGGAATAAAGCACAAGAAAAATCCTTTCGGTCCTTTTTCTTAAAACATGTTTTACTGACAAATCAAACAAGACTAGTAGTTTTCCAACAAACTCATTTAAACAAGATCATATACATGCATCACATATACATGCATCACATATAAGAACACTAGTATGATTTCCTACATCCTTACACACAAGTATATTCAAGAATTACTCCATGACAATCATAACAAAACACAAGTAGTAACAAGGTAATTCAAATAATTCAAGAGAATAGAAATTCATAACAAGTTCCATAGAATACCTAAGCTTTTGGATTACAAGAATTAGATATCGTGGAATATAGCAACACACTTCCAATCGCCTAGCTTAACCGTATAACTTCAATGATCAAACAATGGATGAGAATTGCCTCTCCACCTCCTCGGACGTTTTATAGCAGAACAAGACTTTGGGATGAATAATAAGAGTTGGTAATAGCTTTGATGTAAACTATTACACTTTGTGTTGTGTCACACCTAGACTACTAAGTCTAGGTTCATTATATAGCTAAAGAACTTTAAGTAACTGCTAAAAACGTCCATACAAGTTAATAACAGAAATGATCGCCTCCAATGATTATGGGGAGTTAAGGCAACATTAAATTACAATTGGTGTAACTCCAGTTTAGTCAACCGGATCGGTTGAGGGGTAACCGGATCGATTGCGTGTTATCCACTAGCCCAACCGGATCGGTTGCGGGCTCCAACCGAACGGTTGGGCGCCTCTTGTACTCCCAAACTTGACTTTTGTTGACTTTTCTTGATTTGCGCCTTTTTCTCTTTATTTTCGCTGATGATTTCAAAGACGAAACTTGATCTTTACTTGTTGTAGATACTTAGAAATCATTGCGCTTCCTAATCATTGAGTCCAAGAGCTTCCTTACTTGACTTCATTCCTCGGGAATTCTCCAAGCGTGCATGAAATCTTCATTTCTTCATCTTTTGAACACTGGCTACATTCACATACAAATACGCATCTTTTGCACTTTTGCAACAGTTATGAGTAAATATAGCCTATTATCATACACAAAACCAATAATAACGCTACTAAAAACATGTTCATTTTGAGCGTTATAAAATTCCCCCATACTTAAGTTCTACTCACCCTCGGGTAGGTCTAACATTTGCAAAAATCAATTTCAATGGTCTTGATACCGTGGTTCCGAAAATTTTAACAATCATCTCAAAAGAAATAATTATTAACTAGCTTTTAATATGTGAAAACTTTAAAATGAACCAAATAACTTTAGATAACACAACTAAACACCTCATGAATGAGTTTAAGAATTCACTCAACACTCATATATTGGTGGGTATGTGTAAATCACTCAATGCCTCGTCATGATCAATGCTTTTTACCATAAGCTTGTACAAGTATCAAGACAAATAAAAGAAATTCATCAAAGAGGACTTTTATTCGGGTTATAACGTTAAGGCTTTGGGTTTATAAATGGTATGGATAAGGCATGGGATGGTTTATTAAATTGGTGTTAAAAGAAAAATAAAGTCAAGTCTAAACCTCCATGTTGCTAGCCATCATACAAACCACAATCCCGAAAATGATTATATTTTCCTCTTCTTCACATATCGATCTCCAAACATATATAACTCAATTTAGCTCATTGGCTAATCAATATTCTTCATATAGCACATTGGCTATAACCATTTTTTTTGTTCCCCCACACTTAGTGTAAGCATACACCACAAAAAAAATACAAACGAGAAAGACGTCTCATTCATCTTTGTTGGAGAATGGTACACACATATGACAAAGTGTAGCTTCTTCATAATTATCAAAAACAATCCAACACTCCAAAGAACTAGCAACAAACCAAAAGACATGACATGGGTTGGCTAAGGTTTAAGGTGTAAAATATTTTTGTATTTTTCTGGATTTAAACAAAAATGAAAAGATTGGCTCGAAGGGTTTACTAAGGGTATCTAGTGCTAAAAATGAGCAATAACAAATGGGTCCATATAAGGTGGTTAACTAACCGATGTGGTTAGCAAAAAAAACATTAAATGTAAAATGGAAGGCCATTTGGGTTAAATCCTACGATGCCTCTTATCATTTGAACATATTTTTATCACTCGAAAGTGATTTTAACCGTAATGCATAACAAGTACAAGTTCTAGAATCGACATAATCACCGGCACACTCATATCAAATATAAAATAAAAGATGTGTTTTATACAAAAAGAAAACCTCACAATTTAGTGAAAAAAGGCTATAATGCTTGCTAGAAAATGCTATCGAATCCAAAATGAATTACTTCTGTAATTTGGTTCAAATCAAAAAAATTTAAAAACCTCATTTTACCATTGAAATATCCAAGTTGTTTTATAAATATATCCTAATAACGTATGAAAACAACTAGACAACCAAGGGCGATTTTCTACTAATTACTTAAATCCAAAAACTTTACCTAAAAATCAAAAATAAGACTAAAAACTAAAAAATTTAAAACTCATATCGTTTTTCCTATTTTCTTCCCTCCCCCATACTTAAATTTTGCATTGTCCTCAATGTAATAAAATGAACTTCAAAGTAAAGAAAATGGGAAAAGGAAATAGTCAAAAAGATACCACGGGATAGAATATGCAATATGCATATTGGGTCATAAGCAAGCATGTGAGTTATCCAACTCCAAATATTGACCAACAATAAGCTTCCGTCACATCCATCCTGAAAACAAAACTGCAAAATATGCACAATACACAAAACAAAACAAAGAAACAATCCAAACGCTACTTAAAAATGAAAATAAACAAAGTATGATGACCATCCTAAAGAAATATTTAAGAGATAGAGATAATATTGTTCGACATACAATAATCATTGTTTTTGAAATCACAATCCAAGAATAATCCATGATCATTCGTCATCCTCACTCATCTCATCACCTTCATCATCATCGCTTTCGGTCTCATAGTTCTCCTCCTCATCAAAGACTGTGTAAACCTTCCTCTTCTTCTTCTCCTTTGCAGCTCCCGATGAAGATCCTCCAACATCATAGCTAGATCCTCCAACCTCGGGTAATCTACCATACGCAGGCACTGGGTCGGGAAATGGTGTGTAGCCAGGATATGGGTACGGATATGGTACAGGATATGAGGTATAGGGGAAAGGATATGATGGAACATTGGGTGGTTTGTAGGGTGGCAACTCATAATTGGCTTCTTGAGTCATGTGTTGAAAGATCGGAATTGAATAATCATTAATGTAATTGTTCCTCAACATCATCGAATCTCTCCAAACATCCCTACATTCAATTTCATTCAAATGTTGGTTCCAATCTCCCCAACCTGAGTCAAAACTACTAGACGTACCCGTTTGCACATTTCCCATCGGTACATTGCCCATTGGCACATTTCCTCGCTGTGGTGGTTGTTGTTGTTGTTGTGGTTCAATCCATGCTCCCAACGTTTTCGTCCTCCTATTCAAAGCTGTACCAAAACTGATTGCATTCCAAATCTCACTAATCTTTGGCTCTCCACACTTAGCCAACTCGTTGCTATTGTAATACCCAAGATTCCTTGCCAACCTCGTCACATAATGGCCTCCACAAATGTTGCTATTACCTTTAATTCCCGGGGCTCTCCTAGACAAATACTCGGCTATGAGCCAAGCCGCATTCCCATCCTTAGTTTCTTCCAACAACATCGTAACCCACAAGTCCGACTTATGGCATTTGTCCCTGCTTCCAACTCTATGAAACGGCTCACATACTAGCAACTTGTGTAGCAATCTCATCAACGGATTCCTAATGGTTGCAGCATTCTTTCGAGTACAAGAAGGATCTCCCACGCGATTCCAGTATGCGGGGATACTAGGGTAATCTTTTTCAAACCTCTTAAGCCTCGAAAAATGAGCTTCAAACAATCGATGCTTAATCTCATCCGATTCATACAAGCCAAGAGCAACAACAAAACCCAGAAAAGTGTATGCATGATCCTGCCCACAAAGCCTAAACCAAACACAAACTTCATCCATGATGTTCCGAACATTGACCTTTCTTTCAAAGTACATAGCCGAAAAGAACTCCATACACCATTCACGATAAACCACTTCATTTATGCTAAAATCTCTTTCCCATGATAAATCATCGAACGAATCCCCATCAACCGGATAGACATAAGACATCCGCATCATATGCCGCAACTCATTTTCACACTCATATTCGGCAAACAAATCCCAATCTATCAACCTTGGAACCAAAACTGTCCTATTTTGCAACTTTGATCAACGTTCCCTAAAAGCATGTTTCTCCTCATAGGTGAGATCTTTGAACTTCAAGTTTGCATTCCCTTCAGCCTTCAAGCTATACGTAATCTTCTTCCTCACATTCCTTTGGCAATACTTGGTACAATCGGGTTTAGTGGAACCCGTGTCAAACTTGAACAACCTACAACATTTCTCTGTAGAAATCATAAATATAAATCAATATAAGAGTGTTAGAACAAACGATAAGGTTTATAGAAGCCTCTAAGGTCTAGTTCAAAAATCTAAAAATTTCCAAAACAGAACGTGGAACCGGATCGGTTGAGGAGCAACCGGTCCGGTTCCTCTCGCGACCTACTCCAACGCTCTTCGGTTGCGTACAGCAACCGAATCGTTACTACTTCATTTGCAGAAGGCTTTGGCCTTCCAATCTTCTTCCCACTAGATTCTTCTAATTCCAATTCACTCCTAAACTGCATTCTAACATCACCAATGATTCCCACATCTTCAAATTGCTCTTAATTCGCATTCAAAACTTCCAATCATCACATGTTCATCTTGCTTAGAGCTATCAATCTTAACTTCAATTCTCAATCACTTGTTCTAATCAACAATGTGGCATCTAAAATTCTTTAAAAACGCATCATCTACCAACTAGGAATCGTCGCTTGCAACTTAATTTGATTCAATGGCAAAACCTAATTAAATCCGAAAATTCAATCATCTAATACTCATTCCATGTTGAATCAATCACTACAATTCTTTTTGCAATGCATTCCTATATTAATTACCCACTTAATCCTAAAAGATTACAACTTAATTTGAATTCAATCAAAATCCCCCAAATTAGTGACCTAATTTGCAATTCGAATCAAATATTTTAATTAAACCTTAATTAAGTTAATTGATTGCAGATGCTTACTTGTTTAGGTGCCATGATGATCTTCTAAAACTCTTACAATCTTCAAAAAACTTCTAATGGTCGAATTTTGTGAAACCCAGATGGAGGATTAGTGTGTGTGTGTGTTTTTCTGGAAAAATGAATTTTTGGTATTTATACTTGCATGCAACCGTTTCAAGAATTGACACAACCGCTTCGGTTTGCATTTTTGCGAATTTTGCCTTTTTCACTTTACTTGGGCATTTTACCTTCCAAGCAACAATCGTTTACTCAAAAATCCGATTAAAGATGCACACAACATTTATCCAACCATTTGCAAATTTCAACAACATCTAATCTCAAAAACTAAATCATCATACTTATCATCATAACTTAAACTAAAACTCAAAATGAATTGATTAAAATAACTTTAAACCAAAATAATAAGAAAAATAAAAATCAAATGAAAAACAAAAATCCCTAAGTGCATAAAATTAAAAATTCATCAAAAGATGAAAATCAAGCAAACAATTGCTTGTTATTATTGCTGCATTGTTCTTCTCCTTATCACTCCTCAAAATACTCATGCCTCAAGATATCCTCACTTTGAAAATTTTCTATCAATTCACGGTATGTTCCATGATTTTTGAATTTCCTAAGAAATATTCTCCCATCCGAGCATAGTATATCAAACTTGACGTGCCATTCCCCATCTCCATCCTCTCTTTTGTACACACTTGAGCCCTCGGGTCCCCATTCCAAATTTTTAAGTTGTACCGGTAGAGAACCTAAGAAATCTGTGAGCTTCTTGTAAACAAGGATGTTCTTAAATGGATTGTAGAAGGCTTCCACCGCGAGTGCACGTTCCATCTCATCATCAATATTAAAATATGGTGGAGCTAGCGGTCCATACATAGGGTTTCCATAGACATCACGTCCAACTTCGAAACAAGTTAAGTCATCTTCCCCATCAAAGAGTTCTAAATCCTCCATAAATTCCAACACTTTACCCCTAGGCTTGGGATAATAAGTTTGCTTTGAGATCCCATCATCGATTGTCATCGTCCCCCTCCCCATATCTATAATCGCTCCACATGTGCGTAGGAAAGGTCTTCCAAGTAGAAGAGGTAGACTCTTATCAACTGGTATGTCTAAGACTAGAAAATCGGCCAAGTAAGGTTGGTAGCCAATTTGCACTCTTACATTTTTCACTTCCCCCATCACCTTTGCTTGGGAATTGTCCGCCATGGTTAGTTTGGAATGATTTGGTTGGGGTTTACTTAGGCCCAAAGTCTTGAATAGTGGATAAGGCATAACATTGACGCTTGATCCCGTATCCGCCAAAGCATACACTGGAGTGGTCCCGTTAACTTTAATAGGCAAAATGAAGTTACCCGGGTCACTCTCCTTACGTGGCATACCCCGAAATAAGATCCTATCCCTATCCTTATCCGATAGATCCTTATCTTCCAACCTTGCTCTTGCTAACATAACCGCGTCTAGCTTTTTGCGGTATAGAAAATAATCTTGTATCACTTCAATTACCAGCTTTTTCTCATTGAGTTCGAGAAATGTTTGTTCAAGGTTTACTAAGATAGCTTCCTTTTGGTCTTGAGTTAAAGGTTTGAAGGTGTTTGGTGAATTGGGTGGTGAAGGTGTGTAATCATGGGTCTTGTTGGTGGATGTGGTAGGAGTTAATTTATTTGATGAGGTTTTCTTTCTACTAGCCTTCCCCATCTTCACAATTTTCACATTCTCCTTCTCCATGTTAGCACATAATTTCACAAGCATTTCATTCACTTCCTTCTCCTCTTCCAAGTCGGTAATGTTGATTCTCATCTCACCTAAAGCAAAATCTACTTGACATTTGGTTGTCACAAGAAAATCTCGCCCAAAGCATATGTCCGGCTCATCCGCGTTTCCTTCTTCCAAGACAACAAAATCCGCTTCGAAAATATGACCATGGATGTTAATCCAAAGATTCTTAACCGTTTTTCTCCCATAAGCTTCATAATCCAAACGAACGTGGCCAATTTGATCAAGAACTTTGTCCACAATATAATTTTCACCATAGGCCAGGTTTAATTGAGCATCCTACGCGCTCACCCCTTCGACACTACAAGGTGTCCGGAACCTCATAAGTGGTGAATGGTACCCCGTTAGAGGTGCTTGCATGAATATCACGACTCTACTCTTTTTAGGCACTTGAACATTGTTCTCTCCCATTTCTTCCACACATTCCGAATCAATAGCTAACTCCTTCTTACTTTCTGTTAGGAATTGAAAATTCCATGTTAAAGTGTCGGTCACCCCAATTATGGTCTAGCATATGTTAGCTCGTAGACTTGTAGTTATTTACGTTACTTATTAGTTTATTAGTTAGTTAGTAGCGTAGTATAATTTAGTGTAACACCGTGGAGGAAGGACGGGTCTTTACCCACTGTATGCCTGATCCACAGTCCGATAGGAGGACGTATTCATTGTAACTATAAATACCCCTTCCATCCATGGAAGGGGTGGTGCTTCTCATAATCTAACCTTTCTTTTTTACAAAGCAAGTCTCTAACAAGAAGCACCCTCTCATCTCTTTCTCTCTCAAATGGCTAACATGTATTTTCATCATCCAAGACCACCCGAATCGTCAACACAATAATATTTACGATCCTACAATTGGTACCAGAGCCATGGTTATTGTGTTGTGTTGATTTTTTTTGTGGTTTTGATACATGTTTTTAAACTGTTTTGTGTACTTTTTAGTGGTCAGAAAGTTTTTTCTGCTATAGTTTGGTAAACAGTTTTTACATGTTTTCAGTTTTGTATCCTCTTTATTGGTCAAAATTATCAAGTGGTCTATTTTTTTGTTAACATTTGTTTTGTTACATCTGTTTTGTGTCAAGCTTTTGTCCAAACAAAGATTCTTGTAACTCATCAGTTTTTTTATGACTTAGTTTGTACCAAATCTGTGAAAAAAAACTTGTGGTTAAACAGTCATATTCGTGGTCAAACCAGTCAAAAGAAGCAGTTTTATGCAGTTTTCTGGGTAAGTATGAAGATAGCCGGAATACTTGGTCGAAAAACGCCGGGAAAAGTCCTTATAATTTTGGTAGCGACTTGTTATTTAACAAGTAGCGAGTTGAGTAAAAAAATCTGCCTAGCGACTTGTCTTTACAAGTCGTAGCGACTTGTCATGAGTGCTAGCGACTTGACTCTGCTAGCGACTTGACTCATGACCATTGAAGTAGCGACTTGACAGAAATAAAAGAAGAAGAAGATGAAAAAGAAAATGACCTCGACCACATCACCAATATACCAAATACTTCACGACTTCAGTCTCAAAACATCATCAGTCCACAACATTTTTAACAGATCCGAAATCCATCTCCAACATCAACCCTCAATCTATTCTAACTCATCACCATCTCCAAACAATCTCAAGACTCAAAAAGATTAATTACAAGTAATCTCAGATTCGTTCAACTTTTTTAATCTTTCAAAGATTTTTCAATTGAACCTTGTATCATCATTGACCAAATTTATGAAGTCTCACCTCATTTAATATCCGAATACAAAGAACGAGGTATAACAATATTGTTAAACTCGTTTCTTTAAATCGTTAAAAGACCAAAATGAAATTTAAAACCTACCCGAGACCATTCCTAAATGATCTAGAAGCCGTCACACTTGTGGTCTTCGAAACTGGTACAAGAATGGATGAATATTATTTGTTGTTTGATCGGTTTGGTATGAAAAGAATGATGACTTCTTGATTCACTTTTTAATGATGAAAAAGAATAAGATAGACGTTTCATTGATGGGAGTTAACTGAGATTAAATGTTCACTTAGATACAAAGCATGAATTTTTATTCCTAACTTGAATGTGTGAGAGGCGTTGAGTAAGAAAGAAGAGGGAGGCGTGTGATATGAGAGAATGTGATTAGGTTTAGGGTTTGAGGGATTTTAGGCGTACATAACTGATTAAGAGGTATTTTATATCCTCAATTTTAGGGTAAAAGATATCCTGGATTTGATTGCATGGACCGTGGGCTTTAAGGTTAGACTCGTTTTGGGCTTTAATGTTATTGATCAAGCTGAATTGGACGTGGGCTTCACTTACTAGATTTGGAATCTTTGAGTGGAATTTCGTTTGTGGGATGCAATTTAAACGGATGGATGGATTGGTCATATAATCGGATGAGTCTAGTACCATGAAGTGTGAACACATTAAACAATTATCCGAGTATTGTTTATATAGAAAATATGTTCGACACAAATAATTAATTGCATTTGGTCAAGAGTTGGTATTTTGGTCTACAATATTTCACGAAGGGATACAAAATTCACGGCTTGAGCGAAAAAGTGAAAAATGACTACGGGGTTTTTGTACGGTATTATTGACGCGAAATACTCTCCCATATGTGGTCATTACTATCAGCCGTGAATCAATGAAGGTTCAATTTCAGCATTCCCATGAGATATTCGACATCACATAATGTCAATAATACTTCACAGTCTAAGCAAAATCTTTCAAGAATCTTCAGCGTCAGTCATGACTTTTCAAAATGTTTGCTTATGACAAGAACTTCTTGCAAAAATGGTTGTACACGTTATGATGCTTCTGAAAGTTCGAAACCATCATGGGGAAGAAACGTGTACTTTGATGTGTTACGGTCAACCTCCAGGGGGAAGTAGTATATACTACTTGACTTAGTATGGTTTGTGAAGTTGTCTACATTTGGGGTTAAGAATCTTTGAAGAACCGCTGCATGTTCCCCTAAAACAGATATTCACCAAAACTTAATTTGTCATAACATTTTCAAGCTGACATTGTTTACGGTTTAGTCTTAATTTTGTAAAATCCCGCGAAAGAAATTATTTCTCGGTTTAAATCATAGACTTGTAAAATCCCGTAACAATGGAAACATGCTGGTAAAACTAAAGTGCATTTTCGGACCTATCTTACGGTTTATTCTTGGTTTTGTAAAATACCGCGAAAGAAACTATTTCTCGGTTTAAACCATAGAGTTGTAAAATCCCGTAATGATGGAACCATCCTGGAGAAAGGAAAGGGTAATTCTGGATCTTATCTGATGCTGGTGATACGGTTTCTGCTTCGAAGAAGGGATAAAAGGGTGTACTTCATGGATTGGATGTGTGTTTGGATATTCGTTATGGCAGTTTGGTTATTACATGGTTTTACGGGGTTATATGCTTCTAACCATGGTCGGGATGAAACCATTATCATAGTTCAATCAAAACGTCAAAGGAGGCTAGATCTGAGCATTTAATAAGAAGATGTGATAACGGGGTTAATTCACTATTATTTATTTGAGGTTGAAGTGAAATATCATGGGCGAGTGTACTTAGTATTTGAAGGTATCGGGGATGGTTGGATGAAGATTCTTCGAGATCCTTGTTTGAACTTATTCAAAAACGAAGACTTGGAAATCTAGTTATTGTTGGGTGATTTCTTCCTTTTCTTTTACCACTTGGGGGAATTGGGCTCTTATCACCACAAAATAACTATCACTTTAAGGAGTTACGTTGTAGTGCTCAGTGTCACATTCAATTGTAGATTTTCAAGAGGTGATGTACGTCTTATAATTGATGGTTGGTTGGATGAAGAGTATAAAGTACTTAGAGATTCAATGGAGGATGAAGTCTCGACACCGCTCTTTGTTACATATGTGCAAGTTTAAGTCACGAGTTTGGGTTGTTTTACTTCAGGGTCAAATTCATCATATTGGGTTTTCTCCATCAGCTGTCACGACAAAGAGCCTACTGAATGATAATGGTGATGATTACATGTTTTGCCAAGAGATGCTGAAAAGAGAGATATTATGACGTTTGAACACAACAGTTCAAGCCTCATTCCTCAAAGAAAAGAAATGTGTACGCTTCAGTGCGCATTATCTTCGGAAGAAGAGAAATATTCTTATTATGACCATTCTCATCAACATGCTTCATGCTTTTTCCATGCGCTTTCACTTATCAAGTGAACCGGACTACTGGTGATCTCTTATTCCACTTGCTCAACTATAATGACGATGGCGACATCCTGTGCTAATTTTGCGGGGGAGAAGTGTGAATAGAATACATTGTTGAAGATATTCACTTGCTTAATCAAGAATGGCAACTGCGTATGCAATTCTTGAGGGGGAGAAGAAGTGTGAAACTACTGCATGATGATTGATTTATGAAAATAAATGGTCAAACGGCTCCAAACTCATGTAAGAACCGAGCTTCTTCGTATCGGGTCATCTTTACATGGAGTTTCTTCTTAGAGCCGTTGGTTGACATCTTCTCACGGACTGATGAGTTTATCGACAAAGTGCTTCCGGTTGATGCTTCACGTACACATCAACATGATGATTCTAACAATCTCTGCTTTTGTTTGATGTGATTGGTAGTTTGGTGTTACCATTTAGTGTGTTCGCTATGGTGATTGTCTGATTTCCTTGATGAACATCTTTCTGTTCTTGTTTGATTGGGAGGGATTTTAGTTAAGGATTTGCAAGATGTAAGTTAATTGGGATGCTTTTTGGTGTGATGAAGATGTTAACTATCTATTCCCCAACCGGACAATCTTGAAGAAGGTCGAGTCTACAATGATTCTACATTTTCTCGATGCGTTAGAAGACTAAAGACGAGTTGCATTTAACAATCTAAAGACTTCTTCTTAATCTGGGCTGCTATCAAATAGATTGTCAGCTTAGGGGAGAGCACTAATTAGGGGAGAGTAAAATGTCAAATTTAATCCCTAATTAGATTTGCTCACACTGTTCTTCAGCAAGTTGATTCTCACAAAGACTTCAAGCGATCTTCTTAACAGATTTCAAGTATTTGGGCTTATAATGTTTTCTTCTGACTCAAGTATCAAAACCAGCAAGGGGAAGGAGACACGATCTAAACGCGCGAGTGAACTTGATGAACTTAATTCTTCTAAGTGATTGAAGATATCCTGGGAAGACTAATGTCATGACCGCAGAGAAACTCAAGGTTTTACTCATCAAGGCTTTCTGTGTTATTATTCCAACTACGTGGGGGAAGTGATGTTAGAGAAAGTTTCGAAGATAAAAGAGGTACACAAGTATGACATATTCAGGGGAGATAAATGTATAACAGGAGGGAGGTGTTATCGTTATTCTTTCGGGAATGTGTGTACTTCGGGTTCTTGAGCTTCATACACGATCATCAGGGACGAAAGATGTGAACATTCGGGAGGTGTTTTTCATTACCCTCATGATGTGTATTCGGGAGAGTTCTTGGATATTGGTGTACTTCGGGTTCTTAAGCTTCATACACCATCATCAGGGAAGAAAGCCATTGTTTACCACAAACATTAGGGAGGTGTTTTCTTTCCGGGCATGATTTGTATTCGGGAGAGTTCTTGAGCATTATTCAAAGAGACTGACTGCATCAACTAAACTACTTAGGGGAATTGTTCTCTTGACACCTTTTGGAATGGATCGCTTCAGACTTCAGTGGAAAATAAATTTGAGAAGAGGTATTCAAATGTGGGATGATACGTTTCTGTTCTTCTTCTTGATGATATAACCCCGAATGGAGAATCTCGATTATCATTCTTAAAAGGAGCAGCGGGATTGATGATAATGGTGTGCTTCTATGTGCACCTGGCTAAGGCGAGCTTGAAATAGAGCTTCGAATCTGCTCATCTAATGGATTTTCGGTTTGGGGGGAAGCTGCCAAAGTCTCTCTTTCACTAAGGCTCATGTTCTATCTTCTATTCTAGAGCCTCGGAAGCTTTGGTGGTGGAAGTTTAAGAGATGACGAACTCTATCTTCTACGACGCACGCTTCGATATCCTTATCTCGGTACTCGTATCATCATCTTCTTATTCTATATGATCTTCTCTATCTTTGTAAATATTAAAAAAAAAAAGCAAAATACAAAAATATATTTATCAAAAAGAAAATAGAAAATTATAAAACCAACAAAAATCCATAAAAATCAGAAAATTTAAAAATACGAAAAATATGTTCTCTCAAGACATGTCTTCTGGTATCGATAACATCTGCGATCTTAGAAATGTCATTCAATAATGGCGTGGGACCATAGATGAAGTTTGAGCAGGAGGTGTAAATATTTTCTTTCAAAACATGTAAAAAATTATGGCTTGCAGTTACTTCAGACTGTAACCCGCGCTTAAAACAATGGTTTGCTATTATTTCAGATAGCAACCCGCTCTTCAGGGAAGGAAAGTTCTGCGCTAAACAAATTTTCAAAATTTTTGTGCACTTATCCTAAAACAATACAAGGAAAGCATGTCGTCAAAAGGACTGCTGTTCCTAAACAAATGTTTTTCCTTCTAAAATTCTTCAGAAAAATATTTGTTGTTTTTAAAAAATGGTGGTAACTTGAGTTGCTTTAAAAACAATCAGTTTCAGAGTTTTTATTAAATTTGCAAACTCAAACAATGACTTCAGTGCTTTTAAACTTTTCAAAAAAATGAGTCATTGATTGAGGGGGAGAATGTTTTCAAATTTATATCATCTAACGGAATTATCTAATTATCCTATATACTTAAATGTTAAACATGTTAACCTACGTTGAAGGACTAGGTGCCTAGGATAAGATTTTTAGGATTAGATGATTAGATTTTGATGAACACATTATTCCCATGCCTTATATGAACTGATTGATATGTTGAATCGACTTTTATTAGTCGATTGCTGTTTGGGTGATGTCGACCACCATATATCTGTTTGTGTTGACTAACGCATGCAGATAAGATGGTTTATAAGAATGTTCCCGATCCGGATCCCACAAATAATGATGATTGGATGCCGAAAGGAAAGGGTAACTATATCTTGGGTTGACAAATGAAGAAACGGACCTTAATTTGACTTCCATGGATAGTTGGCATGAAATGCAACGTAAGAGGTCTCACTGCATCAGCAGATGGTTTTCTTCATCATCAAATGAAGAAACGGAGCTTAATTGGACCTCTATGAAGAGTTGGCATGACAAATGCAACGTCAGAGGTCTCACTGCATCAGCAGACGGTTTTCTTCCAGCCCTACAGAAACAACAGAAGCTTCTCAACCACCTAACACATTTTTGTGCAGGGATAATAGTGATAATACCATTTTTCTAAAAAACTTTGAAAAAAATATTGTTTTTAAAATGGAAAAATGTTGTTTTGAAAATAAATCGGATTCAAAGTGTTGAAATCAACCGGACTTTATTTTGTCAAATCGTAAGTGATTTCAAATTAAATATTTTCAAACGATATTTCATCAAAAAGTCCGTTTGTACGTTATAAAGTGGTGATCTAAAAATTTAATGTTATGTCGTGGTATTATTTTTCTTTCGAATCAAGGTCTTTCAAAATGAAATTTTTTCTGTTCTTGTTTGATTGTGAAATTATTTTATTTTACTTAAAGATCTCTTAAAACTATCATACCTGACACTAACAATCTTTAATGTCTAAATCTGTTCCTATCTGTCATCTTTCAAAATTAAATCTTGCCACGTGTTTCCCCAAAATTTTCTAAATGATTTAAATCAATTGGGATCATAAATCTCAATTGGTTTGAAATTTTTGATCGGGGGAGAGATCGTGATTTAAATCTCAAATATGTTTTTAATGGAATTGGTTTTAGTCCTTCAAAAGCACTCCTGCCTCCATGTGCCAAACGATTTCAATATACATAATGCACATGTTGAGGGGGAGCATTTATCCAAAAACTAGATGAGTTTTTAAATCAGGCACATTTTCTCCCATGTTTTCTAAACCTTATTAAATCACTTGGGATCCAAAATCTCAAAGGGTTTGTTATTTTTGATCGGGGGAGAATTTGTGATTTAACATGAAATATGATAAATAATGATCGTTTTGATTCAAAGTGCAAGTTCTCTCTCTAATATGCCAAACTCTTTCGATATCGATGAACATATTGAGGGGGAGCGAATGGTTTCTATTGGCAATCGTGAAAAGTACTTTAAAGAACTCCTGCCTCTATGTGATAAAATGATTTCAAATATCCTATGCACATATTGGGGGGAGAATTTACCAAGAAAATCAAATGGCTTTTTCCACGGAAATTGTGATCAAGAAATTATTTCTAAGAACTCTTGCCTCCATGTGCTAAACAATTTATAAAATCATATGCACATGTTGAGGGGGAGCATTTCTAAAAGATCAAAACAATTAAGGTACAAAATGCTTTGATATTATATCACAAGTACCTTGATTGATTTTCCAAATGATTTGACAATTGGTTTCATGAAGGAAAGAACAATACCAAAAGACCGACCAATTTTGCATGGAGTTATAAGGATGGTTAGGTTAGGTATTCGTTCCCACGATCCCGCCAGAGCCAGAGGGATCTACCCAGGGACAATCCACTAGATAGTGTAGAAGTCCTTAGGTATGATGAATAAAAAGGAGAAAAGTGAGAATTGGGAAGAGTGCGGACTGAGATAGAGCTAGAACTGGAATAAACCCAACAAGGTTCTAGTTTTGAAGTCTCGGTAAGCACTGAAGGGGTTGAAGAATAAAAAAGAAATGAAATGTGAAAAGGGTGAAAAGAAATAGCCCTCCAATAATTCAACCTTAGGGCAGAAACCGGGTTCAATACATATGCTACTGGTGTTTACTAAGGTAACACTAGTATTGAAGACAAGACGTCATGGACCTAGTGACGCACTGCACTAAACTTCCCAAGCTACTCAAGTTCCTCTTAAAAGGACTTGTTTCATTCTCACAAGGAACATACATAATCTATCGACTTTCTCTTAGAGATTGTTGATATTGAAGAAGGAGACCCTCTCCCTAGTCTCCGGCATGGAACCAAATGTGCACAATTGAGTCTAGAGCCAAGAGATCATCCACAATATCTCATTAGGACACTAAATTCTTGAAGACTTGCTGTTTCACACAATGTGGAAAGTAAGAATATATTTTAAGAGTCCTACGCATTATCCTTGTGGTATTGCCAGAACATCCGAGTGATATGTAAAAGTATTCACGATGAAAATGGAAAGCCTTCTAGAGCCAACATGAAACAAGCTCTTGGTGGGTGAAATGTGAGATCTTTTCTAAAGATCAAACTTGTGACAACTGGATAGAAACGATGGGCGATTCACTGTGAATCAACCTTGGTCCAGAAATGAATTGACGAATACTTTTGGAAAAACCGTTCGATGTGCAAATCTTCTTTTTCTATCTGCATCGAATGTGTATTCATATTTCAAATTCAAAAGTATCTCTCGATTGAAAAAATACTTTGGAAAAACCGCTTGATGTGCAAATTTCTTCTTTTCTCTAGCACATCGAATGTGTACTCTTTTCAAATACAAAAGGTATTTTGATTGAAAATTGATCTTTCTCATAAAACCTTCGTCGATTGCAAAACTCTTTCATCTAAGCAATACGCGATTGTTTTCAAATCAATTTTTCATCGTCCGCTGAATCTCAATTCTGGTTCACTCACCCGCTTGTCTTCTTTGAGACGCTCCGGTTTGAGAACAACTAGAAAAGCTGTGAAACCCGTCAAGGAGATTCTTCGAATTCTACCGATCGAGGCGTAAAGACTTGTAATCGATCAACGGGAACCGTGGGCTGTACCTCAATTCAACGAAAATGATCAAAGACACTTTCGTGCGCTTTATTGCTAACTGTTGTTTGCAGGTATATTTGGACGGTTGCACTGATCGTAATTAAGAAGTCAATCCAAAGCCGATGCTCACAAGATCCACACTTAATTGAAGAAATCATGACCGGTGCATATCTACATAACCTGGTTCTGATATTTTTATACTATGCTTCTACTACACTGCTGCAAATATCATGAACCAGTAAAGCTTCCGCTACTCTGATGGAAAGATGTCATGATCCCTAAAGTGTGAGCATGTCGGTCCGAAAGTCCCAACTCCACATGATGGCAACACAATAAAGGGTGATCCAGAGATTTACTGTGGCTGATGATCTCAATGAAAGCTTGAAGATCATCAAAGATGTGGATCAGATAAAGGCCTCCACTAAAAGTACAAATCAATGTAGACTTTGAAGAATCGCTACAAAAGCACAAAGGTTGCAGAACTTGAAGAATTGAAGTCTACGAGCTCAGAACTAAAGACAAAGATAGAATGCTAGGATGCAAAATGTATTTCATGGGGTGACCTCCCTTAGGGGGAGATTGTTAGGAATTGGAAATTTCATGTTAAAGTGTCGGTTACCCCAATTATGGTCTAGCATATGTTAGCTCATAGACTTATAGTTATTTACGTTACTTATTAGTTTATTAGTTAGTTAGTAGCGTAGTATAGTTTAGTGTAACACCGTGGAGGAAGGACGGATCTTTACCCACTGTATGCGATCCACAACCGATAGAGGACGTATTCATTGTAACTATAAATACCCCTTCCATCCATGGAAGGGGTGGTGCTTCTCATAATCTAACCTTTCTTTTTTACAAAGCAAGTCTCTAACAAGAAGCACCCTCTCATCTCTTTCTCTCTCAAATGGCTAACATGTATTTTCATCATCCAAGACCACCCGAATCATCAACACAATAATATTTACGATCCTACACTTTCTTCCAAAATATTCCCAATCTTCTCCAACGAGTTTTCGGTGTCCTTAAACATCTCATCCAAGTTACGTAGGTACTCAAAAATTCCGCTTAAACTATCCATAACAAACTATCTAACAAAACAAAACAAAACCAAAGACAAACATCCAAATCATTAGCGTTAGAGTTAGTAAAAATAAAAACAAACTACAAAAACATATTCTAAACAAGTAAAGACACTTATTAAGACTAAAAACACAAGCTAAAACTTAAAATAGAAAAACTAAAAAATAATTTACCGAGAGCTCCAACCGCTTTGTTGGCCCTCCAACCGATTCGGTTGGTGGTAAGCTTCCAGACCAAAGACATCCAACCGATCCGGTCGCGGGTTGCAACCGAACGGTTGGAATGATTTTCCAATTTTTTTTTTTTTTTTTTTAAACTGAAATTAATTAAACCTTTTAATTATAAATTAATTAACGACCATTAATTATACTTAAACTCTAAATAAATGTGTCTACTCATTATCCTTATTAATTAAAAATATTAATTATGCTGATTAACCAAAAACTACATTAACTAGATGAACTTAACTAATCATTAAAACTACTAAACTCAAAAAACTGAAAATTAATTGAATTAATTACTCTAATAAAGACAAGATTAATTAAAAAGTTAAATAAAACTAAAAATGACTTAATACCAAAAATCTAAAAATTACTAAAACAAGAACAAACAATCTATAAGACAATCTATAAAAATAAAAAATGACAAGAAATAATCTATAAACTATAACAAAAAAAGTAGATAAACGAAAAACTAGAAAAATCAAAGATTATATTTTTAACGAGAGTACCAACCGTTTCGGTTGCTCGCGCAACCGATTCGGTTGGTCTCTAAAACCAAAAAAAAAATTTACTTTTTTTTTACCTATCAATATAAAATCTAATCTTAATATTACCAATTTTACAGAAACGAAACAAAATAAAAAATAATCAAATCCCCGGCAGCGGCGCCAAAAACTTGATGTGCTCACCGTGTGCAAGTTTTAAAAATTTATAAACACGAATTATCCAAAGAATTACTATAAACACATACGAGCAAGTATACTCGTTCGCGATAGCAAAGGTGGGTAAGTCGAGATCGTCCCAAGAGATTTGCTTTTGAATTTGTTTTAAAAGATTGGTAACAAGAAAGCTTTGTCAAGGCTCTCTCCAAAAATTATGGTTTTAGTGAAAATCAATATTAAGAAACATATACTTGTGTATAGTCTATAAGAAATCATAGAAAATGTTCATGAAGGCTTGGTGTAAACTCTTGATGTGATGCACAAATCATAAGCGAATGATTTCCAACCCATGGTTTAAGTTTTGTAAAATAATTTTAAGAACAATTACATATAGGTAATCCTTTCGGTCCTTATCCTAATGAATATCCTTTAGAAAATCCATTTTTTTGTAAAATGTTCTTATTAAACTCGTTCCTACGAATCTTTCGACCTTTCGTGATGAAAATGTTTCTAGTCTTGTTTCAATAAGTAAACATGGTGGGTGTCAATCACCATATCCCCATACTATTTTGTCACTTAACTTTTTGGAATAAAACACAAGAGAAATCCTTTCGGTCCTTTTTCTTAAAACATGTTTTACCGACAAATCAAACAAGACTAGTAGTTTTCCAACAAACTCATTTAAACAAGATCATATACATGCATCACATATAAGAACACTAGTATGGTTTCCTACATCCTTACACACAAGTATATTCAAGAATTACTCCATGACAATCATAACAAAACACAAGTAGTAACAAGGTAATTCAAATAATTCAAGAGAATAGAAATTCATAACAAGTTCCATAGAATACCTAAGCTTTTGGATTACAAGAATTAGAAATTGTGGAATATAGCAACCACACGCCTCCAATCGCCTAGCTTAACCGTATAACTCTGAATGATCAAACAATGGATGAGAATTCGTCTCTCCAACCTCCTGGATGTTTTACAGCAGTAACAAGACTTTTGGGATGAATAACAAGAGTTGGTAATAGCTTTGGTGTAAACTATTACACTTTAGGTTGTGTCCGACCTAGACTACTAAGTCTAGGTTCATTATACAGCTAAATAACCTTAAGTAACTGGCTAAAAACGTCCCATACAAGTTAATAACAAGAAATGATTGGCCTCCAATGATTATGGGGAGTTAAGGCAACATTAAATGACAATTGGTGTAACTCCAGTTTAGGCAACCAGATCGGTTGAGGGGCAACCGGATCAGTTGCGTGTTATCCACTAGCCCAACCGGATCGGTTGCGGGCTCCAACCGAACGGTTGGGCGCCTCTTGTACTCCCAAACTTGACTTTTCTTGATTTGCGCCTTTTTCTCTTTATTTTCGCTGATGATTTCCAAGACGAAACTTGATCTTTACTTGTTGTAGATACTTAGAAATCATTGCGCTTCCTAATAATTGAGTCCAAGAGCTTCCTTACTTGACTTCCTTCCTCGGGAATTCTCCAAACGTGCATGAAATCTTCATTTCTTCATCTTTTGCGATACCTGGCTACATTCACATACAAATACGCTTCTTTTGCACTTTTGCAACAGTTATGAGTAAATATAGCCGATTATCATACACAAAACCAACAATAACGCTACTAAAAACATGTTCATTTTGAGCGTTATCAATTTCCTTTTGATTTATATTGTCTTCGGTGTCTTCCACTTCTCTCTTGAGTAAAGGAATTCTAAGCTCATACATGCTAGGTGGTTTAAACCTCGAGCCAAATTGAGCAACCGCTTCTATTGCAATCTGAAAGCTATCATAGCTAGGTGCATTGAAAGGAAGCCATGTATCATTTAACCACCTAGCTATCTCTCTACAAGCATTGTCCCTTAGCTACTTTTTACAAACCTCATTTATCGTTTGTTGTCTTCCTCCTCCTTTTACTCCTTGTGGTTTACTAGCGAAGTACATATTCATTAGACCCTTATTTCTTGGCTTTTTAGGAGCATATTTGCTACCTCCTTGTCCCGAGCCACTTCCCCTCTTCATAGATGTGACAATACAATTTTCCTCCTCCTCACCATATTCATCAACTTCATCCATCACACGACCCATACAACTATAATCATTCACTAATTGTTTATTTTTCATGTATAATTCGACTTGTACTTTGACACGATCAGGAACTTTAGCACAATCACTAACACCACACAAACCTTCAACCAAATGTCTCTTTAAACAAAATGCGCCTCCCTTAGTTACTTTACCACAAAAGTTGCATGTAAAGTTGTTTATGTTTTTAGGATCTTGGATTGCAAATTGGTGAGCTATGTCCTTAGAATCAGTTGATGCAGAAGAGCGGTTGGGGTTGGTTGAACCCGAAACATTTCCAAAGATCCGTTCTAAAATTAAGGTTAGAGTTTTAGAATTCTAATTTTGATAATATTAATCAGATTTTACAAGAAGCTTAGAGATAAAGAAAGTTTAAAAAGAAGAAATTAAAAGTGTAGAAAGAAGAATTTAAAAGGAAAACTCACCAATTAATGAAGATGGGGAAGGTAGTGACAGTTAGAAGCTTTGGAACATTAGGAGAAATGAAGAGCCAAAGAAGTGCTCAATTATTGGACGGATTAGGTCGGATTTGTAATGTTTTATAAGGAATTAGTTAAATTGGACCAACATCTTAAAAGTAAAGCCGATGATAAGAAGCTCAATACACATTATTAAGTCCAATTTTATGTTATAAGGTCCAAAGTTCATGATGCACAAAAAAGCGTTGATGCATGCCTCAGCTGATGCATGCTTGATGCACGTGCATCACCGCACATCCCGTATTCACAACGCATTAGGGTTTCTTATGCAACAGGGCCATGCATCGCAACACATCATGCCTTAGGCGTGCCTAGCGCGTGCTTTTTTAAACACGAGAAAAAGACAAAAATGAAAAGACTAGCTTACCTTCCTGTGTGCCCAACACGTGATTGGAGATAATGAGCTTATATAAAGGTCGTTAGGATTTTAGGCCAGCGTGCAGAAAAACAAATGTTTGAAAAATCAGCAGTAATTTCTCGATGGTGAGGATTAAACATAAAATCTGACCAAAACAAGGGGACAAGCGGTGTAATTTCCTCTAAGGCTGAACACAACGACCTGGGTTTTGCCTGCCACGTCAGCTTTCTCTCTCCGACGACCTGCAGAAGACCAAGTTACCACAATGGCAACCAAGTTAATTTTTTTTTAAATTCAAATTTTTTAAACAACAGATTTAAAAACATTACATAAATTATTCAAATAACATTAATAATAAAAACATTACATAAATTATTCAAATAACACTAAAAACATTAGATAAATTCGTCATCGCGATCATCACTTGTGTCTTCGTCTTCACTCTCTTGATTGACGACCAAATCAGCTTTTAAGTTTAGATAAGTTGTTCGGTCGATTATCTCCTGAGTAATTACTAACGATTGTTAATGTGATCTTAAGGGATCATGATCGCGGTGGCCCTCATCTTCATACCATGTAAGACATATCACCTGACCCTTGTTTCGAATGATCATATTATGTAATATGATACATGTGTACACAATATCTTGAAGATCATGTTTCGACAGCCCTCAAGCCGGAACATTAAGCATTTTCCACTTCTTCTTCAGCACACCAAAAGCTCATTCCACATCTTTTCTTGCTGCCTCATGCTTTCTCTTGTACAATATTCTTTTATCATCACCCGTGGAGGATTTGAAATGGACTTAATAAGAATGGCCCATTCCGGATATATCCCGTAGGTAAGATAATATCCTATTTTATAAGCTATGTCGTTGACCTCGAATAGAAGGTCCGGTGCTCTCCTAGATTTGATATCATTGAAAACAGGGGATCGATGTAAAATGTTTATGTCGTTATTCATCCCGGAGACACTAAAGTACGCATGCCATATCCATAAATCTTGGGAGGCGATAGATTCCAATAAAATGAATGGATGTGGCCCGTGATCACTCCTAGCGAATTGACCTCTCAAACTATTTGGGCAATCTTCTCACTCCCAACCTGTACAATCAATGCTTTCTATCATCCCAGGAAACCCATGCTTAGGCTTGTGACGAGCATATATTCTTTCAAGGTTAGAATACGTGGGTTTTCGCAAAAACTCAGCACCATATAAATCCATGATAGCCGTACAAAAGTTACGAAGACAATGACGGGCTGTTGCCGCACCGATTTGCAGATACTCATCAAGAGAATCAGGAACGGCCGATTATCCTAATTGATGAATTGCCGCAATACACTTGATCAATGGGAAAATACCAAGTGTACCCGTATAATCAGGATTTTTTTGAAAATAAGGAGAATAATCGGTTACCTCTCGAACAATTTCTGAGAATACGGCTCATTCGGAACCGCGCACGGAATTTTCTTTCGTCATACAATGGTTTTGCGGAGAAGTAAGCCTTCACTAAACAATTATGAGCACCCTGATGATCCCTAGCTACGTAGGTTCGTCGGACTTTTGGTAGTGACGCTTGGTACTCAGCCCAAGCAAACTACGTAAACTCCGCAAGGTCGCTCATCACTTCTTCGTCATCGTCGGAAGACGAAGAATTAAAAAATAGCTTGTAAGACCTAATTAAGAGAATGTTGATGGGAAGTTGTTTGAATTGTGTGTTTAAAAGTGTGTTTGAGGTTTGTATTTATAATGTTGTAAAAGTGATAAAGTTTTAAATTATTTATTATTATTATTTTTTAAATGGTTGTTTTTGTTTTGGTTTATGTTTAAACCTCGGTCGTTCACCCGACCTTGTCGGCATTTTTTTCGTCGGCGACCGATCAAGACCGAACACCCACAAAGGGGCGACCAATCTCGACCGAGATTGGTTGACCTTACTTGACCCTCACCATTGCATTCAGCCTAACGAACATGCACATCGTACAAAAAAAAAGTGCTGCAAAGTCTATCTTTAGTTGACCAATTTATATCCTTAATTATATGAGGAGAGTTATTTTACATACCAAACTTTTCTCACATACCAAGGGACTCATCTTCACCATCCATCTAAAAAAAAATCAATGGCTGAGATTTAAAAGCATTTTATTATTTCACTCATTTTTTATAATTTAAATATCTCTTAAACCGTTTATCGTTAAGCGAAAATATTTATTACCGTCGCGAAGATTTAATTATCTTTTCTATAAGCACTTTGATATACTTTCGAAAAAAGAAAAATTCATTTTTCATCGTTTTCGCCTTTTTGTTTATTTATACGCATCGAAATTGCATGATTTAAAAAATCATATATGATAAAACACTAAATTGAATATCACATGTGATATTAGTGTTAAATCATATATGATATGTAATATCACATGGGATATCATATGTGATTTTACACTAATATCACATATGATATTACATATCATATATGATTTTACACTAATATCAAATTATTGTTATATCATATATGATTTTTCAACAAATTTCAAGAACGTAAAAAAAAAAAAAAACTTTAAAAAAAAACGTGAAAAGTACGAAAAATTTTCTTTTGTCGAAAGTATATCAAAGTGCCTATCTATAGAAAGATAATTAAATGCTCGTCGCAATGATATTTTTTTCCGCTTAACGATTAACGGTTTAAAAGTTATTAATATTTGAAAAAAAAAAAGGATGAAAGTTTTGGTGGCTTTTTATATTGTTATTAATCTCATCCATTAGATCAAATAAAAATAGAGGGTGGAGATTGATCTTTTGGTATGTAAATAATCTTTTGTCCTCAAATGATCTTATATATAATTATATCTCCTTTTTATTTATAATACAAAAATTTGTGGATGTAATATTGAGTTATGAGTTTCCATTTGGGTATGGTATTACCTAAATCAAATCTGTGGTGTCCAAAAAGTTAGTAATTTGTTAGAACTTTCATATGTTATACCTTTGAAATTCTCCTAATTCCTAAATATCTAAAAGCATATCGCAATGCACCTAACGCGCGAATGTTCAAATCATAACAAAACAAATAATTGTAGAATGACCAAACTAATAAAAAGATCCTCCTAAATATCAATAATCGTATCAGATTGCATCATTTAATTAACTGTTATAATCTCGACTAAAAAATGTAAAAAACTAGATATCAAACCAGCTATACCATTGTAGAGAAAGATATCAAACTAGCTCAAATCCATTTGCTAAAAGTACTGCGTAGGAATTATTGTATAGGTGCCTGAATGGGCAAGTTAAGCTCAAATCCATTTACTAGATGTAGGTATGTCTTCAGGTCATGACATGTAGCCACATCAATACTATTTAACTTCAGTGAAGCTCGACTGCTGAGCCGTAGTTCGTGTCCAATGTTAGCATACACCCATTGGTTGTCTTTCACGTGCTTTTGTATCCACCGAGGTAAATGGGCCACACGAGCTTTCTTCCCTTGTGCCATGTCATCATGGTCTTCAACCAAAAGACCGGGTACTTTTGTAATGAGGTCATCTGAATTCACTATACGTAGAATCTTTGTTCCTTGTAGTTCTAGGTTGTGTCGGAAACTCCGGTTCCCAACCCTTGGGCCTCCAAATGAGATCACTGAGAGATGTAAAGGGTGTTTGATGGTTGTTTTGATATCATAGGCAGCTAGAATCGCTAAAGAAGCTCCCAAAGAATGGCCAGTAATGGTAACACTTAATGGCTCATCATTGTACTTATGAACTAATCTTAAAATTTCATCTTTTAAAGATTGTTGCAAGCTTGAACGGACTGATGTGCTGGATGTGTATAGACTCAAAACACCACTCTCCACCATTGAATCTTCTTCTTGTCCTTTTACATCGTTCACATCATTAAACGGACAACTTGTGAGAGTGCCTCTTAGATTCTCTAGCCACTCTGAACAAGTTGAGGTCCCACGTAATGAAATCACAATGTCACGTCTCCCAAGTCTCGAAATCTCATTTTTATCCTCGCAAACTGCCACATAACCAATCCAACTAGACTGCACTCCAATATGACCCATCCAATGTGGCATGGGAATGGAGGATGTGGCGTGTAGATTCTTTGTCACACGATACCCGCTTCCATTAACACCCGCTTGTTCCAAAATTGATTTTTTTGAGTACCGACATTTAGCATAACTTGGTGAAGAAGTATTGGAATCAAAGCCTTGGTATGCTGCCTCAACAAAGCTCCCATATCGCATAATCTCACCACGTAAACCTTCATCAAGTGGGTTTAACAAGCCTTCCCAGTCTCCCGACCCATGATACTCCCTCCATCTTTTACTAAGTCGACTCAGTGATCGTTTATTATTAGAGCGTCCTTCTCTCGAATGGTTAACCAATCTCTTACTCGGACCTCGAGTACCACTAGCTCGTTTGGTTGTCTCCATGGGAATAGTACATTGCCCTTGACGCAATGGCTCGGGTGGTGGCTTAGCCATTGGTGTAAATGGTTGAACCGGTTTGATAGTAAGTGTCATGTTGATAGGTTTTCACACTTAAATTTGATTTTTAAGATTGTTTTGAAGTGTATTGGGATATTCTGAATATATATAGTGGTTGAAGTATGTTGCTCCAAAACTACAAATCTTGGCTTCCCATTCCAAGTTGTCTTTGATTAGTTTTAGATGTTTTTCCATTTTAGTCACAAGATTCAAGTCTATATGTCAATTATCGTATTGGTTTGTTTAAGACAAGTGCACACGAGTAGGCAAATGGGGCATAAATTGCAGCGTGCCATCCATTCAAAAGTAAATCTAAACCTGTATAAGAGAGCTAGTTGCACTTAGGAATGAATAAAACATTTATTGGTGTACCACCTCAACACCTCTCCAATAATACATCAATAACTAAAATACCTTTTATAGCAATAAAATTAATAACTGTTATTGGTACATGTATGTTTCACAAAATATTCCACAAAAAAAAAAAAACCCCAATCACTAATCACTAAATAAAAACGAATGTAATCAATTAGTACATGGCTAGGGACGAATGGCGTGCAAGAGGAGGTGCAAAATATATAACATGTTATTGGCGAGCCATTGGTACCCAAAGATAACAATAACACACGAATGACACATTGCACCGTGCCTTCTATCACAAGGTTTTGATAAATGTGATTGGGTTAGTAACATCATATATGACATGGCAAAAAGTGATAATGTGACATGTCAAAGTAGAAAAGATAGAAATGATAAGTACGTGGACATAGCTTAGAAAATAATTTATTTACTTTCCTAAAATATTTCATATTTTTTTTATTTCACCCCTTTAACTATTAAACTTTTTAATGATATGTATATTTAAAATAGAGTAAATTACACAACCGATTCTTGTGGTTTGTCGAAAATTTCATCTACCGTCTTGTGGGAAACTAGAAGAGCGGGGGTTGAATAGTTTCACCGCTTTTTAATTTAGTTATAATAGTTTCCTAGCGAAAAACTTCGATTCAATCCTTTGTGAAATCAAACCACAACAATATGAATCCTACTTAACAATACTAGAATAAACACACTATAACTATTGAAAGTAAGTAATGCATGTAAAGAGTAAGAGATGGAAAGATCAAACCAAGACAAAGAGATTTATAGTGGTTCGGTAACAAAGCTCTTCTTCGCCCTATTCCACTCCCCGAGTATCGAGCTCGAGAGTTCTAAGCCCTATGTCAACAAACTCCCTTCAGGCGGAGAAAACCGTACAACGACACTTATTACAATTTTTGACACTAAGCTAAATGTCTAGTACTAATCTAGCTAGTACCAATCTCACTCACGATCTACACGATCCTTGTTATTCACACAACCTACTAGATCCACACGATCTAGACTTGATCCACTTGATCAACACACTATCACACACACTACAAGAGATCTCCAAGATCTCAACACGATCACAATGATCCACACAAGCTATCAAACAAGACTCAAGACTACCTGATGTATATCAAGATACAAAAAGTATGTAACAAGTGTTACAAGTGCACACTACTATAACTACAACACTTAGTATCTTCTTGATACAAAGTGTTCTTCTCTTACACTAGGAGAGGAATGAAGGTGATCATTTGGTTAAAAGAAATGATCACTCTTAAACAAAAGAAAACTATCTAAATGATCAAAGGAATGTAAGTGTGTTAAAGGAATTAAACACAGAAAGTTTTGTGTGAAAAAGGATGCCCAAAAACTGTGAAGTGGGCTGGTATTTATAGGAAGGAAAAATATGACCGCTACAGTAGGACAGTGCCACTAAATACCCGTCGGTACCACTAAATTTAGTGGTACCGTGGTACCATCCCAGACGAGAACGCTCCAAATTTTGTTTTTAGTGGTGAAAGTTTATTTGGGGAAGTTAGGAGCTGTTTTGGGGGGAAATAGTTGTTGGGATTTTTAAACTTATTTTTCCAATTAAAATATTTCTTTATTATTAAAAAATAATTTGTAAAATGTATTTTTGAAAAAATGTTTTGTTACATTAAAAATGTGAAGTTTGAAACACAAATTCACTTATTTGATCATTTCTCAAGATGTAAATTTGTTTGTTCATACCTAGAGTGATATATGTAGAAACGAGATATTTCGACTAAAAACTTGTGTGCGTTAATTTTGACGTAACCTGTTTTTACATTTTGTTATCATCAAAACGTAGAGATATCGAAAGATAGAAATAACGTTTTTAGACATTATTTGCATCAACACGTCCCTCAAGTTTTAAAGTTGCATGGACAGTCTCAATCTTTGCAAAAAAATAACACTCGTGGTCCTTTTTTTAATTAGTGTTAAGTAAATTCTATTATCATTTACATGCTAACCCTTTTGGCTAACGACCGTTTGTATCGTCTATCTTTTATATTAATGGCCGTTTAAAATTTAAAGTTTTTCTTCTATTTTATACGTTTTCGTTCATTTTTATACGTTTTCATCCTTTTCTATACGTTTCGTCTGTTTTTATACGTTTTCATATGTTTTTAAGCATTTTCGTCCGTTTTTATATGTTTTCGTTCATTTTCCTCTGTTTTTATACGTTTTCACCCATTTTTATTCGTTTTCGTCCGTTTTTATATGTATTTGTTGGGCCAATTAAGGGCCCAATGGTCTTTGACTTGGATTGAACATAAATTAGGCTAAGTAAAGAAGACTCTCTGATAATGAAATCAGAGAGCATTTCAAGAAGACTCGTTGACAATAAAGTCAATTAGCAACTCCAAAGAGAAATTAAAGTCATAGACATCGTTAAGTTTATTTGAAGACATACTCCCTAGCTGATGCGGGTCAGCTAGTATGTAGAAGGAACTCTAGCTAATGTATAAAGGTTCATCTGGGGTGGCATTACCTTGATGAACCTCCCTAGCTGATGTGTGTCAGCCACTATGTGGAAGGAACTCTAGTTGAAGTATGAAGGTTCATCTGGGGCAGCAATACCCTGATGAACCTCCCTAGCTGATGCGGGTCAGCCAATATGTAGAAGGAAATCTAGCTGAAGTATAAAGGTTTATCAGGGGTGACATTGTCAAGTGTAAAGGTTTAACAGAGCATAGCTCTTATCCTTTGAAGTTTAGGCTGAACTTTTTACTAACAATTTTGAGCGGGACAAAGTGTATTTTAGTGAAAAGTCAAACATACACAAGTTGGTGATAAAGCAGTGAACAGTTGGCCGAACTGTTCATAAAATCAAGGAAGGTGCGTTTCTCAATATAGATGCATTAAATGTACGTTGTACTCTATTGTACCTTGTACACTAGTTATGTGACACGCATTCTGATGAGGTGTAAAAACATGCATTTTTGAGGAGTCATTTAACCTTTAAACTCATACATATATTGTGGAAAACGTAGAGGGAGGGGGGGGGGGTGAATACGTTTCCGTTTCAAACTTAAAACTTTTGTTTCAAATATAGTATAAACCATCGCATTTGCTAATCTCGACGGGAGGATGCATTTAACGCATTACGGCATGTAAGGCCAACACCTTAATATCACATAAGATTCCGCAAGATTAATGGTTCATTATAAATCAAGTTTCACCATTATTAGTCCGGTTTGTTTTTCTTGATCAAGCGTGTCATAATATGTAAAGTGTTAAATATAGTTTATGACTATATGAAAGATCAAGTATGCATTACATACATAAATATAAACCACATAGATAATCAACAATATAAAGCAAGAATAAAAGTAAAGCGATAAGTAAAAGGATACACAAACCAACACGAGGATTTATAGTGGTTCGGTCACGAATCTCCTCTTCGCCCTACTCCACTCCCCGAGTATCCAACTCGAGAGTTACTTCACTAGATCAACAAACTCCATTCTTGGCCGAGAAATCCTTACACAACGTCGCTTACACTTTATCCGGTACTAAGCTAAACACCGAGTTCTTCCATGTGGTAGAACCAAACCTATCACAACGTCGCCTACACTTTATCCAGTACAAGGCTAGATACCGAGTCCTTCCACGAGGTAGAACCAAACCTATCACAACTTCGCCTACACTTTATCCAGTACAAGGCTAGATACCGGGTTCCATTACAAAGGAGGAACCATTACCCGACCAACATGACACATCTATGACACCCGTTATGTTTTGTGGCCCAACATAACAAACCTTGTGTTTTATGGCACAAACACATAAACAATCTAATCTAGTTATAGATACAAGAATATGATACTAGACAATATCTAAGACAATGTGTCTAATGGATATGAAATCCTAAACCAAACATCAAGAACACAAAGCATGGTGTAGTTAGTCTTCTATGAATGAAGATGACAAGTTTTCCAAGCTTGTTGTAGAAGATCTTCATGTGCTTGTATGCTTGTAATGGGTGATCACTTCAGTAGGTAAGGATGCAAGATTTCTAGGCTTGCTTTGGAGGATCACTTCGGGAGTATGCTTACAACAAATAAAAGTTAGAAGCATTATGATCATATGAGATGAGGGTGGTTTACATGTTTCCTAATGATCTAAATATGTTAGAAATGGTGGAGAGAAACTATGAGTAAAGGTGTGAAGAAATGGTAAGAAGTGGTTTGCTATTTATAGGCAAACAGGCCAAGACAAGCTTCTGCCCCAAGGATCCCTTCTGAGAGGGATCCGGCCCTTGTAATCCAAGGGATCCATGGGCAATTAGAGGGATCCGTGGACGCTCCTCTTTACCCATGGGTCATGGGTACCCAACTAGATACAATGTATCTAGAAAATGGGTTATGGACTTTAGGTCATCGGTATGGGTTATGGATCATGGTATTTACCCAACACATTTACTTTTGTTTATGTATTTTATAAAATATAAGTAACCAAGATTACTTAAGTGTTTAACTAAACATGTTTAAGGGTTTGTTAGGGGTTTGATCATAACACAACATAACAAACATGTACGCACCTGTGTTGTAGCATACAAGGACTTGAGTCGTCGAGAGGTGTTGAAAGTATGTTGAGACGAAATATAATTACAACTAACTTATACATTTTACGTTGTGTATTACTAGTTACATGTTTGTCATCAACAAAACAAACGAGACTGTATAGATTAAATATTGTAATATTTGCACTAACAATCTCCCCCTTTTTGATGATGACAAAATATATGTAAACGTAATAAATAGGTAAAATGGCAAAGTTACTTGTGTCCGTACTTCCTTTTCATTACCTTCTCCGTTTACACTCTTCTCCCCCTTTTGTCGAAACAAAAAGGGTATGTCCTTAGAGTTTAAACTTAATTTCTCCCAAGAATGGCGAGTTTGCATCATCCCTAGTGAGGTTAAATTGAAAACACCTTATTGCTCCCATTGTTGTACACAATTGGCACACCACGCCAATACCTTCAACATGAAACACTAATGGAGGAAGAGAAGAATTATCAACAAGATTCACTTCAGTGGTCTTGATGATGACGAATCTTAGCAACTCATGACCTTGAGCTTGCACGTCTTCAAGAGGTGGTGATCTCGCCTTTAAGAGGAACCTAGAGAATCGCACAAAGAAAAAAAAATACATAGAAAGATCCTTTGAATTATAACCATTGTTGCCAACGGCTCAATGGATCAAGTTTTTGAGGCTTAACCTACAACAAGGTTAGTGTTAAGGAATGAATATATATATATATATATATATATATATATATACAAAGAAAAAAAAATACATAGAAAGATCCTTTGAATTATAACCATTGTTGCCAACGGCTCAATGGATCAAGTTTTTGAGGCTTAACCTACAACAAGGTTAGTGTTAAGGAATATAATATATATATATATATATATATATATATATATATATATATATATATATATATATATATATATATATATATATATATGATGAGAAAGAAATCTCCCTTTTGTTGAAACATAAAGGAATTTTGAAGAATGAGTATGTGCATGCTCCCCCTTGACGGTTGCTCCTCCTTGTTAAGGGCGTCAAGTATTTTAGGAAGCTAAGACAAAAGTATTGCAAAATTTGCAATTTTTTTGCTTTGACCAAAGCTCCCTTATTGAGGGTCAAGTGCTCCTAGTGTGTTTTGAAAATCTACAAAACAAAAAATTAGAAAAAAAATATATTCGTCGTTGGACGAGTAAGTCATATGATGCACTTTGTAGATGCTCGACGGAAGCTCCCCTGGCTTGAGGGCGTCAAGAAGAACCTACAAAAAATAAGTAAACCTCATCCGAAGACAAGTGTGCCATATACAAATCCATGTATATGAGTGAACCTACAAAGAAAAAATTAGTGTAAAATTTCGTCCATATATGGACGAGAATCCCATAGACATCAAAGTGTATATATATGAAAGGATTAGTGTCAAAAAGAGAATAATCCTAAAACTTGCATCATCGTGGTTGGTTTAGAGGTTGTAAGGTTGTTCAAGGTAAGAAAATAAATGTATTTGGGGATGAGACGCATTTCATTATGAAATTCACTTGGCTTTTGACAACATAGATGTTTGTGGAGGATGGTTGAGTGACCATGAATTATAGTGGTAGTGAGACACTTGTAGGATATGGTTGACACAAGTAGCTTGTGGTTGACACAAGTAGGATGTGGTAGAACATGAAACATACTTCATCACGTAGTTCATGAACTAGACCTTGGACACGGTGATAATGATAGACATCATCATTATGACTTAGAGGTATTGAAGTTGTGGTAGAGGTGATGAGATGTCAATTTTTACTAGGTAATAAAGTGACTCAAGAGTAGCAAGGGATGGTGATGAAAGGTATCAAGGTGACTCTTTTTGTTGACTTGGTTGATGACTCAATAGAGGTGGTAGACATGATGACTTTGTGAGTAGTGACAAAAGTGGAGGAAGATGGTTAGGATGATGCAAGATTAGGAATATAAAAAATGTGCGAATGAGTACAACTTGACTTGATGATGAAATCGACCATTGTCAACCTACAAGAATCCAAATTAGTTAGTACAAAAGGAAAAAATTTATAGAAATAGAGAAATTGTTCACATAATATCATGAAAAGAAAAAAAAGAGAACATGTAAATAATCACATAAACGCAACTCATTTATAAGCATATAAGAAATTGATAATCCTATGTGTTAAGCAAGTGTTTGAGTGGAAAAATGAAATTTGAAATGATTATCTCAAGAGATATTGTACCTTCTATTCCTCAATTCCACCGGTTCCCTCACTAGAGGGATCCGGCTAGCTCTAGTCTAGGGATCCGGCTAACAGATGAGGTGAAACGGAGATAATTGGGTTCTAGCAAGGTCTAGTACTTACATATCCTAAGTTAGTCAGTCCAGTAAGGTGTCTTACATGGCATGATACCTAAGTGGTCAAGACTAATGAGTGAAGTTTGTCAATGATGACTTTTTTTGGAGAAAATGGAGTTTTAGAAACACAAATGAGTGATCATGGATGACACTAAGTATTTTGAGGATGGCTAATGATCATAGAGACCAGATGGTGATCAAAGGAAAATTTAGAAAATTCCTTAAAAATCACACGAAATGAAAAACTAGTTTTTAGAGCATTTTAAGGTAGAGATGACTAAAATCAATTTGTCAAAATTGAGAGAAATATCAAACTAGGTGTTTTGAGATGAGAAGAACAATGTGTAAACATTGGAGAGAAAAAATTGTGAGTTTTGAAGTAGTGATAAATCAAAAATACTTTGAATGTGATCCTAAGTCATCCGTGAGTGAATGTGAGATCAACGGAGCCTAAGGAAAGTTTAAGTGATCCTAATGAAGCATGTTTAACTAGTCCAATAAGGTCTGGAAGGTTAGATTGATACAAGGAAGCTAAAAAGGAGCTTCTGTCTACCCGGATCCCACGGATCCTTCACTTGAGGGATCCGTCTAGTTATGTCTAAGGGATCCGTCGTCTGAGACAGACTTCCTTAACATAATGGTTGCAAAATTCTGCTCTATGTTTTGAATTTTGAAACTAATGATTTCTACAGCAGGTATATACATGTTAAGCATAGCAAGCAGAGCATGTAGAAATAACATATAGGCAATCAAATGAGATTGAGCTCACAAATAACACAAAGGTTTAGCAAACTTAACAAGCACTATTCAAGAAGCACAAAACAGATTTATGTTCTAGATTAGTAAATCATTTACACTAACAATGGCATGCAAGGTACGTGTCCATAAAGAAAAGAGCACATGATGGTGTTCAAGACAAAAGAGTTGTGAGGTGCTAGTTTAGGACAATCTAGACTATATTTAGATCCAGAAGGTGGAGTTGTTATTTGTGGAGATGAAGGAATTGTGTTTAGAAGAGTAAGTGTTGGATTTAGAAATGCTTGAAGCAATTACCGTTTTGTGAGTTGGTTTTGGCTAAAAGATGTTTACCTATGTATTGGTATTGAAGAGTAAGAAACACATGTATATGCGTCCTTAAGAAAGTGAATTGTTTTAGAAGGTTGTTTTGGTCAACGGGAGCAATGAATTATGTATAGTCATTACGGATGGTGATTAGCATACAATGAGCTTCATCCATGAAGTCATGTAGCTCTTCTCGATTAAAGCAAGATAATCGCTTGATGAGGCAAGTGGTTGTGATTAAATAAAAGAAAAATTAATTTTACAAATTGTTTGATTAGTAATCCTAAGACAATGCAAAGTATTTTCATTGTAAACTTACTTTAGGAAAACATAAGAGTATAGATTTCTCAAGTGACAGAATGAATATGAGACTATTACTAGCGGTGCTCAATTATGGCTAAACACGACTATTTTTACGGGCGATTCCACATACCCAACTTCTATCAAGGAAGCAATTCAACCGTTAGGTCAAATTGAGTTTCTAGTGCAATAAGTTCTCCAGTATTCATTCTCAAGTTAGGAAAATTTATATTCCTACAATTGCCTATCGAAGAGTTACAATGATGATACTTCTCTTCGTTTTTTTTTATTAATATTATGCCTGAAAAAACTAATGTGACGAAGGTGTCATGTTTAAATATAAAAATTTAAAGTTGTCCATATGGTGAACAAAAATGGTTGGATGAGCTAGTTCAACATATATTGTTGGAAAGCTCGAGTTTGGATTTTTGGATATGACCAATTATGCTTGTGTTACAAAAATAATTTACTTGGGTATATCGGATGAAATAATCAAGTTGTCAATCCTACTATGAAGCTTGAAAAGCGATCATGTAAAAGAAAACGGGAGAGTAGATCATCAACACAAGTGTAGGTTATGACCCGATGTACATTCTTGTTATTTTTAGAAAACGACACAAGAAAATATGAAATCAGGAAATTATATAAGCACATAAAACATTTATGTTGCACACATGACAAACTCAATCAAGAAGCCATTTATTATATTACATGTTTTAAACATTTTTCAACTTATATGACTTATCTAAGTATTTAAACTAACATTTTCGACACAACTAGATGTTATCCCAAACACTCCTTCAAATAGCACATTGATAAGTAAAATATTACTAAATCGACAAACAAGAGAATGAATAGCAAGGTGAGGAAACCACATATGTTATTCAATCAAACAAGTACAAAAACTATTTGAGATAAGCAAATAATCAAGTAATGCAAGGTATGACAATTAATCATTTAGCATAGCATACGAAAGTTCTTTTCATCGCTTTGTGTTAAATATAAACTTGTATACCAAGCTTTATTAGTTTCTTTTATATTTATAAATTGGATCAAAACCTTAATTTCAAAAGAAGACACATTGTTATTCAAAGACGAAAACATCCTTCTCCAATTAGATCAAAAGTTTGTGCAAAAGTTATGACCGAAAAATGACTTTCTATTATGAATCAATGATTTTGTAAATTTTTGTTTTGAATCAGTTTATGAAATCATTTTTATATGAAAGTTGACTCAAATACCCCTTTAAAACGAAAGGTGACACGACTTCTACGGACTTACGGTTAATTAGTTATAAATTTTTGAAATTTAAGCAAAAATTGTCCTATGTACCACGGATCCGCCGGACCCCTTCCAAAAGGGATGCGCCCTTTGATAACAAAGGGATCCGCGGATCTGACACAGATTTACAAAAATGCATGTTTTGACCCGACGAAAAGGTTTAACCTTTCTTGACTTATTAGTGAAGTTATATTACCCATTTTAATCTTTATTCAAGCTTGATTAACAAGATATCTAACAACAAAACTTCAAAGAAAAAAAACAACAAAACACTTTTCATATTATGCTTGACTTCACCAAAAATTTGATACAAGGACCTTACTCGTTTTGAAAACCATTTGTTTTTAAAAACTACAGCCAACCCGCCCTGAAACCAATTGTGGAAAACGTAGAGGGGGGGGGGGGTGAATACGGTTCCGTTTCAAACTTAAAACTTTTGTATCAAATATAGTATAAATCATCGCATTTGCTAATCTCGACGCGAGGATGCATTTAACGCATTACGGCATGTAAGGCCAATCCCTTAATATCACATAAGATTCCGCAAGATTAATGGTTCATTATAAATCAAGTTTCACCATTATTAGTCTGGTTTGTTTTTCTTGATCAAGCGTGTCATAATATGTAAAGTGTTAAATATAGTTTATGACTATATGAAAGATCAAATATGCATCACATACATAAATATAAACCACATAGACAATCAACAATATAAAACAAGAATAAAAGTAAAGCGATAAGTAAAAGGATACCCAAACCAACACGAGGATTTATAGTGGTTCGGTCACGAATCTCCTCTTCGCCCTACTCCACTCCCCGAGTATCCAACTCGAGAGTTACTTCACTAGATCAACAAACTCCATTCTTGGCGGAGAAATCCTTACACAACGTCGCTTACACTTTATCCAGTACCAAGCTAAACATCGAGTTCTTCCATGAGGTAGAACCAAACCTATCACAACGTCGCCTGCACTTTATCCAGTACAAGGCTAGATACCGAGTCCTTCCACGAGGTAGAACCAAACCTATAACAACGTCGCCTCCACTTTATCCGGTACAAGGCTAGATACCGGGTTCCATTACAAAGGAGGAACCATTACCCGACCAACACGACACATCTATGACACCCGTTATGTTTTGTGGCCCAACATAACAAACCTTGTGTTTTATGTCACAAACACATAAACTATCTAATCTAGTTATAGATACAAGAATATGATACTAGACAATATCCAAGACAATTTGTCTAATGGATATGAAATACTAAACCAAACATCAAGAACACAAAGCATGATGTTGTTGGTCTTCTATGAATGAAGATGACAAGTTTCCTAAGATTTTTGTAGAAGATCTTCATGTGCTTGTATGCTTGTGATGGGTGATCACTTTAGTAGGTAAGGATGCAAGATCTCTAGGCTTGCTTTGGAGGATCACTTCGGGAGTATGCTTGCAACAAATGAAAGTTAGAAGCATTATGATCATATGAGATGAGGGTGGTTTACATGTTTCCTAATGATCTAAATATGTTAGAAATGGTGGAGAGAAACTATGTGTGAAGGTGTGAAGAAATGGTAAGAAGTAGTTTGCTATTTATAGGCAAAAAGGCCAAGACAAGCTTCTGCCCCAAGGATCCCTTTTGAGAGGGATCCGGCCCGTGTAATCCAAGGGATCCGTGAGCAATTAGAGGGATCTTTGGACGCTCCTCTTTACCCATGGGTCATGAGTATGGACTTTGGGTCATGGGTACCCAACTAGATACAATGTATCTAGAAAATGGGTTATGGACTTTGGGTCATGGGTATGGGTTAGGGATCATGGTATTTACCCAACACTTTTACTTTTGCTTATGTATTTTATAAAATGTAAGTAACCTAGATTACTTAGGTGTTTAACTAAACATGTTTAATGGTTTGTTAGGGGTTTGATCATAACGCAACATAACAAACATGTACGAACCTGTGTTGTAACATACAAGGACTTGAGTCGTCGAGAAGTGTTGAAAGTATGTTGAGACAAAATATAATTACAAGTAATTTATACATTTTACGTTGTGTATAGATTAAACAAACGAGACTATAGATTAACAAAACAAAACAAACGAGACTGTATAGATTACATGTTTGTCATCAACAAGTTACATGTTTGTGTATGACCAGAAAAGTAATTTATACAAGTTACATGTTTGTCATCAACAAAACAAACGAGACTGTATAGATTAAATATCGTAATATTTGCACTAACATATTTGACCATTGATTACCCTAAATTGTCTCTATTTGAGTTATAGGTATTTGGAAGAAAATGTTGGAAATTGAAGTGTTTTTGGCTCATTTAGACTTGAAAATGAAGAAAATGACCAAGTCAAGAAAACGACCCTGAAAAGGAGGTGGGACGGCGTCACATATACAACATGACGCCGTCACTTGAAGAATCACGAAGATGATCCAGTTATAAATTTTACTGGTGACACTTCAGAGGATGGTGACGGTCTAGAGCTGAGGGCGTCATGACCAGAAAAGTGAAGAGCGATGGCGTCACAACCCTTAAGGTGACGTTGTCACAACTACGTCAGTGCAGTTTATGAAACCCTAATGACGGAGAGCTGACGACGTCACACTTGTAAAGTGACGCCGTCAAAGTTGTAATACTATATATATTTTTCGTAGGATTTTCATTAGGTGTGACACATATTGGTAAGACTTTGGAGAGACTTTTTGGTGCACTATTTTCACAGCTTTTGTAAGGTTTTTAGCCCCCTAAACTCTATGTTTTAATTGAAGATAATTTATTCATCCTTTAATCATTACAATATGTTTATGTGTTGTGTGATTAATTGTTTATCTTCTCTTCAACATTTTAGGCTAGATCTATTAGTGTTTACTTAGTATTTAATGAAACCTATTTATTGATTATTGATTGTCATCTCTTGTTTAATTAGTTGTTATCGCTTTAGGAGTTGAAAACCTGGCTAGATCTTAGATTAGGTATATCATTAGCTTGATCGTCTGACTAAACGCTCCACTATAGTGTGATAGTTGGTTTGTTCATTGTATTTATTGCGTGAATTGCGGTCGCTGACATTAAGAGTCTTAACGAGTCCTATATATTCTCAATCGTTGGTAGAATTGCGGTCGTTCACATTAAGGTTCTTAACGAGTCCTATAAATTCATAGAGTTAGGGCATTTGGCACCTCTCTACAATTAATATTAAGGAATACAACGCGCTAGTTAAAACAAGGACGTGACAATTCGACTAATCAATAGAATATAACTAGGGAGTAGTAAGATTCTAAGTAAACACATTTATTTATCATACGAGTTCACCAGTTTACTTTTTCGAATATTTGGTTTAATTTAGTTAATTAGTTAAAATTAGTTATAAAACAAAACCTTTCAATCCCTGAGATTTTTACTTTTCTTTCTAAAAAATATAAAAATACAAAAATAATCATCCTTCAACCTTCAGAATTAATTCGTCATACACTTCGAGCCTTCTCAACACTATTCCGCTAGAGAACAATCAATCCCCCATGTCTTACCTATACTACACTACAATGGTTAGGTACAATGCCTATGAGGATTGTAAAACATCTTGTGTTTATAATTCCTACGCATCACATTCACCTAACCCCACTAGCAACTACCTCATACTAGTATAAAAAGGAATGTTGGTCGAGGTAAAGTTCTTGTCACATCATATTATGCTGTTGTAACTTGTGAAGCAATTTACTCCCTGACTGAACTTACAAATATCTCTTAAAGATTATAAATTCACTTTCTAACTTAGTAATCTAAGTTTGCATGTCTAGAGAGTTGGTTATACATTATCATTCAATTTAGTATTTTCCGTACAACACTTAATAATACTTTGATTCATATCAATAAAGGATTATACGTTGAAATGTTATATTTGTGTTGTCATTTAAGTTGTTTTAACAAGTGTTTTACTTAATCGACATTAATTGGGACAAACAATTGGTATCAGAGCCAGTTTGATTTTAAAACCTATTTTCAAGTGTTTAAAATCCACAAACTTGTTCAAAAAGCTTTTAAAATCAAGATCCTAAAATATCTACAAATAATGACTATGTTTCTAACCCTGGAAAGAATCTAGGTCCTATGCCCCCACCACCACTTCCCACTAGTTGTGGTGGTGATTCGCCTAACAGAAACGTGGGTGGTGGTGCTAATAATACAAACTTTGTCTTTATTGCTCCTACTAATGACCTACCACAACTCCTAGATTCAAGGGGAAGCTCGTGTTACTCTTGTTCCTTTACTAGAAGTGAATGTTTTATAGATTGGAAGGATCGGTTCTTGATCTACCTCAATGGGTTAGAAACTTTTCTCCTCCAAATTCTAGAAGATGGTCCACACATATCTGAAGCTGTCACCTCCACGCCTCAAAACGTTTTGGCCAAACCACAAAAACAATGGTCTCCTGAAGAACTTAGGTCAGCTATTCAAGACAATAGGTTAAAATCAATTATCATATATACTTTACCCAGAGACACAATGAAATTTGTTGTTAGATGTAAAATTGCTCAACAAATGTGGACTGACCTAGTTCTAGCAAATGAGGGACCCTCTGAAAGCAGAGACACAAAATTTTAGCCCTCAAGCTAAAATTCAATGCCTTCAAGGCACTTGAAGGTGAAAAGGTCGTTCAAACCTATACCAGGCTGGAAATTTTGCTTAATGACCTCTAAAACCAAAGAGTTAATATACCTTAAGCTGAGGTTAATGCCACTTTTGTCAACGGTCTTCCTAGAAAATGACTGAGTTTCAATCAGACTCAAAGAGCCAACAACGCCATAAAAAATGACACCCTAGATTCACTTTATGGAAAATTTAAGTATAAGGAGGAACGCATTGAATAAATCTATGAGAATGACACTAAGAAGAGAATAGTCCAATCATCTGTATCAACTGCTTTGTTTTCTAACTCTAATGTAAAGATCCCTGATAGTGATTATGATGTAAAAGAAGACACAAGAAGCGACCAATATTTTCCATCTGATTTGACAGGAGAGTTTCAAAATAGATGTTGGGTTCAGTAAATACCCAAACCCCTTAATCTATGATTTGAATAGAAAATATCCTAAGTGTTTAGTCCGTTAATCACTAACAGGTCACTGAGTGCATAGTCTCTCAGTGAGCCATCTTCAGGATACTCAGTAGGAGGCGAAGAAGAAGTCTCTCCACTCGGTAAAGCGCGGAACTTAAAGGGTGAAGACTGAGTCAAGAAGAAGATGGTGGATTCAGTGAGTGATGACAATAACTCACTGAATCCCTAAAACTCCTCTTCAGCTACTTACACTGAAGACAAATTGAAATAGAAGACTGAAGGATGTGAAGACTTAAGAATGAGCGGGATAAGGCGGGATAAGTTTGAATCAGATAAGACGAAGTCCTTATATACCAAAGTCAACTTTCCCCTGAATGGCAAGCGATCGTGTTCATTCATCATCGAACTTTGGAAAGCGATCTTGTCTCTTACCTAAAATTGTCTTTAGTAAACAGAGACAAAATACATCATATTTTGTCTTCGTGAATTGTGATTTGTCACTTAGAAAAGAGTTAAAACTCATACTTGTATAAATAGCATAAGAGATGGAGTGAAAGGTTAAGCTTGTGAATTGTTAAAACACACATACACGCAAGCCATCTTTCACTCCTCCAAATACAACTTAATCCCCGAGATAGCTCAGTGGGTACTTGTAGTTGTGCTCAGACTTAGCCTGAGCTTCGTGAGGAGTTACACCCTTTGTCATTTCAATCCCAAGTACTATTCTGCAAGTACTTGGGTAATGTATTCTTGTTTGATTCATTTCTAATAAAGAATATTATGTTGAAAATTATTCAGTGTGTTTTACTTACATCTTATCAGTCATAGATTCACTGTTAACTTATTTTTAAATACTTAACTGTTTTACGATAATGAATAGGGAACAACAAGTGGTATCAGAGCAAGGCTGATTATAAAACTTTTTTTAAGCCACTCTAAAACGTTTTTAAATCAGGATCCTTATGGCTGAAATTGATGTACCCCAACTAGTCGATAAAAAGGGTGGAGCTTATTCAGCTATTGCCTCTAGACTTGAAGTTGCTAAATTCAACAAATGGAAAAAGCGTATGCTTTGCTATTTGATTGGAATGGAACCTTATTATATCAAGTGTATAAATGAAGGTCCATTTATCCCAAAGACTGCTGAAGTTTTGCCTAAACCTGAAGCTCAGTGGACTCAGGATGAGAGGAGAGTGGTCAACGAGGACCAAAGACTCAAAAGTATCATAATATCATGTCTTACTGATGATATTATGGAGTCAGTTATAAGTCGTAGTACACTAAACAAACTGGGATGACCTAGTCCATAGCCATGAAGGCCCATCTGATACCAAGGAAAACAGGATTATGGACCTGAAACTTCAGGGCTAAGGACTCAGAAACTCTGTCTCAAACTTACACCCGGTACAAAACTCTTCTAAATGAACTGTCTAATGATGGTGTTAAGTTATCCAAAAATGAAATCAATGTTGTTTTGTCAATAGTCTCCCTGAGAAGTGGCTGAATTTCTCTCAGGGACTCAGAAATGCTAATCATATCCGAATCTTGAACTTCGAAATTTATAGGAAATTTGTCTATGAGGAAAACCTCATTAACGACGATACCCCGACTAAAAAGTCTCAGAAGTCAAGAAGTCCCCTGACCACCACTTCAACACCAATATCAACTGCTTTTTATTCTAACAATGTTGTTCAAGATTTTCTGGAAAATTCAGATGATGAGCCTGATGAGAGATCAAGTGAGGAGTACCTAAATGACCTAAACATTGAATTTTAGGAAAGGGCACTCCTTGCTAACTCTCGAAGGTTTATAAAAAGAAACAAATGTTTTTCAAATGCTAAAGCAAATGAGGACACTGAATGCTTTAAGTGTCACGAAAAAGGTCATTTTGCAAAAGACATTTTTCAAAACAATTTCGAACCCTCTTACAAACCATCGTGGTCAAATCAGGTCCTCGAGCTTTAGCAAATTTCAACCAAAATCTATCAGTCTCATCAAAACTTTCAAAACAAATCTGATCAAAACAAAACTGTAGATTTTGAAGCTAAGTACACGAAAGTCAAAGCTAAGCTTGCATTGCTTGAGGCCACCCTCGTGAAACAACAAACAATGTTAAATCGTGCAGGGTAAAAACAAAGGCCTTGTTCTGAAACCTTCAACTGGGATGAAGAGCCAGTCTCATCTGATGATGAAATGGTGTATGTCAGTGCACTGATGGCCCTCTCAGAAGAGGACAAGCTAGCTGTTGGAAAAAATCATGCCAGGAATGGAGAATGAGTCAACATCACAATGAAGAAGGTAAAAATTTTACTTTCTATGGATGATGACTCTGATTGGCAGTCTTATATGAACTATATCAATGTTGATCTTAAGTTTGTAGAAGAGCAACGATTAAATCTTTTTTTTTAAATATAACAAGCTAAGTTTTGAACTAAACAAGTGTAGGGATGAACTGCTTCTTTTAAAACAAACTAAGCTTGAGGCTATCACTTTGCAAATTCAAAACTTAGAACTAGTTAAAAAAAATCAGTGTCACACCCCCAAATTACCTGTTTTGCAGCGGAATGTAATTCCTGTGGGATGACTGTAATAGCATCACAGTTACAATTATATTGAACGACCTAAAATGTCGTTTGGAAAATACATCGTTTGATTGAATAAAATAATCAGAGTTTACAAAGTATTGGTCCCAAAAGATTTTCAAAGTACCAAAAATGAGTTTGTTACAATCAAATGATAGTTAAGTGCATAAAATATATGTGAGACGCGTCAACTCAGCGACTTCATGCAAGCCATGATGATATGCTAATACCTGAGATAAAACATGCTTAAAACAGTCAACACAAAGGTTGAGTGAAATACATAGGTTTAATTAATTCGTTTGAACACAATATTCGTAGTGTGAGTTACGTTGTTTCACACTCATCGTTGAAAACAAAACAACATTTATTTCACTAAGTTCATGACAACCAAAGCGTAAACCTCGTACCATTAGAAATTGGTAAAATCGTTTCATCGCAGCCCTAATAGGTAAACTTGCCAATTTACCTTAATGATTAAAATATAGTGCGTTCGATTTCCCCAAACTGGGTCAATAAGAACGGGAGTGTTAATTCCAATAGGCCTATTCACAATATTCGCGCTTACTCGCAAGTGACTAATGGTGCATGATGTAGGGACTTCAAACATGGCAATAGAATACTTAGTGACAATAAAACATTTGTATATAGCATACAGTTCAAAGCATTTGTGTTCGATTAAAAATATAGCATGTATCTCCCCCAAAAGTTTGTAAAACAATTAAGTAATAGAAAGTGGGGCTATGAACTCACCTGATGCAATGTTTATGATGACAAGAGTGGATACACTGAAATGTAGCGCAAATCTCTAACTGCGACCTATATGAATGATATGATTCTAATATAAGTCATGATGTAATGTTATGCATGCAACTCATATGATATCCATACTACTTGTGCATTTTGAAAATAAAGTATATCGTCGAAATATAAGTTTATGTCGTATTGGCAAGTTATAAATTACTTTATAAGTATTTATGTTGAAATGATATCCTACGATAGTCATTTAGTGATTTATTAAGAAATTATAGTTTTTCGTCGTAAAACAATATGATTTGACAATTCATGAAAGTGACTAAATGGCCTCGAAAAGCTAGTCGTAAAATAGTGAATATCGAGTGTTAGGAAACAAACTCAACGGTTTTAGAAAGCTTGTAGCATTATCTCAAAGTCTTAGCTTTTAAATTTTTATCATAGAGGTCTCGATCATGGAGAAAAACATAGGTAAAGTAGGGTACTTGTACCAAAAATATCATTTAAGGGTAGTTTTCAAAGAAAGTTTGAGTGACCGTATTTTATTCGTTACAACTCCGTTTGACGAACGGTTGAACATTTTGGAAAATAGGCTAGGTGAAATTACTTTTACTAGAAGACATCGTTTTTTGAAAAGTATTCTATCGATGTGAAAAAAGACTCTCAACATGGTCACTCGTGACAATAATTTTGGACTAATAGGAAATATATATGTGTTCTACTTGTGAAAATAGTTACGTCAACCTTATTTAAACGCGTGTAATTTAGTCGTTATAAGTCTGTTTTCTACGTTTTATATGTCCTTAGCTTCGTGTTAAAGTATACTAATATATTTTTGATAAATCGACTCATTTAGATAACTCTTAAGACTCATTTTTTACCCTTAAAAATCTGGACAGCATGCTGTTTTTCCGGAAAATATAGTTTTCGTCGTTAAACTTGAAAATAGCATAACTTCTTCGTTATAAATCCGTTTTAACCCGTTCAAGCGACCACGTTTTCGTTTTAAAGTATATTTTATGAATATCTAGCCCAGAATATTTTATAAACTGTCGAAATTTCCAGACTTCGCAAAAATGATCAGACCTTATATTTAGTTTGTCGAAAGTGATTTCTCTTGCGTAATACTTATTCTAACCACTTCAAATCAACACCAAATCTATTCTAAACCTACCATACACCTTCTTAGGGTGTCATGGGTTCCTAAACATCGTCAAAAATGATATGTTTCAAGGGATAAATTATAGGATGATATATACTAATTATACGTACTAAAAACAATAAAAGTGGTATAAATACACATGAAACTTGCATGTTTTCTTTCAAGAATGATAAAAATGACTTAAGTATGAATATGAAAGATTAATAATGATCATGAAATACTTACTAGTATGATGATGAGGTTTATAAAACAAGGTTTTTCCTAAATACTCTAGGTTTTTATTGCAAAACCCTTAAAAGAAAGTATACTAGAGTTATAAATTTGCTTGATCCTTGAAAATCTTGTGTTTCTTCCCTTTTTTCTTCCTTGGCTGAATATGGAGATGAAGGTAGAGAGAGTTTTTATTTTTTTACACCTTTGTATTATGAGTTTGTATGTGTTAAGCTAGAATATAGTATTAAGTATAATACATGGCAAGTCTAGGATGGTATATGTGTAAGTCTAAGTAATATTTTTATGTAAAATCTATGTTGAGTCATCATAAAAGTCGGCAAGGGAAAAAAAAGGTGGTGTGTTTTAAATGACTAAATGTAATAAAGTGTAAGTATGTTATGTAATTAGTAAGTATAATTAAGTATTTATGGTAGCGTTAGCTAAAAATAAATTTTAACGGAACAAAATAAAATATATACAAGTCATAAAAATTATAAAAATACATTTCTTACAAGAATTGAGTGAAATAATAATTATCGAGTAGTATTTACGAAAACCGTCGTAAATATATATACATAACAATTTATATACAAAATAAATTTAAAACATTGGGTAAACTAATAATATAATTTTTGTAGTCTTAAAATGAGTATAAAAATATATCAGGATAAGTTTTGGAAGTGTCGGATCAATTATTCAAAATAAATGATTACGCGATAGCGTTTATTTAATAGGAAAAATATACGTTAAATGAAATATGCAAATCCATGCATGAACTAATATGATAATGATACTACTAATGATATGTAGACTAAATCTAGTCTATATGAAATGTCCTCAACGATTTTTCATGAATTCGCAGTTAAACCCTTACGGTTACGCGAATTTGATACTCGTAAACCTAGTTTACGAAAAATGATGAATAGTGAATCATGAATAGTGATTTTTCTCCGGGAATGAATAGTGTTTTGTGTATAGTAAAATTTGAAATACGTTCTCAGAATATCAGATCGACTTCAAAAATGATTAATAGTAAAATGATAAATAGTAACATATGAATAGTAAATTCCCGAGATGAATAGTAAAATTTTCAAAGTTTGTAAAATGACCTGAAATTACGAGTTGTCACATTCGCCCACCCAAAAAGAAATTCAGTCCTGGAATTCAGTTCGTGTTGGTCTCTTAGATTTAGGGTTTGTGATGAATAACGAGGAGAGAAGACATGATGAAGTGTCGTTACGGCTATCTATGATTAAGAGTGTATAAAACATCGCGATAGAGAAAATATTGGAAGAATCTCCCATGAGTAACACTTTGACTTTTAGGAATATGTGAAAATTTTGCTTGCACTAAGATTTATAAATAACTGCTCCCAACATAACATGATCCCTCCAGAATTAGACATAGTTGGCTAGGCTATGTATAATTAAGGAACGATAATGTGACATTCGGTTTAGTTGTTATAACTCTCAATGTTTACGTAGATTTAAACCATGTCGTTAAAATAGCAGTTAAAGTAAAAGGAAGTAAAATTCTTGTAAGTGATAACAAATCAGAAGGAAAAGAAAGTACTATAGATGAGAACATTTCACAACGAGTGGTTTCTCAAACAGTACATAGTCTTAAGTCATAAAGATCCGAATACGATGGAAATATAAACTTAGTACGACATAGGGCATAGGAAAATAAGACTGTTAATTTCTAAACTTCTTCAGCCTTCTGCGTTTTTGATACCTTGATGAGCTTCTCCTCCTTCTAACATATATGCTTTCCCACGAACACCTTCAACTTGTTGACCTTGGTTTTGAGGACATTGATTCCGATAGTGTCCTTGCTCCCCACATCTGAAACATGTGACTATGGCTTTACCTCTACAATCCCTGGCGAGGTGTCCCAATTTTTGGCATTTGCGGCACTTGGCAGGGCAAGGACCCGAGTGATGAAACTTACATCGATTACATAGTGGGTGAGTTCCAGCATAACCTTTGCCTTGTGTTGGTGCAGCGACATAAACCATTGCAGCTTCTTGTTTTCTATCCTGTTGTTGTTGATGGTTAGTGTTACGGTTTTGGTTGTCGTTATTATAACCTCCCTGTCATTTTCCCATTTTCTTTTGTTGTTGCTAATTTGGTGGTTGTTGTTGTTGTTGTTGCGGTTATTATTGATAATATCTTCCTTCTTCACAACTTGGGCCATGAGTTTTTGAGTTATCCTGATAGATTCTTCAATTGTTTGTGGATCAAAAGAAATCACATCACCTTGAATAATCTTGGGTAGTCCTCCAATGAAAGCTTCCAGTAGTTTTTCATTGTCCGAAACCATAGATGGACATAATGCAGCCAACTCTTGAAACCTCCTAATGTAGGTCTCGATGTCATACCCAACAGTCACTAGCTCATAAAATTCCGTTTCCAATTTCTTCACCTCAGTACGCGGACAATACTTATTCGTTAACAACCCTTTGAATTGCTCCCAGGTGAGCTTGTAAGCATTTTCCATACCCATGGGCTATGCATACGAGTTCCACCATGACATTGCCCCATCTAAAAGTGTACTTGTAGGGAACTTAACCTTGCAATCATCTGGGCAATTGCATAAAAGAAACACATACTCCATTTTCTCAAACCATCGAACCATAGCAGTGGCTCCTTCCGTGCCTTTGAATTTTGTGGGATCTCTGCCCTTAAAATCCTTGTATGAACAATTCCGAACTCCGCACCCTCCGTAATCCCCGCTGGCAGTAGCAAGTCTAGCAGCTTCACATGAGTTGCCGCAGCCTCGGCAGCAGTAGCAAGTCTAGCAGCTTCAAAGAAAGCGGCACCTCGGCAGCAGTAGCAAGTCTAGCGGCCGGACCGATAGGCTGCAGCCTCGGCAGCGATAGCAAGTCTAGCCGCCTAGTAGCATGGTCGCAGCCTCAGCAGCAACCACTATTGCTCGCTCTTTCCTTAGTGCCTCAGCTATACTATCCTTGACATACTTTTGGATAGCCGCTTGTGTCATTTCTGGTGCAGCTTTCTTTGGCGCCATAACTCTTCAAAATTAGAGGAAAGGTGAGACGTAGCAAAGTCCTATGTTAAGAATAAGCCCTCTAAAGAGATGTGATAGGAGGTGATAAATTTGAGGTTATTTTTCAAAATGCTTGACGGATTCCTAGGAGATGGGTTATAAGATGTCGTAAGTATTTCAAATGTATGACAATTTAGTGACTTAATGTGTGAATAACGTGTAACTCGACATATTGGTGGTGAAACAGAGGAGTGAGAGTGACTTCACCCTCCTTGAAGGTTTTGTCTCGGCATTCGATGTTATCGATGATGAGTCAACTAATGTTAAAATTTTGATAGGGAATGACAAGGCATTCTCCACATTGAAGTCTAAAGAAGGAATAATGGAATGGGTATTTGAAGGCATCTATGTGACAATCGATTTGAAATGAAAGTAAATAACTCGAATAATGTGTATGAATCCGCATGTAAAGTGAATATGCACTTATGATGAAATGATGAGATGCTATGATGATGTAGTTATAGTCTAGGGTCAAAGATGCAACCTAGTTCTCTATAACCGAAGCTCTAATGCCAATCTGTCACACCCCCAAATTACCTGTTTTGCAGCGGAATGGAATTCTTGGGGGATGACTGTCATAGCATCACAGTTACAATTATATTGAACGACCTAAAATGTCGTTTGGAAAATACATCGTTTGATTGAATAAAATAATCAGAGTTTACAAAGTATTGGTCCCAAAAGATTTCCAAAGTACCAAAAATGAGTTTGTTACAATCAAATGATAGTTAAGTGCATAAAATATATGTGAGACGCGTCAACTCAGCGACTCCATGCAAGCCATGATGATATGCTAATACCTGAGAATAAACATGCTTAAAACAGTCAACACAAAGGTTGAGTAAAATACATAGGTTTAATTAATTCGTTTGAACACAATATTCGTAGTGTGAGTTACGTTGTTTCACACTCATCGTTGAAAACAAAACAACATTTATTTCACTAAGTTCATGACAACCAAAGCGTAAACCTCGTACCAATAGAAATTGGTAAAATCGTTTCATCGCAGCCTTAATAGGTAAACTTGCCAATTTACCTTAATGATTCAAATATAGTGCGTTCGATTTCCCTAGCTGGGTCAATAAGAACGGGAGTGTTAATTCCAATAGGCCTATTCACAATATTAGCTCTTTCAAGGCTCATAGTGACTAATGGTGCATGATGTAGGGACTTCAAACATGGCAATGGAATACTTAGTGACAATAAAACATTTGTATATAGCATACAGTTCAAAGCATTTGTGTTCGATTAAAAATATAGCATGTATCTCCCCCAAAAGTTTGTAAAACAATTAAGTAATAGAAAGTGGGGCTATGAACTCACTTGATGCAATGTTTACGATGACAAGAGTGGATACGAAATGTAGCATAAAATCTCTAACTGCGACCTATATGAATGATATGATTCTAATATAAGTCATGATGTAATGTTATGCATGCAACTCATATGATATCCATACTACTTGTGCATTTTGAAAATAAAGTATATCGTCGAAATATAAGTTTATGTCGTATTGGCAAGTTATAAATTACTTTATAAGTATTTACGTTGAAATGATATCCTACGATAGTCATTTAGTGATTTATTAAGAAATTATAGTTTTTCGTCGTAAAACAATATGATTTGACAATTCATGAAAGTGACTAAATGGCCTCGAAAAGCTAGTCGTAAAATAGTGAATATCGAGTGTTAGGAAACAAACTCAACGGTTTTAGAAAGCTTGTAGCATTATCTCAAAGTCTTAGCTTTTAAATTTTTATCATAGAGGTCTCGATCATGGAGAAAAACATAGGTAAAGTAGGGTACTTGTACCAAAAATATTGTTTAAGGGTAGTTTTCGGCAAAGTTTGAGTGACCGTATTTTATTCGTTACAACTCCGTTTGACAAACGGTTGAATATTTTGGAAAATAGGCTAGGTGAACTTACTTTTACTAGAAGACATCGTTTTCTGAAAAGTATTCTATCGATGTGAAAAACGACTTTCAACATGGTCACTCGTGACAATAATTTTTGACTAATAGGAAATATATATGTGTTCTACTTTTGAAAATAGTTACGTCAACCTTATTTAAACGCGTGTAATTTAGTCGTTATAAGTCCGTTTTCTACGTTTTATATGTCCTTGGTTTCGTGTTAAAGTATATATATATTGATAAATCGACTCATTTAGATAACGCTTAAGACTTATTTTTTACCCTTAAAAATCTTGACAGCATGCTGTTTTTCCGGAAAATATAGTTTTCGTCGTTAAACTTGAAAATAGCATAAATTCTTCGTTAGAAATCCGTTTTAACCCGCTCGCCCAATTTCTTTTTTTTAGTATATTTTCTGAATATCTAGCCCAAAATATTTTATAAACTGTCGAAATTTCCAGACTTAGCAAAAATGATCAGACCTTATATTTAGTTTGTCGAAAGTGATTTCTCTGGCGTAATACTTATTCGAACCACTTCAAATCAACACCAAATCTATTCTAAACCTACCATACACCTTCTTAGGGTGTCATGGGTTCCTAAACATCATCAAAAGTGATATGTTTCAAGGGATAAATTATAGGATGATATATACTAATTATAAGTACTAAAAACAATAAAAGTGGTATAGATACACATGAAACTTGCATGTTTTCTTTCAAGCATGATAAAAATTGACTTAAGTATGAATATGAAAGATTAATAATGATCATGAAATGCTTACTAGTATGATGATGAGGTTTATAGAACAAGGTTTTTCCTAAATACTCTAGGTTTTTATTGCAGAACCCTTAAAAGAATGTATACTAGAGTTATAAATTTGCTTGATCCTTGAAAATCTTGTGTTTCTTCCCCTTTTTCTTCCTTGGCTGAATATGGAGATGAAGGTAGAGAGAGTTTTTATTTTTTTACACCTTTGTATTATGAGTTTGTATGTGTTAAGTTAGAATATAGTATTAAGCATAATACATGGCAAGTCTAGGATGGTATATGTGTAAGTCTAAGTAAGATTTTTATGTAAAATCTATGTTGAGTCATCATAAAAGTCGGCAAGGGAAAAAAAAGAAAAATGTGGTGTGTTTTAAATGACTAAATGTAATAAAGTGTAAGTATGTTATGTAATTAGTAAGTATAATTAAGTATTTAAGGTAGCGTTAGCTAAAAATAAATTTTAACGGAACAAAATAAAATATATCGAAGTCATAAAAATTATAAAATACATTTCTTACAAGAATTGAGTGAAATAATAATTATCGAGTAAATATTTACGAAAACCGTCGTAAATATATATACATAACAATTTATATACAAAATAAATTTAAAACATTGGGTAAACTAATAATATAATTTTTATAGTCTTAAAATGAGTATAAAAATATATCGGATAATTTTTAAGTTCGGATCAATTATTCAAAATAAATGATTACGCGATAGCGTTTATTTAATAGGAAAAATATACGCTAAATGAAATATGCAAATCCATGCATGAACTACTATGATAATGATATTACTAATGATATGTAGACTAAATCTAGTCTATATGAAATGTCCTCAACGATTTTTCATGAATTCGCAGCTAAACCCTTACGGTTACGCGAATTTGATACTTGTAAACCTAGTTTACGAAAAAATGATGAATAGTGAATCATGAATAGTGATTTTTCTCCCGGAATGAATAGTGTTTCGTGAATAGTAAAAATTTGAAATACGTTCTCAGAATATCAGATCGACTTCAAAAATGATGAATAGTAAAATGATGAATAGTAACATATGAATAGTAAATTCCTGAGATGAATAGTAAAATTTTCAAAGTTTGTAAAATGACCTGAAATTACGAGTTGTCACAATCAGGCTCTTCAAGATGAACTTAAGAAAGAAAAAGATATCATTGAAAGTTGGACTGCTAAAAATCCAAGGGTCTTTGATGATGTGGGTGCCCCCAGTAGCAAAAAGAGAGTCATTGGTGAAGACCATCTCCCTGACTCTCACAACAAAGACCTGAGTCCAAAGCCATTTATGTTTGGTGGCTTGATTACCAATATGTTGACATCTTCCAAGGCCAGTGATTGGATTGAACGGGTTAACCCTAAGAGTAAGCTTCCAAATTTCGATTCTAAAACAATACTAGAGCCTGAGAGTCAAGCTCTTAAGAGCATGATTGGACTCCCTGATGTGCCAAGTAGTACTGAACACATCTCTGAGTCTGAAGCAGAATCTAATGCACCACTTCCAACCCTGAAACCTCTTCAAGGTGCCGCGACCGCCTCTCGAGCTTACTAATGCAATTCAATCCTCATTCACCTAAGGAAAGGTCTGGACTTGGTAGAACAATCCTGAAAAGACCAACAAAACCAATCCAACAAGAATCCACTCCCATTGAGACTTCCACATCTTCAGTCCCCATCTGACCACCAATTCAAAGAATTGATGAACTTGTAGGAAGCTGATCGATAAGATGGAATCCATCAAAAGCTCTGATTCAATCAAGGAAACTAAATCGCCTCTAGTTCACAAAAGTCTAAAGCCACCACCAAACCCAAGGCAAGTGTAATCTATGCCACTATACCAGTCATACCACTGACAACTGTTATAGAATCCTTTTTTGTATGATCTGTAAAAAGGATGATCACAGAACTTCGATCACTTACAATATGTAAGTTCACCAAGAAGCAAACTATACCAAAGTTGGTCATCAAGATGCTTCAACCTCCAAATCTGCCAAAATTTTAGAGCAAAATCCTTTCCTTGCCCACATCGTGGCTTTAATGATCATCATCCTGATGATTGTCTCATGAACAAATGCTGTGTTATTTGCGGAAATCCGTATCAGACATCCCAAAGATTACAAGTCATCAAGCTAGCTGAAGTTCCTAGCAACCGTAATCACCGAGTCATCCTCGCTCTCCAAATGCAAAACATGTGGTAGCACAATGCACTCAACCACTAACCATGAGTCAATTGCCAAATTCAAACAGACCTTTAAGCCCAAGCCCACTAGTATGCGGTGCCAGAGAAACTAATTCAGTTACACTATTTATGCAGACACGCCAGTGGAGCCTATTTGGCATCTTGATAGTGGATGCTCAAGAAGCATGACCGTGTTAAGGAGTATCCGCACAAACATGTAGAAACCGGACCCAAGGTAGTATTTGGTGATAACTCATCATGTCCCATCAAGGTTATGGTTCAAGTATACTACAATGGAATAGTTTTCTAGAATAGCTTCACAATGGTCTCAAATACAATTCATCGCTGTCACCAACTCTGCGGATGCAAAGTACATTGTGCAATTCAATGACAAACAAGGCACCATTTTCAATGCCAACAAAGAAGTTATGTTGATAGCTCCTAGAAGAGATGATGTTTATGTCTTAGACATGTCAACACTCTCTCATAATGGAACTTGTCTCTTTGCCAAAGCCACTGAAACTATCAACTGGCTGTGGCACAAGAGACTCTCACACTTAAATTTCAAAAACATCAACAACTTGGCAAAACAAAACAAGGTCCTCGGCTTACCATCACTGTTTTTGAAAAGATAAACCATGCTCACTGTGAAAAGGCAAACACCAAAGAGCATCTTTTAAAACAAAACACAATTTCTCAATCAAAGTCCTTCACCTCCTGATATGGATCTCTTTGGACCAGCACCTAGATCAATCCAAAGATGAGAAGTATACACTTGTCATTGTTGATGAATTCTCAAGATACACTTGGGTACACTTTCTTTCCAAAAGAGTCGCAGCTAACACTATAATGTCATTCATCAGAACATTGAAAACCGTAATGACATTACTGTTAAAACAAATCGAATGACAATGGTACCGAGTTCAAAAATGAAGAGCTTGAGAATTTCTGTGATGAAAAGGAATCTCCCAAAAATTTCATCTCCTTACACCCCAACAAAATGGGGTAGCTAAAAGGACAAACAACTCTCATTGACGCTTAGAACTATGTTAAATGGCTCACTATCAACACATTTCGATGAAGTCCAAACAAACTGTTACACTCAAAACAGATCAATCATTGTCAAAAGACATAACAAAACCCCATATGAGATATTCAAAGGTAGACTTCATGATATCAGCTACTTTCATGTGTTTGGATATCCTATATTTATTCATAACCACAAGGATCATCTAGGCAAGTATGATGCTAAAACTGATGATGGATACTTTCTAGGTTACTCACCGATCTCCAAAGCCTTCAGGGTATTTAACACAAGGAGACAACAAGTTGAGGAAACTTTTCATATCACCTTTGATGAGAGAGCTCAAAGCATTAGGTTCACCAACACCTTAGTGGAGGAAATAGGAATTGATAACTCATCAAGATATCCTCCTGATGAGTATAACATTGAATTCAATTCCTCATACCGCCATGCTGACATCTCATATTATGTCTTACCTCACAACCTGCCCCAACCAACTATCAGTGAATTCATTGATAATCAATCATTTCCCTACTGGGATAGGTAACACTCGAACAAAATGTTCAGAACCTGATTCAAGAACCCCAACTGAACAAGACATCTCAACAAATGATCTTAATGTTTCGTGGCTCCCGAAGTTTCTAGTGACCTCTTCAAGCTCAGATCCTAGACCACAAAGTAAGTGGACAAAATCTCGTGACATTGATCTTGTAAAATCATTGGTGAACCCACGGGGCATGCTTACAAGAAGCATGGTCGCTAAACTAACGCAGCCTACAAAGAAATGAATGTTTATATGCCGATTACCTATCAAATAGAACCCAAAAGTGTCATGAGGCTCTAAAACACCAAGCCGGGTTCAGCCATGCAAGAAGAACTTCAACAGTTTGATAAAAAAAAAGGTCATGACCTTGATCAAATGTCCTCGTGGATGTCATTGTCATAGGAATGAAATGGGTTTTCAGAAGCAAAACTGATGAAAACGGCACTGTCATTAAAAACAAAGCCAAACTTCTAGCCAAAGGTTACAGTCAACAAGAAGGCATTGACTATGATGCCACATTTGCTCCTGTTGCAAGAATGGAAGCCATCAGGATCTTCCTTGCATATGCTACCTACATGAACTTCAAAGTTTACCAAATGGATGTAAAAAGTGCATTTCTTAATGGTGATCTCAAGAAAGATGTGTATGTTCAGCAACCTTCTGGCTTTGAGAGTAGTGAATTCCCAGACTATATCTGCAAGCTTGATAAATCCCTTTATGGACTAAAGCAAGCTCCCAGGGCATGGTATGAAACTCTCACTTTCCTAATTCAAAACAAGTTTGTCAGAGGAAAGATAGACAACACATTGTTTATCTACAAGACAAAACAAGATGTGATACTGGTCCAAGTATATGTTGATGACATCATCTTTGGCTCAACAAACTACACTCTTTGCAAACAGTTCAAAGAAGTTTGAAATGAGCATGATGGGTGAACTCACATACTTCCTTGGACTAAATCGCAACCGATAAAGGAATCTCCATCACCAAGAGAAATACACCGTAAATCTCTTGAAGAAATATGAGATATCTGATCGCCTCTGGAACACCAATGGTCCCTCCTAACAACCTTGGACCTGATCTCATGGAAAATCATCAATCAAACCCATTTCGAGGGATTGTTGGCTCACCGATGTATCTCACTACTCTGCACTGCACATACAATTCTCAAGGTGTCTAATAGCAAGATATCACCCAATCCCAAAGAATCCCATCTCAGCCAAAAGAATACCGAGATACCGAAGGGAACTCCAAGCCTTGGACTTTACTATCCAAAGTGCTTAGGGTTTGACCTCAAAGGTTATTCTCGATTATGTTGGCCGCAAATACGGACGTAAAAGTACCTCTGGGTCTTGTCAATTTCGGAGGAAAACCGGTTTTGGAGTGCTAAAACGCAACAATCAAGCTATGTCTTCACAAGTTGAGTATGTTGTCGCTGCAGGATGTTGTGCCAATGTTTTATGGATGAAAAGTCAACTCATTGACTATGACATCCATTACAAAATGGTACCCATCTTCGTGATAACCAGCATTGCAATCTCCAACAACCCTGTCCTTCACCAAAGAACCAAACCCATTGATATCAAATATCATTTCATCGTGGACCATATAATGAAAGGAAACATAGAGCTTCATTTCATCCCATGAATATCAACTTCCGATATCTTCACCAAACCCTTAGATGAAACTACCTTCTGAGATGAAAGTGAATTGGGAATGCTAGACATCGAAAGTCAACAACCGAAAACCAATCCCAATCTCAAGAAGTTTTCTCAAATGGTTCGGTCCTCCCTAACAAAACCCAAAACAACCCTCTCACTGAATGAGTAAGACTCATTCAGGACCCGACAGCTTGATATTGAGCATTGAATGAGTAACTAAATGCTCCAAGTATCAGTTACTTAAATGTCCTAGGTTGGTAACCATGTCAATTTAATATAGGAATATATGTCTCTTTGTCTTACTGTCATCCATGTCAAGGGTCCCTCCAAAAAAACTTACCTCATCCCACTTGGCATTAAATGCCTCCTCTCATATGAAATATCCAGTGGATATTTTATTACCAGATTGCACTTTTATCGTGTCTCAACTTTGAAAACCGATTTTATTGTGGTAGTGGAGTGGTGGCATTAAATGTGGAAATTCGAAACGTTTTCAAAAAATAACTTTACAAATCCACATGTGTGCATAAACTACCCCTCTCATCACTCAATAAATACCCCTCACAAAATCATTAAAACACACACAAAGTATTTCTGCAACAAAACTCTGTCAAAATACTCTTTCAAACCCAGAAATCTTTGTGTTCTACAAACCTTTTTCAGAAAAATCTTCTCTGTAAACATTTACAAAATTTTTTCATCACAAACTTAAGAGATTTAAAACTCTTTGACTGTTCTAGTTCAAGACCTTTTTTTCAAAACCCTAAAATCTTTAAATAAAAATGGCTAGAACACAATCTCTTCAGTTTGCAACTCAGTGGGTAGGGGATTTCAGTAATGTTGAATTTAAAACTAACAATGTTATAGGCAATTTTGAATACCCCCAAAATGTCCCTGACTATAAGGACATAATGAAAATTTTATTCAACTGCCCACTGAAAATGGCCTTTGTTCAGTGTCCCTCTATACTGCACCAAAACCTCCTCAGGGAGTTTTGGGCAAATACTGTGGCCTTTGACCCGACATCTCTATGATGAGAATAACCTTAGACCACTCAGGGAGTATTCATCAAGGTTCAAGATTTTTAACGGGAACAGTACCACCCCGACTATAAAACTTTTTGTACTTCAACAGGGTTAGACTACAATAATGAAGTCTATGTTGCCTATCATGAACCCTCCACAATTAAGGATGGGTTAAAACAAATTGTTTTAGATCCAAAATTTTTGGACAGAACCCCAGTCACCAAGAATTCATTTCCTTTGGCTTGGAGGATCCTGTTCACTTTTGTGATTCAGGTCCTCGGCGGGAACCACTCATCCACTGCACAAGTTAACTCTATTCAGTTGATGATGGCATACTGCTTGATGAATGGGGTCACTATCGACATTGGGGAGATCATTTACAGTGATCTCGTAACCAAGCTACAGAGCAAAACTAGGAAGAATACGTTTCGTATCCTAGGTTTGCAAGTGTTATTGGGTTGCAATTATCCTCAGGAACAAAAATATTGTGGTTTACCTGGCATCTTGAGTCAATCTAATTTTCAAAAGGACCCATCTCTTGTCACTAATATCAAATTGACGGCCCATATGGTTGCTGTAAACAACCGTAGGGACTCAGTGTCTCCTAACCCCTCTCCTAAAAGAGAAAGGGGAAGTCTCGCATCGACTAAGACCAAACCCAAGTTCTCAAGGCCCGAGGCTTCAGAACACAACCTAAAAGGCAAAAGAAGCCCAAGACTGATCTGCCACCCACTGGAGACCAAGAAACATCCAGCTTGGTGACAACGAGGACACCGATAAATCACAATCGTGCCCTTGGTCCCAACTACTACTCCCAAGATCCGAGGGAAACATACAACTCGGCCGGGTAGGAGCCTTCCACATCGCCAAGGATGACATTAGCAAATCAGCCTTTATCCGAGTGAAAACTTAATGATCCCAAGACTCGAGGAATGAACAACCACGATAGGGATCTAATCACACTGACTCGCCAAAGGCACTGGAAACACTCACCGTGTCTCAGGGGTCACAGGGGGACAAAGACTCGGAGGGAAAGAAACAACCCGCCAATACGGAACCCACCACCAATCCTGACTCCGGAGAAGACACTAGGAAAAATCCATCAGTGTCTGAGGGGTCAAAGGTGGACAAAGACCCAAAGGGATTAATACCACCGCCGATAATGAACCCATCACCACCACCTTGTTAACTATTGCCGATGTTGCTGATATACTATTTTCTCAAGATGAACTTGTCGACGTGATGATGAAGTTCTTTCACAGGGGAAGACATGGACGCCGAGATTCAACCACATGAACAAGAATCTCACCATCCCACAAAGCTTGAGGAGTCACCTTTTCAAGCCGATGATGATTCCTCCTCTTCATCCTCGATGAATTCAAGAAGTTTGACAATGTTCTTCCACCGACCGAAAGACACCGTTCAGTGATCACAAAGCTTCAGGAAGCTATATGCTCGGGTCATCGACACATTGTGGGATCAACACACCGGCCGCCGCAAGTTATGCTTATCTAAAGTCCGATGTGCTCACCTTCAATGCCAACACGATGAACACAGGATCTTATGTACCAAAGATCTTCATTGATGGATGACAACTTGGTCAAATTTCTAAAGCATCTTCAGAGTTGTGGGACTAAGATTGATGAAATCAGGGACTCGGTCAAAGAAGACCCAACACTCAACTCAAAAGTGCCGAGGCTACTGAGGCTTACTTGAAGAATTCCTCATACCTCACCAACTAATCACCATGCTAAAGTCTACCAATGTTCGTGGTCTTCGTCTTTCGGTTCAGCTCTCTCCAGAAACACTGTTCCTTAGATGCTCAGGTGACCACTCTGGCTAAGGCATCATCTTCCATGGCTTGGAATCTTGGGCCACGGATGACTACTTTGGAATTATCTCAGGCTAATCTGGAGAAACAAGTCACCGCCTTCACAGATACTACCACATCAAAGGCTATGTTCACTAAAATTTATCAAGCCTTCAAAGGTCAAGCCACTGAAACTCCCCCAGTGTCCGAAGCAACTCTTGCTCTCACTCATTTTTCGGCAACAGTTGAGGGGGATAAAACCACTGAAGAGACTTCCTCTCACACTGAGGGGGATCCAACTCAACCAGTCCCTGCTGAACCAATTTCATCAATACCACCAACATCTTCAACAATAAGGACAGTGATCACACCTATAACAACAACAACACCGCCCCTGGTAGCATCATCCTCCTCAGGCCAGGATAAAGGAAAAGGCATAATGAAAACTCCTGAGCCTGAGAAGATTCCCTACATGATTGGCAACACCGAGTACCGCTACACCACAACAGCTAAGTGCCTACCTTGCAAAGAAATAGAGTAGAAAGAAATTGTCTGAAGAAGAAAGAAAGAGCAAAGAAGCACCGTACAAGTCATTGCTGAGGAAGCCGAGAACATAGGAATTGATCCAAAGAAGCTTCAAAAGGGTCACAGGACAAAAGTTCAAGGATCGTGCCGCTAAAATGGCTAAAATGAGAAAGCAGTTGGAAGAAAAGAACAAAAGAACTGCAGCCATCAGGCAAGGAAGAATTGACCATTACAACTAGTCAATGACAAGCGAAGGCTTCCCGAAAATCATCGACGCCGAATCATCCCCAAATCCAAACCATCGCAATGAATGTTTACGGGGGATGATAAAGACACTTCGAGGTTCATGATCCCCAAAATTTACTGACTTTGGGATGATGAACTCGATGAGCTTGGTCCAATAATTGAAAAGAAGGCATGCGGTGTTAAGGAGTCGGAAAAAATGCTCAAAAGTGTATGAAAGATCGAGGGATGCACCAGCACAACCGGGATTCAGCTTGCCTTAATCGCACCACAAGGATCTCAACCTCATTCATCACGCAAGAGAGAAGAGAGTTGAGTTCCACTTAGATCAAAGTGCCTGGACTTAAATGCAACAGGAGTCAGCCTGGTGTAAATTTTGTCAATCGTCTTGTGATAGAAAAGCCCGAAGAGGGCTATTTTTCATTGATGTCTATGGAAACCCAGCATTCCAAAAGTGGAGTGATATTGATCAGCAGAGTGGCTACAATGTCGAGATACATACCGTTGGCCTCTCAATTCAGACTCCTGCAAATGTCAAGTTTTGTGCTGACTTAAACGCCAAGATAAGAGAGCATCCTGACAAAGAAACACTCATCACTAAGAAAGTCAAGCTTGAAGCACTGGGAATCCATCTAGACTGACATCATTTTGCTTTATCTTTTTGTACTAGTGTTAGGAACCATGTAATGTGATCAATTAAAGATTTATGTTTTGTTAAAATACTCAGTGTTCCTTATTGTATTCATAAGTACATTCAGTGTAAGAAGAAGCCATTTGCTCACTTACACTGATCAAACACTTAGGCTATTTGTATATCCAAATAGGGGGAGACTGTTGGTTCAGTAAATACCCAAACCCCTTAATCTAGGATTTGAATAGAAAATATCCTAAGTTTTTAGTCCGTTAAACACTAACAGATCACTGAGTGCATAGTCTCTTAGTGAGCCATCTTCAGGATTCTCAGTAAGAGGCAAAGAAGAAGTCTCTCCACTCAGTAAGGCGGAACTTGTGAAGATCGTTGTAAGCTCTTAGACGAGGTCTAATAATATATCTAGGAACACATAATAATAAAGGCGGAATATTCAAACATAGAATCAATATTATTATGAACAAGGTTTTTCATTCACCATCTCTAACTAAACAATAATAAAGATCAAATACTTGATCTAACACTAACTAACTAAACCCTAGGCGTTTTCCCTACACCTAGGTTCCCACACACACACACCTTTAGACGTCTACATCTTGTACATACTAAAAAACTAATGACCCTATGTCTCTTTATATACTAGAGACATCTAGGGTTTACAAGAGGAATCATAATAAAATTAGGAAACTAAATATTCTTTTAAGCATATCTTCTAGAATCTTTCAAATCCTCCATCTTTTGTAGTTTCCCTTCTTGTCACTTTTAGTCCTTCATGTTTCATTCTTCTTGTTTTGTATCATCAAATCTATAATAGACCCAACAATCTTCCCCTATTTGATGATGACAAAACAAATATGATTCTTGTAACTAACTTCCTAGATCTAAGCAGCGGTTGAGATAATTAAATCTCACCATGAATGAAACAATCTTGTCTTCCATGCTTCCCTTGACTTGAACATGTCACTCAAACATCTCTTCCCTTTTTGTTATTATCCAAATAGGGAACGTATGCAAATAATGATCTTGACCACCACGAACCAATATCATACTTCCAATCTAAGACTTCCAATGCTTCAAATCGCCCACCATTACGCATCATAAGAAAAATGGATCCAAAACAGAAGAAAACTCCAACTAGCAGTAGTAATAATGATCAAAGAGTAAAAATCAAACACTTCCCCTTGAGTGATGCATGTAGATGATTAAACATTTAACAATAAGCTTCCCCTGAAACCCATATGTTAACCATCTTCTTGATTCTTCAAATCTGTAAGCTCTATGTAATGATCACTTGTGAAGAAAACCAAATATAACGAACTTGATGAAGAAGTAGAATTTCCCAAACTTGTGTCTTAAATCTTTTACAATCCACGGAACTCCATACTTATACAAATCAACAAATATAACTAGACCGCAATCCCTTGACAAGAATTCTCAACTAGTATGAGACACTGAGCACTACAATGTAACTCCTTCAAGTGATAGCCAATGCCAGATAGAGCATCACAAGAAAAATCACACATTGCTAGATTCATCAAGCTATATGATAAGAACACAAACCAAGTAATTCCACTTCACCTTCAAATAAGTGATAAATAATCCTCTTCGTAATCAATTCTTCAATAAATCTCCAAAACGAGCTTTTTTAAATCCTTTTAAGAACACTTAACCAAACTCCTTGTGTGTGTGAACAATAACCTCTGTGTGTGATATCCAAAGACCATAACAATAATTATGCTCGACTTCCCCTTAATTCCAAATTTCAATAAACCATTATATCGCTAATCCAAATAATTTTCGCCATGTAAAAACCTTGAGCAGTACTTTGAAAAACACCAAGCAGTACATTGAAAAACACCAAGCAGTACTTTGGATGTTGGAGCAGTACTTTCATCGATAACAGTACTTTTATATACTGAACAACAGCATTTTAAAAAAAAATCAAGCAGTACTTTAAAACTTGAGTAGCAAGATCTTCGTGTCCAAGCAAGATTACCCTGTAGGGGACCAATAACGACGCACATAGCTTTGAAAATACACAAAGTTTTCAGCAGTACTTTCACATAAAATCTCAGATCGAAGACCTTCTGGAAAGTTAGATTAGTATATAGAGAACATCCACCTAAAATTTCGTTACGATCCGACAATTAAAACGTTATGATCGTTACAAAACAGTGCTGTAGTAACCGTACGAATTTTCAGAAAGTGATTACATGAATAACTTTTGATTGAGAGCTCCGATTGACAATCCCTTCAGTGAGATTAAAGATAGATATACCAAGAAGCTCCAGTTCGAATTTTAGCCCAATCCAACGGTTCATTAAAAAGTTATGGCTGTTTGAAAACAGCCCTGCAGAAAGATACGAAAATTCCAAATTCAAATTTTTTTTCTTCTTTTCTCTTCGACAAACCTTGTAGATCCTAGATATCACGAGCCCCAGGCTCTGATACCACATGTGAAGATCGTTGTAAGCTCCTAGACGAGGTCTAATAATGATGAGTGTCTAAATACTCATCATTTTTGTACAATCTAAACTGCAAAATCATCTGAAAACACTCAGAAACGCATCAAAATGATGAAAATATCACAAACAAGTGTTTTATGTGTTTTAAATGCAAAAATATCAAAATCAGATGAAAAATGTATCAAGTTTACAAAATTGGCGCTTAGTCCCCAAGTTTCAAAAGTTGTCAAATCTAGTCCTCGAATTCAAAATCAGGAGTTTTATCATTCAAGGTCCCTGAATATTCTAAGTTGTTAAAAATGGTCCTTGAATGATTCTTTGGTCAAATGGCAGAAAAGGTCCTTCAAGTTTGAAAAATGTCAAAATTGGTCCTTGGATATTTAAAAATGGAATTTTATGCAAAAGTGGTCCTTGTACTATTAAAGATTGGCAAAGTTGGTCCTTTTGATAACATTGGAGAAAGTTCAGTTTTGGTCCCTCAAAATCGAATTTACATGATTGGTCCTTGCATACTTACTAAACCAAACGGACACCTTTTTAATATCAAACCCAAAACACAAATCCAACCCAAGTCCATACCACTGCCCAACCTTAGCCCAATCCTCCACTGGACCTGACCCTGAGCCGGCCAATATCCATTTTGATCCCTAAAACCATTTGGACCCCCTCTCGTTATTAATAGCCGGCCGTCCAACACGCACGCAAATATACCAAACACTGTTCATCTCCCTCTCAATGCTCGAAATCCAAAACCGTGAGTCGGTTTTCCACTTTTTCAACATCCCCCCACCTTACCTTGTCCCCCTCCACCTTCACTAACACCCAAAGATCTTTAATTGCTTCAAACCACTTCATTAATGCTCAAACCTGCTCAAGAAAAAATGGCGCCAAAACTGCCATTTGTCAAATATGATGAGTTGGATGATTTCAATGGTCAAGATTGAGTGGGATATGTTCAGAGTTGTCAACAAGAGTACAAAAGTCTATAAACACTACAAGAAAAGGGGATTTTTAGGACGAAACATTTTGGAACAGTCAAAGAATTGTGCCAAATACACGTATTTGGCACTTGTTAGGTCACCGTGACAAAAAAGTAGGTATTTGAGACGACTATTAAGAAACCGTTCCAAATACGTATGCATTTGAAACGTTTTCTAATAATGGTGCCAAATACATGTGTATTTGGAACGGTTTGAGTTACCAGTGCCAAATATTTATGTATTTGGGACAGTTTGGTACCACCTACAAATTTGTATATGTATTTGGAACGCTATCTACTGTTGGTGCCAAATACTCATGTATCTGGAACGGTTGGTACGAACAGTACCAAATACCTATATGTATTTGGAACATTATTTAATGTTGGTGCCAATTACTTATGTATTTGGAACGGTTTTTATAGGTCGTAAAAAATACAAATGTATTTGGGGCGATTTTTATAAACTGTTTTTAGCTCTTATATATTTGGAACATCTTTAAAAAAACTTACCCAATTTACTCTAATATTGAATAGCCATTCGTCATTAGCTTTTAATCACTATAATTAATCGATATATCGAATTAGCATCTATGATATTACTTAAAATGCGCCGCCTTTTAATTTTTGTTGAGTTATCTTTGTTGTTTCTTAAATAAACATTTTTTCTTTAAGGTCAAGTTAAAAAGATTCATATTATATATACAAAAACGGATTAACAAATGATTGATCAGGTCATCTATGTTCAGGTTACCTGGCAGGGCGTGTTTTTGACTCAGATGTACATTTTAGAATGGTGCGAAGTTCTAGTAGAAAACAGGGCAACGGTTATGGATTTAATGACGGAAACAAATTCGTTGGAGATTATTGACAGAGACTGTTGCTGAAGGAATGCCAACATATTTCTGACGGATTACCGACATATAAAATTCCATCAGCAATTGGTCACCAAATACCGACTAATGAAGGATGGGAGATATCGTTGGTATTACGTCAAGAAAATCGATGGATCATCGAGCGTTGAAGATCCGTTGGTAATCACATTACCGGCGTAAGGTTATTCATTTGTTATCTCTCATTATCACCAAAGGATTACCGACGTTCTTGCCATATATAAAATAAGCCGTGGCGCCTATAGCCAATTCCATTCACTATACTCTAATTACCACTTCCATTTGAGATAATAATAAGAAAGTGGCATATAGGCATATAGCCATTCAACGCACTCTACTTTATACACCACTTCCATTAAAGATAAGAATTAAGAAAGTTGATCACAATTATTCTATCGAACCACTATACCTTGGAGACATAGGAAATTCTATTGCATTATTGTGTGTGGTTTTTCTTTGTATCCGTGCGTTTTATAATTATGTTTTGTTTGTTTTTTCGCTTTATTTCATTTCTTCACTTTAGCTAGTTTATGTTCGTTTGTGCCTTAATGACTTAAGAAAAATAATCTCACTTTTATGAATGAATGAAATGAATCCCTATGTCAAGCTTCTATTTTCGTTTGTCTCTTTACCTTAAACTCAAATAACCAAATATGAAAGCCTCATTTTTGCTTTCGATAATAGTGATACTTATAAACGTAAGCTTATAAAATCATGAAATACTGGACTAGACTTACTTATTAAAATTACAAAAACAAGTGCTTAGAATAAATTAAGGAAAACATTCTTCAATCACGAATCACGTCTATATGACACTAAGTAGCCACAACTCACCGCTTGTTAAACAAGCATTGGAAAAGTAGCCATCCTAAAAATTAGCCAAAACTCACTGCTCTTTTGCCAAACGACTACTAAAATTCAAAATGCCCATTGCTTACCGCTCAACGTATCAAAAAGCTCTACACCTTTGTGAATTTTGATGAAAAACATTGTGATGATTTTTTCCAAAAGTTAATATGTCCTCTCCAATTTTTTCACTAAGCCCCGCTCTAAATTTCTCCAAAATCAAAATGTCCCTCCTTATATTTTTCACAATTACCCGCCTACAGCCCACTCCCCTCTTTCTCTCACTCTCGTTATTCCAAACCCTAAATTTATATCACAAAACAAACACAAACTCAAACTCAAAGTCTTCCCTTATTTGATTTACTTCTTATTCACTGGTACGATTTTCTTTTTTAATTAGCTACATGTTTTATACTATGTGTAATAGATTAGATCTGATGCTGATTTGAGTTTGTTTGTGTGATTAGAATTGTAATTAATGTATTTTACAAGATTGAAGAAGAACAAGAAAATAAGGTGTTTGGAAGAGTACCTAAGAAGAGTGATAGTAAACAAATACTATGAGGTTTTGGGGGTCCAACAAGATGAATTAAAGAATGCTTATCGTAAAGTTGCTATTAAGATTCATCCTGATAAAGGTGGAGATCCTAAGAAGGTATTTTATTTATTTGAGCGAATTATATAATGTTAATTCATGATAATTGATGATCCGATATTTATTTAGTACTATCCTTTAATAAAGTTGTAAAGATGTAAAAAACGTGTTTGCTCTTTAGTTATGGTTAGTATTTGTAGGATCAAAAGTTGATATATGATGATATGTATTATAGGGTTAGTGACTAAGTATTGCTTTTTTTGTTGATTAAGTAAAGCAGCGTATATCCATGTCATTTGTGTTTTGAACCTTTACAAGAAAAATAGTGAAATAGTCCTTAGATAGTCAATGAGAAGTAAAAAAAAAGTCTGTAAGAATTATGAATGAATTAGACACGTCGGATTGGTGTGCTAAAAGTGAATAAGGACCCAAATGAGAGTTCTTTATTACAAATAGATCATCTATCTCAAATTTAAAAGATGGATATAATATTAGTAACAATGGCATACAATTACTTTTGGAAGCGATGAAAGCAATGGTTAGTATTATTGAGATTTATTTATTTATTTATTTTTTATTTTTATTTTTTGTTCTTCATTCAATTATTTGTATTGCTTTTATAGGAGTGATGAGACTTGTTCACGGTGTTCTGTGGTCTTTTGCGGCTAGTAAATCACGTGGCTTCCAAGGGTTTTTAGTTGCTAGGAATTTCGCTAAAAGTAGTGCTTCAGGTACTTGAATGGTTGTGGTTCTTTCTCAGAATCATCACTATAAGCTAGTGCATTATCATTATTTACCATCATATAAAATGATCTTTAGTGATTAAGTTGATTGAAGCGTCATGTTCGTTTAGTTTTTCAAGTGTAATGAAAACTACACAAGTATGTAACTTGACATAATATGGCGTCAAGGTAAACCACCTGTTTTAACAGAGACCTATATGAACTTATACCCCATATCCACTTTACATTGCAAATAATTTTTTTGCTTCGAAGATGGCTAAGCATCCTATCGTTCTAGCTTGAAACTCACTATTCAGAAATCAAGGATTAGTGGATGACCAACCCTTGTTAAAACTCAGCTTATCTTACCAAGCCTTCTTTAAACTCAGCTTATCTTACCAACCCTTGTTTGTTTACAATTATTTCCATCAAATGATATCTGAAACGTTCTATTTTGGGTTACCAACCAACTTAAACGAAATACCGCAACATATTATTCATCTTGTGTACTGTGATATGCATAACTCAGATTTGGATCTTGGAAGGAAATTAGTTCAATTTTACATTAGTTAATAATTCATTAGTGCAAATCTAGTTTAGGTTAACATATTATTCATAAGTCTTTAAAGTCCCCCATGCATGGTAGTTTTATACCAATATTCTCAGTTGTTGACCCCTACCTGGTTTTATTTCTCGCATAGCTATCGGCCCGATGAGAATAGAAACTCTTTAGAGACCATGAAGAGTTTGAAAGAAGCGTGATTAGTGATCCTCCAAGCAACAAACACTCTAAGTTCAAGTTCCTTCTTTAAAAGTTGGATCTGCATAAAGGGTTACCGAAAGATCTCGCGAATGAATTCTAGGGTTCAATGGATCTAGAAGAGGAGGGTTTGTGGATGGTCTAGGGATGGCGCTTTTACATCCTTTAACTCCATGGGTTGATGGAATATTAAAGGATGTCGCTACTTTTT
>OU343225.1:167988349-168019737 GCA_910596185.1 Chrysanthemum makinoi
TCTCCAAAACTCTACCTCCCTAGTTGCAGAAAAATCGAATTCTATATATAGATTTACACTTGCGACAGCGTCACCTTTTGCATGGGATGCCGTCAGCTCGCCGTCATTAGGGTTTCGTCTGGGCCAAGTCATCGATGGGACGGCGTCACCTTAGAGTAGTGACGCCGTCGGTCTTCAGTTGGGACGTCGTCTTGATTCTAGATCTGGGCCGTCTGAGTTGAAAATTGTGAGTGACGCCCTTCTTCTTTAAGGCGTGACGCCGTCAGGTTATGTGACCAAAATTTCCACCGATCCGTCGCGTGCATGTTATGATCAAGTCATCATAGAGGGATGGCGTCCCCCTTTGTTTGGGATGCCGTTAGGTACTGTTGATCAGCTTTGAGTGGCTCCGATCTTGACTTTGCCATTTTCTTCATGTATTTGCTCCTTTTCGTCTAAATGTGCTTCATTCCAGCATTTTGCTTCCAAAGGACCTAAAAATAAAAAGGAACGAAATTAAGCTGTAACGGATATAAAATTGGTCGATTTAGGGCTTAAATGACCCCCTAAAAGTGTACGTTTTAAATCTTTATCAAATATCCCTACACTTAGTATTTGCTTGTCCTCAAGCAAATGTGCTTTTGGCCAATCAATTGATAAGTTAGGGGGCATGAAGCGTTCGTTTAAAATAATTCACAACAAGTAAAAGCACCTCAATAGTCATAACAAGCACAGAAATTATATACTAGCACCTCACGAGGGGTGTTTGGATTCTCTCATCTCTCGGGTTTATATGAAATATAATAAATGAAAATGGAAGATAAACACTCATTACCTGGCATAGTACATACATTACCATAAGCTTGAGACTAGATCAAACCTCCACCGCTCTGGCGTAAGCACCTAGGAACAACTATCTAAGAGGTATTTACAAGGGTTGTAACGTTAGGCTTACCGGTAGGGAAACAAATGGTTTTGTTCGATAGGGGATATTTAGTGGTGGCAAGTCAAAAATCTTATGTTACAAGCATGAAAAGCGTGGCGTTGCTAAGCCAAGACTCGACTCATTAAACTCTAGATAACTTGAAACAAAACAAACATAATTTTAAATAAATAAACATAAAGATAGATGTAGGATGGTAGCCCGTATGTTTTTCTTTAGTTTTTTTCTAATTATTTTATTTTATTTATTAATTATTTTTATTATTTTTACTTTTTTTTACACTTTTTTTTTGACATACATTTTTACTTTACGATAACATCAAAATATTTCATATCTTTTGTACACAGTTTTGGGATGATTGGGACTCTTGGGTAAAAGTAATATTTTATAGGAGTATCCCTACACTTGAGTTTTTATTTCTCTAACACTAATTGACCGGATTTGAAAAGATCAAAACACTTGGATTACGTAGACAAAGGGAATTTGTATTTATCATTCTTTCCCGTTCCTCCATAAAATATTACTTTTACCCAAGAGTCCCAATCATCCCAAAACTGTGTACAAAAGATATGACTCGACTTAGCAACCATACAAGTAACTAGATATTTGAACTAAGGGTTTAGTAATGATAACAATAATGCACTAAAGGTGAGTGCATACAAGGTAGGCTAAGGCGATTTGGGTGTGCATTTAGGGGTGGATTGTAAACAATGTTCTTCATTGATATTCTGGAAAATCGAAACATCACGAGAACCGCGAAAAGGATAGGCTCTGAGGGGTTAGCTAGGGGTATCGTGTAGTAAAGATGAGTACATCGCAAGGGTGTGGGGTAATTACTCAACCGATGTGGAAGATGTAATTTTAATACAGGTTTCAAACAAGGGTTATCCTAAAACCTCTTTTCATTTAGTTATTCCTAATTACACAAGTGTAGTCTCACTAGCGATCTCGGAATGCATCAAAAAACAAGTTCTAGAATCTATTATACTACTGGTACTGATAACATCAAATAGTCCTGAATATTAAGTGTCAATTTCCCCCGATAATGCTCGTTATTTATATCATTTATATGGATTTACGCTTGTTTTCCATTGTTTTCCACTTTCAAGTAAATTACGAGCATTGGAGCTAAAGAGACGCGGAAATGGAAACATTACTTAAGATTTATCACAGTATGCCTATTTTGAAGAAGTTACGGCGTAACTCCTCTCTCACATTACGCCGTAACTATTGCGTGACCTAGAATACCAACTTATCAAGAGGTTACGTCGTAAATCTTCCCAAAGGTTACGACGTAACTACATTAGGTTAAATGAGGATCCATGTTGCTGATACTTACGCCGTAACTACTGCATCACTTATGACGTAACCGTGTTTATTGAAGACTACAGCGTAACCACTTATTAGGTTATGCCGTAACTAGCAGATCTAGTGCATTTAGGACGGAATAGAAGGTTACGGCGTAACTCCTATATTGGTTACGCCGTAACCCAGACCTGGCCTATAAATACCCCATGATTTCCAGCATTTCTAATCATCCCATTCCACACACAACTCTCTGAGAACGTGGGAAAAAGCTCAAGGCAGGTCTAGGGGAGCATACGGAGCTGTTTCCAAGGGAGAAGTCACTCCATTACGATAAGCTTTAGCGTTTTATATTTCTTTTACTTTCAATTCGTGTATTTCGTACCTTTGAATATTGAATTGATTTGCATGATTAATATGAGCGGCTAAGCACCCTTTGGTGCTAGCCTAGTTATGATTCCTTAATTGTTTTGTTTGCGATTACCTTTACTTCTGTACAATTATTTCTAAGTGTATGCATGCATAGCTCTTTGGTAGTCACCCTTGAGTCGGTAGTTTTGAATGGCGGTAGAGGACAATTGCCTAGGAGATATGACCAACTGACCCTAGGTGAGTGGACTGAGACGGGAAGGGTAAGATATGACCAACTGACGACCCTTTCTACTTGTGCGATTTGACCAACTGATCACCTATCGTTTGGATGAACTTAAGAATTGGGGGGTGTAGTGTATAAGTTCCTTACGGCCGGGCACTCACTATTTAGAATCTAGCATGTAGCGGTACTTAATGACTTGGCTTAGAGGACCAGGAACAACAGGACTTATGATGGTGCGCCTGATTTCTCCTCTGGTGACATCTTTGCTGATAGATTAAGGAGAATTGACCAAATGTTGTCCTCTCGAATTTGACCCCACCTGAAGTAATTGGAAGTAGGTAGACGTAGACATAACTAGCTAGGAGGATTGACTAGGTTAGCACCACTATTCCTCTATTTATTTCCCTTTACCCATTTATCTGATTTTATTCTGCATTAGTAGTTTAATTAATTAATTCCCTATTGAAACCATCATTATTCTGTGACAATTAGACTTAGTAATAATCCAATACACATAGCTCTTGGGACGACCTCGGCTTTACCATTTACTACACTACACACGACCGGGTACACTGCCTGTTAGTGCATTAGGGTAGACCATAGGTATAGCGAGACACTATAAATATTAAGACCTGGTCAGTAAAACCTACATCAAGTTTTTGGCGCCGTTGCCGGGGAATTTTATTGGGATTTATATTAAGTCTTCCATTTCATTTTAAACTTTTCTCACGATCATATTTCTAGATTTCAGGTACTATGGAAGTTGTTAACATCGATGACCTCACTCTTGAGGAATATTTGGCGTTGACAACAATGCGAGCAAGGGCCGGTCTAGTAAGACCGGCAATCGGAGCGGATGTTCGTTTCGAAATTAAAGATCAATTTATGAGGGAGCTTCGCGTTAACCCTTTTTCAAGAAACAGGGACGAAGACGCATATGAGCACGTTGAAAATGTCCTATACATCGCCAGCCTTTTCAACATTCCTGGCGTGTCTCATGATTCTGTTATGCTAAGGGTTTTCCCAATGACTCTTACTAGAGCAGCTAGAAGATGGATCGAAAGATTGCCCGCCGGGGCAGTTAATACTTGGGCGCTACTAAAGAAACACTTTATCCAAAGATATTGCCCACCATCGAAGATTTCTAACAAACTTTTGGAAATCCATAATTTCAGACAAGAAGACGACGAAACACTGTATCAAGCTTGGGATAGATACAACGATCTTCTTTATAAGTGCCCTACCAATGATCTGAATAACCAGCAGAAGGTCAATATTTTCTACAAAGGAATTAACACAGCTACAAGGCAAATATCGGACTATCAAGGACCTATCCCAAACATGACTCCTACCGCTGCAATTGAAGTCATTCAAAAAATTTCAGACCACTCTCAAAAATGGCACGACGGTAGGAGCAAAATACACCACGGCGGAAGTTTTGACGGAATTGAAGCAATAGCTAGTATACTTGAAAATCTCGGTAGAGATATGCTGAAAATTAAAGAAGCTGTTCATGCAATCCAAGTCGGCTGCGAAAACTGTGGTGGGGGACGTTTGACTAAAAGCTGTCCTAAAGTTGACTAGGAAGATACGATCGAGGAAGCTAAATATGGAGAGAATAGGCCTTTCTACGGGGATAATCGTAATGGGTTTCGTGGAGGACCCCCACCGTATTATGAGAGAAGAGCTAACCTGGAGGATATTATTAACAAATACCTTGTGGACACTACCAAAAGGCAAAAGGAGCCAGAGGAATGGCTTAAAAATTTCCAAGATAGTACTAACAAAAGCCTTTCTTCTCATGACATATCACTTAAAAACTTGGAAACTTTAATTGGAAAGCTTGGCGACGAGGTACAAAGGAGAAACGAAGAGCAAAAGAGCAATTCCACTATATGTAAAACTGTGTTCTCTGATAACAATAAGTACTCTGATGAGTCGGATACTGATGGCGATAGTGAATTACGCCGTAATCACACTCCAGAGTTACGGCGTAACCCAAATTCAAGCAAAGACACGGGCACCAAGGACGACAACCCTAAAAGAAGAAGTCATTGGTGTAAGGCTATTGCAATTGACGATGGAGAATGCTACAGCTTGTGGGCCTCATGTGATCCTCGAAAATCCTGCGATGGGGTTGTTGATAAAGAAAGGATAAAATATGACAGATACAAGTGGACTACACTAAACGACGAAGAAAGGTTAGCCAAGTTCTCCATTAACAAAGTGGAAGGGCCGCCCATTAAGCATTACTGCAAACCCTTACTCATCATGGAATATGAGATTACTCATGCTTGGCCAACGTGCAATCCTTTTCGTGATTATTGTAACGGAGGAGGTAATGTGAAGAATGAAGTTTGGATATGCCCACACAAATCTGGGAGACACGACGTTGATTTTGGAAATCTATCATTCAGTGATTGGTATTCGACAAGATTCGGGGATGCGATAATTAATTCAACTCTGTTCAGAAATCTGGAACTCAAGTATGAGAAACACATTCTTCGGGGAAAAACCATTAAGCCCCTCGATGATATTCCTTCTGAAGATGACAATGACGAAGGAGTTTGAAATCATTGGTGCGGACAAATTAAAACCAGCGACGGAAAATTTTGGGCTTCCTGCACCCCTTTTGAGTGTGAATGTGATGGAGGAAGCATCATTGAGGGAGCTGGGGAAGATGAATTCCTTTGGATTTTGACTAATGATTCCGAAAGAACAGAACTGCCTTGGCCAGATGATCTCGGATTCGACGATTGGGTCAAAATCAAATACGGAAAAATTGACGCGTTAACTAAAAAGAAAATCTAGGAAGGATGTATGAGTAAAGATCAACCTAACAACGATGTTCACCATAAAATAGAAGGAGACACCAAGGGTTCATCTAAGGTAGAAAATGAAGAATGCAAGCAAATACTCAACCAACTTGAAGATACCGATTCCGACGATGACGATTTCGACTACCTCGAGTTACAAGGCGAAGACGGTTTCATTGACCCCGATGATTAAGTGCACGAGAGAAGAAGATGCAAGCTTCTCGGCATCCCATTTAAGAGGCCGCCACCTATTATAGCTGAAAAATTTGAGTTTATGCGATATCATTTGGGGCCTGAAGAAAAATTTTGCAAGATACGGAAAATTGAAACCAAAGAATATCTTCGCACTGCCACTAATGTCGGATGGGTTAGGCGCAACTTAATGAAAGACATGGAAGAAGTGGGGCAAGCTCAAAGGCCCCCAAAGGAGCCCGCGGCTCTCAGTCTAACTTAAAGACTCGTTAAAAAAGAAAAGTGCTCTTTCGGAAGACAACCCGAATTATCCCTTTCTTTTGTTTTTATTTCCTTTCTGTTGGGTTTTGTGTTTTCTAACCATTGTTGCAGGAAACGAGGAACTATTTGCTGCTGCAGTTGCTGATCTGAACAGAGTTACGGCGTAACTCATCTTGGTGATTACGCTGTAACCAACTTTTTAGCAGAAGAACTCTTGACGCATTACCAATTACGGCGTAATTCCATCTCAGTGGTTACGCCGTAACTACTCGCTTTTACAGCTCATTCCAGGTTTTGCCAGTTATGGCGTAACTCCCTCATAGGAGTTACGACGTAACTTTCCTCTGCTTTAATTCTTTCATTTTAAAATACAGTAACCTTATATTAATTTTTAAATGAACTTTGTGGGTGTGTTCCCTGTAAACCCTCACGAGATTTCACTCATCCACTTGGGACACCAAGTGGTTTAAAAGGCTTGTTGCATACCCTAAATGCAACCGTGATTCCTACGAAAGTGAGTTAGGTTGTTTTTCAATTTTATTTTTTCTTTTTAGAATTATGCTTGTCGGTATTGTGATTTCAGGGATTGAAGTTTGTTCATGACGCTTAAACGAAGGAACGGTTCTTTTTCGTGGGCCTTCTTCTTTTTGGAGAAAATTTCAGGAAAGTTCTCGCTCTAATTCTACCTTTCTCTTCACCTTTATTTTAATGCCTAGCACAAAAGGGACTTTGTACAATTCAAGTGGGAGGACGGGAGTAGAATTATCTCTTGAACTTTATTTCGCCCTCATTTTTCTAGTTTATTTTGAAAAATTATGCCATTTTTAAAATTTTGACATGTTTTTCTGAACCTAACTAGATTAGACCTTAGCCGAGCACATACAACCCTTAACATTACATGGTGAGATTAGCCTTATCCGTTTCCAATATTTTACCCCAAATCCACCAAATTATGAGTGTGCCGGTAGCTTGTAAACTTTAGAACTTGGCTTTTGCATCATTTCGAGACCATAGACGAGGTATGTTGAGTTAGCTCGATGTATTTGGACTTTTCAGTTTTAGAAGGCAATACTATAGGATTATCACCCAAACAGCCTACCATTTTGAGTCTATCGATTAGTCACCTCGACTTTTCGACCCCCATGTGAAACCCTTTTGTTGCACTCACCTTTAGTGCAAGATACCCCTAGATACACCCTTCTGAGCCATTCCTTTCATTTTGTCAACCCAATATATTGTTTCGTTACACCTATACACCTTAGCCTACCCTATAGTCTTTATTTGTGATTGGGAAGTCATCATTTGCCTAAGTTCAAGGTTCGAGTGGAAAGGTTTGGAAATCACGCTTTCATCGACAACATTTATGAAGATCATTGAAGACCCCCTGAATTCCCATTGTTCATCTCAAGTGGGGGGATGTTATGTTATTATGTTATGATTAAAAAAAATGATTGAGTTATGATATTGTAAAGTGCGATGTTATAAGCACTATAGTATGAGCTTTATTGATTAGTATCGAGGAGGCCACCTCGGTCACATTTGAAGATTGGAGTTGGTAGTTCTGCCAACAGAAGAAGAAAAGGTGGTGTGCCCATCACGACGTCCTCTAATGACGCATCTACCTTGCATTTCATGATCCGGTTTCTAGACTTCTAAACTTGAACTTTGGGCGGACGGTAAGTGTTGATGACTTGGTTATAGATTTAGACTACCTGTTTGTTTTTCATTTTACACTAATTATATATCCCATGTCTTATCCTACCCTTTAGTCATGAAGCATGTCTAGGTGATGCAGTGAGCAATCTTTGGTGTCTTGGCCATGGATTTGGTCATGTATCATCGCTGTGACACGTTAGTAATGACGAGTCACCCCTTAACCTTTGTCGTGTCTACCCATATTTCCTTCGAGAATTGTTTAGCCCTTAACTCTAGTGGTGGAGATTTGTGTAACCACCAAGCTTATGATAGAATACATGCTATGACTGTGCGATTGAGTGATCACCCCAAAATTGACACTTAGAATAGTTGAGAGATTTGAGTGTTTGTTCCCCTTTTGTAAGGTGTTCAGCTTTGTTTTATTCTAGTATAAGGGATTTGTAAACTCATATTTTCCAGGTTTTGGGAGATATCTTTTTAGGAATCTATCTAATAAGGTCTACTTGAGGGCAAGTAGAGTTCAAGTGGGGGGATATTTGATAACATCAAATAGTCCTGAATATTAAGTGTCAATTTCCCCCGATAATGCTCGTTATTTATATCATTTATATGGATTTACGCTTGTTTTCCTTTGTTTTCCACTTTCATGTAAATTGCGAGCGTTGGAGCTAAAGAGACGCGGAAATGGAAACATTACTTAAGATTTATCATAGTATGCCTATTTTGAAGAAGTTACGGCGTAACTCCTCTTTCACATTATGCCATAACTATTGCGTGACCCAGAATACCAACTTATCAAGAGGTTACGGCGTAACTCTTCCCAAAGGTTACGACGTAACTACATTAGGTCAAATGAGGATCCACGCCACTGATACTTACGCCGTAACTACTGCATCACTTACGACGTAACCGTTTTTATTGAAGACTACGGCGTAACCACTTATTAGGTTACGCCGTAACTAGCAGATCTAGTGCATTTACGACGGAATAGAAGGTTACGGCGTAACTCCTATATTGGTTACGCCGTAACCTATAAATACCCCATGAATTCTAGCATTTCTATTCATCACATTCCACACACAATTCTCTGAGAACCTGGTAAAAAGCTCAAGGCAGGTCTAGGGGAGCATACAGAGCTGTTTCCAAGGGAGAAGTCACTCTATTACGGTAAGCTTTAGCTTTTTATATTTCTTTTACTTTCCATTCATGTATTTCGTACCTTTGAATATTGAATTGATTTGCATGATTAATATGAGCTGCTAAGCACCCTTTGGTGCTAGCCTAGTTATGATTCCTTAATTGTTTTGTTTGCGTTTACCTTTACTTCCGTACAATTATTTCTAAGTGTATGCATGCATAGCTCTTTGGTAGTCACCTTTGATTCGGTAGTTTTGAATGGCGGTAGAGGAAAATTGCCTAGGAGATATGACCAACTGACCCTAGGTGAGTGGACTGAGACGGGAAGGGTAAGATATGACCAACTGACGACCCTTTCTACTTGTGCGATTTGACCAACTGATCACCTATCGTTTGGATGAACTTAAGAATTGGGGGGTGTAGTGTATAAGTTCCTTACGGCCGGGCACTCACTATTTAGAATCTAGCATGTAGCGGTACTTAATGACTTGGCTTAGAGGACCAGGAACAACAGGACTTATGATGGTGCGCCTGATTTCTCCTCTGGTGACATCTTTGCTGATAGATTAAGGAGAATTGACCAAATGTTGTCCTCTCGAATTTGACCCCACCTGAAGTAATTGGAAGTAGGTAGACGTAGACATAACTAGCTAGGAGGATTGACTAGGTTAGCACCACTATTCCTCTATTTATTTCCCTTTACCCATTTATCTGCATTAGTAGTGTAATTAATTAATTCGCTATCGAAACCATCATTATTCTGTGACAATTATACTTAGTAATAATCCAACACACATAGCTCTTGGGACGACCTCGGCTTTACCATTTACTACACTACACACGACCGGGTACACTGCCCGTTAGTGCATTAGGGTAGACCATAGGTATAACGAGACACTATAAATATTAAGACCTGGTCAGTAAAGATGAATGCTTTTATTCCTAAAGATCTAGGGGAAAACATCACATTTTTTGGGTGGAATTTGAGTGGTAAACAGTTTTTGTGCTAGTCATATAATTCCTATCCATGAGACGCTTTATTAAGACTAAAGTTTAGCTCGTAAATGTCATGAAAATTTTTAAATTTGCTGCTAAAATTGCCCTAACGAATATTTCTCATAGTTTATTACACAATTTACCAAGGACAAGACAAATGATCAAGTGAGTGAATAGTTTCTAAGTTCCCGTTTTATTCTCCCTCCCTTCACTTAAACTGAACATTGTCCCCAATGTTCCCCGAAAGTATCCAAGTTATGATAAAGGAAGGTAAGTAAGGAAAAGAAACTAGTACTCACCTGATTAGCTCGGTAGGATATGTGTGAAGTTGCGGTTAGATCCTCTTCCAAGAAGAATGCATAAGTAATAAGCTTCATCCAATGTGTGTTTCTTCTTCTTGTTCAAAATAACCTGCACACTCATAAGAAAACGACAACCCAAAGCGTCAAACCGAACAAAGAAAAATCACAACAAGATGTAATTCCAGACTTAGAAACAAAGCAAATAAGATATAATGCTTGTGAGATGGATGTTTGCAGTTTTTCTAGAAAATTAAGGATTAGAAGTTTCCAAAAATCACAAGTTAGACAGAAAATGAAACTGAGAATCTGTTTCCACATTACCTGACGCCGTCGAGTTTTAATCCCGACGCCGTTAGGTTGTCCTGACATAAAGGGTCTGGTACATTTTCTGGAAAAATTACCTTTATTAAAACCTGGAAAAAATCCTGCGTAACATCCATTATAACTCGATACAAGCATTTGACTCTAACAAACACACAAATATATCAATTTCAATTATCGTTAATCTCATGTTCATTTTCTTAAAAACATATTTGATCTTCCCTACACTTATCTTTTTGTAAAATACCTATATATGTAATTAAGACGAGATTAAAAACAAAATAAAGCATTTTCACAAAGTCTAACATATGAGAATAAACAATAATGAAAAGATACATAAATACACAAATAAAAATGAAAAACAAATATGCAAACAAATAAACATGGGTTGCCTCCCAAGAAGCGCTTGTTTTTGTTCGAGTCACGAGATTGACTCTACCCATATTTAATGGATAAAGGGGAGGTTTTTCCAACACTTAAGTCTAAGTACGGGTGATAGTAGCGATACACACCCTTAGGATGGAAATATGCCACGTGAGGAGAAGGTGATGGGTAATTTATATATTTAAAAGAGTGTGCTCCTATCATACTAACCTTATCTAATTCAATTGGTGTAGCGGGTAAATCAAGTCTTTCTCCTAGAAAAGGATCATCTTCTATCAACTTTAACCGATTCTTAGTTAACGATCCATCTTGACCTAATAAACCCGGTTTAAACCCAAAAGAACGTTTCCTTATGTTATGGAAATTGGGAAGTAAAACTTGCACCCTTCCAATGAACACGTCTCTAGGAAATATTTCTTTTATGCAAGGAGTGTTGAGACACGAGCTCTTGCCAAATTGTGAGTCTTTGAGAGGTATTTTCTTGTTTGTTGTCCAATCAGATACCTTTAAAGATTGAAGAGGGCTCATGATTTATAATTAGGAGGTTAGGTGGGTCGAATATTAATATACTATTGCTAATGGGTAAGTAACGGTTAGATCGAGCGTATACCTTTTGATAATGGGTTTATGTTTGATTTATATGTAGAACTTTCTAGGTATATTATTATTTGCGATTTCTTCACGGAGTTTCATGATGATGGGGACATAAAGTTGTCAGCTAGTTCCAAGAAAGTGCGTCTCATTAGGGTTTTTCTCATTTACCTAACATCCCACAAGTGAGCTTCAAGCGTTGTAGTTATTTTTTTTAACTCTTGGTCGTTGACGAATGTCAACATTATGTCCTCGAATTCATCTTGTCGCGATTTTCTTGGAAGCAAAAACTGGAAGTCTTTGACCATGTCCACATGTTAACAAAAATCTTCCTTATGATCACGTGTGGTCATTCCCATCAACTCATTCACTTGTGCCTCCATACTCTAGAATAGTTGTTCTTAGGCATCCGAGTCTTGGTAAAAAATGGACTACTTAAGAAAGACAAAACCATCTTCAGGGAGTACCGGATGAGTTTAGAAAACCTCCCAAATAAAGTCTTGATATTTGACCAAAATTCTTCGTATTGTGCTAACTCCTCGATGACTTCCCAACATGTTTCAACATCGAGGTTACTCTTCAGCCTTGAGAAGTTGTGGGAGTACCACCTTTTATATTCAAATCCAGGCATAATCAATGGTTTGTCGAGTGGAGGGATTGACACGATCGTAAAAGATTTGGACTTGAAGCCAAAGATCAATTCCGTGATGAGGGACTTTATGGAGCAAGTCCTTGAATAGAGTCCAAGCCTCGTAGAGAGTTTCAATTTATTATTATTCAAAGCCTTGACGTTGTTCATATTGGAACATCAAGATGTCGTTCCTTAGTTTGGTGGTTCTCCTCGGTGGGAAAATTGGGCGAGGAAACGAGTGATGAGATCATCCCAACTTGAGATGGATCCGGCATTTAAAAATGGTATATGAAGTCGCTCAAGCCATTACTAGCTTGGTCCTATAGAGAGAATTGGAAGATACAATCACACCATCTATCGGCGCAATTGTAGTCTATATATTTATATTTAGCCCGTGTGGTTGCATCAAGGTCGATAGAGTTAACGATTTTTAGGAAGTCTTTGAGATGCTGATTAGGATCTTCGGAATGAAGTCCATGGAATGCACATCCATTTTGCACCAACCGGATGGTGTCGGATCGCTGGGCCGTAGACCAAGATTTGAGCTTGATGGGGAGCACCAACCACCATCAATGAAAATTCCAAAAAGACCACAAAACAAAGGATGTAACCAAAAAAGAAACTCCTATAGCGTTGGTGGCTCGGTCTAGAGTATTCACCAAGAGTTAGGCCTCTTGGCGGGTCAATTGGACCGCAGTGGTGGGTTGATGGAAGTGGTTGATTTTATGGTGGGTTATCACCTTCCATGATGAAAAGTGATGAGGTCACGAGAAAAAAGTAGAGGTAAAAGCACGAAGAAGGGGATAGACTACAAGGATCTGGTGGCCCTTGAGCTAATAAATTTATTTATGAAAATTTTAATTTAATGAATTACACAAAAATGAAAAATCTTATTATATAGATGATCTTGATATGAATCAATCATATTTATATCCATTCCGCAATGGAACCTAAACGAGATAGAGATCTAACTAGCTATTCTATTCCAAGTGTGTAGACCGTTCAAGCCATGGTGCCAAAAGTTAAGAAAGAAGAATGCGCCGAGGCGCGTTCGGGGTGAATGAAACTTCCTTTTCGTCGAGCAAGTTTTTCAACCTCCTAGGCAGTGAACCTAATCGTTGTAGTGTAGTATTGGGTAAGATTCGGGGATTGATATCATTCTCTAGGGGAATAAGAATGCTAGTAAGAAATGTATGACAAGAAGGTGGGGGTTGAGGATGATTCTTTTTTATCTTTTTATGGTTTTTTAGAAAACTAAGGTAAATATCTCGGGGCAATAGGTTGCGGGGTGGTACTTCTACCGATTATTTCTTCTTATCTAATTATCTAGTTTATCTAATTATCTATTTACTACGGGTAGCTATGTCTATTTGATGTGTGCTCGTATGATGATTACAAATGTGTTTACCTAGATACTATTACTCCCTAGTTATCTTTTATTAGTTGGTTGAGTTATCACACCTTATCTTAACGCGTTGTATTCCTAAGGTCGTAGGGTATGCGTGCCCCCTTGTTCTTTGAGGTTATCTCCCGTATGCAACCTACGAAGTCGACAAGCCTAAGCTATTTCATCCATACACCACATCATCATAAAGCATACTCAAGCATTAAATACAACGAATAATGCCTAGTTGCACTCCTAAGCCAATTTATAATTAAGATAATAAAAAACCAAACAATAATCAATAACTAGGTTTCATATATCTAAGCAAACACACAAAAAATTTAGCTAGACATGGTAAACAAGCAAGCATAAACACAATCAATTGAATTCGGGATAGACATAATGTTACTTTGGATTAAAAGACTTATCTCGATGTGTAAAATAGGATATGGGACCCTAAGATACTGTCCAATTCAGACTACAAACAATTTAGGGTTTTTTCTCCAAAAGTCTACCTCCCTAGTTGCAGAAAAATTGAATTCTATATATAGATTTACACTTGCGACGGCGTCACCTTTCGATTGGGACCCGTCGATCGCCGTCATTAGGGGTTCGTCTGGGCCAAGTCATCGATGGGACGGCGTCACCTTAGAGTTGTGACGCCGTCGGTCTTCAGTTGGGACGTCATCTTAATTCTAGATCTGGCATCGTCCGAGTTGAAAATTGAGTGATGCCCCTTACTTTAAGGCGATGACGCCATCGGTTATGTGACCAAACTTTCCACTGAGCCGTCGCGTGCATGTTTTGATCAAGTCATCATAGAGGGACGCCGTCCCCTTTGTTTGACGCCGTCAGTACTGTTGATCAGCTTTGAGTGGCTTCGATCTTGACTTTACCATTTTCTTCATGTATTTGCTCCTTTTCGTCCAAATGTGCTTCATTCCATCATTTTGCTTCAAAGAGACCTAAAAATAAAAGGAACTAAATTAAGCAGTAACGGATATAAAAGTGGTCGATTTAGGGCTTAAATGACCCCTAAAAGTGTACGTTTTAAATCCTTATCAGTTATGTTTCGATTATTTGATTATAGGGTAAAATCTATTAATAGCCAACGCACTTTTCTATTTATCCCGGATTGATTCCTTTACTCTTTTATTAACGTATTTAACCATCATCTTTCAAATCTTGATTCAATATGACCAATTTAGTGACTGGCTACCGGTATTTCCATGTAGATATTTATTTTGACATGGTATTTATTATATCATTTATAGTTGCCACCTTGATTATTTTGTCTACCTAACATAAGTCAACCCTATATAAACACTTTATCACTTTACTCTTTTCATAACATACTACACTTATCTCTTTTCCCGCTTAAACGAAACCAGATCTAAAAACCCTAACCACAAAATTGCTAAGTTTATGTCAAATTAATTCATTCCAGCTGCAATGTCGAAAGCTAAACATTAATTCTACCTTATTATACTTCAATTTATTGTCAATTTATAAAAAACCGTAATCTTTTGTTTGAAACCCTAATCTTCAGATAAACCAAAACCAAAGAAATTGAAGGGGGTTTTACTGTCAATCTCTATCATGATGGTGTATTTGTTCCTAGTCCAATCAGATACCTTAAAGGTGATGTAAAATAGATTACAGACTTAGATTTTGAAGGTATGTCATTTGAGGACTTTACTGAAATTGTTAGGAGGTTAGGTGTGGGTCTTGTAATATTAATATACTATTGCAATACTGGTAAGTAACTAGGGTTAGATCTAAAAGAGCTCAAATCAGATAGTGATGTTGATGCGATTTTAAAGCTTAGGTATGATAATGGGTTTATGTTTGATTTATATGTAGAACACTTTGGATATGATGTGATGGGTTACTTGAAATTTGAGTATGTACAACAAGAAGATAGTTATTCTAGTGTTGATGAGTATTCTAGTGATGATGGGGACGAAATAGACTATTTAGAGTTTTAAAACACTGGTGAGGAATATGTAGTTATTGAAAACTTGACCACATAAGATGATTTCTTAAATAGGCTTTGTTCTAATACTGGTCTGTTTAGAGGTTCTAAACCTTAGCCAATGTCTAGTTTACCTAACATCCCACAAGAGGATTCAGATGCTAGTACAATAGACCCAAAGTTTAAGATTAAAAGAGGTGTTGTGTATCCTATTTTTTAACCCTAACATACCTTGGAACCAGTTTTGGGGATGAGGTATGAGGACCTAGAACAGTTGAAATTGGCCTTGACCAACTATGGAGTTGCACATGGATATCAGTTGTGGTATATGAAAAATGACTGGAAGTCTTTGTTAGTGTTCTGTGGGAGGAATGTTGAAGAGGGTAGGTGTATAGGGGAAAAGGGAAGAAGGATAGGGTGTTAAACAAGAATATGAAGAAAAAGGCTGATACAAGTGAGAGATATAGCAAGGCTAAAAAGGTAGGATCAGAAGGTGTGAAGAAAAGAGTTACTAAGAATGTTAAGAATGTTGTTGTGAAGAAAAAAGTTACTTTTAAAAAAAAAGTCAATAATTGTGGTGTGGGTAGTAGTCAATCCCTTGTTCTTAATCCTACTAGGAGTCTTGGTAAAAAAAATGGACTAAAAACAAGATTAAGAAAGACAAAAACCCATATTGTCCCTTTAGGTTATATGCATCTTGGATGAGTTTAGAAAACTCATTCCAAATAAAGTCATTGATACCTGACCAAAAATTTTCAAGGAATTACAATCTTGGATCACTGTTAACTATAGGTGGATAGATACATAGTGTGCAAGAGATATTATAAGAGATCCATTTATTCCTTTGAGAACAATGAAGGAAGACATAAGGCAGAATTACATGATGTTAGTTTAGGCCAATGCAAAAGAGCAAAACAGACAGCCTTTTATGATCATGAAGGTTGTCTAATTGACCACTATGAGAAGTTGTGGGAGTACAAACAAGCTCTTTTATATTCAAATCCAGGTACCACTTACATATTAGATGTAGAAGAGACCTCATCTAGGAACAATTACTTCAAAAGGATATACATCTGTTTTAAGGGGTTAGAGATGGTTGGTTAGCTGGCTGTAGAAGAGTGATAGGACTAAATGGATGCTCTTTTGAAGCATACATGTAAAGGGGAATTATTAACTGTAATGGGGAGGGATGCAAACAACCAAATGTACCCTATTGCTTGGTTTGTAGTGAGAGTAGAGAATTCTGAGAATTGGTTATGGTTATTATCCCTCCTTCATGATGATTTGAACTTGAATAATGGAACTGGTTTAACAATCATTTCTGATTCTTATAAGGTAACATTTTAATTTATTTGTTTTAACATTTACTTCTCAATCCTTTATGTTTAAGTTAACTAAGTGTAAATGGTTGTTACAATTTATTATTATTCAAAGGTCTTCTAGATGTTGTATCATATTGGTTACCATATGCAGAGCATAGGAAGTGTACCAGGCATGTTTATACCAACTTTAAGAAGAGGTTCAATGTTGTGCAGTTCAAGAGGATGTTTTGGGGTACTGCTGCAAGTACTTTGGAACAACAATATGATCAAAAGCTGACACAGATAAGACAGTTGGATGAGTCGGCATATCAGTACCTTGTTCAAAAGAATCCCAACAGTTGGTCAAGAGCCTTTTGAAATGGACAGAACTGTGTTGCATTTAAAAATGGTATATGTGAGAGTTTCAATAGGTCCATATTGATACCTATGAGTAAACCTATTATAATATGCTTCAAGAAATAATAATTTACATAATGCAAAGGTTAGTAGCAATGAATAGGTTAGCCCTTAACTTGGAAGATACAATCACACCATCTATCAGGAAGCAACTTGAACTTCTTAAAGTTGAGCAAAGGTACTGTGAATCTATATATTTATATTTAGCTCATATGATATCTAGTGTAACATTGTATTAACATTGTATCATAATTGAATGTGATGACAGAAACAGGTTCGTTTACCCAAGTAGATTCCAAGAACTTGAAGTTAGAAAAGATGATGAGAGTTATGGTGTTGATCTGTTGAGGAAGGTGTGTGCTTGCAGACTATGGGAATTGAGTGGAGTGCCTTGTTTCCATGCAATGGCAGAATATATGCACTTAAACAACGATCTAAATGATGGGGTAAGTTTCTGGTACAGTCAATACATGTGGTTTAATGCTCACCAATTCTCTCTAAGACCAGTATTTGGAGCTAACATGTGGAGGAGAAATGAACACCAACCACCATTACCACCTATTTTATGAAAAATTCCAAAAAGACCACAAAACAAAGGATCAAGTAACCAAAAAAAGAAACTACTCAGGTTAGCAGGTCTGGAAGGAAAATGACATGTCAAAACTGTTAGCAACAAGGTCACAACAAAGTAGGGTGCAAAAATGAAACTCAACACAACCAGAAAAGGTTGTAAGGTAACCTGGTAGGAAAAAACAACCTGTGAGACCGCAGTGTGCTAGTAAGGGTGGTAGAATAGGTAGTAGAGGTGGGAGAATGGGTAGGAGAGGTGAAACCCATGTGAATGTGAATCAAGTTGCACAACCTGGTGCATCTACTGGTAGAGGGACTACAAGAGGTTGGTCCAGAGAAAGTAGAGGTAAAAGAGGGGGTGGCATAGGAACAGTGAGAGGGGGAAAGATGGTAGTGGTCCATCTAATCAGCCTTCAAATGCTGGTTATTCTGGTGGCCCTTTGACAGATGAACATGTAAATAAATTTATTTATGAAGCAATTTTTAATTTAATGTAATTACACAAAAATGTATGTTTATAATTTAATGTAATTACACATGAATATTATCTTAGACTAGATGAAGAAGCACTTAGGGAAACATTGGATGAACAAGATATAGATGATCAGGAATACCTTGACAGATACAGGACTGGGCAAGAATATGAAGCTAGAATGGATTTGTTGCATCCTTCACATTGGCAATCATATGAGGAGTCCATTCCAGCTTAACCTTATAACAAAACAGGTCATATTGAAAATCCTACTCAGCCTACACAACAATCTGTTGTTTAACAAGTCCAAGAAAATGTTAAGCTTAATCCAAGTGTAGACCATGTTCAAGATATCCATGTTGATGATGCAACTGCAAGTTCAGCAAAGAAGAATGGTGATGCGCGTATAACACGTTCGGGGTCAAAGGAACTTCCTTTTCGTCGAGCAAGTTTTTCAACACCCTAAGAAGTGAACCTAATCGTTGTAGTGTTGTATTGGGTAAGCCTCGTGTATTGATATCGTTCTATAGGGTAATAGGAATGCTAGTGAGAATTGTACTACGCTAAGGTTAAGGTTGAGGAAGATTATTTTTTATCTTTTTATAATTTTTTATAAAGCTAAGGGTAACATCTCGGGGTTTGGATTTGGAAGTTTGGTACTTCTACCGATTACTCTACTTATCTAATTATCTAAACTAAGGGTAGTCTATGTCTATTGATGTGTGCTCGTATGATGATTAAAAATGTGTCTACCTAGATACTATTACTCCCTAGTTATCTTTTATTGGTGGTTGAATTGTCACGTCCTTATTCTTAACGCGTTATGTTTTCTAAGGTTGTAGGGTATACTTTTATCCCTAACTCTTTGAGACTACCTTAAGGTTATTGCTTATGAAATCTCTAGGATTCATAAACTAACTCTAAGGTTATCTTTGGATGTTTAGTCTACAATTCCGCTAAGTGACTATAAAATAAGGTTCACAAAGATTACTCAAGCATTAAAAACACAACGATAGCCTAGTGCAATCCTAAGCCAATTACAATTAAGATAAGAGACAACCAATCAATAATTAAGAACTAGGTTTCATAGATCTAAGCAAACATACAAGAAACTTAGCCGGACATGTTAAACATGCAAGCATACACACATACAATCGAAGACATAATGAAATCAATGAAGTAAATTACTTATCTTGATGTAAAATAGGGTATGACAACCCTAAAATACTGTCCAAACCGGACTATAATCGGTTTAGGTTTTTACTCCACAAGTCTACCTCTCTAAAATTCTGAAAATTCGATTTCTATATATAGTTTTACCTTCGTGACGGCGTCACCTTATAGTTGGGACACCGTCAGATCGCCGTCATTAGGGTTTCGTCTTGGCCAAGTCATCATTGGGACGGCATCACGTTGTGGTTGTGACGCCGTCAGTCTTCAGTAGTGACGTCGTCTGAATCTGGATCTAGGCCGTCTGAGAAGAAAAGTCTTCGTGACGCCCTTACTCTTTAAAGCCTGATGCCGTCAGGTGTAAATAAGAAAAAAATATACTAATTTGTCACAAATTTAATTACATAGAGAGGACGACGTCGCCTTGGATTGTGACGCCATCAGGTGTAATTCCAGCAGCTTGAGTATCTTTGATCTTGACTTAGCCATTTTCTTCATATATTCACTCCTTTTCGTCCAAAAATGCATCATTCCAGCATTTTGCTTCCACGAGACCTAAAAAGTGAAAAGGAACAAAATTAAGCAGTAACGGATATAAAAGTGGGCGATTAAGGGCTTAAATGACCCCTTAAAAGTGTACATTTTAAATCCTTATCAAATGGTAAGACACCCATGACCGAAGATATGCAGTTTGATGAAATCACTCCACTTCCAAGCAAGAAAAAGATGGATAAGGCACCTCCTCTTCCTTTTAGAATCTATGTGAAAAACAAAGGTAGATAAAAAGAATTGCAAACCAAAAGAAGCCTTTCAAGTTTGATGACAAGGGAACTAGATATACTCCTGAATTGGCATTTGATTGCTCTCCTTAGACTTTAAATGGTTATGTAACTGAACATTTAGGAAATTAGACTTTAAATTTCATGCTTTCATGTGGGCTGATGTTGGAATTACAAATTTGATGATTACAAAACCCACGAGCAAGAATGAAGAAAGAAGAAACAATGAGGGCCTAATATGTAATAGTTAGCTTTATTAGTAAGCTAGGGTTTGTAACCTCGCTATATTATATAAAGAGGTTAGGCGTCTAGGTTGCAAATCATTCATTCAGAGTAGACTTCTCCAATGAGAGTCTAGACACACGAATATAGCGTGTGTACATTAGTAGTAGTAGTTTATGTATTAGTTTATTATGAATAAAGAAAACCTTATTAGTGATACTGATTGTGTTATTATCAATCCACTGCGTTCAATCAATCAATGTTACTCATACCCTAGTTGAGTCCAGATCTAAGATTTTACAATTCGTATCAGAGCCTCGTGGCTCTCAATCTAGGGTTTATAAGGTTTTTCTCTAATTAGGGTTTATACCCTAATTGATCTATAGCAGCAGATGTGAAAAAGAAAAGAGGCAGTAGGCAAAAAGAGGCATCGACATGAAAAGCATATCTGATTGGGGTGTGTATTTGTGATGTTTATACTGATCCATAAATGATGGTCCTCACTTGTAATGCAAGATTCTGATTCAATTGGTTCACACGATAAGGTATTAAAGTATTTTTAATTGATACTCACGTGGACTTGTAATTCTTATTGATAGCAACAGTATACATGCATTGATTTTTTTGTTAATTGGCTATCATTGGATGATGGTACGGTAGGTGATGTGTTCTAATAGGTCATGTTATAGTTTATCATATTCGATTGGTACTGATTAGTTCTCGATACGTGTCATCTAATTTAATGTGGTAGAAATAATTGATTGGTGTTATTTGGCTCTTGGCTGGTCGGTGGGGTCATACTCAAATACTAGTCTTGTTATACTGATTTCAATTTGATGGTTACATGGGTCTCTCATTTGTTCCTACTAATTGTATTATTTGTGTGGTACTGATCCCATGGGAACGAATGAATTGGTTGGCTACTGATACGTGATGAGTGCTTTGGTCCCTACTCGTTTTTTTAAAGGTTGAATATATATTGACGATCACGTGGCTTTGGGATGATTGGCCCTACGAGCATGATTTGCTACTGGTACACGATTATTATACTCATCACTATATGGTCGCATTCTTGGTTACTACTTGTGGCTCACACATGTACTGGTTCCTACATTACTACTGGTATTGTTCGCTTGGGAATTAATATTTTTCCTGCTGGTTGTGTTCTTGGTTCCTCCTGGCTGGTTATTATTTGGTTCCTGCTGGTCGGTTCCTGCTGTTTGATTATTTGGTTCCTGCTGATCGGTTTCTGCTGGTTGTTCGGTTTGTGCTGCTTTCGATATATATGATAAAGTATTCTAGGTCCAAAGAAGCCCTTGGATTTTGAACAATGATGATGTGTATGGTTTGTTTTGGAGATTCAGTTCATGATATAATTCTTGATTGGAAAATGTTGGAATCACTCCTAAACCTAAATCAAGTGTTAGTGATTCATATTTAATAGTTAGCTTAATATGGCCTTTATGTTAGTTATTAGCCTTAGGCTTATGTAGAAGGCCCAAAAGCCTAGGCCTAGTCCAATAAGGAAAAGGATGGGAACTAGGAGTGTTGCCCTAGCTTCCCTCCTATAAATACCTTGTAATAACCCTCACTTGAGGGTTGGTTGTTCAATTTATCTCTTTCACATACTCTACGCATAACCGTATTATTATTTCGTGTGTGTGTGTTTGTTTATTGTTCATCCGATCTCATCTCCTCTCTATTTCTTCTCTTGATGCTTGTGTTGTAAAACTAGTGACCTAACATGGTATCAATCGCCTACTAGCTGGGTGAATCGTATTGCTTTTGAAGTAGGTTTTGGTCCTACGCGTAAAGAATACGAGATACTTTGGTTCGCTTAAAAACACGTTTTTTTACACTTTTTAATCCAAGATTCTTGTCCTTTCAACGTTTTAAGGTGTTAAAATAACTATTTTTGGCAAAAAGTTTCAAACTTTACGCGTGGATAAACGTTTTTGAGCTTGGTTTTTAACGAGGTAGCTGTTCTACGCATAACTGCTTTAGACACTTTGGATCATCAAGTTTCATACTTTTGTGTTATCTTGGTAATATTGAAGCTATTTCATCACAAAAACCTGGTTTAGAAACATCTTTGGGCAACAATCATTTTTACGAGTAGTTCTACGCGTAGTAAAACCTCAAACTACGGCGTAACTCACTCCTGGTTTGATCTTCATTTCGGGTTTTACTCCGTGTTTTTCTTGCTTGGATAATCCTGAAAATACGTCGACTTGGGATATCTTTTGCACTGTGATAATGTAAAAGATCACTTGGGCTAAAAACCCTAAACTTACGCATAAGCTTAAGCTTACGCGTAGAACATCCTACGCCTAAGTTTTCTACGCCTAACTTACTGTTTACGCATAACTTTAGTGCTTTTTCCTCGCTTGCACGCTGTAAAGCTAAACCTCTGGCGTAACTCTTGTACATTACCCAGCGTAACTTTGGTGTTTTTACGCATAAGTGCTACTTGGTTTATTGTGTTTTCTACGCCTAAGGATACTTCATCAACAAAGGTTCATTCGAATACAAAGATCCATTTTATAACACAAGTTTTCAACATGTCACAACCACCATACTCTAACTATTTCCCTTACACTTACACTCAACGACAACAACAACTAAGTCCACAACATCAACAATGGAATCAACAACAAGCAATTTATCAACAACAATTTAATCAACAACATACTTCACAACTTGCAGCAATTCCACAACCTCAAAACCACCACCAAGTCTTCAAGTTCAACCCTACACAAACGATTTCAATCAACATCCATCAAGGAACACTATGAAGGAACCCACTTGGTTTGCAAAGATGTGTGAAGCTTTAAGCAGCCAACAATCAATTCATGAGGCTGGATCACTTGATAGACCTCCAATGCTCACTCTAGGAAACTACGATCAATGGGTGATTAGGTTCTTTAGGTTCTGTGATCTGAAGAAGGTTATCTTGGAAGGTCCATTTCAGATGCCTACTGTCATTGTACCCGGTGATCCAATTGCTAATCCACCAAGAGATGAACAATCAAACATTGCTACGGTTGCCACTGAATCTTAGAAGAACTTTACACTATGAGCTGATGAACTTGCAATGCAATATATCCTTTTAGGATTACCAAACCTAATTCTTCGAAGTGTTGATGCTCAAAAGACTGCACAGGCGATGTGGGAACTTATTCATATTCTTATGGAAGGATTTGCACTCAATCAGGAGGATATGGAATCCAAAATTTACTTGGCTTATGAACACTTCATGATTGAACCTGGAGAGGAACTAGAGTCTTATCATCATAGATCTCGGACATCATAAATGATTTGGATAAACACAACATCATCATGCCAAAATTGCGCTTAATACTAAGTTCCCGAGTAGTCTTGGTTGAATGGGAGAAGTATGTCATTTTTCTCCGTCGGCGAAGAACATGCATCATTCTACATCACTGATTGTTGTATGCGATTACTTGAAGCCTCATGAAAGGAAGTTGATAGGGAAAGGATTCTTCGTGCTCAAATTGCTTCACCGTCACACCCGAAAAATCAACAACTTGCTTTGTATGCTCAAAACAGTTATTCTCCTCAACCAAAGAACTCAACCACAATCTACAATCACACCAACTGATCCTTCACAACAACAATCTCAACAAACTCAATTGGTTCCATACAACAACAACAATGCTCAAGCATTTGTCGGTGAAGCTAATGAGGAATCCGATCCGTTCGAAGCATTGCAACAAGGATTTGTTATGATAGCTAATGCTTTTGGCCATTATACCAACAAATCCAACAATCGTATTCGTTCCTCATCTAACACACGGAATCAAGCTGTTTGAACAATGGACGAAGTTGAAGTTCGAATCGTGGTTATGGTCGTACGATGGGCGGTGGTCAAGGGTTTAATGTTGTGGGTAGGAATAACAACAGAGCTCAAGTGGTGGAATAGGGAAATGCTCAGAATGGGTTAAATGATCTTCGATGCTACAATTGCCAATGAGAAGGGCACTGGCTAATGCATGCCCAAAGCCGAGGACTAGAGGCAGTGCTTATCACAAGGAGGCTTTACTTTGGCTCTTAAGGATAAAGCTGGTGGAACTCTCACGCATAAGGAATAGAGTTTTTATGGCAAATGCAGACTGTGATGATGATATGGAGGACTTGCAGCCAATGCAAATTAAGTATGTTGATGGCTAATATGCATGAGTTAGCATATGAGTGACACAGCCAAAGGTATGATAATCGATGGCTTGTCTCAGTACCGAACAAACCATATTTATCTCTCGATCTAATATCTCCAACATCTAAATCCGCAAGGCTCGTAATGTTCAAATGAGTCGGCCCACATCTCATTCCTCGGACATTTTCAACTAGACCCGTGAAGATATTTGACGCATCAAGATGACCTTATGGTTTCTTGATAATCAAATTGACTTTGTGGTTATAATGAGGATCTAAATAATGATCATGTTGTGACTCACGTTGAACACACACATCGAACTTTTGCTTCGTCCAGATGTTGATCTGCTGTTTAAAACCAACAATCCATAATGGAAGAATGCGTGCAAGAAATCAGACTTGAAAAGTAAAATGCACTGTTAACCAAGGATTTTGAATGTTTACAAAAGCAACTCAACTTTTTCAAAACTCAAGAAAATCGTGAAAAAGGTTTTGAAGCCGCCTTTGCTAAATGTCATCAAAACGAAAAATATTTAGAGAGACAGATGCGTGATCTAGCCGCTACGAAGAATGCTTTGTTGTCTGAAATAGAACAACTGAAACATGAATATAGAAAGCAAATTAATGCTCTCACCTTGGAAATCAAAAAGCTAAGGCCGAAGTTATTAACTTGTCAAAAACAGTTCTCGTGACAAAAAGCATTCAACGTAAACGAATAGATGATCATCTGAAGAAATTATCGGCTTGCAAAACAAATTTAAAGAGTTCAAAACCTGTTTACAACATGGTGAAGTCGGTCACGCTATTGAAATGTTTACTTTGAAAACCCAATCCAAATGGATATGGACCGAATCTTGCCGATTACAAACCTAAGCTTTCAACCAAAGCATTCAAACCAAATCCTCGAAGTTTCCGGCAGTGAATATAAAATTGATAATTTCATATGAGTGTTGTTGAATATCATCGTCAAGAGGAATTAGATGCGTAAGACGAGTCGATCAAAATTAGAAACTGTTGTTTACAACAAACCTTTAACTATTCAAAAGGTCACTTTACCACACCAACGGATTCTTCTAACACACCAAGGATTATCATAAAACGTCTCGACTCTTCTAATGTTAATCCCAAACCAGATTATGCACAAACTTATGGTCCTTTACCTTCCATCAGTGAAGTAAACTCAAACCTGAAAATCGCAAAATTCTCAGATATTTTGACATTTTCATGGCGACTCAAAACGTTACAACATGAGATAGAATATCATCTCAAATCAAAGTTCAACATTTTCAACCGCCGCACGAGAACAAAGAGACATTTTTAAAAATCTTTTACCAAATGTTCAAAATTTGAAAATTGTGCATTGTCTTGGGAACGGACTTTCATAAGGAACTTGAATGATGAAGGTCGCTAGAGAAAACGTAAACATCTATTTCTAATACTAAACGTAAAAGAAAATGTTGAGAAAAGATGTTGATCGACTCTTGGAAGATGTCATCTGTGCCGATGTCCATAATGTTGTGTTATTGAATTCTTTGTCATATGCATCCGATTATATCTCTCATGACATCGTTGATTCTGTGGTAACTGTTGAGAACACCGATAATGTGCTTCAGATCGAGTCTTTAAAAGTTGATAATGAACGATTGTCAAACGAGCTTTCTAATGGAAAACGTCGTCTCAATTGGTGTCAAAAAGATATTCACGATCAACAACTTGCTTATCAAAAAAAAATTGCCTAGTTGCGTAAAAAATCTTCTAATCCAAAAATTGAGCAACTGGATAATCAAAACGTGTCTTTTAAGTGTCAAATCACAAAATATGAACAAGAACTTGCAAGAATATGGTGTCATATTTGATTTACTCAAACAGACTCGTGATGAAGCATCCAACTTAACTTGATCATTATCTGCACACACTAAAGAAGTTATGCATTTTGTGGAAATCTTCGTCCGAAAATCAAGATCCGATTCACACTATCTTTAAGTTAAGAGAAATGTTAGAAAAGTATGAACAACTTCCGCCTACCGTGATTAAGAGAATAGCACCAGTAACACTTAGTAATCGTGAACCTAGGATCCCTACTGCCAAATCACAAGTTGCTAACGTGCTTCCTTCTACTGAAACAGAAATAGTTGCCTCTTTTCCAAACGTCCCGCACTTCACGGCCTAGAGCAATACAAGGAAGAATAGGAAGTTGTGACCTAAGAAAAGAACAATAAAGAATACTAAAGTAGAAGAACACCCTAGGACTATGAATAAGACTCACGCTGTTTCCACTATATAGATATTATGCCGGCAAATGTAATAGAAATAGTGAGGTAACTAATGCTAAACCTTTAAGCACTTTTGATATTCAGTCCGATGCACCTTGTGTTATTTGTCGTAAAAGTATGAATTCTGATTGTCATGACAAATGTGTTGCTAAAGCTATCATCTCTCATTTAAGGAATCCTAAGAATCGGAATACCTCTAGGCCCACTAATCATTCTAATTATGTGCTTGCAGACCGCACTCTTTAGATTCTAAGAAACGATTGATGTCCCTCAGAGCTCCGCCACCTCCTAGGAATGTAATAACACCTAGTGCATTCACTAAGACTAAAGCAAATACTAGTTGGAGATGGCAGTAATGGATATATAACACACTAGGATTTAAATGGATACCTAAAGCTATTGATGTGTGTATGTTCTACTACCGCTCGGAACCCTCTAACATTTCGGTTCCACATCTACTCATTCCATCCGTGTTATCACGTGGTGTACGGTGTGATACGAATCATTCTCTCGATTGTTGATAGTGGATGTTCCCGACATATGATAGGCAACCTTAAACTGTTATCAAACTTTATTGCTAAGTTCATTGCCACCGCCGATTCGAATAATCACTTCGCAGCTATCATGGGCTATGAGACTATATCAATGGGAACATCAAATTAAAGGTGGTTTATGGAAGGCCTCGTCACAACTGCTTTCGGAGGTCGCCTGTGATGGAGATTTGGAGGTTGCTTTCGTGGTGAAATCTTGTTTCATTCGTGATCTACAAGGAAACGACCTTATGTCTCGCTCGCGTAATTCAAGTCTTTACACTATCTCTATGCAAGACATGGTTGCTTCATCTCCCATCTGCTAACTTTCAAAGGCAACATCAACAAAATCCGGCTATGGCATCGCTGTCTCTCACATTTAAATTTTCAAACTATAACCAATCTTGCTCGACACAAACTAGTTGAAGGACTCCCAATGATTCCTGATTCTAAAGATCACCTATGCTCAATTTTGTAACAGCGGAAAAGCACTGCGCTCATTTTCCTTCAAAGGTGGAACACAGCTCTCAAGATGTGCTTCATCTTCTTCACATGGATTTGTGTGGCCGATGCGCGCATACAAACAATCAATGGCAACGCTACATCTTAGTAATTGTTGATGACTATTCACGATGGACTGGGTCTACTTTCTTGGCAAAGACCAAGCTCCACAGATGATCATCACCTTTCTCATGAAAATACGGTTCAACCAAACACCGTCCGACAAATCGTAATGCACAAAGGAACAGATTTTTAACCAAACTCTTCGCATTTTATGAGAAAGAGGGAATTCAAAGATCGACATCTATTGCGACGCATAACAACAAAACGGAGTTGTTGAAAGACGCAAACCTAACGTTAGGGAAGCCGCAAGAACAATGTCAATCAATGCTAAACTCCCATTACTTGTGGGCCGATCGAATTTGCATGCTATACTCAAAACCGCTCTATGATTACAAAACGCCACAACAAAACGCTCTTCGAGCTTGTCCACAACTAAAAACCGAATCTCAAACACTTTCATGTATTTGGATCTCTTTGCTATCCGAATAATGATCGTGATGACTTTGGAAAGCTCAAAGCCAAAGCCGACATTGGAGTCTTTATTGGATATTGTGATAATTCTAAAGGTTTCGAATGGAATCAATGAACAAAGGAGGTTATGGAAACGATTCATGCTCATTTTGATGAACTTACGGAAATGGCTTCGAGTATAAAACTTGAACCCGGTCACAACCGCTTAAACTTCCCTAAACCCCATCATCGGTGACACAAGCCCTCACCACTTCACAACAAATGGAAAGACTATTTGCTCCTCTGCTCGACTATATTGATGAACGTGTTCGGTGTATCCACAAGCTTCCGCCGCTCAACCCGATACTACTCTTATACCCGATACACTCGCTACAACAACCATTGTCAGTTAAGCACCACCAATTAACTCCAATACAACATTGAACAAACCGTCCAACAACGATGAACCGGCTGATGATGTTCTTCATGAAGTACCCCCACCTGCAGATTTTGATCCAAATGCGCTCTTTAACGCTTGCTATATGAGATCCGCCGCACCGCATGTCGCGGAATCTTCAACAAACCATTTGAATCCTCAAAATCTGCATTCAACGTGATACCAACATCAACCCTCTACACATCGATGGACAAAGACCATCCTCCGAAAATATTATTGGCAACCCAATCAACCAATCGTTAAGACAACGCTTCATTCGATGGTGAACATTGCATTTATGCACTCACCGTCCGCCAATTCGAGCCTAAGAACATTAAAGACGCAATGACAAAAGACAACTGATTGAATCTCAAGAAGAAGAACTCAACCAATTCAAACGTCTTAAAGTATGGGAACGGTTGAAAGACCAATGTGGGTCTACGCCATTGGTATCAAATGGATTTGGAAGAACAAATTGATGCCTAAAGGAACGAATCAAACAAATCACGCCTCAGCGGCTATGGTTATCGTGTGAGAGGTATTGACTTTGAAGAATCATTTGCCCTGCTGCTCATCTTGAGGTCTGTTCGATATTTTATGTCATGCGGCTACATGAATATGACGGCCTTTCGATGGACGCCAAAACTTTTCTCAATGGTCAACCTAAAGAAACAGCTATATGCCTACTGAAGGATTCGCTGATCCCGCTTCCAAAACCATGTATACAAACCTAACAAAGCTCGATGGTTTCAAAAGCTCCTCTGCATGGTATAAGCTATCATCTTTCCTCATTGCCAATAATTTCACCAAAGGTTCGGTCGATCGATGAGTGTCTAAATACACATCATTTTTGTACTATTTAAACTGCAAAAACATCTGAAAACACTCAGAAATATATCAAAATGATAAAAATATCACAAATAAGTGTTTTATGTGTTTTAAATGCAAAAATATCAAATCGATGAAAAACATATCAAGTTTGCATAATTGGCGCCTTTGGTCCCTCAAGTTTGAAAATTGTCAAAATAGTCCTTGATATTTAAAATGGAAAATAATCAAATATGGTCCTTGTACTATTCATAAATGGCATTGGTCCTTGAATAACTTTGGAATATTGGCGCTTTGGCCCTCAAAATCGTGAAATTACATAAATGGTCCTTGTTATAATCCAAAACCAAATGGACCTCTTTTGTATTATTAACCCGCCTAAACCTAAAGAACCCTCATTACAAACCTTGACCCCCAATTGTGAACCCCCACTTATTAATATCATTCGGCAAATAAAGTCAAACCCGCCAAATACCGTGAGCACTGCACATCTCCTCACCTCAACAGTAAAACCAAAACCAAAGGGTTTCACCACCACCTCACCATCTTTCCACCTCACCCATACTACTCTCCAATTTCATCCCCTCCTCCTATACCTACCACAAGCATTTAATGCTTCCCACCATCAAACACTTCACCTCACCTTACATCCCTCGCTTGTCGCAAAATCACCCTAGCTCCATATTCCACTACTTCTCATTTTGTCCCTTCCACCTCTACAATCTTCCAAGAATTCTTAATTGAAGAAAACCTGCTTCTCCACTAGTACTACTTTTTGGCCAAAAGTGAATTTGAAGGTCGATTGCTTTGACTCATCCAATGGTCAAGATTGTTGATGGAAATACTCGAGAGGCATATGGGGAGTCTCAAAATGCTATAAAGATAGAGGAGAAGGAGATGATATATCTAGTGTAATTTTAATTTCTCATGTCGCTTTAGTTAAAATTTAAATTTAGTAATGTTAAGTTTCTTTCAAATACCTGTTCTAGCAATTTGTATTGTTAAACTTTTTCAAGTATCAATTTCAAGTTTAAATCATATTTCCCTTTATGCAATATTTTAAGTCAAAAAAATCTCATGTTATGTTAATGTTGTTATTAGTTGTTAATATGGACTGAAAGGTTAACTTAAGTTCTAGATAGCTTCTTAAAAGCTATTAGAAACCTTTAAAACTCAAATTTTAGAAGTAAAAACCAAAAATTACCAAAATACAAATAAAATAGATAAAAATCAAAAATCATTGTGAGAAATGAGCAAGAAGTCGAAGTAAGTTGATTATTGGATGGGATCAAGAAATAACCTCAAAGGAGGTTCTATAGGAAGTATAATTTGGTCCTTGTTCTTGGTTATCACCGATTCTCACTTGTAAGCCTTTTGAGCATTTTGTGCATTTCAATATTTAAGTCGTACTATTACTTAAATTATTGTATTTCTATGTTTATGAGTTATAATTAAGTAGAATTAATCAATAAAACAGCTTTGTTTGCTCTTAAAATTTGTAGTTACTATAAATTTTAGTTTAACAGCTATTAGCATATAATTGTCAATTCTTAGTTTAATGTTGTTATGGTTATTGTTTAATGCTTATTTAATCTTATTATATGATATTATAAGTTCTTTAATAAAGTTCATATTTAATCTGTTTTGCTTAAAACATCAAAGCATTCTCACAAAGGGTGTTTGATTTTGCTAGTTTAACCGCTTTTAGAGAGTGTTTGTGTTATTGTTTATTGTT
>OU343225.1:168019837-168174394 GCA_910596185.1 Chrysanthemum makinoi
ATCTCATCGAGTTGTATTTTAATGGGGAAAGACCACTTCGACTATAAAACTTTTGTACCAGCAGGTTGAGACTACAATAGAAAGTCTATGTTACCTATCATGAACCTCCACAATTAGGGATGGGTTAAAACAAATTATTTTAGATCCAAAATTTTGGACAGAACCCACCTGGAATTCATTTCTTTGGCTTGGAGGATCCTGTTCACTTTTGTGATTGGTCCTCGGCGGGGAACCAACCATCCGGCTGCACAAGTTGCTATTCAGGTTGATGGCATCCTTATGATGAATGGGAGTTGGCCGCCGACATTAGAGAATCATTTACAGTGATCAAGTAACAACTACTGAGCAAAACTAGAGGAAGAATATGTTTAGTATCCTAGTTTATTATAACGATAACTACAGAATGTTATTAAGTTGCAATATCTCGAGAACAAAAAATATTGTGGTTTACACCGCATCTTGAGTCAATATAATTTTCAAAAGGACCCGTCCACTGTCCACTAATATCAAATTGACGGCCCCTTAGTTTCTTTGTAAACAACCGGAGAGGGACTGATTCTCCTAACCACAATCTAAAAGAGAGGGGAAGTCTCAGGCTGGACTAAGACCAAACGAGTCTCCGGGGCCACACGAGGAGCTTCAGGAGCCTTGCTAAAGGCAAAACCCAAGACGTCACCCACCTGGAGACCAAGAAACATCCACATGACAACGAAGGACGATAAATCTGTCAAGTGCTCTTGGTCCCACTACTATCCCAAGTCCAGAGGGAAACATACAGGCTATTGGTGGGGGCATTCTCACTTGAAAGGGATGACGTGCAAATCACAACTTTATTCGGTGAAAACTTAATGATCCCGAATTCAGAGGAGCCGCACAACTCGGCGGGGATCGCGCCGCGATGCTTAAGCCTTTGGGAAACACTACCGTGTCTCAGGGTCCTGGGGGGACAAAGACTTCGAGGAAAGAAACAACCCGCTGTCTGGAACCCGCCACCAATCCGACTGGGAGAAGACAGCAGAAAAACCCATCGGTTCTGCGAGGGGTCAAGGGGACAAGACTTAGAAGTTAATACCACGGACGTCTGGAACCCATCACCACCAGCTTTATAACTATGTTGATGTTCTTTGATATACTATTTTACGATGATGAACTTTAGCGGCGGTGATGATGAAGTTCTTTGTGGGGAAGACATGAATGACGAGATTCAACCACATGAACAAGAATCTGTTGATCCCACAAAGCTGAGTCACCTTTTCAAGCCGATGATTCCTCGTATACCCCTCCTGATGAATTCAGAAGTTTACAATGTTCTTCCATCCGAAAGGCAATTTGGTTCGATGGATAAAAGCTTCGAGGAAGCTATATCTTTGGGAGTCCGCGACACATTGTGGGATCAACACCTTTGAAACACATTTGCAAGTTATGCTTATCTAAAGTCCGATATTGCTGCTTGTGCCAACACTGATGAACATGGGGATCTTATGTACCGACATCTTCATTGATGGATGAATGACTTGGTCAAAATTTCTAAAGCATCCTTGAGTTGTGGGACTAATTGATGAAATCAAAGGACTTCGGTCAAGACCCACACTCAACTAAAGTCTGGAGGCTACTAAGGCTTACTTGAAGAATTCCTCATACCCATTTAACTAATCACCATGCTAAAGTCTACCAATGTTCGGGTATTCTACCTTCAGTTGGTCTCCGAAAACACGGGTTCCTTAGATGCTCGGTGACCACTCACGGTAAGGCATCATCTTCCATGGCTTGGAGATCTTGGGCCACCGGATGACTACTTTGAATTATCTGGGAAGCTATCACGGAGAAACAAGTCACCGGATCTTATTGGTCTCACAGACATCAAAGGCTATGCTCACTAAAATTTATCAAGCCTTCAAGGTCAACCAGAAACTCCCCAGGTGTCCGGCAACTCTTGCTCTCACTCATTTTTCGCAAATAGGTTGAGGATAAAACCGCGAGACTTCCTCTCAAGCTGAGGGGAGCCAATCTTCAACCATTCCTGTTGAACCAATTCCTTTGATTACAACATCTTCAACAATAAGGAAAAGGTGATCACACCTATAACAACAACAACACCACCGCTCGTAGCATCATCCTCCCTCAGGGCCGATAAAGGAAAAGCATGAAACTCACAGGAGCTGAAGATTCCCTACATGATTGGCATGCAGGCACGCTTACACCACAACGACTAAGTGCCTATTGAAAGAGAGTAGAAAGAAACTGGCGAAGAAGAAGAAAGAAGCGAAAAAGCAGTCTGAGTCCATTCTTTGAAGAGCATAGGAATTGATCGAAGAAGCTTCAAAGTCGGCGGGACAAAAGTTCAAGGATATATGTATTCTAAAATAAACTAAAATAGAAGCGGTTGGAAGAAAGAACAAAAGCTACTGACGTAAGGCAAGGAAGAATTGACCATTACAACTAGTCAATGACAAGCGAAGGCTTCCCGAAAAATCATTGACGTCGAATCATCCCAAATCCAAAACTGGCAATCAATGTTCACAGGGGGGGATGATAAAAATCAACTAACTTCGATGGAAAGGTTAATAATTGAAAAGAAGCGAATCACGGTGGTGGGAGAGCAATTAATGCTTCGTAAAAGTATGGTGGCTGCATGGCTTCAAAGGGATTGTTTGCCTTAAGCACACCACAGGATCTCAACCTCATTAATCACAAACAAGAGAAAGAGAGTTGAGTTCAAACCGATCAAATTTTTTACGACTTAAATGCAGCAATTTTCACGAAAGGTGTAAATTTTTTGTCAAACTGTCTTGTGATAGAAAAGCTTTGAAAATTTATTTCATTGATGTCTATGAAACCCGACATTCCAAAGGTGGAGTGATATTGATCGGTGGCTGATATTTGAAACTACATACCGGTGGCCTCTCAATTCAGACTCTGAAATGTCAAGTTTTGTCGACTTAAGCAAGAAAGAGAGCATCGACAAAAACACTCATCACTAAGAAAGTCAAGCTTGAAATGCGGGAATCCATCTAGGCCCGACATCATTTTTCTTTATCTTTTTGTACTAGTGTTAGGAACCATGTAATGTGATCAATTAAAGATTTATGTTTTGTTAAAATGCTTTCGGTGTTCCTTATTGTATTCATAAGTACATTGCTTGTAAGAAGAAGCCAATTTGCTCACTTACAGCGATCAAACCTAGAAGCTATTTGTATATCCAATAGGAGACTGTTGGGTTCAAGAATACCCAAACCCTTAATCTAGGATTTGAATAGAAATTATCCTAAGTTTTTCCGTTCTTTCATAACAGTCCTTTGATGCATAGTCTCTTAGTGAGCCATCTTGATTCTCAGGTAGAGGCAAAGAAAGTCTCCACTGGTAAGTAGGAACTTGTGAAGATGGTGTAAGCTCTTAGACGAGGTCTAATAATATATCTAGAACACATAATAATAAAGTGGAATATTCAAACATAGAATCAATGTATGAACAAGGTTTTTTCATTATAAAAATAACTAAAGATCAAACAACGATCAACCTTGCTAACTAAACCCTGAGGCGTTTTCCCCACACCAGGTTCCCACACCTTACACCTTTAGGCGGCTACATCTATGCATTGCTAAAAAAAACTAATGACCCTATGTCTTTATACTAGAACATCTAGGGTTTACTAAGAGGAATCATAATACAATTAGAAACTAAATATTCTTTTTTTAAGCATATCTTCAGAATCTTCCAAATCCTCCATCTTTGTAGTTTCCCTTCTTGTAAACTTAACCCTTCATGTTTCATTCTTCTTGTTTTGTATCATCAAATCTATAATAGACTGACAATCTTATTTGATGATGACAAACAAAAATATCGGTTCTTATGCGAACTTCCCTAGGCAATGGCAGAAGTTGAGATAATTGTATCTCACCATGAATGAAACAATCTTGTCTTCCATGCTTCCCTTTGACTTGAACATGTCACTCAAACATTCTCTTTTTGTTATATCAAATAGGGAACATTATGCAAATAATGATCTTGACCCCAGCGAACTTAATATCATACCCGTCCCAGACTTAACTGCTTGAAATGTGTCAAATTACGCGTCATAAGAAAATGGATCCAAAAGCGGTAGAAAACTCCAACTAGCATTAGTAATAATGATCACTTGATGGTAAAAATCAAAAACACTTCCCTTGAGTGATGCATGTAGATGATTAAAATTTAACAATAAGCTTCCCCAAACCCATATTGTTTCCTCTTCTGATTCTTCAAATCTGTAAGCTATGTAATGATCACTTGTGAAGAAAACCAAAATATAAGAACTTGATGAAGAAGTAGAATTTCCCAAACTTGTGTCTTAAATCTTTTACAATCCACGGAACTCCATACTTATACAAATCAACAAATATAAGTAGACCACAATCCCTTGACAAGAAACCTCAACTAGTATGAGGCAATCATGAAAGCACTACAATGTAACTCCTTCAAGTGATAGCCAATGTGTGCATAGAGCATCACAAGAAAAATCACACATTGCTAGATTCATCAAGCTATATGATAAGAACAAAAACCAAGTAATTCCACTTCACCTTCAAATAAGTGATAAATAATCCTTTTCGTAATCAATTCTTCATAAATTCCAAACGAGCCTTTTAAATCCTTTTAAGAACACTTAACCAAACTCCTTGTGTGTGTGAACAATAACCTCTGTGTGTGATATCCAAAGACCATAACAATAATTATGCTCGACTTCCCCTTAATTCCAAATCTCTCAGAATAAACCATTATAATCGCCAATCCAAATAATTTTATGTGCAAAACCTTTGAGCAAGACTTTGAAAAACACCAAGCAAAGATATTGAAAAACACCAAGCAAGATTTACTTTGATGTTCTCGAGCAAAGATTTCGCCATCGATAATGCGATTTTATATATTTGAAACAGTATTTAAAAAAAAATCAAGCAAGATTACTTTAAAACTTGAGTAGCGATTTCGTCAAGCAAAGACTTTGCAGCAGTAGGGACTAATAACGACAAAGCAGTTACTTTGAAAAATACACAAAGTACTTTCAGAGTACTTTCACATAAAAGCTCAGATAGAAGATCCTTCCGTGGAAAGTTAGATGAGTATATAGAGAACATCCACCTAAAATTTCGCACGATCCCGACGGTTAACTAAAAAGTTATGATCGCTACAAAACAAAGGTCTTTGTAGTAACCTTACGAATTTTCAGTAGCGATTTCAACGAATAACTTTTGATTGAGAGCCCGATTGACAATCCCTAGGTGAGATTAAATATAGATATACCAAGAAGCTCCAGTTCGAATTTTAGCTCAATCCAACGGTTGATTAAAAAGTTATGGCTGTCATTGAAAATGTTCACAAGAAAAGATACGAAAATTCCAAATTCGAATTTTTTTCTTCTTTTCTCTTCACAAACCTTGTAGATCCTAGATATCACGCGCCCTGAGCTCCTCATACCACATGTGAAGATCGTTGTAAGCTCTTAGACGAGGTCTAATAATATATCTAGGAACACATAATAATAAAGGCGGAATATTCAAACATAAAATCAATATTATTATGAACAAGGTTTTTCATTCACCATCTCTAACTAAACAATAATAAAGATCAAAGACTTGATCTAACACTAACTAACTAAACCCTAGGCGTTTTCCCTACACCTAGGTTCCCACACACACACACCTTTACTAGACGTCTACATCTTATGCGTACATTTTAAAAAAGTAATGACCCTATGTCTCTTTATATACTAGAGACATCTAGGGTTTACAAGAGGAATCATAATACAATTAGGAAACTAAATATTCTTTTAAGCATATCTTCTAGAATCTTCCAAATCCTCCATCTTTTGTAGTTTTCCTTTTTGTCACTTTTAGTCATTCATGTTTCATTCTTCTTGTTTTGTATCATCAAATCTATAATAGATCCAATAGAACTTAAAGGGTGAAGACTGAGTCAAGAAGAAGATGGTGGATTCAGTAAGTGATGACAATAACTCACTAAATCCCTAAAACTCCTCTCCAGCTACTTACACTGAAGACAAAGTGAAATAGAAGACTGAAGGATGTGAAGACTGAAGAATGAGCGGGATAAGGCGGTGTTAATACAAATATCGTCATTAAACGTTATTTATATTTTTGATCTTTACCTAAGTTTTGTTAACGACAAAAGTAAATTTATTTTGTATAAAAGCTTAAAGCTTGTCAAGTTTAATAGATATTAGAACAAGCTTTTTCAAAAATTATATTCATCATTCATGCATTTACATTTATGATTAGTAACATCTTGATATGACTCTAATCATTATGTATGATAGTAGTTTTTTTAGAATGTGTTAGGTTCTTAAAACCAAACACTACTTAAGTACTTGCATATTTCTAAATATAGAAATACAACATATGACATCATGTGATGCATCATGGAAATCATTGGAAGATTTCATTAGATATTTTGTGTGGATTTGTACTCTTCATATCTTGCACAATCTCACTTAGATAGAGTTGACTTTAGGTAAGATTTGATATCTTGTCTTTGTCAGACAGTGGTACCAAATGGTACAGCGGAACCCTTTGAGGGTTCCGTGGTCCGTGCCTCGCAATCCATTTTGGCTATAAATAGCAAAGCCAAACCAAGTAGTTTCTTATCCCTTTCTACTATACTCTCATACATATCTTCTCTCTAACCTTTCTAACTCAGTTTCATATCATATTAGTGATCTCTTTTGTTGCAAAGAAGATCAAGTCACATTCAAGCTTCAAACGAGAAGTTAGAAGTCTTGTTTGTTTAGTGTTGTATGATCTGTGTTGATTCATACTTCAGTGTTGTATTAAACCATCATAATCTTGTGAGTGTGAGTGGTTAGTATTTTATTCCTCAAAATACATTGTGTGTGGGAGTAGTTGTACCCTTGGAAAGAACTCGACATCTAGCTTAGTGTCGGAAATAGTGTAAGCGATGTGTAAAGGTTTTCTCGCGTGAAAGGAGCTTGTTGACTAGTGAAGTTAAACTCTCGAGTGTGAGACTCGGGAGTGGAGTAGGGCAAGGAAAAAGAGTCCTTGTAGACCGAACCACTATAAACAACTTGTTGTGGTTTGATCATTTCTTTCCTTATTTACTCTTTACATATTGCTTGCATATTTCATTAACATATCTAAGATCAATATCAATTGATCTTTCAATAAGTTTCAAAACAAAGTTTTTAATTGGTAAACTATTCAACCCCCCTTCTAGTTTTCTACAATTGGTACTAGAGCCTCGTTGCTCAAGAATTTCTAAAATAACTTGTATTTTATAAACTTGAAACGATCCATGGATTCTGAAAACTTTAAAAAAGGGCAATCTATGCAAAGACCACCACTCTTTGAAACCAATGGATTTATCTATTGGAAAAACCGTTTTAAAACATATGTAAAATCAAAAGATATAGATCTTTGGTTTATTATTGTTAAATGGGATTTTAGTTCTACAACAAAGGATATTTCTATTGATGAACAAAAGAAATTAGTTGCTAAAAATAATGAAGCTAAAATGATGCTTTATAATGCTTTACCTAGAAAAGAATATGAAAGAATTTTTATGTGTGAAACCGCCAAAGATATTTGGGAATCTTTGATTGTTACACATCAAGGTAATTCACAAGTCAAGGATAACAAAATTGATCTTCTTGTTCAACAATATGAACAATTTGTTATCCCCGAAGATGAAACCATTGATTGTGGCTTTGCTCGCTTTAATACTATTATTACATCACTTAAAGCACTTGATGAATCTTTTCGTAGTAAGAACTTTGTCCGGAAATTTCTTAGAGCACTCCATCCCAAATGGAGAGCTAAAGTGACCGCTATTGAAGAATCAAAAGATCTCTCAAAAATGTCACTAGACGAGCTAATCGGCAACCTCAAAGTACATGAAATGGTGATGGAGAAAGATTCGGAGATCATCAAAGGAAGAAGGAGAAGATCAAATCCGTTGCTCTAAAAGCAAAAGCGAATCAAGTGATGATGACGAATCTTGCTCCGGTAGTGAAGATGAGGAATATGCCATGGCCGTTAGAGAATTTAAGAAGTTCTTTAGAAGAAGAGGAAAGTTCGTAAGACAACCTCGAGAAGAAAAGAAGCCATTCCAAAAAGATCGGGATGACAAAAAGGGTAAAGGTGAAAGAAAGTGTTTTAGATGTGGGGATGCAAGTCATCTCATAGGGGAATGTCCCAAGACACCTAAAAGCAAAACTCAACGAGCTTTTGTAAGTGGTGCTTGGAGTGATAGTGAAGACGATGAAGAATCAAGCAAGGAAGAGATCGCTCTAATGGCACATGAGTCAGACGAGGTACTTTTCGACTCTTCTTATTCTTCTATTGATGATGACACTTTGCAAAAACAATATAATCAATTGTGTGAGCTAAGTCTAAAAATCATAACTAAAAATAAATTTTTAAAAACCAAAAGGAATTTTTGGAAAATGAAGTTTATGAGTTAAAAGAAAAAGCAAAACGACTAGAAAAGGAAAAGCAAATGACGATGATTGTAAATCATGTCAAGAGCTTAAACTTGAAATAGGAAAACTAAAGCTCACACAAGATGTTTTAATCGAAAACAATTCTAAATTTAAAAGGTTTAACAAGAACATCGCTCTTGCCGATGAAATAGTTAAAATTCATAAAACACCATGAGACATGAATGGGCTAGGTTTTAATGAAGTATTAATTCCAAAGAGTCAAAACAAAATGGCAGAAAAGGACGAACAACATTCAAACTTGAGTAAAGACAAAGACGGACGACGGAACCAAAATAAGGGTTCCGTCCGTTGAACAAATGGTGCCGTGGGTACTTCAAAGAGACGAATGTTCGTAATACGGACCGCATCGAATTTGTAAAAGTAACAAAGAAAACCAATGATAATGTTAAACTAAAACCACCGTTACATCGGAGTAGGACTTGCTAAAATGAATTTAGATCAAAAACTACTCAACAACGATATAAAACACCTTTTGCCAAACGCCCTTTCCTAAGAGCAACCACAACGTACAACCCAACTTCCAACACAACGGTTGAATCAAAACTTTCCTAGACCATATCAAACTCCAGATTACATGTCATGGAACTCTTACCCATCATTTCCATACATGAATCAAATAAATGGTATGTTTAACCCAAACGGACCCATGAGATATTGGGGACCAAATGCTTGAGTTATTTGCTTCCTAGGTATGCTTGAAAGTTGGATTGGAACCCGATGAATGGATAAAAGATAGTGGATGCTCACGACACATGACGGGCAACAAAGTCTCTTCTCATCATACCAAGAGTATGACGGAGGTAATGTCACCTTTGGTAGCAATCTCAAAAGCAAAATCATTGGCAAAGGTACGATCGCTCATAACTCCCTAACTATTGAAAATGTTGCTCATGTGGATAAATTAGGATTTAATCTACTTAGTATTAGCCAATTATGTGATAAAAAGTATAAAGTACTATTTGATGAAAATGGTAGTAAAATACTAAAAGATGGTATCACCATAGCTAAAGGAGTTAGGAAAAATTACATATACGTCATGAAAATAGATAAAACATATAATGACAAACTTTGCCTAACAACATTAGATGATAGCTCATCTCTTTGGCATAGACGCTTAGGTCACGCTAATATGAGACTTATACAAAACCTATCTTCAAAAGAGCTAGTTAGGAATTTACCAAAACTAAAATATGACCAACACTTTTATGACGCTTGCAAAATTGGTAAACAAACCATAGTAGTCACAAATCTAAAAATATGGTGTCCACATCTAAGTGTCTAGAATTATTGCATATGGACTTGTTTGGTCCATCCGCTATAAGAAGCTACGGAGGCAACTTATACACTTTGGTCATAGTAGATGATTACTCAAGGTTTACTTGGACGTTGTTTTTGAAAACCAAAAATGAAGCTTTTGATAAATTTGAAATTCTTAGCAAGAAAATTCAAAATCAACTAGGTGTTAAAATTGTGTCGATCCGAACGGATCATGGTCGTGAATTTGACAACGAAACTCAATTTGGAAACTTTTTTGATACAAATGGTATAACACATAACTTTCGCTCCACGAACACCTCAATCAAATGGAGTAGTAGAACGTAAAATAGAACAATTCAAGAAATGAGTAGAACAATGCTTAATGAACAAAACATTCCTCAAAAGTTTTGGTGTAACGCCGTTGACACTTCTACATATATTTTGAATAGAGTCTTAATACGTCCTTTCTTAAACAAAACACCATATGAGCTTTATAAAGGTAAAAGCCAACTTAGGATATTTTAGAGTCTTTGGTTGTAAATGCTTTATTCTTAATACTAAAGATTATCTCACCAAGTTTGACCCAAAGTCTTATGAAGGTGTATTTCTTGGTTATTCTCAAACTAGTAAAGCTTACATTGTCCTAAACAAAGAAACAATGATAGTCGAGGAATCGTTGAACATAACATTCGACGAAAGTCCACGTCTCTCTAAGACATCACCTTTGGTAGATGATGACTTAGTTGAAAGTCAAATGATAGAAGGTCAAGAAATAATTAATAATAACAAGGAAGATGAACCATTAAATAAAGAAATTGTAAACATCAAAGAATCTAAAAGTCATCCTTTAGAAAAGGTCATAGGACAACTAAATCAAAGAACCTTAAGGTCACAAGCCCAAAATCAAAGTAATTATTTTTGTTTTGTATCCACCATTGAACCAAAAACATAAATGAAGCAATAAAAGATGAATCATGGGTAATTGCCATGCAAGAAGAGTTAAACCAATTGTTAGAAATGATGTTTGGAAATTAGTTCCAAAACCTAAAGATCAAACTATAATTGGAACAAAATGGGTTTTTCGAAATAAAATGGATGAAAATGGTATAGTATCTAGAAACAAAGCTAGGCTTGTAGTGCAAGGTTATAATCAACAAGAGGGATTGATTATGATGAAACTTATGCACCGGTAGCTAGGCTTGAGTCTATTAGAATATTACTTGCTTATGCATGTGCCTATGATTTTAAATTATTTCAAATGGATGTTAAAAGTGCTTTTCTTAATGGGTTTATTAACGAAGAAGTGTATGTTGCTCAACCTTCCGGTTTCACCGACTTTGAGAAACCACATCATGTCTTCAAACTCAAGAAAGCATTATATGGTCTTAAGCAAGCACCAAAAGCTTGGTACGACCGACTTAAGACTTTTCTTATTGATAACAAATACACTATGGGATTAGTAGATAATACTCTTTTTACCAAGAAAAAGAAATCACATATTATCATTGTTCAAATATACGTTGATGACATTATATTCGGATCAACTTGTCAAGAGTTATGTGATGATTTCTCTAAAATCATGCACGACGAGTTTGAAATGAGTATGATGGGTGAGTTAAATTTCTTTCTAGGACTTCAAATTAAACAACTAGAAGATGGCATATTTTTTAACCAATCTAAATATATAAAAGACATGCTTAAGAAATTTGGTCTTGAAGATTCCAAACCAACTAAGACACCCATGTCCTCGGACACTAAACTAACCAAGGATGAGGAAGGTGAATCCGTAGATAACACTAAATATAGAGGAATGATTGGTAGCCTACTCTATCTTACGGCTAGTAGACCCGACATTATGTTTAGTGTTTGTCTATGTGCTCGCTTTCAAGAAAACCCAAAGGCATCACACTTAGAAGCCTTAAAAGGATTTTTAGATACATTAAGGGAACAACGTGTTTAGGATTATGGTATCCCAAAGGAACGGGTGTAGAAACCATAGTGTATGCCGACTCGGATCATTGCGGTGACTATGTCGATAGAAAAAGTACAAGTGGTATTTGCACTTTTGTTGGACATTGTCTCACCTCATGGTTTGCAAAGAAGCAAACGGCCTTAGCCATCTCAACTACTGAAGCGAAGTACGCCTCACCGGAAAAGCATGTCAACAAGCTCTTTGGATGAAGCAAGCTCGTAGATTACGAATTCATCTCAACGACATTGTGATACTTTGCGACAACAAAGGAGCCATCGATCTTAGCAAGAATCCCGTTCAACATGCTCGCACAAAGCATATTGAAATCCGTCATCACTTTCTTCGCGACAATGTTCAAAAAGGAAACATTTCAATCGAGAAAGTATCCTCCGAAGACAACATTGCCGACATCTTAACTAAGCCCCTTAAACGAGAACCTTTTAATCTTCTTAGACTTGGTTTAGGGTTAATGGAACCAAACATGTAGGATAAACATAGCCTAAAACATTAGAATAGTCAAAATAAAACAATTTTGTTTTTATATCCGCATCAGAGCCACGCACCAAACGACAAGGACGGAACCAAAATTTTGGTATCGTCCTGGGTCCGTGGTGTCTACAGTAGCTAAAATACTACCTACAAAACATCTTCTTCCTCAAAACCCACTTTACCAAAACGTGTAAAACTTAAACCAAGCTCATTATTGACACCTTCCCACTCACTAATCAATGAAGATAACATCATTGTAAGTATCCTAACTACATTTTATCTCTTAATTCCGAGTCTAGGATTCTTATTTATGCACAAAACTATCACAAATCATTACATGGGGTTTTATGTATGCTTTTATACCAAATATGAATTCAATTGGCAAATTGCATAACTAGTCATTGAAATTAGGTACTACATTATCATATTGCATAAACAAATCATGCTTCCCACTAATCAATAGATAATAACTATAAGGCCTTATTCAAATAACCAAACACCCCATGTCAAAATTTTGAAAAGCTTCTCACTTGTAGGAAAACAATTTTTCATTGTTAATACAAATAGAAACGTTAAATTTTCATCACTTGCATGCTCTTGAATACTAAAGGTATTGCATAACTAATATGCATTCCGGGTATATTCAAATGAAGCCACATTGAATTAGGAGCATTTGGGTTATCTCATGGTATTTGCCAAACACCCCACTAAAACCATTTTTGTGCATAAAATGAGTCGAGATAACCGCAACTCCAAATTGTTTTCATATAGGCACATACTAGAACCAAAACGCTAAAATTATTTTCTTCTTTTTAACATATTAATTCTTGTCCTTAGGAATAACCATGGTAGCCGCAAGATTCTATGATCACAAAGACACCCTTAACTACATTCCCAAACATCACAAAACCAAAGGACTTTCCAAGGAACAAGTAGAAATATTTAGGGGTCTAGAATCAAGGTATTTCCATGAGGGTAGAACCATTCACTCATCCTTCTTTGAAAATACCAATCTCGCGGAAGAACTAGCCGCCATTCAATTCGATTGTCTTCTTGACATCGATGAACCAATTTGTCCTAGGTTTGTGTTAGAATTCTATGCTAGTGTGACCTGCTTTAGTGATGAAGACGATGATGAATTTTGTCTTAGGTTTAGAATCAATCAAAACGACTACACCATCACCTTAGCCAACTTTGCTCAAGTGCTAGGAATTCCCAACCGAGGGACTTGTCTCTACTCGGATAAATGGTCACTCACCGCTCTTGATGCTATCAATGACCGCACTCTTCCCTACCAAACCCGTTTGGCCGATAAGGATGTCATCCGTGAACACCTATTTAACCCAAAGGGTGATACAACCCGAGTTACCCGAAAGGGAAAGGAGGTAAACCGAGATCCATATGGAATGGAGCTAAATGAACTTAAGCCCAAATTTAAGAAATGGGAAGAGCTACTTAGAGCCAACGTCATTAGCACCATAGGAAATAGGGATCACATTAACGCTTGCCTTTGTCACATGCTCTACAACTTGTCCACCCTTCAACCATTCAATTTAGCCTACTACATCGCTAGGAGAATGATTGATATTCCAACTCAAGGATCGGTTGCTCTTCCTTATGGGATGCTTCTCACCCTCTCTATAGAAACTTTGCACCAATTCCACCAACACCAAAAGGGATGCACCTTCACTATGAGCTCATTCCTCACATCTTTGTACCTTTGAGTGATGAACGAGTTGCTAAGACAAAAGGCAAGAGAGCAAAACCTCCAACTCCATCATCATCATCATCAAATAGCTCCGAGGATGGTCTTCCAAGCTCTCGTCTTCCACCTCATGAGTACTATGCGTCTCTTTCCGAGATAGAGAATGAATCAGCGGAATTCAAGCAAACTAAGGGAATGTTCAAGTGCCTTGGTAGGATGATGAACAAGATCTACAAGAAGTTGGACAAATAAGGGTCCATTAAGGAGTGTTTGGAACAATACATTATCGTTAATGTTTGATACAATTTAGTTGTTTTTATTATGTAGGATGATAATATAACTTAAAACAATGTTGTATGCTAACAATCTTATGCAGGGGATAGCACAAGTATGCTATCAAATTTTACCCATTTTCACTATAATGTGAAAATCAAAAAGCCTTGCTCAAAATACATGCTCCACTATGTTTATATATGTGTTATTTACTTTTCCTAACTAGAAATGTTTAGTGTCACAAGTTTTGAGAAAATTTCAGTTTCAAAAGTCCCGACACCTAAAAACACACTCTGTCTTGTTTTCTGCATCAAGACGGATCAGACGGCACCAATAATTTGGTGTCCGTCATTATGAAATTGTACCGCACTGCAGATACAGATGGACGACTGACGCACCCTTTTAGGGTTCCGTCCATGTAAATTTTTGGTGTCGTGGATCCTTCGGTAACTTTTCTGAATTTCACTCTTTCGTGATTCCAAATTACCATCCATTGCTTATAAGTCAATCCTAACTTGCTTATACTCTTATTAGAACTAGTATAATTCACTTAGGTATATAAGAAATCCATTTCCCACCAAAATTCAAAAATTTGAAAAATCCACCCAAGGAGCCCTTTGCATAAAGGAAGGAACCAAATTTTGGTACCTTCAAATCCGTGGGTGATCTGAATATTAGGAAATTCCACTCATTAGAACACATTTATTGCAAATCTTTTCTTCTTCACTCCATCTCTCTTGAATGGCTTGACTTGGGTGATAGGACTAGCATTCAACCCACTTCCAAATCATTAGGAACCTCATCTCTTCAATGGTTTAACATCAAATCAAACACATTTCTCCATAATTTTTCACTTCTATAAATTGAGAGGTTTTACCATGATCATCCTCACACCTTCTTCATTCTTACCATTATCTAGCAAAGAAAAACACAAGTCAAAATGACAAAATCATCTCCTAAACCTTGCAAGAAAACCGCTAGAATTAGTGTGAGGCCTTGTTGCTTCGTTAACCTTAGCTCCTCATCCGAGTCTTCTCCACTCACAATCTCATCTCCCATCCGAGATGATACAAACCTTACCTTGGCTACACCTACTCAATCACACATTGTGATCACCACTCCACCACCTACAAAAACACCAACTTCACCTCCATCGGCACCCATCCAAACATCCAAAACACCCTCACCACCTTCACCAAGGTCTCCAACTCTCATTCCTATGAAGTTATTTTCCACTCCACCAACTTCACCAAATCCTTTCTTGGAGGACTTGGAGGACTTGCCTCCTAGGCCAAATCATCCACCACCATTGCCATCCTTTGGCACAATTGAGCGGATTGCTCATGAGTCACCTCGGTCATCTTTTGACCCAAACGCCCCATTAGGGCCTAAACCTCTTCTCTTCCACCCCATTCACAAAGACATTCATGGTCCTTTGTATGGGGATCATTCACTCCCCACATCAATGTCCCCTCATCTAGAGGACATTGAGGAGTGCATGTGGGATGCCAATCCCACTAGAGAGGAGATTCAAGTGGAACTCCAAAACCTCCATCATGACCACCCCAAACATTTCCACCAACACCAACACATCTACCATTCCACCACCACAACCTTCCCAAACATACTACCCCTAGGCATGGTTGCTCAACTTGTGAGCAAACGGCCCAAACCGTTGATAGGACACGGGTTATGGTCCTTAATTTTCAAGAAGAAATGAGGTTCATCCTCAATCATATCCTTGAGCGCCTCAACGCTCTTTCTCATACACCATCTAATTAGGATGGTCATAGATTAGCATTTCTAGTTCTTCTTTTCTTAGGATTAATTTTTTTCCTTGTACTAAAACACATCATTGTGTTCTCCTTTCATGATCTTTAATCATGAAAATTTTAACTAATGAATGGTGTTTTTATTATATTGTTGGTGCTTTTACATAGTGTTTGGAAATGCTTGTGAATGATCATTATTACTAACATTTTTTTTGTAGCTTTATTTTCACAATCCATGTATCTTCCCATTAAGCACCCAATTTAGGGGGAGCTTTGATCAAGGGGGAGATAATGGCTCTGGCTCATTACATTCCGCAGCCTCTACTTTTGTTGAGACAAAAAGGGGAGAAAATATAGAACTTGTTTATATTTGACTTTTCTGAAAAAGTCAAACTGCATACATTGACTTTCTAAAAGTCAAACATGGATACATCATTGGTAATACTTGACTTTTTGAAAAGTCAACGCATACTTTGACTTTCTGAAAAGTCAACATCATGCATCAACTAGTGAATACTTTGACTTTCTTAAAAAGTCAAACATCATACACTTACATTATCATTTTCTTTTCAAGTTCTAAAACTAATATTTTTATAACTCTTGCACAAACTTTGTATCTTTTATAAAAATAAAATTTATATTTTGTCCTCAACAAAAGGGGAGATTGTTAATACAAATATCGTCATTAAACGTTATTTATATTTTTGATCTTTACCTAAGTTTTGTTAACGACAAAAGTAAATTTATTTTGTATAAAAGCTTAAAGCTTGTCAAGTTTAATAGATATTAAAACAAGCTTTTTCAAACAATATATTCATCATTCAAGCATTTACATTTATGATTAGTGACATCTTGATATGACTCTAATCATTATGTATGATAGTAGTTTTTAGAATGTGTTAGGTTCTTAAAACCAAACACTACTTAAGTACTTGCATATTTCTAAATATAGAATTGCAACATATGACATCATGTGATGCATCATGGAAATCATTAGAAGATTTCATTAGATATTTTGTGTGGATTTGTACTCTTCATATCTTACACAATCTCACTTAGATATAGTTGACCAAAGATTTTGATATCTTGTCTGCCATCGAGACCCCACGGTACCAAAATGGTACACGGCGGAACCCTTTGAGGGTTCCGTGGTCCGTGGACGCTCCTATCCATTTTGGCTATAAATAGCAAAGCCAAACCAAGTAGTTTCTTATCCCTTTCTACTATACTCTCATACATATCTTCTCTAACCTTTCTAACTCGGTTTCATATCATATTAGTGATCTCTTTTGTAGCAAAGAAGATCAAGTCACATTCAAGCTTCAAACGAGAAGTTGGAAGTCTTGTTTGTTTAGTGTTGTATGATCTTGTGTTGATTCATACTTCATTGTTGTATTAAACCATCATAATCTTGTGAGTGTGAGTGGTTAGTATTTTAGTCCTCAAAATACATTGTGTGTGGGAGTGGTTGTACCCATGGAAAGAACTCGACATCTAGCTTAGTGTCGGAAATAGTGTAAGCGAAGTGTAAAGGTTTTCTCCGCCGGTGAAAGGAGCTTGTTGACTAGTGAAGTTAAACTCTCGAGTGTGAGACTCGGGGAGTGGAGTAGGGCAAGGAAATAGAGTCCTTGTAGACCGAACCACTATAAACAACTTGTTGTGGTTTGATCATTTCTTTCCTTATTTACTCTTTACATATTGCTTGCATATTTCATTAACATATCTAAGATCAATATCAATTGATCTTTCAATAAGTTTCAAAACAAAGTTTTTAATTGGTAAACTATTCAACCCCCCTTCTAGTTTTCTACAGGCGGGATAAGTTTAAATCAGATAAGACGAAGTCCTTATCAACCAAAGTCAACTTTCCCTGAATGGCAAACGATCAGGTTCAGTGTCATCACTGAACTTTGGAAAGCAGTCTTGTCTCTTACCTAAAATAGTCTTTAGAAAAGAGACAAAATACATCAAGATTTTGTCTTACGTGAATTGTCAGTTGTCACTTAGGAAAGAGTTAAAACTCATACTTGTATAAATAGCATAAGAGATGGAGCGAAAGATTTAAGCTTGTGAATTGTAAAAACACACATACACACAAGCCATCTTTCACTCCTCTAAATACAACTTAATCCCTGAGATAGCTCAAATTGGGTACTTGTAGTTATGCTCAGACTTAGCCTGAGCTTCATGAGGATATACCATACTTTGTCATTTCAATCCCAAGTACTATTCCGCAAGTACTTGGGTAATGTATTCTTGTTTGATTCATTTCTAATAAAGAATATTATGTTTAAAATTATTCAGTGTGTTTTACTTACATCTTATCAGTCATAGATTCACTATTATCTTATTTTTAAATACTTAACTGTTTTACGATAGTGAATAGGGAACAACAATAGAGCTCTTCTAGAAAATCAGTGGAGATTCTACAGAAGGTCAGGGAGAGTGAGCACAACCAGGGGGACAGTTGACAAGTCACAAGAAACTTGCTTTAGATGTGGAGAAACGGGACATTTTCAAAAAGATTGTCCTAATAACAAAACCTCCACCCCCTCATATCCCTCAAAATCAAATCATCAAATCAACCCTTCTTTCAACTTAAATTATAGTTTGAGTAAGCCCGGAAACAACATAAGTCTATATAGAGGAAAAAAGGGCTGAGGTTGCTCTCCTGACACAAAAAAAACCTCTAACAAAGAGAAAGGTGAGCAAGCCCCAGCTTTGAGTCAGAAGGGTAAAGATAAGAGAAAAAAAATTATGGTAGCTGAAACTATGATTGGGACACGGAAGAGCTATCATCAAAGAATTATGCTCCACAGAGAATAAGGGCATACATGGCTCTAGCTGATAATGAATTTTCAGTGAGAAAGAATGATGCCAGGTCAGGGCATTGGGTTTAAATCGCCATAAGTAAGGTACAAAAAACTTCTTGATATGGATGATACACCTGAAAGAAAACATGTTATTGATTATACCATTGTTGACCTCCACTTTGTGGAAGAACATAGAGAAAAAATGTTTAACAAATTTGCCTCTCTTCAAAAAGAACTCATCAAATGTAAAAATGAACTTTTTGACCTAAAAAACGTTAAAAACCACTGCATGGCTCTCCAAATCTCAAATGATAAGCTCACTCAGACCAATCAAGAACTTAGAGACAAAGTCTCAGAGTTAGAAAAGGTCACTGATAAATGGAACTCAGGTGCAGACCATTTGAAGAAATTTATCAGTGAACAAGTCCCTGTTAAAGGCAAACCTGGTTTAGGAAGGATGGGTCATAAAAAGGAAAACGACTCTTCAAAAGAAGTTAATTTTGTCAAATCTTCTGATATATCTGAAACCAGTAATTCATCTGATTGGGTTAAGGATAGAACCATTCATGGGGACATTCCAAAATTTGATACATGAATAATTTTATGTCACACCCCGATAATGGGTCATAGCAGAATAGTAATTAAGGCATGACGTTTATGGAACAAAGTTACGATTATGTCGTTACGATTATGTCGAACGACCTACATAAATCGTTTTAAAGATACATTTGATTAGATAAAACAAATTAAACATTAATAAAATTTTAGTTTACATGGTCCTGTAACTGAAATAGTTTAACATTAAGTTTAAAATTCATAAATGTGACAAAGTCACTTCTTGATAGAATGAAAATCATGAGACTCGATCATGCTCCATGCCCTAGGGGAAAATATGTGCTCAAATACCTGAGAAATACAAGCTAAAATGTCAACAATAATGTTGGTGAGCTCATAGGTTTAAGTAAAAGTAATTGGTAATTGTGGACCACAAGATTTCAGCAGGTATGACAATTATAATAAGTATAATTTTTGGACCACCGAGGTACATACTCGAGATACTAGCTAAAAGCATAAAACTTAACAAAAAACCTACCAAATCTTCTGTTTTGATGTTTATAACCTAACTCTAAACTGATAGATCTAATCCAAACCCATTAAAAGCTTTCAAACGTAAAAGTTTTTAAAATTATTCTTAAATTTTAAGTTTTGATTTCGTGATCTATCTCAGTTGTGTTCATAAGTACACAATCGGTTTTAAAAACAGTTTTGACCGTCGTTTTTGTAAAGATTTCACTCCAGAATCATGTGTTGGCTATGGTACTAATTGTAGGTCACAATAATATAAAGATCCAAGCCATACAATCAAAAAAATGAGGTTTTAGATAGAAAGACAAGAGATAGAAAATGAGAAACTCTTGTTACTTTCAAGCATGAACCAAAATACATATAATGAGAATTCCACCCCCTCATGTTGTCATGAGGGGAGGTATTTATACAACAAAATGCCTAGCTTGACTATTTGACTAAGTATATGCAATTTATACTATATGAGGTATGATCATCTCCTCAAAAGCCAACACCAAAAAATGTTGATATTATTGTTGAACAAGTTTATAACTAAATTGAGGTAAGTAAACTTGTAGTATTTTTTTTCATTGTAATGTCTTGTCGATTGTATAAAATGCATGTTGCACGAAAAAGTTAACCACACTATCACAACTATAACTATTTGCAATCATAAATTTTCGTAGCTATGCACGGATACTAATCTAGTATCATTTATGTAGATTAATAGAATAGTAAGAAATTAAAATCTTCAGTATGGGAAACCAATACAAGTTTATTAGATTATAGAAAATTTGATTGGAAAATGAATAATTTTCTGTTAATATAGAAGTCACTCGAACTTGTTGCATTAACATGGGTTGGATTCATCATTTCTTAATGAAAAGGCACATGGGTACAGTATTCTTTTACCCCGAATAATGGGCTTAGCCGCTAACAATATGTAAGTGTAAACTGGTAAGGGAAATTTTAATTTCTACTACCTAAGATGCCACACATTTTTAAGTTGTCACTCAAAAGTGACATATTGCTAAATATATTCTTCCATTTCATGTTTTCCCAGTTTTATTGTTAAAATGTAACCTTGAACCTGGAAGATTATAGTTGAGAGGCTGATATTGTCATTTTTAGTTTTTGTGTTTGTTGTTTTATTCCAGTATGAAAATTTGTTGGAAGACAATAGGTCAAAATAATAAGGTAAAAACATGGAGGGACAAAAGTGCAATTATCTCAAGAACTTGTAAAGTAATTTGTCTAAATATGTGTGGAAAACTAGAAGGGGGGGTTGAATAGTTTTACTAATTAAAACTTCCTTTTAAACTATTTAGATCGACTTATGTCAATCTATTTGGATACGTGTTGGATGTTGATAAACAAACATATAGAAATATAACTATGTAGTGAAAAGATAAAGAGTAAGAAGCACAAAACCACAACGCGAGTATTTATAGTGGTTCGGCTACAAGGACACCTTCCTTGCCCTACTCCACTCCCCGAGTCACCTACTCGAGAGTTCGTAATCACTACACAACACCGACTCCTTATGGTGGAGAAACCTTCACAACGTTTCCTACTCTTTTTCCGGTACTAGGCTAACCATCGGGTTCTTTCACACCAAGGTGAACCACACCTACCACAACGTCACCTACCCTTTATCCGATACTAGGCTAAGTATCGAGTTCCATTACAATGCAGGAACTACTACCCAACACTACACAACACCTAATCCCAAATGAGATCTACTCCTTATAATATCAAAAAGGATAACAATATCCTTTGACCCAATACTAATCTATCTTGTACATCGAATCACACCATATCGAATGTACATCATAGGCACCTTTCACTAATGCCTTTGACTAGATCTTCAAGATGCCCTTCACTAATGTCTTGTGACTTGACTTCTAGGCACCCTTCACTAATGCCTACAATACGGACGATCGACACCCTTCACTAATGTCTTGGTCTTGACACTTGAGACATCTTTCACTAGTGTCTTCAACACTACACTTCTTAGTAGAAAGAAAAGAACCATCAACAAGAGGACTTCAGTAGTCTTGATGATGAGGAAGCACGGCAACTCATGGACTTGAGCTTGCTTGACTTCAAAGGTGGTGATCTCGCTTTTAAGAGGAACCTAGAGGATCACACACAAAAACAAAACTACATACACAGATCACTTGGATCTGGGGTTAAAGAGTTTTTAACTCAAGGAAAAAGTATGTGAGGAAGGGGTGAGAAACAATGAAGAAATGGCTCACTATTTATAGAGAGAAAAATGCTACTGTTCCCCGGATCCCACGGATCCCTCCCTTAAGGGATTCGTCTAGCGTAAAGCTAGTGATCTGTGGGATGCTCCTCTTTGACCATTGGTATATTGGTCATGGGTCATGGGTCATGGGTCATGGGTTATGGGTTGATCCATGGGTATTTCTTTAGATACAATGTATCTAATGAGTGCAATGTATATAGTCAAATGGGTATGGGTCAATACCATTGGTTATGGATATGTTCCATGGGTTGTAGTTTTTACCCATTTATAATACACTAGAAGGGTACCCGCGCAATGCGGCGGCGGATACCCGGTAACTATTTTTATGGTGAGCAAATGTTTTATATATATATGTTTTTTCTAACAATAACTTTACGTATTTTAAATTCCGGTGAACTACGCATTTTAATTTATTACATTTTTTTACAAGTCTTCATATGGTTTAAATTAGATACATTAATATTGGAGGATGTTACAAATATGAGAATTTAAGACATTTATTATTTTTTTTAAATTTATATGTATGCTTAATTATTATGCTTAGCAAAAGTAACTTTCTTTTAATGGAAATATTTTTGGTCTTAAAAATTTTAAGACTACTATATATAGAATGTCCCAAACCATTTATAAAGGAGTATAGATACTAGTTATGTATATATTTTGCCTAATATGTAAACACTAGTTGTTGTACATATATATTACTAAATCATAAAATCACTTATACTTGTTTTAGTGTTTTATGTGAAAACGTAAGTGTGTTAGAAAACTATTGGCTCAAACTATTTACGTATTTTATTTGTTTCGTTAAAATGATTTTACGTTTGTTATCGACAAACCATTAGAACATCGTAAAATATAAATAAACGTTTTTACGGCTTATTTGTATTAACAATATGGATTGAAGGAGTATATAAGTTGAGATCATTGATAGCTTATTCATTATTCAACTATCAAAATACACACACATATTCTCTCATCTCTTTATACATTTTGTAATCCTAATCTTGATATGATCATCTTGATCAAATCTTGTTCTTTCAGTTTGGTATTCATTTGTAATAGAACTTATATCAATTTAGATATAAGGATCAGACCAGCGTAGCTGTGGTGATCTTGTGGTTGATTATTCATATAGATTAAGATCTGTATTGGTGTTGTTTATTAACTGATTTAGATCAGTTTAGTTGTGTTCTTGTTTTTTGAGATTAACAAAAGTTTTGTGTGTGTTAAATTATGTTTTCTTACATGGTATTAGAGCCAGGTTTTCAAATTTTGCTCAAAAATCGAATTTAAAAAAAAATTAGGGTTTCGTAAAATTTTGGGAATTTTTAAAATTCTTTAATAATCTTTGAATTAACTTGTGTCAATTGATTGTTTTGGTGTTTAATTGTTCGAATCTAAAAGATTTTGTTAAACACCTAAATTTTTGAAAAATTAGGGTTTGGTAACTTTTGGGGCTTTTACTCTTTAAAGGCTTCTGGTTTTGATTAAGTTAGCTTAATCGATAGATCTGGTGGTATTATTTCATCTTGGAGTGGTTTTGAAAGAAACGCCTAATTTTGAAAAATTAGGGTTTTGTAGTTCTTAGATCTGGACTATTGGTATATGTTATATCCCTTAACTAAGTAAATCAAGGTTGTAGTAGGTTGGTACCCACTACTGATTATACTTTTCGTGCACTATAACACCTTCACACCTTTCTTCTTTACATATGTTTTTATTTTCTTGCAATAGATTGCTGGAGGATAGGATTGAGAAACATTGGAAGTTGAGTTTGTTGATTGTTGATGGTTTTGTATTATTTGAGGTGTTGTGGTGGTTTGCTTGCTTATTTACTTGTTTAATATTGTTGATTGTGCTTGTGTGCGCCCTTGACCTACCACTTTAGTGATAAGGAAAACTTGGGAACTTCCTTCTTGTCCCTTTTGAGTACTTGAGTCTTTGTTGTTTGTCTTCTTTTCTGTTTTGTGATCATGCTTGTGCATGGTTTTACTAATGATGAGTATTTTATTCATTCTGACCCTGACACTGTTACTTTAATTAGTAAATTAGACCTGAATCACCCTTTACACTTGCACCCTAATGACTTTGTATCACTTACTGTTTTGTCTATTAAACTAAAAGGAACTGAAAATTACAATGTTTGGTCTTGTGCTATGCAACTGGCCTTAGAAGGAAAGAATAAAACTGGTTTTATTTATGGGAGTTACAGAAGGTCAAGCACTGATGAGGTTTTAGGCAGACAATGGGATAGGGTAAATGCAATTGTTTTGGGGTGGATTCTTAATTCAATTTATGAGGAGCTATATTTCGGGCAGAATTTTTCAAAAAGAGCTTCTCGTATTTGGTAAGAACTAAAAGAAAAATATGACAAAGTTGATGGGTATGTCACTTTTAATTTGGATCATAAAGTTATACTATTTCTCGAAATTGTGCTACTATTGCTGACTATTATCATAAACTTAATGCTTTGTGTAAACAATTTGATGCTTTGGCTCATTTGCCTAGATGTACTTGTCATACTCCTGAAGATTTTAAGAAACATAACCAGTTAATGAAATTAATTCAATTCTTAATGGGGTTTGATGAGACTTATATGCAAATTAGGAGTAATATTTTGTCTAGTGACCCTTTACCTGATGTTAGGGTTGCTTATGCCATCATCTCTAGTGAAGAATCTCAAAGAGTTGTGGTTACTGACCTGGGAGGTCTCAGTCCTCTGTGTTTAACTCTAGTGTGGCTAATAAAGGGAATTGTCAAAGGCCACAAACCTTTGGAAATTCTTTCAGACCTAATAATGTGACCAGACCTAATAATAATGGGAATAGAAGGAATAATGGTGGTCTTGTCCTGGTTTGTGAACATTGTGGGTTTAATGGTTATACAATTGATAGATGTTTTAAACTGATTGGATTCCCAACTGATTTTGGTAAAAAGAATTCTGGTAACAAAAATAATCAGGGTGTTCAAAATTTTAATAAAAAGTTTATAAATAACAATAACTTTGTTGGCTCTAGTTCCACTTCTACATTTTCCGATGAACAAATTTCAAAACTCTTATTTTTGATAAAGAAAAGTTGTATTAGTACTAATGGAAAAGGCAAAGGTACACATGCCAATATGGTAGGTATAGTTAATTTTAAACAATAACAAATCTTTTCACCAATTTTTTAAAAATTGTTCCAACAGTCATCATTTTGCAATTGTGCAGAATGGACGGACTACTTGTTGATTCTGGTGCCAATCAACATTTACCATGCACTGATAAAGATTTAGTAAATGTAATTGATGTTTCATACCTTAAAATCAAAGTTTCTAATCCTAATGGAACATAAGCTTTTATTACTAAGGTAGGAAATTTATTCTTACTAAATGTTTAACTCTGTATGATGTGTTGGTTGTTCTAAAATACTGTGTTAGTCTTATGTCTGTTCATAGAGTGGCTAGAGACAACTAGCTTATTGTTGCTTTTGATGAGTCAAAGTGTTATGTCTTATCTTAGGTTTTGAGGGATGTGAAACTTCAAGGGATTAGTAGACAATCTGAGGGATTGTATTATTTAAAAAAAATAAGGTAATTTTCTAAACAGTAAAAAAATTAGTTTTCTGGTTTGTCTAAACATATGTGGCATTACAGGCTTGGTCATCCCTCTAACCAGGTCCTAAATGTTTTAAAAAATGATATTGTTTTTGAAAATAAAGATGATGTTGAATATTGTGAGGTTTGTCAAAAAAGCTAAAAAGATCAGAGAACCTTTTCCTTTAAGTAAGCATAGATCTTCTATGCTTGCTGAACTTGTTCACCTTGACCTTTGGAGGCCTTATAGAGTTGTTAGTAAGGAAGGTTATAGGTATTTTTTTTAACCATTGTTTATACCTGAGCTATTTGGGTATATTTGATTAAGACTAAATATGAAGTCTTTGATTGTATTTATGCCTTTTTCAATCTAATAAAAAATCAATTTAAGAAAACTGTTAAAACTTTTAGAAGTGATAATGGTACTGAGTTTATTAATATTAAATTTGCTAAATTTTGTATTAACAATGGCATAATACATCAAACTTCTTGTGCTTATACCCCATAGCAGAATGGGATTATGGAAAGGAAACATAGGCATCTGCTTAATGTAGCCAGATGCCTTCTGTTTTAGGGGGAATTCCTTTAAATTTATGTTCTGAATGCATTCTTACAATATATTACTTGATTAACAGGTTTCCTTCTTCAGTGCTGAATGGGAAATCTCCTTACAATCTGGTTTTTAATAAAAAAAACCATTTTTATTTAAATCACATAAGAGCTTTTAGTTGTTTATGTTTTTCTACTATGCTTAATAACCATGATAAATTTAGTAGCATGTCCGAAAAATGTGTTTTAGTAGGATATTCTTCTTTTTAAAAGGGATATAGACTTTTTATTCTTGAAAAGAAATAATTTGTGTTTTCTAGAGATATTGATTTTTTTGGAAATGTGTTTCCTTTTAAGACTAAACATGCATCTATGAATAAGAGAACTAGTCAGGATTTGGATCATGCAAACTTTTTTTATAAAGTTGTGCATGAGAATCCTGATATACCTAATGATAAAAATGCAAATCCTCAGATGATGGTAGTAACTCCTTTCATGCTGGCAGTCCAACTATTGATCCTTTAGAGGAGAATTTGGGACATCCTCAGGGTTCCAATGGTTCTGCCCTTAAAGGTGAGATGGCTGCAACATCTGAGGATGATAGTGAAAATTCTGAGGGTATTGCAAAAAACATTACAGTCATAAAAGCTGAAAATGTGGTTCAAAATCAGCCTCTTAGAAGGTCTGAAAGGTCTTCTATTTTTCCAAATAAATATAATGAATTTGCTGTTGACTTTAAAGTCAAATTTGGGCTTGAAAGATTTGTGAGCTATGCTAATCTGAGTCCAGAAAACTTTTGTTTTGTAACAAATTTAAATAAAGTTTCTGAACCAAAAAATTATTGGGATGCTTGTAAGGAGCAACACTGGATTGAGGAAATAAACAATTAAATGGATGCCTTATATAAAAATGATACCTTTGAAGTTAATGATCTACCTAGTGATAGAAAACCCATTAGATCCCAATGGGTCTTTAAGATTAAATATAAGTCTAGTTGGGAAATTGACAGATTTAAGGCTAGATTAATGGCTAAATATTATAATAAAAAAGAATGTATTGATTTTGATGAAACGTTTTCACAAGTTGTTAAAATTGTTACTGTGAAAAACTATAAGGGGGGGTTGAATAGTTTACCGATTTTAATTTAAGTTTCAAAGATTTAGATTCGATCTTATGTGAATTCGTATGGATGGATAGATAGAATAAAACAATAAGTAAAGTAAACAATGAAAGCAAGTAAAGTAAAGGATAGAAAGTAGTGACACAAGTGATGTATAGTGGTTCGACTACAAAGACACCTTCCTTGCCCTACTCCACTCCCCGAGTACCCCACTCGAGAGTTCAAGCACTATGTCAACAAGCTCCTTCAACACGGCAGAGAAGCCTCACAACGTCGCTTACACCTTTTCCGGTGCAAAGCTAAATACCGAGTTCTTCCATGAGGTAGAACCAAACCTTTACACAACTATTACATAACAACTATGTGAAATATGAATTGCAAGATCTTGCTACAGAAATCTTGTGGATGGACAAATCAATCAAGGACCCTTTGCTTGGATGACTTGTAGTATAGCATGATCTCGCCTTTGAGAAGGACCTATATGAGAATCACAACAAAAGATAGAAGAACTACTAGAATGATCAAATTATCAGAGGTTAGGAGAGTGAGATAATATATGAGAGAGTTGTAAGAAGAAGGGTGAGTAACAATGAATAAATGGCTCACTATTTATAGGCACAAAAAGCCTTCTGCCTCACAGTTTCGGCAGATCCCTCACTTGGGGGATCCGGCCAGTGTAAAACTAGGGATCCGGCAGTTTGAGTTATACTAGTTCGGATTTTGGGTTTCAAATCGGGTTATAGGTTATGGGTATGAGCCATGGGTCATGGAATTTGGGTCATGGGTACCCAAAAAGATACAATGTATCTATACAATGGGTCATGGGTCTTGGGTCATGAATAATGGACATTGGGTCATGGGTTGTGGATAATACCCAACATGATTTCATGCATGATGTCATGCAATGGGTCATGGGTCATGGGTTATGGATTAGCTCCATGGTTATGGGTCATGGGTCTTGGATATTACCCATCCTATTACATAAACTATTACAAAAAATAAATTATTACAACATTTTATGTGAATGACCAAATGTATATACTTTACAAAATAACATGTATTCTTATAATTTTACTTATGATAACTTTATATTTGTTATCAACAAAACATAATGAGATTACTAAATATGAATAAACGTTTCTACGGTTTATTTGTATTAACAGTTACTATTAGACGTGTGATTAATCTTGGTGTTCAGCAGGATTGGCCTATTTACCAACTTGACATTAATAATGTTTTTCTGTATGGTGATCTTAATAAAACTGTTTACATGACTTTACCAGAAGGTTATTTTGATGTTGGTGATAAAAGCGTATGCAGGCTTAAGAAGTCTTTATATGGGTTAAAACAGGAACCTAGGCAATGGAATGCTAAACTTACTCAGGTTCTTTTGAAAATGATTTTTCTCAAAGTAGAAGTGATTACTCTTTATTTACAAAAAATGAGTTTGAAAATTTGTTGCTTTACTAGTTTATGTTGATGGCATAATTATAACTGGTAACAACCTAAAATAAATTGAAAGTACTAAAGAGTTTTTGAAAACTAAGTTTCAAATCAAGGATTTGGTAAAGCTGAAATATTTTCTGCGAATTGAAGTGATTGAAACTAAAAATGGTTTATGTTTATCTTAGAGAAAATATTGTTTGGACCCTTTATCTGAGTTTGGGTTATTAGCCTGCGAAGCATCTCCTATTCCTCTTGAAAAAAACCTAACCATTACTTCTGAACCTATTGATAAAGATCCTATACTTGATAATATAACTAAGTATCCAAAGTTAATTGGTAAACTGATTTACTTAACACACACTAGGCCAGATATATCTTATGCAGTTCACTGTTTGAGTCAATTTATGCATTCCCGTTTAAGGTCTCATTTAAAGATTGCTTTAAAGGTGTTGAGGTATTTAAAAGTCTCTCGTGGTATGGGTCTGCATATTGTTAAAAGTTGTAATTCTATGGAAGCATTTGTAGATGCTGATTGGACCAAGTGTGTTGTCACTAGGAAGTTACTAGTTTTTATTAGTCTTAATGGTATGGTTATATGGTTTCATAGAAAAGCAGAAAACATAATACACTCTCAAAGTCTTCTATAGAAGCTGAGTACAGAGCTTTAGCTTCTGTAACTTTTGAGATTGTTTGGATCCTTAATATTTTGAAGGATATGAACTGGGGACATTTTATTCCTATTAAAAAAATTTGTGACAGTCAAGCAGCAATTAAGATTTCTGCAAATCCAGTTTTTCATGAAAGAACAAAGCATTTGAAAATTGACCTTCAATTTGTAAGGGATAAAACTTTAAATGGTGTTATTGAAATAGTCAAAATTGGTATAGCAGATCAAACTACTGATGTTTTTATAAAAGGGTTAGATAAAGCTCAACATGATAAGTTGATTTCAAAACTGGGATTATTTTATGCGTTCCAGGTTAAGGTTAAGGAGGGATGTTAAAATGTATCCTTGAACCTGGAAGATTATAGTTGAGGAACTGATATTGTCATTTCTATTTTTTGTGTTTGTTGTTTTATTTTTGTATGAACATTTATTGGAAGACAAGAGGTCAAAATAATAAGGGAAAAACACGGAGGGACTAAAGTGCAATTATCTTAAGGACTTGTGGAGCAATTTTTCTAAAGATGGATTGAAGGAGTATATAAGTTGAGATCATTGATAGTTGATTCCTTATTCAGCTATCAAAATACACACACATATTCTCTTATCTCTTTATACGTTTTGTAACCCTAATCTTGATCTGATCATCTTGATCAAATATTGTTCATTCAGTTTGTTATTCAATTGTAATAGAATTTATATCAATTTAGATGTACGGATCACACCAGAGTAGTTGTGGTGATCTTGTGGTTGATTCTTTATATAGATTGAGATATGTATTAATGTTGTCTGTTAACTGATTGAGATCAGTTTAGTTGTATTCTTGTTTTAAGGTTAATAAAAGTTTTGTGTGCGTTAAATTGTGTTTTCTTACATTTATCATTTTAAATTCAACACACATCTATTTTTTTTACATATTTGTCATTTTATTTAATAGGTTATTAAATTTTCAACAGAAACATATTCGATCGTATCTCCTGACACACACATCCATTATTAGTGGAAATCTCACCATCATCACCAACGTCTCATTTTGTTTCGAATGAGACTAGTCTCGGCAGTGGCTTGGCATACTATATTTCGCCTAGGGACGAAGATTATTTAATGTAAATCTAAGAGAAATATTTCGAAGACGTTACGATTACACTGTGAAAGCATGGCCCCATGATTTTCAGTTGGAACCCCGTTTATCCCCATTGATAGTTCACCTGTGACATTTTGCGCAGCAATCGCAAAATATTGAGAGTGCAGTTGGCCCAACCGCATTTGAGAAGATGTCTGTTACCTTTCGAGTAAATCTTCATTAATGTTAATAACGTACACATCATTAAGTTCCTATATAAACTTGTTTGTTTTACATCCCTTTTCGTCATATTTATGAGTTAACATTTAACTTTGTTAAAAACAAAAAAATCAACATTTAAACACCTATCTTACTTCATCATATATTACAAAGGCATTTGTAAAAGCTACTAAACAGTATTGACGAATGCATGCATAAATGAAATTTACAAAGGTTAGTGTCAGAGTTCAAAGGAACTATGGAGGTCAATGACAGAGTTCTCGTCTTTCCCTTAATTTTCTTCTTGATTTTTAGGGTGGCAGCTTGTTGGAAATGTATATATTTACAAACATGTGAATGTCCGGATTCGAACTCGTGACCACGGGATTGAACACATTAGCGAATGAGAATTAAAGTTAATAATTAATGTTTATGTTTATGATTAATTATTGCACATTAAGTCCGATTAACGATCGTTAAGTATTTAACGGAAAAATGACTAACGACCGTTAAATGAAAAGAGAAAGGACTAGAAATGGAAAACTTGGAAAAGTTATGGGTTTTCCCTTGGGCTTTCTACATGGCCGGCCAAGGGGGGCTTCCCAAGCCCTAATTCACTAACTTGTTCATAAAGTTTCACTACTAGTATATAAAGAGGGTTAGGTTCTAGGGTTTCATACACTTGTGCATTGAATTAACCCTAGATCTCTCCTCTCCTCTCTCTAGTCTATATTTCTGCTGAAAACCCCATTAGTAAGGGAGTTTGGTTTCGTTTTGCTTAAACGAGGACTTGTGTTAGATCTAGCAATCACTTGATTCGTTTGTTAATTCGTGTGTACAAGAACGTGGTTGTAAGACATTATTCTTACACCAATTAGTACTTCTTTGTTTTGCTCGCTCAAGGGATTTGTAATTCGCAAGAGGTACGTTACGCATACTTTCAGCTAATTAATTTATTTGTTATGATCTTTAAGTCTTCCGCGTGTACTCTTGATGTCTATATGTTTATTGTATGTTTTATATATTATAAACTCAACAGTGGCATCACGAGCCTTGTATAACAAGTAATTAATTAATGAAACACATAATTAAAATAAACATGAATGTGTTATTATTTGTATGCTTAGATCTAAGGTTTGCAAAACCTAAACCCTAATTTTGAAGGGGGCGCTTTATTTTGGTGCCCTAATTAGGGTTTTGTAAACTATTGTTTTAATTGGATTAGAAACCCTAAGATGCATGCAACTTTATGTGTATATGCGTAACTTTGATTTAATTTCATTAATTGTTAAGTGTAATTTTATGTCCATGATAATTATCTGCATGTTTTATCATGGATCTACTTTTATTGTATGTCTTTCTTGTTTAAGTGATATACACTAATTTGTGATAGATCTAAAATTGGGGAAGACCTCAATAATTATTAATTTAATCAATTATGTGCTATGTGGTATGTATTTAATTTTGACTTGCGAAATCGATGAATCGATGCATGTGGTTCACCTTGTACATAGATGAAAACGGGTGAAAGTCTTAATTAAATATATGTATATTGTCAAATCTAGAATTGGTTATTAATAGGATTTATCAAAACGTTTTCATGTGGCTATTTGGTATGCATGACTTTTATTTGTTATGCATTCATTGTTTATTTGTTTATTTTTATAAATACTTGCTTGTTTGTTATGTGTAACAAGGGTATTTTTACAAGAAAAATAAACTGACCTAAACAATGGTGAAATATGTATTTTTAAGAATAGTAATCATAATCGTTTAATTGATTGATGACTTTGGTACAAATGGTCCGAAAGGCTCACCCATGAGAATGAACTAATAAAAGGGGTTTAAAGAAGTGCGCACATTCACACTGAAAGGATGTCTAAGGTTGTGCTTTAGCGCGCACTGGTCCTATGCCCCTCGTAAGTTCGAAAGTGGAGCTACTTAGTAAGCCATTAAATGTGCAAGCTCATCTTAAGGGCGAATTAGTTTTAATTCCATATGCCACTTCGGTGGTAATTATCCGAAACACTAAGTGTTTACACTTATGCAAAAGTACGGTATAATGGATGATAATTATCACTAAATTCCTTGATTGGTGAACCCAATACCTCAATTAAAGTTTGATGATGAAAAGCTTATACATTAAAACAAGATATAAATGTTTTAATAAAAACTATGCTACAAAGATGAATGCATGACATCTTTGTACATATTTGATTTAACATCAAAACTATTACCCTTTAATTTAAGTTATATGCCATCCAATGAAACGGAAACACCTAATATTACCTTTTATTTTCGTGAGAACGTGATTCAAATCGTAATCGAAGGGTAAAATGTCCACGGTCGCGAGAACGGCATGGACGATTTTGCAGTTTCTTAAGTTGGACAACTTAATTGAGTTAGGCAAAGTGAGAACGCAACTCAAGGCATAAGATGGGATAAAACATGTTTACATGGCGATTGATATTGGCTATATGTAAATCCCATAAATCTAGGAATTGCAATTGATATTGGCAATTAAGCAAATGCTCTACCATTTTGTATAAGGTTCATTACTAGCGATCAACCGACGAATGAAATTATGACAATTTGGATCCTAGTTTTCAATAAATATTAATTGGTTATATGAATATGAACCTTGGGTATTTAATTGTTTATTGAAAAGGAAAATTATCAAAATACTACTTATGGTTTTTTGAACTTTTTCTCAGAGATGGCTCAACCTGAAAACACTATGAGCTTAATGAGTTCCGCTTTCAAAGATATAATTGGAAGGGACAAGCCGACCGCCCTAATTTCAATGATTGGCATCGTTCACTTAGGATCATCCTTCGTGTTGCCAAAAGGGTAATTTTGACTACACCTCGCTCGATGTTCCTCCCAACACGCAATCGCTCTTGAACAAGAGGCATATCGTGTTGAATATGAGAAGCACAATGATGTGGCGTGTCTAATGCTTTCGGGGATGTCTGCTCAATTGCCAAAACAATTTGAGCACTATCCGCCTATGAGCATGCTAGATGAACTCAAACGTATATTTGAGAAGCCACCGCAGACTGAACTATATGAACTTATTGAAAAGGTTCATAGCCTGCAAGCAGTGAGGTTGGCAAATCTGTTCTCCCACCACGCCCTTGAGATGAAACATCACTTGGACCAATTGGAGAAGCTCGGCCGTGGTTACTCGAATGATGTATGTGTCGGCCTCATCAATCACTCCCTTAATCAGAATCGATTTGGTGATTTTGTCCGCAATTTTAACATGCATTGCACGGGAAGACAGTGAATGAGTTACATGCAATGCTTGTAGACTTCGAGAAGAGATTGCCAAAGAAGGCTCCTACACCTGTTGTACTCGCAATACAGGGTGGTAGGGTAAATAAGCCTAAGCCGCAAGCAGATAAGAAAGGGAAAGGAAAAGGAAATGGGAAACAAGTTGTCATCCCACCAACTCCTAAGAAGAACCTCGAAAGAAAAAGGAGAATCCTAAGAAGGATTTAACTGCCACCACTGCAACTCACCTGTCACTGGAAGCGGAACTGCCCAGCTTTATCTCAATGAGTGCCTTCGTAATAAAAAATAAGATGGTGCCTAGCTCATCATGTATTTTTATGTTTGAATTATTTTCTTTTCCTCATAAGCAAAATTCCTAGATATATGATACATGATGTGGTACTCACATCTGTAATACATCGCAGGGACTTAGAGGGGCAAAGAAGTTTCACCTGTGGAGAAAGATACTTGTACGCTTGGAAATGGAAAGCGTGCAGCTGCCGGCCATAGGGACTTTTGATTTAGTGTTGCCTTCGGGCTTAATTTTAGAACTAAATAATTGTCATTATGCACCCTCCATTGTTAGAGGTGTTATTTCAGTTTCTTTGTTAAAAGATATTGGTTTTGTGCACACTTTTACAAGTTATGGAATTTCAGTTTCTTTAAATAATGGTTTTTACTTTAATGCAATTCCTATTCTTGGTGTGTTTGAAATTGATATGGATGGTTGTATATCCAATTGAAATAATTCGTTGTATAGCATTAGCAATAAGAAGAGCAAGTTGAACTGGGACTCTTCTTATCTTTGGCATTGTCGCCTTGCCCATATAGGCAAGAAACGCATGGAAAAGCCGCAACACGATGGGCTTTTACAAACGGTCAATGATGAATCATTTGACAAATGCGAAGTCTTGCATAGTGGGAAGATGACAAGGAAACCTTTTTCACCACAAGTGGAAAGGGCTTCCGATCTACTTGGATTGATACACACTGATGTGTGTGGTCCACTTAGACATGTGTCAAAACGCTGTGCTTCCTACTTCTTAACCTTTACGGATGATTTCAGTCGTTATGGTTATGTTTATTTACTTAAAAAACATGAAGTCTTTGAAACATTTAAGGTTTTCAAAAGTGAAGTAGAATTACAACTTGGAAAGAAGATTAAAGCTCTTCGATCCGATAGAGGTGGTGAGTATATAAGTCAAGAGTTCAAAGATTACTTAGCTTAGTGTGGAATTATCCAAAGAACTCACATCTCCTTATACTCCACAACAAAATGGTGTATCTGAAAGGAGAAATCGTACCTTACTTAACATGGTACGATCAATGTTTGAACTTACGACTCTACCTTTTACTTTTTGGGATTATGCCTTGAAACGCTATTCGTGATTTTGAATATGGTTCCAACAAAGAAGGTTGTTAAAACTCCATATGAAATATGGACCGAAAAGCTCCCAACACACCCGATAAGCTCCAAGCCAGACCTGTTAAGTGTATCTTTGTAGGATACCCTAAGGAAACTATGGGTTACTACTTTACTACCCAATTGAGAATAAAGTCATTGTGGCTAGGTATGGAGATTTCCTTGAAAGGAATCTCATATCTCAAGAACTCAATGGGAGAGTATATGATCTGGAATATGATCAAGAAGATACAACACCTTCTGAAAATACTAGCTAACTTCAAGAAGAACCGAAACTTAGGTGCTCCTCCCGAAGTTGTTCCCATTCGTAGAAGGACTATACGTGCACCTGACCGTCTATGTCTTAACGTAGAGGTGGAGGAAAATATGGTTGGGGATCTTAATGAGCCCGCCAACTATAAGGCCATGGCTGATCCCGAAGGATAAATGGCGATTGCTATGAATGGGGAAATGCAATCCATGAAAGATAATGATGTCTGGATTGAAGTTGACCTTCCTCCCAATGCTAAAATCGTTGGAAGTAAGTGGATCTTCAAGAAGAAAACTGACATGGATGGCAATGTACACACCTACAAGGCTCGTCTAGTGGCTAAAGGTTTTAATCAAACCTATGGCATTGACTACGAGGAGACATTCTCTCCTGTAGCGGACATAAGAGCTATTAGGATTCTCATAGCTATAGTTGCACACTATGACTATGAGATTTGGCAAATAGATGTCAAAACCGCTTTTTGAATGGCCGCCTAGATGAAGACATCTATATGGCAGTAGGAAGGGTTTGTGAATCCATTGTTTCCTAACCGTATGCAAGCTTAAGAGGTCCATTTATGGACTGAAGCAAGCATCAAGGCAATGGAATAAAAGATTCGATGGGGAAATCAAAAGTTTTGGATTTACTCAGAATCTTGATGAGCCATGTGTATATCACAAAGCTAGTGGGAGTCATGTTACTTTCCTTGTTCTGTATGTCGATGACATATTAATCATAGGAAATCATATACCAAGTCTAAATGAGGTGAAAGCTTATCTTGGTAAATGTTTTTCGATGAAGGACTTAGGGGAAGCAGCATACATCCTTGGAATCAAGATCTACCGGGATAGATCAAAGCGGCTAATTGGTTTAAGCCAAAGTGCTTACATTGACAAAATATTGAAGAGATTCAATATGCAAAATTCCAAGAAGGGATTTTTGCCAATGCAAGTGAATCATGGTTTGAGCAGCCAAGGTTGTGCTTCAACACCTGCAGAGGTGGTGCGTATGAAGAAAGTTCCTTATGCTTCGGCTGTAGGATCTATCATGTACGGCGGTACGATGCACAAGGCCGATGTGGCGTTTGCTCAAAACTTGACTACCAGTCGGTATCAATGTAATCCGGGTGAAATTCATCGGATCGGCTGTTAAACATATTCTCAAGTACCTTAGGGCTATAAGAGATATGTTCATAGTGTATGGGGAAATCCGTAAGGTAACACTGCTCAGTTACAGTTACTGCGACGCATCCTGGAAGTGTGACAAAGATGATACGAAGTCTCAAACGGGTTACATTTTTGTCATCAATGGAGGTGCTGTGGAGTGGAAGAGTAAGAAATGCACAACACTTGCGATGTACGCTCTAAAGTGAGTACATAGCGCGCCCGAGGTCGCCATGGAAGCTGTTTGGATAAGGAAGTTTGTTTCGGGGCTTGGTGTTATGCCGTCGATTGAAAATCCTATTAAAGGATATTGTGACAATTCAAAGTGCAATTACTTTTCCCATGAACCTCGAGTCATGAAGGGCACCAGACACTATCCTAGACAATATCACTATGTTCGAGAGCAAGTCGAGATAGGTGAAATTTAGTTACTCAAAGTTCACAATGTGATGATAACCTAGCAGATCCGTTAACGAAGGCCTTACCTGGTGAAAAACTTAATCATTTGTCTGATACGTTTGGACTTCGTTTAGCTAGTAGTTTCATGCCCATCTGTGACTAAGTATTTTAGATAAAAGGATATTGTAAACATTATTATTGAAATGAAATAAAGTATTTTGTTATGTTTATTATTCATTTATTATGATGTTGTCCTATATTTGCATGTTTAAATCCTTGAATAACTTAAGTTATTCTAAATAGTCCGTTGTCAATCAATAACATGGGAATGATATTGAATTAAGATAAATCTGAGTATTAGTTAGAATATACTTGAAAGTATATTGATGCGTAGCATGACTAATTTCAGTTGATATTCAATGAATTGAATATAGGACTTATCCCACCCGCATGATAATACTTTATGGATCTTTGTCATTAAGTATATCATGGATATTTATCCTCTGACTTGAGATACAAGAGATATGTCATGGATGTAGTGCATTTTTGTGAAACAATCTAACGCTATAACGAATGGTAGTTATAAGGGTTGTTTTCAGAATGGCGTAAATTTATGAATCCCGCTTGTAGTCAAAATGGGATTTGTTTCCTTCAAATTTATTTGAAGTATAATAATCCTGGGCCCTCGTAGGATTGTTAAGATGTTTGTATGCCAATACCATACCCAAGGTATGTTCGTAAGAATTGGTAATCTTAATAAATCACATAAAGCGAGAAACATAATAGTTAATTAAGAAATGAGTGAGATCCATATTCTTATTAACATGGTATTAGAAACAAAAGGATGAATATGATGATGAATCATCAAACTTGGTTTTTCTCGAGAAAACCATACACGAGTTGTACCGGGGCATTGGCGTGTTGCTAGACGCTAACCAATGTCATTTCACGCTTTGTAAACATATCCAAGTGGGAGCTGTTGGAAATGTATATATTTACAAACATGTGAATGTCCTGATTCGAACTCGTGACCACGGGATTGCACACATTAGCTAATGAGAATTAAAGTTAATAATTAATGTTTATGTTTATGATTAATTATTGCACATTAAGTTTGATTAACGATCGTTAAGTATTTAACGGAAAAATGACTAACTAACCGTTAAATGAAAAAGAGAAAGGACTAGAAATGGAAAACTTGGAAAAGTTATGGGTTTTCCCTTGGGCTTTCTACATGGCCGGCCAAGGGGAGCTTCCCAAGCCCTAATTCACTAACTTGTTCCCAAAGTTTCCCTACTAGTATATAAAGAGGGTTAGGTTCTAGGGTTTCATACACTTTGTGCATTGAATTAACCCTAGATCTCTCCTCTCCTCTCTCTAGTCTATATTTCGGCCGAACACCCTAATAGTAAGGGAGTTTGGCTTTCGCTGTTTTCAACTAAACGAGGACTTGTTAGATCTAGCAATCGCGATTGATTCGTTGGTTAATTCGTAAGACAGAACGTGGTTGTAAGACATTATTCTTACACCAATTAGTACTTCTTTGTTTTGCTCGCTTAAGGGATTTGTAATTTTGAGAAGATGGTACGTTACGCATACTTTCAGTTAATTAATTTATTTGTTATGATCTTTAAGTCTTCCGCTGTGTACTCTTGATGTCTATATGTTTATTGTATATTTTATATATTATAAACTCAACACAGCTGAGTAACTGGCTAACTGCGTTAGTATGGGTACTGCAGCATGATGGCACGCCTTTATTTCGTATCTTTGTCGTCCATTTTGCACAAGTTGGAATCTGTTTAGAGTTAAATATATATCCATATGGTCCTTGAATCACAAACGATGACCATGATCTGATACGGTGGACCCAAGCAATTATTCGTCTTTCAAATGATCATGTTTTTTACTTTTTTCAACACCGTAGAGCATAATCTTTATTCTTCTCTAGATTGAGATGAAATAAATAACCAACTAACGATTGTGTGATTATCTACCTTCTTAACTTATTCCCTTTAATCACCCCTCCTAACTTACCCGTAAAAGCTTCGTACCTTCGACAAGGCTAGCCATGTGGAACGGGTATAATTGTTTTGAGACGGATTGATTATTTAATATGAATGTATTGAAAATATATTATGAATGTGTTATTCACTTTTTATTTATTCGAATATTCATGATTTACTTTTGTAAATTTCATTTGAAATGACGAGTGTTAAGATTTGTGTCATTTGCCATTTTTCCCTTATTTGGGATTACGCTATTTGCTTTGTATAAATACTCACAAACATCCCGTTATTTCATAAATCAAACATCATCATTCAACTTATGTTACAACACTATTAAAGTAATTACATAAATAACCAAGGCTTCAAAGAACGATGTCTGATGCAAAAAGATTAAGAATCAACGTTTGAAAGTTTCATGGACCTCGGGGCGAGATCCACTTTTTCGCCTAGATTGCCTTCACTATCACTCCAATGAAACATTAGAGGGTTAGACATGACTGTGAGATAAATACTCTCATTAACCAACTCATAGTACAAGTCAACAAGCACAAGAAAGAGGAGAAATAACATTTGCATGATTATAGATTGCATCTTCAGGCGATTGAAGAGAAGAAAGAAGATCTGGAAAGGGAGGAATAATGTTGTTGGTCTGTGTTAAGACAGTTTAGGAATACTTTGTGATGCGAGTTAACAGGAAAGACTTGTATTTTCCTTTTAATAAATCGTATTAGTAACACACCTCATGTATTAGTATCACACCTCATGCACATGAGATATTAATGGTTCTATTGTACTGTATATACGTGGAATTTTTCTAAAACGCTACTTTATTTCGATAATTTTCAAGTGACAAATCCTCTACAATTCATCTATTGATCTAATGGTGAGGATTAACCAAGATTTAATATGTCTTAAGTTCATGTTTTTTTTTGTCTTTTTGTTTTTTTATACACATTTTTTCTCTTTTCTTTTTTTTTTTTTTGTTTTTTTTTTGTATTAATTATTCAACTTTAGTTTAATCATTTTTTTTTTTTTTTTTTTAACGCTTTTTGTATTTACGTTTTAAATTAACATTTTTTATATTCAGCTTTTTATTTGTTGTTTTTTAATTCATGTTATTTACGTTTTTTTTTTTTTTTAATTCCGCTTTTTCTTATTCCCTTTCATACGTTTTCAGCCCGTTTCCATACGCTTTCATCTTTGATTCCGTTTCATACGCTCGCGTTTTATACGTTGTCCATTTTTCACTTAGTCCATTATTCATCACGTTGCTTTTTCCGCTTTCATCGCAGTTTTACGCTTTCATACATATTCGATGTTCTGCTATTAACGCCGCCGCTTTTAAACGCTTTACGCTTTCATCCGCTTCGAATATCAGCCGTGATATTCGAATAGCAATGTAATATTCTCGTGATATTCGAATATCACAAATGATAACGAATATTGCGTGATATTATGTGATACGTGATATTGAATATCACTTCATGATATTCCAATACCAGCCGTGATTTTTGAATATCACAAGTGATTTTCAACTAATGTTTTGTAACATGAAAATCACGCGTGTTATTCATAATATCACACATTGATATCCTTAAATCGCAGTGATATTCATAATATCACAAAGTGATATTCGAATATCACAAACTAATATTCGTAAAATCACAAGTGATATTCGTAAAATAAATAATCACAAAGTGATATTCATAATATCACAAAGTGATATCTGATAATCACAAGTGGTATTCTAATATTACGTAAATCACTTGTGATAGTTAGAAACATTTATGAAACGAATGAAAACTTAAGAAAATGGACGAAAACGTAAGAAAACGGACGAATTCGTATGAAAGAGTAAAAACACGTATGAAAACGGACGAAAATGAAAGAAAAATGATGAAAACGGGTGAAAACATATGAAAACGGGCGAAAACGGAAGAAAACGTATAAAAACGTATGAAATCGAAGAAAAAAACATGAATTAAAAAAAAAATTAATTAAAACAAAACGTGAATAAGAAAAAAAAACAAAAAAAAATATAATAATAAAAATAAAGCATAAAAAACCAAGGGAAAAACGGGGTGATGACTTAGGTTTATGATTAAATTATGTTAATCTCCACAATTAGATCAAACTAAATGGATGGTGGTGATTTGTCCCTTGATAAGCATGAATTTATGGGTAAACAAAATAAAGTGACTCTTACTCTTATTTTGATACTTACCAAGGGACAAATCATCACCATCCATCTAGTTTGATCTAATTGTGATGATTAACCTAAGATTTAATATGTCTAAACCTAAGTCCATGTTTTTTTCTTGTCTTTTTTTTTATACACATTTTTTTTCTTTTTTTTTTTTGTTTTGTTTTTTTTTAATTATTCACGTTTTTAGTTTAATCACTTTTTTATTTTTTATTTTTTAACGTTTTTTTTTTTTTTTGTATTTACGTTTTTTTTTAATTCGCATTTTTTTATATTCACGTTTTCTTTTATTTGTTGTTTTTTTTATTCATGTTATTTTTTACGCTTTTTTGTTGGCGTTTTTCTTCCCTTTCATACGTTTTCTTAGTTTCCATACGCTTTCATGCTATTTTTCGATGGGTTCATTGCGTTTTAAGCCCATTTTCATACGCTTTTGTCCGTTCATACGTTTTACTATTTTCTTACGCAGGCATTATTCATAATGCTTTTCATACGTTTTACGCTAACATATCGTTCAGCTTACGCTTTTCGTTATTAAACGCTTTTGGCCGCTTTTAAAGCGTAAACGCTTTCATACGCTTCAATATCACAAGTGATATTCAATAGCAATAAGTAATATTACCGATATTCTCGAATATCACAAATGATAACGAATATTGCAAGTGATATTATGTGATATCGGATATTGTAATATCACATGATATTCTCGAATACCACAAGTGATTTTTGAATATCACAAGTGATTTTCAACTAATGTTTTGTAACATGAAAATCACACGTGTTATTCATAATATCACACATTGATATCCAGAAAATCGCAAGTGATATTCATAATATCACAAAGTGATATTCATAATATCACAGAGTGATATTCAGAATATCACAAACTAATATTCAGAAAATCACAAGTGATATTTAAAAATAAATAATCATGTGATATTCATAATATCACAAAGTGATATTCAGATAATCACAAGTGATATTCTGAATATCACAGAAATCACTTGTGATAGTTAGAAACGTATGAAAATGAATGAAAACTTAAGAAAATGGACGAAAACGTAAGAAAATGGACGAAAACGTAAGAAAACGGACGAATTCGTATGAAAGAGTAAAAACACGTATGAAAACGGACGAAAATGAAAGAAAATTGATGAAAACGGGTGAAAACATATGAAAACGGGCGAAAACGGAAGAAAACGTATAAAAACGTATGAAATCGAAGAAAAAAACATGAATTAAAAAAAACGCGAATTAAAAAAAACAAAAAAACAAAAAAACATTAATTAAAAAAAAAACGTGAATAAGAAAAAAAACAAAAAAAATATGTGAATAAAAAAGAAAGACAAAAAAGACAAGGAAAAAAACATGGACTTAAGTTTATGTACTAAATCTTATGTTAATCTCCACAATTAGATCAAACTAAATAGATAGTGGGGATTTGTTCTTTGATAAGCATGAATTTATGGGTAAGCAAAATAAAGTGACTCATAATACCTATTTGATTATATGTTTTGTCATATACCTTGATATATATAACACAACTTATGTGTCTTTCACAGTATTCTTAAGGGTGACGTTCTCAACTCTCAAGTGTGCGGTTTATATGCACCCTAAACTCACATGTAATCTAGTTACGACCGGTTTGAAGATTAACATGCCAACTAATCCATAAGGTCATGTCTCAAGCTCTTGTGCATGTAAGTCAGACTTTTCCTCATTTAATGAGTTCAATGACCTAAAAATCATAATAACCTAAAATGAAATGAAAATGCAACACAAAGTACAGTAACATCTCGTATTAGAATAATCTAATATGTTTTATGACATGTGTTTGGATCCCACGCCTTAAGTTGTTTGGTGTTATGAAGAACTTTAGGTAGTTACGACAATAAGAAGAAACTAGAAGTTAATTACTCCCTCCGTCTCATAATCATTGTCCGCTTTTACTTTTTTGAGTCTTTTTTGTTTAACTTTGATCATTAATATTTTTATTTATGTTATATAATACTTGATGAAAATTATACCAATGAAAATACATTTAAAATCCGATTCATTTATATATTTTCCATTAAGTATTATATAACACAAATTAAAATATTTATGGTCAAAGTTGAATGAAAAAAACTAAAAAGAGTCAAAGTGGACAATTATTATGGGACGGAGGTAGTAATTAGTAAGTGCAAACGAGTCGATCGTTTGTGAAAAGCTTGAGATGGGATCGGCAAATGCTCGAACAAGCCAAATCAGAACAAGCTCGAGCCTAAGTTGCGCTTCATTTATTGATTGAGCTCAAGCCCGAGCTTTAAATACAAGTTTGATTGGGCTGGCGAACCTAAACGAGCTGTAAAATATTTTAAGTATTACACATATATAATACGTTATGACTTTTTTTTTTTTGGCGAGCTTATTAACGAGCTAAATACATCTTATTAACAAGCTCAAAATAGATATACTATGAGCTGAGCTCGAGCTAAGCTTTAATTTTTTATTGGTGAATCGTAACAATGAGTCGAGCCCTAGTTCAGCTAGAGCTTGTATCATATACCGCGAGCAGAGCTCGAGCAAAAACTCAAAGGTCAAACCAAACCGAGCTCAAGCTCGAGTTTTATAAAACTTAAACGAGCCGAGCATGAGCTCTAACAAAATCTGGCTTGACTCGGCTCCTTTCCATCTCTAATTAGAACTTGACTAAAGGCCGAATAAGCATGTATTAACAAACGTTCAATGTAATATGTACAAGCACCTTTAACTCAGGTGTGCTCTAGTTTGAGACAAATGTCATGAGTAGAGTCTCAACCTCTTGTTTTAGAAATATGTTTGTATCCTTAAAAGTTCATTTTTATATATACCATGTAATGTAGATAATCCATGACTCTTCAGTATTGTGGAAGATACTTGTGTTGCTAAGAGTGTTTAAGAAAAGATGTATGTTCGTTAGGTCGTTCCTATATGGTAGATCTTTTTCTCAATCCAGTTAACAAAGAGCTAAGAGTGTTTAAGAAAAGATGTATGATCGTTAGGTCGTATATGGTGGAGCTTTAACACAGTGGCAATATCTATTTATAAAAGAGTAAATTGCATTTTTGGTCCCTAAGGTTTAGCCAAATTGCAGGTTCAGTCCCTAAAGTTTCGAAAGTGCAACGGTGGTCTTCATTTTGAAACGCTTTGCATGTTTGGTCCCGATCAACATCAAATGACAAAAATACCCCTGTCTTCTTTTGTTTCTATTTTCTTTTCATATTTCTTACATAAATGGTCCTTGTCTTGTGCTGGCTTTACAAAATTCGTCCCAATTTTTTTTTTTTTTAAATTAACTATTACTAACTAAAGATATTCCAAAAATATTCGAAAAATATTCAAAAAATGTTAAAGATATTCCAAAAAAAAAATTAATTTTTTTTTTACAATTTTTTTTTTAAATTCGAAGAGAAAAGTCCAAAATTTATTCGTCTCTTTACGCTTTTTTCGGATTTTACGCTGGTCCGTTTTTTATGTTTTCGCCCATTTTTTACGCCATTCTTTTACGCTTTCAACTTTTTATTTTTTTTTATGTTTTTCAGCCACTCCGTTTTTACGTTGCTGTCTTTTACGCTTTTTAGTTCTGTTCTTTTACGCTGCCATTTGTTTTGCACATTCGCCTTTTTTGTTTTCGCTCTTTCTTTTACGCTGCTTTTTACGCTTCGCCTAACGAAAAAGAGACTTTTTTATGTTTCGCCTAACGTGAAAGAGATATTTTACGCCACGCTTCGCCTAAAACGCTTTTTCTTTTTACGCTTTTACGCTTTCGTCTAACGTGAAAGACACTTTTGTGACTAAACGTGAAAAAAATGTAAAAACGAAAAGAGACGCTTTTTTAGACGAAACGTAAAAAAAAGAGACGCTCTTTAGATAAACGTAAAAAGAGACGCTTTTTAGACGAAACGTAAAAAAAACGTAAAAAAATGTTAAAAAAAGAGACGTTCTTCTAGACGAAACGTAAAACGCATTAAAAAGCATAGACGTTTTTGTTTTGACGAACGTAAAAGTAAAAAAACGTCTCTACGTTAGACGAAACATAAAAAACTAAAACGTAAAAGAACGGATCGAAAACGTAAAAAAAAAAAAAAAAATTGAAAACGTAAAAGAACGGACGAAAACGAAAAAAGTTGAAAACGTAAAAAGAACGAAAAACGTAAAAATAAACGAAAACATAAAAAAACGGACGAAAACTTAAAAATCCGAAAAAAAACGTAAATAGACGAATATATTTTTTTTTGTAATATCTTTAACATTTTTTGAATATTTTTCGAATATTTTTGAATTAAAAAAATAATACTAATTGTAATAGTTAATTTAAAAAAAAAAAAAAAAAATTGTGACGAATTTTGTAAAGCCAAGACAAGACAGGACCATTTATGTAAGAAATATGAAAAGAAAATAGAAACAAAAGAAGACAGTGGTATTTTCGTCATTTGATGTTGATCGGGACCAAACATGAAACGTTTCAAAATGAGGACCACCCTGCACTTTCGATACCTTAGGGACCTGAACTCAATTTGGCTAAACCTTAGGGACCAAAAATGCAATTTACTCTTTATAAAACCAAGTCTAATTTTTACTTTTATTTTTGTTATTTATAATTGTAGACTTAGTTTGTAGGTGTATATTGTTGAACCAAAACACAAAGACCTTGATAGATCTTTAAGCACTCGGAGATCGTTAGTGTTGCCTATGTAATCACAAGCAAACTAATAGAAGATCTCTACAACTAGTATTTTGTAGCGGAAATAAAATACAAGTTACAATAACTAAGAACTCTTTGATCCTCTATGGATCTTTTGATTATAGAAACTCTATGTTTCAGATGTTTTACAAGACTTGAGAGACTCTTAAAAACCTTATCTATTACAAACTATAATGGTTTCTTATATAGGCAAGAAACCCTAATGAGCGTTGACAATTTACGCTCCTAATACTAACATAGACTAAGCATGCATCTAGACAAGCATGCAACTAATCATATTGTTTTGTTCATCATATTGTTTATTCTGATTAAGCTCTACATAATACGGCGCTAACCTATCTTTAATATGCTACCGACTTTTACTCTTTCTCGAGCTTATCTCCTACGTGGTAACGCACTTTCAGACAACACAATATTCGCTTTAGCATTTCTGTGAAGTATAACCGGCAGAATCCATTCTTCTTCGCGTAATCCTTCGCGATGCTTGGCGGCAGTAACTTCGGCTAAATCCTTCTGAATCAGTAGTTTACATTAATTCCCAACAATCCTCCCCTAAACTGGAATTTGACTAGGTTAAGTTCCAGTTTCCTTGATAGATCGATAATGCCGCTTGAGGATTGTATTCAAAGATCGAACAAAGGAAAACGAGGAACATCTCTATGATGACTGAATCGTGAGACGCCAGATCTTTGCAGCAACATATGACACCATGTACATCAAAACATATAAGTTTCAGACTATTCTCATCACTTCCAGGTGTGTTAACTCCTGTGAGAGGTGAATCATTGAAATTAATGGGTTTGATGTCTCTTTACCAATAGCCATTACTATTGGAGTAGCCACATGTTTAGGTTCGAAAACTATGGTACATTGATAACCATATGATTTATTGGCAAACCAGCAACCATATAAACGGATTTGATGTGTCTTTACCTTGAGCCGCTTGCTCGGGACTAGTCAATTCTTAGTATTGGTGAATTGAGTACCAAATATGGAGTCAGTTGCCTTTACCACATGCCATATACATGTGGGCTAGCCAATTCTTGGATTCCAAAAGGAATAGACCATGGTGAATTGATGACCATACAACCCTCATCAGTTAAGCATGGGTGGTTGCATACCCTATGATTTTGAGCAAACCATTACAGCTATCAACAGATTTGATGTGTCTTTACCAAAGCTGTACCCTTTGGACTAGCCAACTCTTTGACATACACAAGGTACATCCGGTGAGTTTAAAGACCATCTGAATTGGACAACAAACAAAAACTGTTTTTTTTAACTAAGATCAATTTATAAAACTGAAAATGATTGATAATAAGTTGAAAAGGGAAATTAAAACTTAATTTTTATTAAATAAACGCTATCACTATTTTTAAAATGATGTTTTTGTGAGTTTTCTTTTTATGAAAGACTTTAAAAAAAATTTTTGACACAAATAGACAAATAACATAAATAAAGCAAACTAAATAAACAAAATAAAGTTGTGCAGAGAGTACCAAGGGTCTTGATATGGATGAAGAATAGGCCTATTGCAGTTGTTGGAGTTGAGTTTTGATCAGTCCCACCAGTGTTAAAGCTTGACTGTCTTTCATTTCCCACGGATCCGGAGGAATTTCCAATTTTGACTCAAGATCTTTTCCATAAGTCTTTGGGGCAAGTGATACTTCCTTTCGAAAACATGCGCAGTGATTCCACCCTTAGTCTCAAGCACATGCACACGAGGGAGAGGATAGAATCTCCAAGATGTAAGCTTCCACCGATGTGAGTTTTCCCAAATGGAAGATGCTTTGCTATTGGGAATGTGGGATTTGAAAGTAACTTGAAGATCTCCCCGTAAGATCATCCCTAACCTTGTGGTTCCTTGTTGCAATAATAGTGTTAACTTGAGTGAACAAAGAAAGTAAGTCCGCCTGCCTACCGTGTGTAGAATTTCCTTTAGAAAGGTGATTCCTATTGAAGTGGAGTTTCTTCGAAGAAGAACATTCATCTCATCATCCTTTAATGTCCACACTAACACCTCATCTGAATGTCCATCAGGAAAATCAGCAGCAGACCCTTCTATAATGAAAGTTGAGTCATCAGCTTCAAGATCCAAAGAAGATCTTTTGGCCATTCTCTTCTTCCTTCTCCCAGGCTGATAGATTTCCTAGAGGGAGCATTTTCATCTTGTGTATTTGTGGTAGGACTTGAACCGGCAGATTGAGACTTGGTTGAAGCGCGAAGTGCGTTCATCCTGTGGAATATCTTTATAGCCCTCTTTGTTTTAGTTTCGTGAGATCAGCCTTCCTTTTCTTCAGAATCTTCCAGGTGACAACAAGTGCCACGAGGGAGAGGGAGTTGAAGCTTTAGGTGCTTCGGAGAAATGGAAGATGGTTCACAGATTGACCCTTGATAGTAGAGGAAGCAACTTAAGTTGCTTCGCAGAATGACCAAGAGGATTCCTTGGTTGGAGCATCATCAGCCTTGAGTCTTTTGGCTTTTGGAGCATCTTCATTCTTTGAAGTCCTTTTAAGATGGTAGAAGGTGCTGAGGATGATGATCTGCCCTTCATGATTTGATTATATTTGCGATATAGGACATGATCGTGGAAAGCCTTGACTTGTTTCATTGTTAACCCAGAGTTGTACATTGAGCATTGGTTCTTCACCACCCTTCTCATTTCATCTTTAGTAGGGGATTTTTCTTTGGCCTTCTGAGCTTGGATGGCCCTCTTTTGTGCAACCGCTTGCCTCCTTTGTCTTCCCTGAGCCATCATTCGCTCCACATAGTTGTCACTAAGGAAATCACCACCTAGGATGCTTTGAGCTAGAGAAGGTCTTGAAGTGACTTGCTGAGTTAGAATATCCCTGTTCACAGACATCCGAGTCCTCGCTCATCAAGTTCTTTTCTTCTCTCAGAGTTAAAGATGAAAATTCCTCTGGTCAAGCTGTTTAGCCATGTCGCACTTTCCTTTGACTTCTCAAACTCAGCCAATCTACTTTCTTGACTCAGTCTTTCCTCCTCACTCACCGTGTCGACCAAGCTCATCTTCGATGACATTTTTTCCTTTATTATCGCTTCTTGGCACACTCTTCTTCAAGCTTAAATCAATGACAGTACCTCAAGTAGTACCTAGGTTAACATGTTGATGCCGATCATCCATTGGAGTGGTCATAGTAGCAATGTCGACAGACTGCCAGGGGAAAGGTCTGTTGGTTCTTGGACGGATGCAGTTTGATTAGGATCTGAAGATACATCCTTCATAGGTACATCGCCAGATGCATCCTTATCTACCCTGTGTTCCTTTGAAGCTTCAGAAGAAACCTTATGAGAATAAGATCTCTTCCTTCTTTTGTAGAGGATGTGCTCCTTCTTCTTTGAGGAAGTGGCTGCTAATGACAAAGGATCATTGAGAGAAACATCAGCCAACATGTCCAGAGACTCAAAATGGGGATCTTCTTGTTCTTCATCAGAGGAAACCACAAGTTTCCTTTTGGAGGCCCCTTTTAGTTTGTGCTCTAAGACCTTGACCTGATTTCCTAGTTCTTCAATCTTAACCCCAAGAGAAGACTTGGTCTCTGCAAGCTCCTTTTTCGTGACTCTTAACCTCTCGCAAAGATACCTGTTGACAAGAGCATACACAGATGAGAGTGTAATGGGGTCCTCGGCCCACCCGCCAGATTGCTCGTGGTAGTGGGAGCCTCATTGGACCTTCCAGAAGTAACCTGGTCATGCTCAATGTGAGGAAGATCTTCATCGAGAGGATTCCTCACAGGGCTTGGTGTGGGTGGTCTATTGATTTCTGACTCATCATGAGTAGCTAGAGTGGGTGGAGGATTGGGACATGGTGGTTGGTCCGAGCAACTGAGTTGCTTCAACAGTTGAAGATGGGCCCTCATCAAGGTGAACCAATGGATTACCATCAAGTAGCAAACAGTGAGGAAGGAGGACTATGAGTCACATTCTCCTCATCAGCAGCCTCATTACCTTGGGGCAACATGGTCGCTAGCAAGGGATGATGTTCCCCCGAAGTGAGTTCTCATTGTAGCAAACAATTTAGCAGTTAAAGTGCTTATGGGATAGAAAGATTGGGCTTGGGTATTAGTGTCTAATATCATTTGAAGAAACCTTGGGTACATTAAAAACTTTCCCTTTGTCTTTTGAATATTTTCAACCAAGTTTTCAAAAATATACTTAGAAAAATTGAAAGTTACCCCTTGTGATAGACATACAATACCATAGCCCAGTCGAGTGGAGAACTGGTCCCATCCTCCGCCTTGTTGCTCATGCATTGGAGCGGGTGTGAACCAAGAACCTCCATTTTGGACAGAGTTCCTTCTTTAGCCACATATCTGTTCTTGTTCCTCGATACCCAATAGCCCTTAACCCATTAAGCACATCTTCCTGATCCGAATGAAATGCTCCTTCAAGATCTTCCGGTGAAGCTTCCTCCTGACGATCTCCTCGGTCACAATGTACTCTCTTTCATCAATCACGCCCTAATCTCTGCCTCGCTCCTCTTCTCAGCAGTTTCCCAAAATTGAGTGATCAGAGACTCATATATCTCATTTGGAGAATGAGATAGAGCATAGCAAATCTTTGACCTTTTCAGGAATTCCACCATAGGTTGCATACAGTTCATAGCCCTTGCCGCTTCCCGAAATGCGACTTTGTTGTGATCATGTTTGAATTCAAGAGCCATGAGGAAAATGAGTGTTTAGGATTATGATTTGGAATGAAAGAGAATTGGTTTGTTCTGCTTAGTAATGGTGGGTGAAGTGTTTTTGCCCAAATTATAGTCAAAGAAAAATGGACCGTTTGTTTGACCTTTGCTGACGTGTATAGCATCTTTGTCCCAACCCAAAATAACACTTCGGCAGAAACATATGATCAATCTGCTGAAGTTATACCTTCAGCAGAATGCATCAAAGATTAGAGTATCTTCGGTAAGTTTCTAGAATTATTGTGCCACCCACTTGCATTAAACTCATTGAACCTTGAATCCGTCTATAAAATGATCCCAATGTAACTCATCTCTTCATCAAGATCCCCAAATAATTACCACAAACCCTAGATGCAAAATAAACCCAATTAACAGAATTGCTCCATGAATACCAAACCTGAGATCATAGATCTCACTTCCTCATCTTCATTATCATCATCAAGTGGTGAATCAAACCCATGGTACCATTACTTCCCTCAACCCTATCTACGACCAAATAAATTGCCCTTTCTTCCTTCTTCTAAGATGACAGTGTAGTGAATCCAAGTGAATCACGATGATTCTGATGACTCCTATAAGGAGGGAACGTCTTACTCCCAACCTCCAGCACCTTGGTCTCTACAAAGACCTCGTGCCGTGAATCCTCCACTTCCCAAAGATAGAGAGGTGGTTCTTGGTCTCACTGCGCCATCTTTTGGTGCATGAACACACATCGTATAGTAGAAGGGCTTAAGGAGGGTGGATCGATTGCATTTTGGTTGAAATGAGTAGATGAAGCACACATGACACGTTAGTTCTCTACGTCATCCTGCGTGGTCATCGTCATCATCAATCGTTTGCATCAATCCATCCTCCCATTTTGGTCCTTAGCATCTTCGTCGAGTTGATCATGCATATCCAACCGCCGGTTAAGCGGAATGGGTGGTTACGCGAAGACCCATTTAAAAGCAAAGCCAAGCATCTAATGCATATCCAACATTCACTTAGATTTCGAAATGAAGGATATACACTAGTTTAGGCTTAGCTTAAGTGTACAACTCGTATCTTGTAGATGCATAGTAGAAGGTTGACTTTATGTAAGTGAAAGTCGTAAACTTCTTGAATGAATGAATGAACAATTTGACTTCAATTTCTTTTCTTCAATATTATAACTTCAGTGGAATCAAATTGTATGCTTCAAGATCATTGATTTCGTAAGAAACAAGCAACATTCTTTTAGCTGTTTTGACCATATACTTATGAACCACTCTTGATGAATTTGAACTTGATCGTGAAAATACAAACGCAATCCGGATAATGACCAGACAAAATGCAAGATGCATGCAAAAAAGGCACAACAACATACACAACAACAAAAACAAACAAACTAGAGAAATATTAGTAGTTAGTGTTAGAATACAAACTAATATACAAAAATAATGCAGAGTTTGCACAAAATCCCCTCGAGGCATATGCCTCCCACGAGGCCTATGCCTCCCCTCAAACTATGCAGTCAAGGGTTTAACATTCCAATATTGACCACCAGGTGTTGAAACCTTGGTCCATCAAACGCTTTTGTTAACAAGTCTGCCACATTATCATCAGGATGGATTTTAGCCACTTTTATCAAATGTTTTTCATAAGCATCTCTTATAAAGTGGTGTCTGATTTCAATGTGTTTCGCTCGACTGTGAAAACTGGATTTTTGACTATGCAGATGGTACTTTGATTATCTATATGAATTGTAGTGTTCATAAAGTTGTACCCATAGTCCAGAATTGGTTCTCAATCCAAAGGACTTGTCCACAAAGAATTTGCAGAGAACGTACTCGCTTGAGTTGAGGTGGCCACGATGGTTTGTTTCTTGCATTGCCAAGAAATCAACCTTTTACCAAGAAATTGGCGGCCCCCGGTTGTGGATCTTCTATCCGATTTGCACCAAGATAATCACTGCCACTATATGCTTCCAACTTGAAAGGAGATTCTTTTGGGTACCAAAGGCCTAAAAGAGGTTGGCCTTTGAGGTACTTAAAGATCTTCTTGACAACATTGAGATGGGAAGCAAGTGGAGTGACTTGATGTCGAGAACAAACACTCACAAAGAAATGTAATATCAGTCTTGAAGTCAAATACATCAATGAACCAATCATGGACTGCATGCGGATGAACATTCACAGTAGATCTGGTTCATTATTTGCTTTAGGCTTTGGAGCTTCATAAGGTGTTGTAGCAGTCCTAACACCTTCCATACCAAACTTTTTCAAAATGTCCCTCACATATTTATCTTGACTGATAAAGATGCCATCCTGCTTTCTGAACCTCGAGACCCAAAAGAATGTAAGCTCTCCCATAGCACTCATTTGAAATTCACCCTTCATAAGTTCCTCGAATTCCTTGCACCAAGCTTCGTTTGTGGAACCAAAAATAATGTCGTCCACATACACTTGCACCAAAATGATGTTCGAGTAATTCTTCGAGGAACAGAGTTTTATCAATAGCACCTCTTCTATAGCCATGCTTCAGCAGGAACGATGAAAGCCTAGCATACCAAGCTCTAGGTGCCTGATGTAAGCCATAAAGAGCTTTAACCACCTTGTAGACATGATTTGGGTGATCATGGTCTTCAAATCCCTTGGGTTGAGTGACATAGACCTCTTCTTCAATCTCACCATACAGAAAAGCACCCTTGACATCCATTTGATACACCATGAAACCCATGTATGAAGCATATGCCAAGACAATGCGAATTGCTTCAACCGGCAACAGTGCAAACACTTCATCATAATCAATCCCTTCCTCTTGTCTAAAGCCTTGAGCTACCAACCTTGCTTTGTTTTTGATCACAACACCCCTAGCATCTCTCTTATTCTTCAAAACCCATTTTGTCCCAATGGCATATTTGCCATCAGGGAGTGGAACCAAAATCCAAACCTGTTGATTGTGAAATTGTTGCATTTCTTCTTGCATTGCTTCGATCCGCCTTGGATCATTGAGAGCTTGAGAAACACTAGTTGGTTCCACTTGAGAGAGAAAGCAAGAAAACAGACAATGCTTGAGGTCTGTGTGATTGTCTCTTTGTCGGTTGGAGACATAAAGAGAAAAGCAATCTGTCCAAACCGAGGACCGGTGATAGCCCTTCTAGTTCTAACAGTGCCGAAGATCACCTATAATGTTGGATTGAGGATGAGCTATGTTGATCCTCTGAGTAGTAGTGGGGTTGACTTCAATGGATGAATCAAGATTAGTGATGGTTGGTTCAAATTCAGCATCATAAGAGGGTGAGGTGAAAATGCCAGCTTTGGGTTGATAATTTCCAAGATCTGAAGGTTTTGGAAAGCGTGTATAGGGTTCACCAAAGTCTGAAGTTACTTGAGGAGGAACGAGATAGCCTTCAGCAGATTTGGGAAGGTAGGTGTGACAGAATCAACCAGCCAGAAACATGGTTTCTACCGATTCCTTCATTATTAACTTCTCCATTCAGTTTCTCTGCTTCAAGCTTAGCTGCAAATTCTTGAGTCTGGAGCCTAGCAAGGTCCTCAGCATAATGAGAGTCATCTTCATCACTCGAATCAGCAGTATCCTTGGAGGTGGTACCTGTAATATTGTTAGGGGAGAAAGAAGGCACAAGTATGGGTTGCTCATCATCTTGAAACTCATTGTCAGAGCCATCATCTAGGGGACTTGCATTGTTAGTTGGAGACACTTGAGGACCTGTATTTTGGTTAGCCGATGTCCGTGGTAACCCGATAATCAGCTAAGTAGTCAAGGTCAAAGGACCATGAATGACCTTGTCCTTGAACATTAGGCTTGTCTTCCAAAAATCTCAGGTTCAACGTCTCTTCTATTTTCTTGGCTTGCAAGTTGTACACCCTGTATGCCTTACTATGAGGTGAATAGCCCACAATATAACCATCATCAGCCTTCTCATCAAACTTTCCCAATGGATCACTTGTGTTCAGAATGGTCACTTGACAACCAAAAGGTTTTAGGTAGTGAATGACAGGAACTTTCCCAAAGAGAAGTTCATATGGGGTTTTGAGTTTTGGTCTAGTAATGGACACCCTGTTTAGCACATAGCAAGCGAGTGCCAAGCCTTGATCCGAACATAGTGGGTAGTTTAGAGTCTGCAAGCATGGATCTTGCAGCCTCAATTAAGGTCCTATTCTTTCTTTCAGCTACCCCATTTTGTTGTGGGGTTCTTGGATTACTATAGTCCCTCTTTATGCCTTTGGACCCACAGAGTTCTAAAAGAACAAAGCATTTTTAAACTCTGTCCCATTATCACACCGAATACCTTTGACCTTTTTGTTCAACTGATTTTCAACAAGAGTGATGAATTCAACAAGACTTGAGATGTTTCATCTTTGTTACGAGAAAGAAAACCCAACAAAATCGCTATAGCCATCGGTGATCACCAAACGAAGTACTTATGATCAATGCTTCGACTTGAGTTGGACCAAGCAGATCCATGTGAAGCAACAGCGAAGAGGTTCAGTGATGATGCTCATAGCATTGATCGCTTTGTAAGAGGCTCTGTGTTGTTTGCCTTTATTGCAAGCAACACAATTATGATCATTGGTAAAAACTTTTGTGGGAAGACCTTGGACAAGACTCATTTTAGAGAGTTTGTTAATGGTCTTGTAATTCACATGCGCCATCCTCCTATGCCATTTTGTGGATTCATCAAGTGATGCTTTAGCCACCAAACAAGTGAGGTCACCACCTGGTTGAACTTCATTAAGATTGAATGTGTATAAATTGAGAGTTCGAGGGACTTTGTGAGAATTGAAGTTTCTTCTGGGAGTTTGAAGTCTTTAGACAAAGACAAGACATTCTTTCTCTGTGAAGAGGACTTTGTTCTTAGTGTCACAGATTTGTGAAACAGAGAACAAGTTGAAATCTTGAAGTTCCTTAACATAGTACACATTTTCAAAATCTAGATGAGGTGTCTTTATGGTGCCTTTCCCTGTGATACTACCATCACTTCCTCCAAAAGTTACATTGCCTCCTCCTTCAATAGGGACAAAATTATGCATCATATCCCTGTTCCCGGACATGCTCTGGAACAACCACTATCAACAATACCAATATTCTTATGCTTAAGGGGATGATCCTACAAACAAGAACAAAAATATATACAAACTGTTAGTATACTATTGAGGTTCAAGTCATTCTTGACTTGAACCCTTTGTGGATCACGGTTTAGGACAAGAGTGTTTAGAGGATCCACCATTGTTCTTGGTCCTCCATTGATAATTGGGTCCCTTATTAGTCCAAGAACAACTGCGAGGGCTTCACGGCGGTGCTCCATATCCCATCCCAAAGCATACATAGAGTCAACATATGTAGGCCAATAACCATGTTTAAAGTATGGGCTAGTTGGTTGCACATAAGGTCCGGTGGACTGAACCTCTCCAATAAGAGTCATATGAGCGCTTGTGGGACATAAGGTGGAATATTAGCAACATTGGTCCATTTAGATTTGTGTTTCTGGTGAGTAGCACATGCACCCAATCTTTGCTCATAAAAATCACAATCCTTAATCAAATGAAATTTACTTCCACATACAAAACATGTCTTCTTTTTGGAAGATTTATTCAAATAGGGAGATGTTTGATTACATGAAGAAGTACTTAAATTAGAAACATTCAAGGAATTGTTTTTAACAAACTGATTATTCAAAGATTTAAAAGACAAGTCTTCAGAAGAAACTGTCTTGGAAGATGATTCCTCAGCAGCTTCCTTAGAAGGCTTGTAAGTAGGACGGGGTGCGGGTCGCTTGGAAAGGTCGACTTCTCACTTGAATCACAGCTTTCATAGGAAGACCCTTGATCCGATGAATTGTCCTGTCGAGCAAGAGACAAAGTCATTAGATGAGGTATCGAGTGTCCGCAAGTCTTTTGACTTTTGCCATATAGATGATGTGATCCATCAAAGTCAATGATGGACAGTGCGTGGGCATAAATTCACCTCTAATGGGTCCAGGGACAGCATGCATATTACCCTCTTTAACAAAGTTAGCTAACCCTGCAGGTGTGGATTTACGACCATCATTCCTAGCTTCCAATCCTACATACTTTTGAAAACCTAATCCTAAGCCAGAGGTTACAGATTGACTGTTATATAGTTCTCTAGCTAGAGTATCACCTGCAATTAACCATTGTTTATTTCTAGCTATTTCCTCGGCTACCTTTTCTTTAAGTTCTAGGTTTTCGATACGACTTCATCCTTAGCTTTCTCGAGGCAGCTTTTAAATAATTATTAGCAACTTCAAGATCAAACTGTAACACCTTAATCTTTTCTTCATACGCTATTTGATTCTTTTGAAACCACACCTTTTGTCTTTCTCATGCTTTTAATGCTAGTTTATGAGCTTCATTTTCAACATAGCATTCATCAAACTTAGGTTTCATAGCATCATACTCTTCTTTAAGTTCATTGTACCTTAGACTACAACCAAATATACGAGTTGTGTACACGAGATAGTCCCATCAAGGCAAACTGATCATGCCTTTCATCCAAGTACACCTTGCCAAAGAATCCAAGCTTATCGTAATCATGAGCTTCTTCATTTACAGTGTTCATGTGCGTCCAGTTGACCTGTTCATCCATGGTGAGGAGAGCTGAAGCTCCGGCCTCTGTTTACTGGCGATAGGAAAGGTAATTAGCTCCATCTCCACTTTTCCTGTCTTTGCATTCCCTTGAGAAATGCCCCATCTGGTGGCAAGTGAAACACTTGACTTTCCTCTGTCCAAAGCGGGCCGGTTCCTTTCCCTTGAAAGCAAACTTCCTTCAGACTTCTCTTCAAACCTTTTGATGTCCAGCAGTAATGCCACCTGCATTTTCAGTTTCATCTCCTCCATTTCAAGTGGGTCCAACTGATCAAAATCTTCATATGCAAGATCTTGTTGAGTATCATAGTCGACAACAAATGAATGAAGAACATCCTCCATCACACTACTAGACCTAGCTTGAGAACATGGTGGAGTGGGACGAGGGTTAAGTGGTGGAGGGGGGGATGAAGATGATGATGGAAAGTAGTTGGAGCTTGGGGACGATGGAAAATAGTTGGAACTAGGAGCTTGCACCATCATGTTGGAGTGAGATGTCCCAACAAAAGCTGCATGGCCAGACGAAGATGTACGGTAGGGAGTTCGACATCCGGTTCAAGGGTTCTGAGTCTGTTATATAGCTCATCAAAGGTAAGCATATCCAGCCCTCCTTTAGCCTTGAGAGCAATACTTACATGTAGCCATGATGGAGGTAACGATCGAAGGAACTTTGAGTTGCGATCATCATTATCGGCTTTGCACTCACCGGGTTCACGGTGACTCAAGATCCTATGGAACTGTCAGTATCCTTTGTGAATGCCTTCTTCTTCAGAGATGTTGAAGTCCTGAAATTGTTGTCTCAGCATGGACTTCCTCATTCTCTTTGATTCTTCATTGCCACCGAACCTTGCTTTGAGAGCCATCCATATGTCCTTTGCATCATCCAGATGATGAAAATCACACGATGATCTTCTCGGAATGGCTTGAAGCGAATGGTCTTTACTTTATGTTCTCTCTGCATAGCTAGTACCTCTTCAGCAGTTTTTGGTGGATCCATGATAAATTTCCCCCACATGGGGATCATCTTCTTCAAACTGTTTCCTTTCTTTACAACCTCCCACAGATTCCAATCAATATTGGAAATCCAGTTTTCCATCTTCATAGCCCAAAGTTCATATTCTTCTCTTTTCAAATAAGGAAGTTTACCATTACCTTGTTTGAGAGAGATTGCATGGAAGTGGTGTTGGTGTTGTTTGTGTTGGTGGTTTCAGTTTCATTATCGGATCCGTGCATGGTGAATGAATGTTCTTAGTATCGTAGAGACTTCAGAGGCTCGATACCACTTGTTGAACAAAACACAAAGACCTTGATAGATCTTTAAGCACTTCGGAGATCGTTAGTGTTGCCTATGTAATCACAAGCAAACTAATAGAAGATCTCTACAACTAGTATTTTGTAGCGGAAATAAAATACAAGTTACAATAACTAAGAACTCTTTGATCCTCTATGGATCTTTTGATTATAGAAACTCTATGTTTCAGATGTTTTACAAGACTTGAGAGACTCTTAAAAACTTATCTATTACAAACTATAATGGTTTCTTATATAGGCAAGAAACCCTAATGGCGTTGACAATTTACGCTCCTAATACTAACATAGACTAAGCATGCATCTAGACAAGCATGCAACTAATCATATTGTTTTGTTCATCATATTGTTTATTCTGATTAAGCTCTACATAATACGGCTCCAACCTATCTTTAATACGGCTGACTTTTACTCTTTTCTGAGCTTATCTCCTACGTGGTACGCACTTTCAAAAAGCAACACAATATTCGCTTTAGCATTTCTGGCTGAAGTATAACTTCGGCAGAATCCATTCTTCTTCGGCAGAATCCCTTCGGCAGATGCTTCGGCAGAATCAGCTTCTTCGGCTAAATCCCTTCGGCAGAATCAGTAGTTTACCTTAATTCCCAACATATATACAGTGAGTTACTTTATTTTGCTTACCCATAAATTCATGCTTATCAAGGGACAAATCTTCACCATCCATCTAGTTTGATCTAATAGTGGAGATTAACATAAGATTTAGTACATAAACCTAAGTTCATGTTTTTTTCCTTGTCTTTTTTGTCTTTCTTTTTTATTCACATATTTTTTTTGTTTTTTTTCTTATTCACGTTTTTTTTCTTAATTAATGTTTTTCATTCGCGTTTTTAATTCATGTTTTTTTCTTCGATTTCATACATTTTCATCTGTTTTCATACGTTTTTATACGTTTTCTTCCGTTTTCGCCCGTTTTCATATGTTTTCACCCGTTTTCATCATTTTTCTTTCATTTTCGTCCGTTTTCATACGTGTTTTTACTCTTTCATACGAATTCGTCCGTTTTCTTACGTTTTCGTCCATTTTCTTACGTTTTCGTCCATTTTCTTAAGTTTTCGTTCGTTTTCATACGTTTCTAACTATCACAAGTGATTTCTGTGATATTCAGAATATTACTTGTGATTATCTGAATATCACTTTGTGATATTATGAATATCACCTGTGATTATTTATTTTCTGAATATCACTTGTGATTTTCTGAATATTACTCCCTCCGTCTCAAAATTATTGTCAGGAGACAAAAAACACACACTTTAATAAATGTGGGACCACTATCATTCTCAACCACTCAAATAGAATATTCTCCCACTAAATTCTCTTAAACTTACTTAAAATAGTAAGTGGACAATTATTTTGAGACACCCCAAAAAGGAAATATGGACAATATTTATGAGACGGAGGGAGTAGTTTGTGATATTCTGAATATCACTTTGTGATATTATGAATATCACTTGTGATTTTCTGGATATCAATGTGTGATATTATGAATATCACGTGTGATTTTCATGTTACAAAACATTAGTTGAAAATCATTTGTAATATTCAAAAAATCACTTGTGGTATTCAGAATATCACAAGTGATATTCTGAATGGAAAATGATATGCATGACTAAAACTTGTACGTAAATACATGCCTAACTTTAAGATCGTGACATGTGTCAAAATCAAAAGTGAAAATTATGAGAGAGAAAATGCATCTTCCATGTGTCACATGATGAATGTTTTAGGCATGAGTTTAGGCACATGAGTTAGGTCTCTCTATCACTACTCATTCTGAATATCACAAGTGATATTCTGAATATCACAGAATATCACATAATATCACTTGCAATATTCACGGTATCATTTGTGATATTCAGAATATCACAGAATATTACTTGTGCTATTCAGAATATCACTTGTGATATTCAGAAACGTATGAAAACGTTTAAAAACGGCCAAAAACGTTTAATAACGGACGAAAACGTATGAAAACGGACGAAAACGTAAGAAAACGGACGAATATGTATGAAAACGTAAAAACACGTATGAAAACGGAAGAAAACGTATGAATAATGAACGAAAACATAAGAAAACGGGCGAAAACGTATGAAAACGGACAAAAACGTATGAAAACGGGCGAAAACGTATGAAACCGGACGAAAGATAGATGAAAACTTATGGAAACGGACGAAAACGTATGAATGGGAAGAAAAAAAACGCGAATTAAAAAAAAAACGTAAATAACATGAATTAAAAAAAAACAACAAATAAAAGAAAACGTGAATATAAAAAAATGTGAATTTAAAAAAAAAAAAAAAAATTGATTAAACTAAAAACGTGAATAATTAAAAAAAAAACAAAAAAAAAATGTGTATAAAAAAACAAAAAGACAAGAAAAAAACATGAATCCTCACCATTAGATCAAACTAGATGGATGGCGGGGATTTGTCCATTGGTAAGTATCAAAATAAGAGTAAGCATTTGAAAATTCCTCTAGGCGTTATATATTCATACGAAATACTCATACGATGCTAATATTTTTTTGCATATTGTTGCATTAAATTTTCAAACTCTTAATTATAATTAAGAATAATTTTCTTGCTTATTTCGTGAAATACTCTTTGTTTGTCCCAACCATGGTTGTCAGGATCCCGATCCTGATCTTAGGATCTTACGATTTTACGATACTGTAAAGTAAAAACGATCCGGATCCTACATAGGATCTTTGCAAGCTTAAGATCTTATAGGATCCCGATCTTGACCATACGATCTTACGATCTAATCCGATCCGATCTTACTCTTCTCGGATTACAAACTAAAAACTACAAATTTATGGGTTGTTTGTTTGTAGAATTCAAAAAACAACATGTTAATCTTTTTAAACATTTTATAATCATAATTTAGGACGACATTTATATGAAACATTCATAGTATTTTGTGGTTATAATGTATTAGAATTTCTAGATTTGTATAAAATTACATAAACCATTAAGAAATGACATTAGAGTAGGATCTTAAGATCCCGATCCGATCTTACGATCACGATCTTGCAAAGACAAAAACGATCCTGGGTAGGATCCCGATCTTGACAACCTTGGTCCCAACCCCTCTCATGACCTGTCTCTTGTTAAGTTTTTCAACCCAATATTTGCTCTAATTAGGCTTTGGTGAAAACAAAAACATTCGAACAATTAGGTTTAACGTGCACATGTAAGTTTACTTGGAAAACTCTTGTTTAAATATTTAATATATGGCTAATAACCTTTTAAAGAACTATACTTGTTAAGAATGGCAGTTCTGCGTAGTGAACTAAAAAAATAACTCTTTTAGACATTAAAATTGATATTTTTGTCTTTCTTTAAGTATTATGACCATATTATGACCATTTTACCCTTCGAAAAAAAAATCAGAAATTTCAAAAAAAAGTATTTCGAAAAAAAATATTCACAAAAAATATTTTGGAAAAAAAAATTCGAAAAAAATTTAGAAATGGTAAAATGGTCATAATATGGTCATAATACTTAAAGAAAGACAAAAATGTCAACTTTAATGTCTAAAAGAGTTATTTTTTTAGTTCGCTACGCAGAACTGCCATTTTTGACAAGTATAGTGCTTTAAAAAGTTATTAACCCTTTAATATATGAACTATGGTCGTTGGTATTGCGAAACATGCAAACTTCGTTTCTGGCGCTAATCTCTTAAATTCTTCACAATTTTATAAACACCATCATCAAATTAACAAACAAGAATGAAAAGACACAATAAAATAGCTAACACAGTGTACAAATCCTTCTATATTTTCTGACATGGTATGACTACGGATACGAGTATATAAAAATCTTGGGTCTTGCCCGTTTATAGCAGGGTCTAGCCACCTACAAATAAACATCAAATATACTGTGAGGTTGTCGAATATATATCCTCAAAGGGTCCCAACGACCAGCCCCATATTGAGTGGTGGCTGGCCTTTCTTCAGTGATCTAGTCTCATGCAATGAGAATTTTGTTTTCACCGACCTTTTATTTCTCTAAGCCCTCATTGATCGATCTGAACGTTTGTGGTGTGAAGTGTGATACCAATAAATTAAAGCAATGCTCCATTGGTTGAAGTTGTTGAAATATGAAATGAATTATCTTTTCTTTGTTACGTACATATAATATTATACTTCTAGACTTTGAGTCTCTTAATCTTTTCTTAAACTATAAAGTATAAACTATAACAAATCATTTAGGGGCTTACAAAGAAGAGATAAAGAACAACGTGTAAGTACAAGTTGATCATGATCATGATCAGAATGATTTGATATGTAAAGAGAATTATTACACATGGATCGAGTCATATCATTTCTTAATTTGCTTAATCCCAAACGAATGAGCCCGTAAAGAAACTTAGAGTATGTTTAAGTTTGACGATGTCACATGAACAAGGAGTGTGGTTTGGTAGCTTGCGTGATAATTAATTTACATTGAAAGACTATAGTTTGATAGCTTTCGTTAACCAAACCTGAGTTTCTAAGAACACTATTTTGACAATTTGGATAACACATCAAGACCCATTTCATCCAATTCTCATTTAAGGTAAGTAAGTTTTTATGCACAATTACAACTTCTAGTTAAGAAAAATGATTGTTATGCTTACTAATAATTTCTACAAATGAACTTAATAATTTGATTTGTTGATTTTAAAAAATGATTTGTGAGAATTTGAAGAGAGAAATCATTTAACATAATTGTACAAATGATTTTATACATTAGACATATATTTAGGCTTGTATTGCAGGTATAAATAACATTACTCTTTAGTTAAATATCTTTCTTTTTTATTTGGCCAATTTACGAGGAGTATGTTGTTATTCTGTCATAAAAAATGCGACTTATAAGTAAGGCTGAGCACCGCAGGTTCAAAACCGAACCGGACCGACGAAACCGACCGAACCGACAAAAACCGAACCGGACCGACAACCCGTCGGTTCGGTTTTGATTCGTGTCCTATGCTTCGGTTTGGTCGGTCCGGTTCGGCCCAAAACCGACAAAAACAAGCCAAAATACGCTTAGACCGACAAAACCGAACCGAACCGACAACATTCGGTTCGGTTTCGGTTCGCGTTTTACACGGTTGTCGGTCCTCGGTTTTGTTGGTTCGGTTCGGTTCGGGTCGGTTTATGACCGACGCTCAGCCCTACTTATAAGTAGGTTAGGTTAGGTGTTTTTTTTCTTTTTTTCTTTTTTTTTTTTAAGTTACCAAACTTACTACAACAATTAGTAGGTTTTAGTGCCATAAGCGTGACAATTTCATTTCGTAATTAGTTGGCGGAGATCTAGTGAGAAGAGAAAATCAAATGAGAAGAGTGAGAAATATTTAAGGCCATACATTTCAAATAAAAAAAGAAATTTAAAGAAAGATGTATCTATTTTTTTAAGTGTATCTGAAATATGCGGTTGTAATTTTTTCTCATTCTTCTCATTTTACTTTTATTTCTCATTTGATCTTTACTCTCATGTTTGTTGCTATAGCAGTTCTGTAGTTCGACATTAAGCCTGACCTTATTATTCAATCTTGGCTCCTTAGAGCATATTCGCCAATTAAGGAAGGATCTAATAAGAGACCACCAATACCGCATTCACCACCACCATCTCAGCGTTACACTTGTTTTCTCTCTCTACAACCAACTTCGTCACCGACTTAGTGTAATAAGACAACCAACTTCACCAACAAAATATACCCACTTTAACACATATATACCCCACCAAAACACGCACACACACAAAAACACACTACACGACTCGGTCGTCTACAGGACCGAATCTTGCATTTTTGAGCTTGAAGACGCGTGTTGTGGTCCCTCCGTGAAAAGAACAACGCGTGTTGGGTGGTCCAAGAATCGGTCTTGGCAGCCTTGTTACGCCTGGTTTAAGATCTTTGGCGTGGTCACTAAGACGTACTGGTATGATCTCAATTTAGTTGGCTCATACATCATTTTCTATGTTATATGGTTTGACAAAGTTAGTCGGGACACTATTAGTATGTTGGGTCCCACTTCACGAGTACGTGTCATATAAGGCAGCGGATTATGGGCACAAAACGGGTCGATGGTGGCGCCACCATCCACAGTTAGGTTATATAGGCCCCAAATAAGCAAAACCAACCAGTAAAGTCATATTGCTAAATATACATCAAATCCAGGTGAACTTTTTTCATGAGTCTCCATCAACCTTTTTGTAGTTTGCTGGCCTCTTTTATATGATGGTGGATACTCACTTATCATGTTGTACGTGATTATAGCCTAAAAAACATTCCAAAAAGTTATAGCCAAAAAAAGATTGATGATTGATGAACTGATTGAGTCAATTTTGAGCAAGAGCTCTTTAACATGTGGTAACGTCACAGCATGAAAATGTTACAAGTAAGTTCGAACATATAAATTAGGGTCATCAATTTGTGGGTTCAAGTCTCGGTTGACGGCACATGTAAGGTATTATGTGAGATAGGAGATATTTCAAGTGTGTAAATAATTTTTATTTTTAAAAGGGCAAATCGCATAAAAGGTCTTATCTTATGTCGATTTGATTAAAAGGTCTTATTCTTTTTTTTCAATTTAAGGTGACTTTTTGATTGATTTAGGTTTTTCTAACTTCCGTTAACTATTTCATTAGTAAATTACATGTTTGGTCCTTGAGTTTGTATAGGCATTACATGTTCGGTCCTTGATCCATTTTGCACATTTTCAAAAATATTTTCAAAAATAAATTTTTTCAAAAACAAATTTTCGAAATATTTTTTCCAACTTTTCAAAAACAATTTTTCAATTATTTTTTTTCCAAATTTTTCACAAAAACTTTTTGAAATATTTCAAAAAAATTCAAAATATTTTAGATCCGTTTTGCGAAAAAATTTGGAAAAAATATTTGAAAATTTTTGAAAAAATATTTGAAAAAATCTTTTGAAAAAATTTGGAAAAAATATTTCAAAATTTTTTATTAAAAATTTGGAAAAAAATATTTCGAAAATTTATTTTTAAAAAAATTATTTTTGAAAAATATTTTTGAAAATGTGCAAAATGAACTGAAGGACCGAACATGTAATGCCTATACAAACTCAAGGACCAAACATGTAATTTACTAACTAAATAGTTAATGAAGTTAAAAACCTAAATCGCCCAAAAAAGTCGGTACCTTAAATGAAAAAAGAATATTACCTTTAATTGAAATTGGACATAAGATGAGTACCTTCTTATGCGATTTGCCCTTTTTAAAAACACTGCAAGTTTAAGGAGACTGAAATTAACAAACTTAGGGCTTGTTTGTTAAATTTTTTATTAAGTCATGTTTAATTAAAAGATGACTTAATGCACTTAGTTTTATTACTTAATATTTTCAGTCAACTTTCTTTATTAAGTCACAAACAAACAATTTTCATATGACTTAATTAATTCAGTTTTTTCTTATTAAGAGTGTGTTTGGTAGCGAGCATAAATGAAGCAATTAGCACTTAGCATTTAGCGTTTTTGAAAAAAGCTTGTTTGAAATAATTAGCAGTTAGCATTTATAAGCAAAAAAAGGCTAAACGCTAAATGCTTTTTGAATAAGCATTTAGCATTTAGCATTTAGCATTTAGCATTATGCCATTTTACACAATAAAATTATGGCTACTGCTATTCTACCAAACAATTTTATAAATTAACCTGTTACTGCTAACAGCTTACTGCTAACTGCTACTGCTACTGCCACGCTAGTTTCACCCAACACACCCTAAGTCAATTAAGTCAATCAAGCACCCATTAACTGTCTGACACTAAAAACATATTGAAAAAACATTATCATCCTCTAATTTTTCAACAAATAAACTTCTATTTGGTGAGGAAAAACCAGTAACTGCTCCAAAGATTTTGTGGCTTTCGTTTAATTTCATGTTTGAATGTTAATGATTGAGTTCTATTCATAGAAGGTACATCCAGTGGCAATTTTTTAGTCTGCTAAATAAATCAAAAAGCGCAAACATGACTAATAACAAGCCACATGTAAATACACATTCATATGTAACGTATGTGTTGTGAGAGCCACTACAACAACATATGCTAATTTTTTATTTGACATGGGCGAACTAAACATGTGTGAAAAATTGCTATTCAAGCATTGCATCTTAGAATGTGATCAAAATGTCTAACACTTGCTAGTTTTAAACACTCAAAATCATAGATGAAATTTGGCACTTGTGGCTCCTTTTACTTTCGGTAAAGAATGGTTTCTTCATGTGGAAATGCACTCAAAAGGTATCAGTTAAATTCAAAAATATGATAAATCACATGCAAAATGTGGCGATATATAGTACAACGTTGCATTTCCGGGCACCTTATGATAAAAAAACCAAATATATATGTAGTTAAAATTAAGATTTGGGCACTTTTTATTTCACTTTTGTGTTAGCTGCACATTTGTGCAACCATTAGAAATGTTGGTTTATCAGATGATGTTGGGGCATACTATACCTAGCTCGAAATGACTAAAGTCTACCTTGGCTTATGCAGTGTACGTAGAGAGGGACCCACGTTCCAGCATGTGAAGGATATGATGATGATAGGAAAAAAGACGCAAGGCTAGCTTAGGACAACATCGTGACAAGGGACCATATCCCCCAATACAACTATACAAAATGCTTCTGAAAACCATCTTAAAACTATGACATTAAAAGATCTTGAGCATGACACTACTGAAAGAAATCGGAATAATCATGCTTTAGTTGTGATGAAGACTTTATTTTATAGAATACGCCCCCCTTAGGGTGAATTTAATGGACCCTAAGGGGACTTTATTTTACTGATACCTTTTGAATTTACTCAAAAGGAATAATCATGCTTTAGTTTTTCAAATCACATTGGGAGAGTTAACACTTTTGTTTTTCAAATTTTAATGTGATACCAGTATATTGCTGCTATTTTCTTGAACTTAAACTCTCATTGGGAGAGTACTGTATTCATGCATGCCCAATAAAATATTTCCTCAAGCATTTTTAACTTTCTATGCCTTTGGATCTTGTTACCTCATCCTAGTCGGCTGTTCCACGAACATTACATTTGTCATTTCTATCAGAATCCTCCTAATAGAACTCTCATCCAATAAATGAATAAATATACATCATAACGTAAACTACTGAAAATTCAATGTTATTTCTGTTACTGGATGTTATCTCTATTTTAGTTCATGTTTGGCAACTGCCTATATCTTAATAACAAGTCATGGTCCAACATCTGATAAAACTTGTGGATTTGTTTAACCTCATATTTTTTACACACATAAAATGAACTTCCTAAATAAGCTAACATAACCCTAAACTTAATGAACCCTAAGGGGGCGGTTTTTTTAGCTAAGAGAATGTGTGAGGTGCATGTGGGCTCATGTGTGATTTTACCTCTTGTTGGGGAAGGATTCATTTTTTTATCTCTTGTGGATATAGAGGATAATAAGGAAAACTAGAAGGGTACCCGTGCAATGCGACGGTGGATACCCAGTGACTATTTTTGTGACAGTAAATGTTTTTCATTTTAAACCTTCCTTGTTTAGCATGTCCCAAATACTATATAACATAGTAGATATATGTTTTTCAAAAGTAGAACGTTTAAGTTATTAATAGTGTAAATAGTTAGCATTTTTGTTTTCTAAATTTTAGTATTAAATTGATTGCATAAGTTTAGTGAGCTTTTTTTTTAAAAACAATTCTATTAAAATATATCATTATTGGATGAGGTTACTATATATTAATGAGACTTAAATTTTCAAATTTTACATTAAATTTTTAGTTTTTCTTTTATAGTAATATTTTTTTTCTTAAAATTTTTAAACTTCCTTTTATAAGAAGTTCCAAATGCTTTATAATGTTTTTTTTGAACGACGGATTTTATTATCGAGAAAAGAAAAAACTAGCAAGAAGCTAGATACAAAAAGCCTAACTGATAGGCACTATACAAGCAATTATAGGATCATTAATCCAATCATTCCACTTAATAGTCAATTTTGAGCATCTACCACCTATCCAATTGTGGGATAATTGTTGAATCTCCTTGAAAACTTCAATGCTAGATTGAGACTTGTCCCTGAACACCTTGCGATTTCGACTATTCCACATTATCCAAATAGTTGAGAACAAAACGGCTTCAAAACATCTTAATTGAAGAGGCTTGAACATAGCTTTTCTCCTTTGACTTAAATTCCTAACAAAATCCATAATGTTCAACATTGAACAACCACGAGAATTTTGAGGCAAACAAAATCCCCACCATTGAAAAACATAACTCCAGATTGTGTTTGACCAGTTGCAAGAGACCATCAGATGTTCTATAGTTTCCAATTCCGAGTCACAATTGGGACTCAATATTGAATGCAAATCTATGTTTCTCAAATCAAGGTTAACTCTAGTGGCTAACCTGTCCCGAATGGCTCTCCACACCATAATATTAACCTTCTTTGGCATCAACTTAGACCATCTAGTGAAGTGGTTTGAAGAAAGAAAAATTTGCTTTTCAATTCGGGAGTGAATAGATTTGACAGTGAATTTACCTGACTTTTCGAGAGACCACCTCCATGAATCCGAAACATCAGACAAATTCACATCACGAACCACCTCCGTTAGCTGATCAAAATCAGCCCTCTCCCGCCCGCTTCTTAAAGCCCGTCTCCAATTCCAACTCCAAGTGAAAGTATCCCCCACCCGGATGCTTTATAATGAGACGCACTTCAAAATGTAGTATAGATAATGAGACGCACTTCAAAAAGAAATAATATTTAACCTTTGATGGACCCAATTTTTTATAGGGAGAGAAAAAGAAACAGCCCCTAAGGCGTGTACCTTAACCTATCATCTAACACTTGAGAGTGTCATTTTGTGAAACTCTCGCTAATTCGCTATATGGTATAAAGCAACCAACCAAATCAGTCCAACCGGCCTTGATGTCGTCTTTGGAACAGGAGTCAAGGGGATTCCTATTCATCAGAATTGCATAAACACGTACGATTCTGTTAGTTGAATGGATGAAAAACAGTTAAAAATTATAAAACAAGATTTCCGCATGAGAAATATGTGATTTAAGTGTCTATGCACGATGCGTCAGTTCATAAGTACATGTAAACAGTTTTGAAACTATATACACATACAAGGGAAAACAAAGAACAAACTTACCAATGCTCTTAACAAATTTATAAACCTTCTTGAACGTTGATGTGTACTAATGAATTATTGTATCTGTGTGAGTGACTATGAAAGGCGCGCTTTGAAATGATCTGTAGATATGTGTTAAGTAGTGTTAGCATAAAATCAGTGGTGGAGAATGTTATCCTAGTCTTGCAAATTGAATATCATTATAAACTTGGAAATTTCACATCCCTTCACAGGTTTAATTTGTAGATATGCTATTGTACGTGTGCATGTTCTCGTGCTGAGGCCAGGATAGGTGTTCTATGCAGACTCTTATGTTGATTGGACCTTAGCCTATTGGGTTTTATATATTATTGTTTCATTAGACCTTGTCCTAGTAAAATGGCATGTGTTTATTTGTGCCAAAATTATCGCAACCCGAACTCTAGCTTAACCCAGCCCCATAAGCTGATTCCTTATAGGGTTAAGTTATGGGTTATATTTTTTAATTCCTTATAGATTAACTCTATTCAACCCGACCCGATAACACCCATGTGACATAACTACATCGTATTTTATAATTTTAACACAATCTGGGATGTAGAAAAATATATCACATTCTACTAGTACCTACCATTAAGGGATTCTTGATAGCTTAATCATAGCCACTCAATGCCCAGTCTGCAATGATGCCCTTGAGTCTTCGCAGCATCTTTTTCTGGATTGTTGAATCGCCAATACAGTTTAGGATTGGTCGGGTTTCTAAGTGGTGGGGCTTTAACAATCAGCATAACGAAGACCTGTTTTGACGTGGTTATCCAAACCACGTTGTGGCCACTTTGGAGATTTCAGAAGAAAAAAAATTGCTTTATTGTTACACGTCTGCAAAGAGACACAGTTGGGAATGACATAATGGTTCTCTCTCCCGCTTGGATCTCCAAAAGAAATAGGTCAACCTGCCCTGTTTGGTTGGATTGTATTGTCAATCCTAGATCCCCTTGTAATTGTTAGTCCCATCCGGATCATATATGTATTCGAATCAAACAAGTCTATTGAACAAGACTCATGACACACAAACTCACGCTTTTGTATATAATGAAATCTGTTAAAGTTTACAATACATGGACACTTCTATTTATAGGTTTCCAACAGGTTCTTGTGAACCATCATGACCCTTCACCAATAACCGAATTCGGTAACTAATAACTAACTAACTTCTATATAACCGCCATAACTATAAAACGGTTATTAACTTTGTTATTGACATATTTGGACCCTAAACTTATACACTTTACAAACTCGACTCTAAATACATAACTAATTACACTACGACCCCTAAACATGGATTAATGAATTATCATCCAATATCCCTCCCTAATTTATTAATCCTTGTCTTCAACATCTTCATGTCTTCAACTCGATCATCTCTATTTTGAACATGTTGTAGCAGGTCTTCTCGTATTCTTGACATCTTTCTTCTTCCAAATTGCCGCGTTAAACGACAGCAATAGGTCTCCTTTTTTCCTACCTGTTGCCTATCCTTCATGATGTCTAAGAGCCATATCATCTTTTCTATAGAACCAATTCTTCCAAATACCTTTTGATACAATTTTGCTACTGCTTTCTTCTTCCCAGTCACATGTTCTTTTCTTTCTGTAGTCCACTTGTGGTAGCCCTTTCACTATTCCTCTCTGATGTTGTAACACAACGCATGGGTAAAGTTCTCTTTTCTTCTTTTGGTTCTCTTTCCTGTTCGCGACTCCATAGCCTGACAAACAAGTTTCTCTCATTCCTTTTTCCTTCAATCTTCTTGTTGCTTTCCTGTTTTCTTCAAAAACTTGGTGTTGATTTCTTCACAACTTTTCTTTGTTCTTTAATTCTCCAAATTTGATCCCTGATCAAATTTCTTCTCTTTCTCTAAATTAACTAATCCGTGATCAGTTTCTATCTCTTCTCTGCGTTGTCAAGTTCTACTCTTGTTCCTTGCTGTAATCTATCTCTTCTCTATTCGCTTCTCTATTCGACTTTTACGATCGAATTTGTCTCTCTTGATCTTCTCGGATCGGTCTTGATTGATTCCTGTGAATCAATCTCTTTACTGTCTTTCTCTCTTCTTGATTAACCGGTATGCACACGGTCGGTTTCTTCTCTTGATTGATTCCCTGAATCAATCGGTCTCTCTGGATCTTTTACAACAGCACTATCAACCACTCTTTGGATCTTTTACGTTAGTACTATCAACCTTCTCTTCTCTTAAACGATTCCCTAAATCATTCTCAACTTGATACTTCTGATCAAATTTTCTTCTCTCGGTCTTTCTGTTTTGTTTCTTGCAATCGCAAAAGCGTACTCTTCTTGAATCTCTGATGAAACACAAACTGAAACATGGGGTTTGATTCGAACTTCTGATGCTCTGGTACCAATTGTTAGTCCCATCTGGATCTTTTAGGTATCCGAATCAAACATGACTCTTGAACAAAACACATGACACACAAACTCACGCTTTTGTATATAATGAAATCTGTTAAAGTTTACAATACATGGACACTTCTATTTATAGGTTTCCAACAGGTTCTTGTGAACCATCATGACCCTTCACCAATAACCGAATTCTGGAACTAATAACTAACTAACTTCTATAACCGCCATAACTATAAAACGGTTATTAACTTTGTTATTGACATATTTGGACCCTAAACTTATACACTTTACAAACTCGACTCTAAATACATAACTAATTACACTACGACCCCTAAACATGGATTAATGAATTATCATCCAATAGTAATACTCCTTTGTAATTCTAGATTCTTGCTAGCTTGTTTTTAATAAATTTCCACCGTTCAAAAAAAAGGTCACTAGTAAGGAAATGAATTGTTTCTTATCTCATTATGCACTTTAAAGTGCTTATCTAAATAAGCATCCATATACTAAAAAATAGGTTTCGTATTAATGGAAACGGTAGTTGTATAAGAAGCAGGGAAGGTAACAAAAATAGTGATGCAACCCTCAATGTTAATCTCTGAAAACTCACAAGAACCAGAAAGAATCAGTTTACAGTTACTAATAGGAAATACCTGCGTATTATATAGTCATCCGCCATACTACAAGGATGTCTAGGATATCATTGACATAATAAGAAATCATGTATATGATACAATTTAATATCATAGAACCCTTTCTGTTTAGTCAATGACTAGTTACTGTAAACAAAAATGAAAAGAAACAAATCATCTCCTCATCGGTGACTATGATAACTAAGTGGATATCAAAAGACTAATCTAAGGGAGACTAGTCAACGGATAATCACTGAATCCTCAGTCATTTCCGGATATATAGAGTTCTAAGACAGAGATTCTGGGAGGTGGTTTATTTGTCTTTTACACTACTTAAACTGAGTTGTATGCCCCAAGTTTTCTGATTTAATTATGAAAGTTATTAGTAACCCATTACCAATTAAGGGAATCATACCCATGCATCATGTTTTAGATGCTACAATATTCACATTGTATAAGTTAACACACTAAGCCATCACAATGAACATCGATTCTGAAAATGCACTCTGATCCTCTTCTAAGACTCAGGTAGTAGGCTACTATGATGCTTCAAAAATGGTTTTAAATTGATGTCGAAGTTATTGGACCAACTTACTGTTTTGGGTTACCTTAGAAATAACATCATAACAATGGTCTTTTCGTGTATTTGGTTGGCCTCTAACATCTCCTTAGATATGTAGATATATGTTCCCCAACTGTTTGTTGGCCCATTTAAGCTGGGATATATGCTCCAAGAGTCCAAATAAATCTAAGTGATGTGCTACTACTAACTTACTGTGACCCGATAATCTTTATCTTTTGCTTATTATGTACTAGTTTAAAACGCCAAGGACCAGACCTGTTAAAACGAAAGTAAATAACTAACTTGGCAGTTATTTCTGTTAGAAAACATGAAGGGTTGTGTCGGTTCATACATGCCGATTCAGAACCTATATAAACATATGTAATGTATCATTTACAAGGTTAATCAACATAGATAACATTTACTTATTCAAATCATTGCAACTTATAATCGATCAAGAAGAAAGTTGGGACAACATTTGGCATCAAGAGCAAGGATTAATACACACCGAAACAACTGCTGTTCTTTACTTTGGCAGGGAACGTTTGTTTTTCTTTAATCTTCCAAGAGAAACGAACAAGTTTGGATAAGGAGAAAACGTAGAAGAGATAGTGCACAATCTATTTTACGTTAAAGTTGCAAGCGTTTAAACATCAGATGATATTTGTGTCGAAATTTTGTTGGCAACAACAAATGGAAGAACGAAGTGGAGACTTTGTGTATACCGGTTAGAAACAATACACAAAGCAAGACGTTGTTGTAGAGGAAAACGTATACGTAGAACGAAAGAAGTACTCAAGGAAAGTGTGTGGAGTTTTGTGTTGTTACGACACAAGAACAACAACAACGCAGGAGAAAACAAGACGAAGGACTGTTTTGTTTCATTAAAACGAATCCAGAAACGAAGTGACGTTTGGTTCGGTATAGTTATCAAGGCGTGGTAACAAAGGATTGTGTGTAGGAGACTTAGTGATTTCAAAGAGATCGAGATCAAGTACAACACACAAAGGAGATAGATAACGTGTAGAGTGGTACAAGAATTACTTTTGTTCGTTTTGGTGTCGAATAATAAAAAAAGCCTTCGACAGCAACATAACAAGAACAAAAGAAGTCCGAGACTTGGTTGTGATTCACGGAAGAATTTGAGAACAACAAGGCAAGAAGGCAGTGAAATTTTTGGTTTATACTCGTTGGCAAAAATTCCGAGACACTGTTCAAAATTTGAAGTCGATTTGGATTTGGAAACAAAGGCAACGAGGCAAAAATAAAGTGGGAACAAGATCAACGTTGTTGAACGATTTTTACTAACAAGGCAAAGCAAATACATCTCGTATTCATCAAGTTAACGAGGTCACAAGTTTCATTTTTCTGGATTTCAATTCATATTAGAATAGTATATATCTTATTAGTTTATACTATTAGGTAATCCCGAAAAACTAATTATTGATCCCGTAGTACTAAGATTCCCGGAAACAATATTTTTCACATTTAGAAAAGGATACCACACTAAGATAAGTAATCCCATTAAACTAGAAAGTGAAAATAATAAACACTTTCAAAATGACAACCGATGATATAGTAAGCACATCAACTACAATAAAACCCGTAAAACCTGTTGCACAATAGCAATGCCCTAAGTTGAAAACCACAAACTACACAGTTTGGGCTATACAAATTAAAGTTATACTAGAAGCACATGGCTTATGGGAAGAAATAGAACCAAAGTTAGATACACTAGTTGATGACAAAAAGGATAAGGCAACAATTGCCTTCCTATATCAAGCGTTGGCAGAAGATATGATCTTACAAGTAGCGGGTTGTAAGACGGCAAAAGATTTGTGGGATTCGCTAAGGAAAAGACACGTTGGACAAGATAAAGTGCAGCAAGCACGCTTACAATCATTGATGATTGGATTTAACTCACTTTAGATGAAGGAAGATGAGACGGTGGATGCATTTGCAGACAAGTTAAACGGCTATGTCACGAAGGCAAAAGAACTAGGGAAAGCATTAGATGAATCACTTATAGTTAGAAAACTATTAGACTCCACACCCGATAGATTCATTAAGATAGTAGCATCCATAGAACAAACAAGTGATCTAGACGACATTACCCTAGATGAGGTCACTTTGGAAAACTCAAAGCGTTTGAGGAAAGAATAAAACTCCGGAAGGGAGGTCAAGTTGAAAGCCGGGAGAATCTACTGTTTACACACGGTGAACACTCAGATAAAGGAAAGCGTTTTAACAAACGTGGAGGTAGATCGAATTACTCACGAGGAAACTGGCGGAATAATAACAACAGAAACAACTCACAAAAGGGAAACTCAAATCATAAAGAAAACCAAAATAATTCAAGTAGGAAGGATTTGAGTAACATTAGATGTTTCAAGTGCAATAAACTTGGACACTATATGAGTAAATTTAGAGCAACATCAACAAACCGGGAACAATCAAACCTTATCTTAGAAGACGATGAACCATCACTATTAATGACTATGCACGAAACCGAACACAAGGAAGTATTGTTGAATGAAGAACAAATTCAACCAAAGAAATATGCTACAACAGATGCGAGCATATGGTATTTAGATAATGGTGCAAGTAACCACATGACTGGTATAAAGAGTCATTTTAGAGATATTGATGAAAGCATAACAGGACGAGTAAGTTTTGGAGATGGATCGTATGTACAGATAATGGGTAGAGGATCTATCTTTGTTAGGTTGTAAGAACCGAGAACAGAAAGTAGTATCCGAAGTATACTACATACCAAACCTCAAGAGCAACATACTTAGTCTAGGACAACTTACTGAAATAGGTTGTAAGGTCATTATGGACGGAAACAAGCTGACTTTGTATGATATAAACAAAAAGTTGTTGATGAAGGTAGAACGATCTAAGAATCGACTCTACAAAATTGATTCTGAGATAGAAGCACCTATATGTCTCTTAGCAAACATAGATAACCAAGCATGGTTATGGCATGCTAGATTAGGTCATCTAAACTTTGATGATATAAACAAGATGACTAGAAAAGGTCTAGTAGAAGGAATTCCTAGGATAAACCATGCAGGACAGATTTGTGATGCATGTTTATTAGGAAAACACAGTAGAGCACCATTTCCAAACCGAGCCAAATTCATATCAAAGAACCCGTTGGACTTAGTATATGGAGACCTCTGTAGTCCTATTAGTCCAGCAACACACTCAGGCAAGAAACTCATTTTCTTGTTAGTAGACGATTGTACACGTTTTATGTGGGCATACTTTCTTACATCGAAAGATGAGGCATTTAGTACATTCAAGGAATTTAGGAAGAAAATAGAAATAGAAATGAAGTTGAAAATTAGAATTCTAAGAATGGATAGAGGTAGTGAATTCACATCAAATGAATTCACAAGGTACTGTAAAGAAAACGGAATAGGACAACAGTTGACAGCGCCTTACTCCCCACAGCAGAATGGAGTAGTGGAGAGAAGAAATAGGACAGTGCTATCAACTAAAAGGAGTATGATGAAAGCAATGAAGTTACCTTTAACTTTTTGGGCGGAAGCAGTTAAGCATTCCATTTACATACTCAATAGGGTACCTACGAGGGCCCTGATAGATAAGACTCCATATGAAGCACTCTACAACATATGTCACACCCCCAAATTACCTGTTTTGCAGCGGAATGGAATTCACGGGATTGACTGTCATAGCATCACAATCACAGTTATATTGAATGACCTAAAGTGTCGTGTGAAAAGAACATCGTTTGATTTAATAAAATAATCAGAGTTTACAAAGTATAGGTCCCAAAGGTTTATAAAGTTTGCGGAAATATAAATATATTACAAGTCCAAACGATGGTTTTGAAAGAAAGTGCCATAATGTACAATGATGTAAGTCGACGCCGCGACTCAAAAGGGGTTCCTTAACCATGCCATGATGAGTATGCCTTAGTTACCTGAAAATACATTGCTAAAGCGGTCAACAATAATGTTGGTGAGAAATCATAGGTTTGGTAAATGTTTTATACGACTCACGCAAGTATATATCGGTATGACAATCATGTCACATAAAAAAAATGTTACAGGTATGACAATCATGTCACATAAAAATGCTACAATTGCTTAAGCGCATGATACGAAGCTCAAATGATGTATGCCCCAACAGAGTGTCTTGCCAAACAACTCTAATAATGTTTATGAATGAAATGCATCCGTATGACTAGTTGGGATTCACCAACCCGGATGGAGGTGTCACCCTCGATAGATCTATCCACTCACACACGCTTCTAGATAATTAACGGCTCATGCATTGAAGTGGGGACTTTTAAGCTGGAAAGCGTGTAACTCAAGCAATGTAAATGAATTTAACATACTTGGTATCGTAATAAAAATGTTGTGCAATGTATTCTCCCCCGTAGGTTTGAAATAAGTAAAACTTGAATAAATGGGGCTATGAAAACTCACTTGATAAACTGGTATGATGACAAGAGTGAGTACACCGAGGTATAATGTGAAACTTTAATCTGGACCTATTACGAATGATATGATATGTAATGAGTTGCAATGTAATGTTATGCATGCATTTCGTATGTTATTTATACCATTTGCGAGTTTTTGAAAAATAGTACTTATCGTCGAAAAATACTCTTTTGACGTCTTGACCATTCTTAAATCACTTTACCAATATTTACGTCAAAATGTCATCCTACAATAGTTTAGTAATGATTTATGGTGAAATTTTAACTTTTCGTAAGTAAAACAATGTCGTCGGAAATTTCATGAAAGTGACAAAAATGGCTCCGAAAAACTAGTCGTAAAATGGTGTACGTCGAACGTTAGGAAACGAACTCGACGGTTTTGGAAAGTTTGTATCAAAATCTAGAAGTTTCAGTTCATGAGTTTTCGTCAAAGAGGTCTCGAACATAAAGATAATAGAGGTTAAAGATAGTGATTTTGTCCAAATGTTGTGTAAAAAGTGAGTTTCGGCAAAGTTTAAGCAACCGTAATTAATTTATTACAACTCCGCTATACAAACGGTTGGTCGTTTTAGAAAATATGCTTGGTGATCTTGATTTTATTAGAAGACATCTCGTTCCAAAAAGTTCCACATCATCGTTAAAAACAGCCTTCAACATGGTCGTTTTAGTTACCGTAACACTTGTCTCGTAAAATAATATAGTTTTTCTAAAAATAATAGTTACGGCAATTTTTATGAAAACGGGTATATCTTGGTCGTTTCAAATCCGTTTTCTACGTATTATACGTCCTTAGCTTCGTATCAAAGTATACTAATATATTTTTGATAAGTCGAAATAATTTATAAAGCTTAGGACTCGTTTTTGACTCGAATAAAACAATAATAGGTTGCTGAAATTTTCAGAATTTATATATTTCGTCGTCAAACTTGAAAAATTCATAACTTCTTCGTTATAACTCCGTTTTAATCCGTTCAAGCGGCCACGGATTCGTTTTAAAGTATATTTTCTAAATATCAAGGCCAAAAATTCGTGCCTACTGTCGGATTTTCCAGAAAAACAAAATAAGAACAGACCACTTTTAATACTTGTCGAAAATAGTTTTTCTCGTACTAAACCTATTCCAATCCCTTCAAATCAACTCCAAAGCTAATCTAATCCTACCATACACCTTCTTAGGGTGTCATGGGTTCCTAGACATCATCAAGACCAATATATACCAAGGGAATAATTATAGGATGACTTTATATATATATAACTCTAAAAATCAATGTAAAATGGTATAAACAAACACAAGTCTTGCATGCTTGCTAAGAAAATGATGAGATACTTATGAAATGAAAATGAAAGATGAAAATGAAAGTAATATGCTTACAAGCTACTATGATGAGGTGATTAGAACAAGGATTAACCTAAACACTCTAGGTTTTTATTTCAAAACCTTAAATAAGAGTGTAATCTAGATTGTTTAACACTTGAGTTTGAAAAATTTGATGATCCCTTTGTACTCCTTGGAGAAACCGGTTATGGATAGAGGAAGAACCAAAGAGAGAAACTTTTTAATACTTGTTGAATTATTGTGAGATGAATGAGATAAGTGAATGAATATATTTGGAGTATAAATCTAGCTATAAAAGAAAATCTATCCATTTTGACTACTCCTCCCCCTTGGGCCGGATTTTAGGGGGAATGTTTCCCAAATATATATATATTTTTTTTTTATAAAATGTATTAGGTATAAAATGTGTAAGTAAAATGTAGTTAAGTATAAGTTTGTTGTAACTTGTGTATACATTTGTGCAATAAGATAGTTTTAGCTAATAAATTTTAATTGGTCAAAGTAAAATATATTGAGATGATAAAAATTGTAAAAATACATTCCTTGTAAAATTTGAGTGATAAAATAATTATCGTGTAGTTTTTAAGAAAAATGTCGTAATAATATAACCTTAACGATTTATAGACAAAATAAATTTAAAACACTAGGTAAACTCAAAATATAGATTTTATAAGCTAAATGTAAGTATAAAAATATGTCGGGATCATTTTTGGAAGTATGGGATTAAAGGTTCAAAATAATAACTCACGCGATAACGTTTATTTAATAAAAATTTACGCGTTTAATGTGAAATGCAATGTCATGAATGAACTAACATGATGCAAATGATGCTAGTGAAATGTAGACTAAACTTAGTCTATATGAAATGTTCGTGATGATATGATCATGAATTCGCCGCTAAACCATTAAGGTTACGCGAATTTGGAATACGTAAACCTAGTTTACGATAAATGATGAAATTGTGAAACTTGAGAAATGACACGAAATTGCGAGTTGTCACATTAAGCCCATCAAAAAGGAATTGATCCACTGAATTGGTTCGTGTTGGTCTCCGGTTTAGGGTTTGATGTGGCAAACTTTCCCATTCTCGAGCAAAACCCTCAAAAGACTTTTAGGTAACCGATTTTTACTTAATCTCACAACTCATCAAATAAGAACTGTCATGAGATTAGGCTAAATCGGTTTGATTAACGGGTCTTTTTGAAAATTTTGCTCGGTCATAGAATTGCTTACACATATAAGCCTACTATTCCCTTCATTGCATGATTCTTTCTGAATTAGACATAGGTGATCAGGCTATGTATAATTTAGGAGTAACTATGCAATGCTTGGACTAATTGACTCATATGATGTTTGGTATTAAGTCATAAACCCGCATGTACAATGAGTATGCACTCGTGATGAAATGATGAGATGCTATGATGATGTAGTTATAGTCTAGGGTCAATGATGCAACCTAGTTCTCTATAACCAAGCTCGATGCCAATCATCACACCCCAAATTACTGTTTTTGCGGAATGGAATTCACGGGATTGACTGTCATAGCATCACAATCACAGTTATATTGAACGACCTAAAGTGTCGTGTGAAAAGAACATCGTTTGATTTAATAAAATAATCAGAGTTTACAAAGTATAGGTCCCAAAGGTTTATAAAGTTTTCGGAAATATAAATATATTACAAGTCCAAACGATGGTTTTGAAAGAAAGTGCCATAATGTACAATGATGTAAGTCGACGCCGCGACTCAAAAGGGGTTCCTTAACCATGCCAGGATGAGTATGCCTTAGTTACACGAAAATACATTGCTAAAGCGGTCAACAATAATGTTGGTGAGAAATCATAGGTTTGGTAAATGTTTTATACGACTACGCAAGTATATATACGGTATGACAATCATGTCACATAAAAAAAATGTTACAGGTATGACAATCATGTCACATAAAAATGTTACAATTGCTTAAGCGCATGATACCGAAGCTCCGTGATGTATGCCCAACAGAGTGTCTTGCCAAACAACTCTAATAATGTTTATGAATGAAATGCATCCGTATGACTAGTTGGGATTCACCAACCCGGATGGAGGTGTCACCCTCGATAGATCTATCCACTCACACACGCTTCTAGATAATTAACGGCTCATGCATTGAAGTGGGGACTTTTAACTGGCAACGTGTAACTCAAGCAATGTAAATGAATTTAACATACTTGGTATCGTAATAAAAATGTTGTGCAATGTATTCTCCCCCGTAGGTTTGAAATAAGTAAAACTTGAATAAATCGGGGCTATGAAAACTCACTTGATAAACTGGTATGATGACAAGAGTGAGTACACCGAGGTATAATGTGAAACTTTAATCTGGACCTATTACGAATGATATGATATGTAATGAGTTGCAATGTAATGTTATGCATGCATTTCGTATGTTATTTATACCATTTGCGAGTTTTTGAAAAATAGTACTTATCGTCGAAAAATACTCTTTTGACGTCTTGACCATTCTTAAATCACTTTACCAATATTTACGTCAAAATGTCATCCTACAATAGTTTCGTAATGATTTATGGTGAAATTTTAACTTTTCGTCGTAAAACAATGTCGTCGGAAATTTCATGAAAGTGACAAAAATGGCTCCGAAAAACTAGTCGTAAAATGGTGTACGTCGAACGTTAGGAAACGAACTCGACGGTTTTGGAAAGTTTGTATCAAAATCTAGAAGTTTCAGTTCATGAGTTTTCGTCAAAGAGGTCTCGAACATAAAGATAATAGAGGTTAAAGATAGTGATTTTGTCCAAATGTTGTGTAAAAAGTGAGTTTCGGCAAAGTTTAAGCAACCGTAATTAATTTATTACAACTCCGCTATACAAACGGTTGGTCGTTTTAGAAAATATGCTTGGTGATCTTGATTTTATTAGAAGACATCTCGTTCCAAAAAGTTCCACATCATCGTTAAAAACAGCCTTCAACATGGTCGTTTTAGTTACCGTAACACTTGTCTCGTAAAATAATATAGTTTTTCTAAAAATAATAGTTACGGCAATTTTTATGAAAACGGGTATATCTTGGTCGTTTCAAATCCGTTTTCTACGTATTATACGTCCTTAGCTTCGTATCAAAGTATACTAATATATTTTTGATAAGTCGAAATAATTTATAAAGCTTAGGACTCGTTTTTGACTCGAATAAAACAATAATAGGTTGCTGAAATTTTCAGAATTTATATATTTCGTCGTCAAACTTGAAAAATTCATAACTTCTTCGTTATAACTCCGTTTTATTCCGTTCAAGCGCCACGGATTGTTTTAAAGTATATTTTCTAAATATCAAGGCCAAAAATTCGTGCCTACTGTCGGATTTTCCAGAAAAACAAAATAAGAACAGACCACTTTTAATACTTGTCGAAAATAGTTTTTCTCGTACTAAACCTATTCCAATCCCTTCAAATCAACTCCAAAGCTAATCTAATCCTACCATACACCTTCTTAGGGTGTCATGGGTTCCTAGACATCATCAAGACCAATATATACCAAGGGAATAATTATAGGATGACTTTATATATATATAACTCTAAAAATCAATGTAAAATGGTATAAACAAACACAAGTCTTGCATGCTTGCTAAGAAAATGATGAGATACTTATGAAATGAAAATGAAAGATGAAAATGAAAGTAATATGCTTACAAGCTACTATGATGAGGTGATTAGAACAAGGATTAACCTAAACACTCTAGGTTTATATTTCAAAACCTTAAATAAGAGTGTAATCTAGATTGTTTAACACTTGAGTTTGAAAAATTTGATGATCCCTTTGTACTCCTTGGAGAAACCGGTTATGGATAGAGGAAGAACCAAAGAGAGAAACTTTTTAATACTTGTTGAATTATTGTGAGATGAATGAGATAAGTGAATGAATATATTTGGAGTATAAATCTAGCTATAAAAGAAAATCTATCCATTTTGACTACTCCTCCCCCTTGGGCCGGATTTTAGGGGGAATGTTTCCCAAATATATATATATTTTTTTTTTATAAAATGTATTATGTATAAAATGTGTAAGTAAAATGTAGTTAAGTATAAGTTTGTTGTAACTTGTGTATACATTTGTGCAATAAGATAGTTTTAGCTAATAAATTTTAATTGGTCAAAGTAAAATATATTGAGATGATAAAAATTGTAAAAATACATTCCTTGTAAAATTTGAGTGATAAAATAATTATCGTGTAGTTTTTAAGAAAAATGTCGTAATAATATAACCTTAACGATTTATAGACAAAATAAATTTAAAACACTAGGTAAACTCAAAATATAGTTTTTATAAGCTAAATGTAAGTATAAAAATATGTCGGGATCATTTTTGGAAGTATGGGATTAAAGGTTCAAAATAATAACTCACGCGATAACGTTTATTTAATATAAAAATTACGCGTTTAATGTGAAATGCAATGTCATGAATGAACTAACATGATGCAAATGATGCTAGTGAAATGTAGACTAAACTTAGTCTATATGAAATGTTCGTGATGATATGATCATGAATTCGCCGCTAAACCATTAAGGTTACGCGAATTTGGAATACGTAAACCTAGTTTACGATAAATGATGAAATTGTGAAACTTGAGAAATGACCTGAAATTGCGAGTTGTCACAACATAAAACCAAACCTAGAAAACCTAAAAATATTCGGATGCACAGCTTATGCAAAGATAACAATACCTCACTTAAAGAAGCTAGACGACAAAAGCATACCATTGGTTTACTTAGGAGTAGAGGAAGGATCAAAAGCATGTAGGCTATATGACCCTATAGCCAAGAAGAAACATGTTAGTAGGGACGTAAAATTTATGGAAACAAAACCGTGGGATTGGAACAAAGATGAAGGAGATACGAACACACAAGACACCTTCTGGGCTAGTTTTGTAGTAGACGGAGTTGACAACGAAAACCTTACACCAGTCAACACAGAAAACGATGACAATACGTATCATGAACAAGATCGGACTCGATCTGTTTCACCAATCACACCACAGGCATACCATTACGACCCACACTCAGAAGAGGAAGAAGAAGCTACTACTAGTTATGTAGAGAACTCAAGAGATAGATTTGATGATACACCCGTGCGTGAATCGAAACATGTCGACATATATAGACATGCACGTAGAGTTGAACCACAAAGCTTGTTATTTACGGAAGAAGAACCACGTAACTACAAGGAAGCATCAGCAGACGAGAAATGGATTGAGGCCATGGAGATTGAATTGGATTCAATCAACAAGAATAATGCATGGACTCTTACAACATTGCAAAATCGAAGGCAATAGGACTCAAATGGGTCTACAAGACCAAGAGGGATGAAAAAGGGAACATCATCAAATACAAAGCACGCTTAGTAGCAAAAGGTTATGTACAAGAACAAGGGATAGAATTCGATGAAGTATTTGCACCGGTTGCTCGGATAGAGACAGTTCGGTTGATATTAGCATTAGCGGCATATCATGGATGGCAAGTACATCATTTGGATGTAAAATCAGCATTCTTACATGGAGATTTAAAGGAAGAAGTCTACGTTACACAACCTGAAGGATTTATTCAACAAGGAAACTCTGGAAAAGTCTATAAGCTTACTAAAGCTTTATATGGCTTAAGGCAAGCACCAAGAGCTTGGAATATGAAGCTTGATCAAACATTAAAGTCCTTAGACTTTAAGAAATGTAATCTCGAACAAGCAGTCTACACAAAATGAAACAAGAACTCTACACTTATTTGTTGGAGTTTATGTAGACGATTTAATAATCACGGGCACTCCAAGAAAGGAACTAGAAGTATTTAAATCCCAGATGGAAGAGAAGTTTGAAATGAGCGACTTAGGATTGTTAGCTTATTACCTTGGGATAGAAGTTACACAGACAGGAGGAGAGATTACAATCAAGCAAACAGGCTATATTAACAAGATCATAAAGGAGACAAGTATGACGGATAGTAATGATACGAAGATACCAATGGATCCGGGTACTAAGTTGGTCAAGGCCGAAGATGGTAACTCGGTTGGAACTTACTACGAAGTTTAATTGGAAGTCTCGGTACTTACTACATACAAGACCAGATCTTAGTTATTCATCGGACTACTCGCAGATTTATGCAAGACCGAAGGATCATCACCTAAAGGCAATAAAGCAAGTAATCCGATATATCAAAGGAACACAGGAGCATGGCATAATTTACAAGAAAGAAGGCGGTTGCAAGATTACAGGATACGGCGGTAGTTATGGAATCAACACGATCAAGGAAAAGGAACTCTGGAATAGTATTTTACTTTGGAGAGTCACCTATTACCGGTGTACTCGAAGCAACCAACAAGGGCGCTATCATCATGTGAATCAGAATTCATGGCGGCTACTGTAGCAGCATGTCAAGCCTTATGGTTGAAGAGATTACTTAGTGAATTAACCGGAGATGAAGAAAAGAAGATAACGCTGAGGGTAGATAACATTTCAGCAATAGCACTAGTCAAGAACCCAGTTTTTCATGGAAGAAGTAAACACATCGACATTCGCTATCATTTCATTCGAGAATGTGTAGAGAATGGACATATCAATGTGGAGCACGTCAGCGGAGAACTACAAAGAGAAGATATATTAACAAAGGCACTACCAAGATTGAAGTTCACGACGATGCGACAAATGCTCGGAGTTCAAGATTTAACAAGAAGCAACGATCAAGATTAAGGAGGAGAATGTGACCCGATAATCTTTATCTTTTGCTTATTATGTACTAGTTTAAAACGCCAAGGACCAGACCTGTAAAAACGAAAGTAAATAACTAACTTGGCAGTTATTTATGTTAGAAAACATGAAGGGTTGTGTCGGTTCATACATGCCGATTCAGAACCTATATAAACATATGTAATGTATCATTTACAAGGTTAATCAACATAGATAACATTTACTTATTCAAATCATTGCAACTTATAATCGATCAAGAAGAAAGTTGGGACAACACTTACTACCATTATATTCCCATGGAAGCTCGAGATCATAATAGCTCCAAAAAACAATTGAAACCAACAGTATCAACAAAATAGAATTTAAGCATATAATCAGTGCAGTGATTAATAACATAAGCTACATAAATCAGACCTGAAAATAACAGAAAGCAGAATCAAACAGCAACGAAAAAAGCAATGATGTGAAAGCCATCTAGAGGTCTATGTGATCCAAATTCACAGTTATGAGGACATTCTTTGACAAGAATCGGTACTGTACAACCTTTCCACGGACTTCCATCACGAGGAAAAAATCCTCCTTTCTTTACCTAATACAATACTCCAAATATTAAAAATTTAAAATAACCCCAGCTAGAAGCCATACACCATTTCGTTGGACATAGCCTCATAAAATCATCAGGGTTTACAAGGTACTTCACCGACCATTCAGAATACCTATTACTCATCTTGTAGATATTCAACTGTCAAGAATGATTATACTCCCTACAAAGAAGGAGCAAACAACCACCAAACTCAAAAAAACTCGCATTTACGCTTCCAAGTTAAGGTTACAGGGAGTTGTATGGTTTTTACAACGGGGTGCTTCACAATATAGGGGTTTTTGCGTATATATCCTCCCGAAAATGCAAAATTGCATATATATCCAAAGCATGCATAAAAACCATTGTACTATGTGCATAAAAAACTTGTACAAAGGATATATATGCAATTATTCACTTTGGGAGGGATATATATGCATTTTTGCCCACAATATATATGCAGCTTTAAATGCTACCCAGTCAAATTATTTAGCCAATGAATGGCCTTATTCCAATATATTCCACTGGAAAAATAGCGAAAACATTCAAGGGGAAATCTATCTACACAAATATTCCAGTTGCCTTTATCTGATGAGTAAATTTGTATTTGAATACGATAATCATGAGGTTCAACATCAGGTATTGTTCTAACACACACGACTTTGTAATGAAGTGATTTGGTAGGATCAAAAGCCATTCTGACCCTTGAGACGTGCTGACCAAAATCCAAATAATTATGTGGTGGCCTGTATGCGAGTCATCCTCGTGTTTCACATATATTTTGAAAACTAGCTGACCAAAATGCACATTTTGCAACAGTCTTCCTCTCTATACAAGTTGTTAATCTTCAATGCCATGGAAGAAAGACAAAAAAAATAAAAAGTTACCAAATGAACTCTTTAACTCAGTTATGTAATTATAAAGTGCACATAACTACATACTTCATAGTACTATAAAAGTTGTATTATAATTTGGGATGTAGGATACTGGCCGGTTATCTCATCCGAGTAATATCCACCAATTTAGAGATTCTTGATACCTTATTAGCTGTCACCGGTAAGGAAATGATTTGTTTCTTTATCTCAAACACAATTTGAATCCGTGTTAAAAGAAGCATCTTCAAATATGAACATCGTATTAAACTATGTTTTCTTATTGATGGCAAAGGTTATCCTAAGTAGTATGAGTAGCATGGAAGGTAACTATAGATAATTAGATATTGATGCAATCCTCCCTCTAATCATTAAAATATCTGATAAAAACTCAATATAATTAATTTATATTACAGTACTAATGAGAATTGCATAAGTATTATAGTAATCCACCATACTAGTAATACGTCTAAGATTCCATTGCCATAATAAGAAATCATAGAAGATACAAATTCAAATTACAGATCCCTTCTTACTCGTTGACTATTAGAATATATAAGTACTGAAAAGAAACAAACCATCTCCTAATCGATGACAACTATATAGCTGATATCAAAATCTCTCAAAGATAATACTCGACTCAGTTAGCAAGCTGTTTTCTAATTACTTAATCACATCAAGCTATAGTAGAAAAAAATTAATATACGCCTTTACGAATTAGCAGTTACTTTGTATTGTATGCTATTTGGCTTGTTGCTCATTTGTTAACTACATTTTATTGCTTATTTAGCATAATTGTATAACTTAGTATAGTAGCGATAGGATAGCAGATGCTTAATTGAGTTGTTATGCCTCGAGTTCAAAGCAGGGCCGGTGATCAACATGTGCAAGTGGAGCGGGTCGCCTAGGGCCCTATTTCTAAAAGGGCCTCCAATTTTGTTTGTGTACACCATGTATATTAAGGTTTAGAAAATATGAAATAAAATCCGGTATCAAGCTAAGTTTTTCATAAAATTGTATCAAATAATACATTTTCTTGTATTTAATGATAAGACTCATTCAAACAGTTTTCTAGTAATACATGGTTACCAACGAACTAATAATTTTTGAATTTTAAACGGGCCTTCTTCGTGGTTATCGCACAGGGCCACTAAAAATCATGGGCCGGCCCTGGATAATATCCACTAACATATACAAGTTATTATTAACCTTCAATGCCTAGGAAGAAAGACAAAAAAAGAAAAAAATAAAATACCAAATGAACTCCTTAAACTTAATTATGTAATTATATAGTGCACATAACTAACTACATACACCATAGTACTTTAAAAGTTGTAACGTATGATAATGTGGTTATCTCATCCGATTAATATATATCCACAAATTTAGAGATTCTTGATACATTATTAGTTGTCACCGGTAAGGAAATGATTTGTTTCTTTATCCCAAACACAACTTGAATCCGGTATCAAAAGAAGCATCTTGAAATATGAACATCGTATACTGAACTATGTTTTCTTATTGATGGCAACAGTTATCCTAAATCATATGAGTAGCATGGAAGGTAACTATAGATATTGATGCAATCCTCCCTCTTTAAGTTCTGATAAAAACTCACAATAATCAATTTCTATTACTAATGAGAATTGCATAAGTATTATAGTCATCCACCATACTACTAATACGTCTAAGATACCATTGCCATAATAAGAAATCATAGAAGATACAAAGTCAAATCACAGATACCTTCTTACACGTTGACTATATTAGAATATATGAGTACTCAAAAGAAACAAACCATCTCCTAATCAGTGACAACTATATAGCTGATATCAAAATCTCTCAAAGATAATACTCGACTCAGTTAGCAAGTTGTTTCCTAATTACTTAATCACATCAAGCTATAGTAGAAAAAAATTAAGATACGCCTTTACGAATTAGCGGTTACTTTGTATTGTATGCTATTTGGCTTGTTGCTCATTTGTTAACTACATTTTATTGCTTATTTAGCATAATTGTATAACTTAGTATAGTAGCGATAGGATAGCGGATGCTTAACTGAGTTGTTATGCCTCGAGTTCAAAGCAGAGCCGGTGATCAATATGTGCAAGTGGAGCAGGTCGCCTAGGGCCCTATTTCTAAAAGGGCCTCCAATTTTGTTTGTGTACACCATGTATATTAAGGTTTATCTAGAAAATATGAAATAAAATCCGGTATCAAGCTAAGTTTTTCATAAAATTGTATCAAATAATACATTTTCTTGTATTTAATGATAAGACTCATGCAAACTGTTTTCTAGTAATACATGGTTACCAACGAACTAATAATTTTTGAATTTTAAACGGGCCTCCTTCGTGGTTATCGCACATGGCCACTAAAAATCACGGGCCGGCCCTGGATAATATCCACTAACACATACAAGTTATTATTAACCTTCAATGCCTAAGAAGAAAGACAAAAAAAAGAAAAAAATAAAATACCAAATGAACTCCTTAAACTTAATTATGTAATTATATAGTGCACATAACTAACTACATACACCATAGTACTTTAAAAGTTGTAACGTATCATAATGTGGTTATCTCATCCGATTAATATATCCACCAATTTAGAGATTCTTGATACATTATTAGTTGTCACCGGTAAGGAAATGATTTGTTTCTTTATCCCAAACACAATTTGAATCCGGTATCAAAAGACGCATCTTGAAATATGAACATCGTATACTGAACTATGTTTTCTTATTGATGGCAAAGGTTATCCTAAATCATATGAGTAGCATGGAAGGTAACTATAGATATTGATGCAATCCTCCCTCTTTAAGTTCTCACAATAATCAATTTCTATTACTAATGAAAATTGCATAAGTATTATAGTCATCCACCATACTACTAATACGTCCAAGATACCATTGCCATAATAAGAAATCATAGAAGATACAAAGTCAAATCACAGATCCCTTCTTACACGTTGACTATATTAGAATATACGAGTACTCAAAAGAAACAAACCATCTCCTAAGCGGTGACAACTATATAGTTGATATCAAAATCTCTCAAAGATAATACTCGACTCAGTTTGCAAGTTATTTCCTAAATATTTAATCTCATCAAATAGATAGAAATTTAAGATACGCGTTTTTGAATTAGCAGTTTCTTTGTATTTTATGCTAGTTGGCTTGTTGCTCATGTGTTAAGTACATTTTAATGCCTATTTAGCATAATTGTATAACTTAGTATAGTAAGAATAGGCGATAGGATAGCAGATACTTAACTGAGTCATTATGCCCTGAGTTCAAAGCAATAAACTAACCAAATAACCTCTGATTCATCAAAGATTGAAAATTATTAGCATCCAAGTGCCAAGTACTTACCAGGAGCTTATTATTCATACTGGAAATAATTGTGGAAATAGATGTGTAAGATGATTAAAATATGAATTAATACCTGAATCATGATAGTAAGCAAATAGAAATAATAAGTAAAGGGTTTAAAAAAGAACCATTTAAAGACTGATCAAAATATTATGGCACAACCAAAGAAGAACATTTGTTGGAACGGGACTGTCGCACGAGGGCTTTCTCACTATTTGTAGGTCTCTGATATTTGTGAAGAGAATTGCATTCATATTTATAGTTGAATAAGACAATAATAAGTGATACGAATGATCTGGTTGCCAAACTGGATCAGTCTAATACTGAAATTTACTTATTATATATGATCTAAATATAGCAATTAGCAACTATAATATCTTTGCTACTAAATGAGTTCCATAACAGAAATCACCTCATAAGAAAATTCCATCTACATCCCAAAACTTGGTGTTTATAAAGATACGATTGACATAGACTTGCTGGTGCTTAAAGGCAATATGTTAATCTTGAATAGGTCATTTGTCAATCAGATTTTATTGACAGCAAATGCTAATGTTTTAAGTCTAACCCGGCCCCAAAGAGATGAGTAAACCAAGAGGGTAACAAACGAGTATGACCAGTTTTGGTCCACGTATAATAAATGGCTACCGTAACTACAAACGTATATTTCGTTTTATTCATGTTTTCTTTAAATATGTTCCATTTACGTTGTTGAATTTAACACACTATTATATGTGTACATCCGAGCTTCATTGAGAATTTAACACACTATTATATATTTGACATTATTATGCATGATAGGCCATTGTATCTATACTATCTTTACGACATAAAATGTAAAAATGGTCAAAGATTAAAATGAAAAACTTGAAAAATGAATGTTGAAAGTCAATATTGTTGAGTTTTTTAGGTGACTATGGTATGTTATAAAAGTAATTAAGAAAGTGTGTACTCTTAAACATAATTAACATGATACTTAATTGTTTCCTTTTTTCATTTCATAAAATAAAGAAGAAAAAAAAAACTCTTAAAAGACGAGTTTACACCATCTGATCAACTCATATTCCTCGTCTCCTTCATCCTTGTCATTTCCAACTCTTTCATCGGCGATGGTAATAATGTACGCCGTGATTTTAAATTTCCAATGTCGTCACTCACAACAATTTATGTGTTTTTTTCTATGATTTCGACGTCAACAAAAAAATAATCCAACGTTTGTGTCTTGATTCGCAACCTATATGAAACTCAATGATAACAAACTAAGGGACAATTAAAGAAAAATTCTATTTATCGGAAAGTTCATACGAAAGTATCTAGCTAGGTTCAACTCGTATAAGACTGACGAAACAGTTTACCTAATCAAAATATTATGTTTTCCTGCTCGTTATTAGTTCCTTCGAGCGATGACATAAGAATCATGTTGTACATGATCATATCATCATTGTTTTACCAATGATGGAGTCGGCCAAATGAAGAGGCCTAAGAGATGACGACGTCAATGCAGCTTAGGACCATGGGTCATGGATGAAATCTGTTATTTCATTTACTAATTTAAATTTTTATATAAAACTGATAAGATCTTAAAGATATGGAGACAATGCATGATTGTTGCTAGAAAACTAATCTGACATGAATTTTAGTGACTAATACAAGGAAAAAGACAAATTAAATACTATACTAAATATTTTTGAGATTACATATTTTGTTAAATTATTTTCCAAAACACCATGCTCACAAAAAAAAACTCCAATATTGTTGAATGGTCAAACTAATTTGAATGTTTAATGCCATACACATATGAAATGTTGAATATTTTGAAATACGTAAGGAAATTATTGAATGTACATAAAAGAGTTTCAATATACATAGTAAACCAAACACTGTCATACCATATATACATAAAACAGTCATGCATGTGAAAATTGCAAGGAAACTTGTTTGAAATGTTGAACATTCAAAGGAAAATAAGGAAAGTATGACTTTTTATTTATCACATGAAACTATTTATCACAGCCAATGAATATTGAAATGAAACTATTGAATGAGTTGTTTTGTATTTATCACAGCCATGATATCGACACAAGTTAAAACAACCATTATATCGACACAAGTTGAAGGAAAAGATTCATAAGTGATTCATCTCTATAACTTTTTACTTAATTTTTGAAGATGTCATTGGTTAAAAATGTTGTTGATGGAATCGAGGTATAATGTTTACAATACGATTTAGGATTATACTTATTAAGCTTTGATCTTGAGTTTGGATTTCAGTTTTCAGTAACATATCTCTTTCTAAGCACACTTTTGAAGGTAAATTTTTGTTATGCCTTCTTTTTAATTCTTTTAATGTTCGATTTCGTTCTTTACTACGCTTAATATTTATTGAATTTTGTTTGTTTATAAACTAATCGGAGGTTTACTATTTTTTTTCTTTCATTTCATGTTTAGCTATTGGGGTAGCTTCTACTCAGATATGATATCAAGGTAGTTTTGATGTGATTAGTGGTTTTGAATTCAATTGTTTTGGCTAAAGTTTTTTTTTTTTTTGTAAACATGAAGATTTTCACGTTATTGTGGATGATGCTCTGCGCAAAACACTGATTTCATGCTTAAAGTTTATGTCCCCATACTTCAAGTCAGAGGCGGAGCCAGTGGGGGGGCTGGCGGGTGCTCGGCCACCCCCAACCTGCTCAACTAGCATAGCTTGTAGCTTGAGTTTTCGTTAGGATTGTCAAGTTTTTACTAGGTGATTAAGGGTCAAGAAATGGAGATAAGTTGCAGGTTTTGTTTATGAAGAAGAAACAATAAATGAATAAAGAGAGAAAAGACTAAGAAGTGTCCGGTAACTAGTGACTAGTGAGTATAGGTGCATAACTTGTTTCACTTTTTCTATGTGCTTTTTTTATTTTATATTTATTTCTCTTTTTCTGTTACTCTCCAATCTCCAACAATACGTCACATAGCTTCTAAATTATAACTTCCCTTTTTTGATATTGTTTTTCTTATTATTTGTTTTGAATAATAAATATAACGTAATAAGATGAGCATTTTTTTATATGTTTTCTAACTTTATAGCTGGGTTATAATTTTAATAAAAGAAAAGCTACTCAATTTGTTTTTCTGCAATTATCAACATAAATTTTTAGATCCTTCATTGTCGTTTTCTTGTTTACTTCATTTTTTTCAACTTTTCGAGCAAGTATTTCAATCATTTTGTATAATTATTAAACACTTTTCTTTCGTTCATACAATTTAGAAAGACATTTATATGTTTGAGAAAGAGATATTTGAAGGGAAATAATGATTAAGAAATTACTCATTTAGTAGATACTGGTTGAAAATATTTATGTAAAATTTGTTGATTTGATAGCAAGATAGTATTTTATTGTTTAAAGTTAAATATAATAACGCAAAGAACAAATAGTAATTGCATATGTGTTGTTAATCAATTGAGATGGTTGAACCATTGAACACGCTAAGATAAACGCTTCATGAAATGTGTGTTATTATAAAAATTATTTACGGCCCCCTCAACACAAATTCCTGGCTCCGCCCCTGCTTCAAGTTTGCCTCTTTTGTTGTTTGTTCAGATATTCAGAGGCCACCAATCTAAATAATAGAAGTTTCTCTTTTATTTTTCTAATCATGAGAAACTCAAGATCATCTATTTAAAGGATAAGCAATTGATAACTTTCTTTGCGCATTTGTGGAATAGAACTACAAAGGTATTAGTGAAGCCAGTCAAAGAGGAGTCTATACCTCAAATGTCGTCTACCAAGAAGTTTTACGTGACGTGTAACATGCATTGTTAGTATCTCATAATTGATGTAATGTTTTCTTTTTCAGTCTCACTAAATATTTGTATATGTCGTTTGATACATGTTAAGAATTTTTGCTAGAGTTGAATTATCACATGTTACAACCGTTTGCAATTACATTTTTATCTTTTCACGTTATATTTTGAACGTTATACGAAACACTTACCACAATATATCATATATCGTTAATTGTCTGGCGCTAAGAACCGTTCCCGCTAGGCGCGGGTACTCGCCTAGTACCATAAAATGTAAAAACGGTCAAAGGGAAATGTGAAAAGTTGAAAAGTTGAAATTGGTTAATGGAGAGAATGTAATTAATACTCTTATTAAAATACCCCATTAATGCCCCTGCCTTAGTTTAGGCCCCTTGCGTGTTTGCTTTTGCCCTTTGTTGCCCCCTTAGGTTGCCTTTTTGCATTCGCTTTAGGTTTCGTCTTCCTTTGTTTTGCTCCCTTAGGTTTACCTGCCTTTGCTTTGCTTTTGGTTTACCCGTAGGTTGCCTTGTGCCCTTAGGGTTGGTTTTTTTTCGGTTTCTTTGTGTGCTTTTGTTTGGCGTTTGTGCGTGTTTGGTCGCCCTTTTCACCGCTTTTGTTTGCTGCCTTTTTCCCCTTTTGTTCTATCTTCTCCTCTTTATCACCCGCACACGTGCACTAGCCGGAGGTCTCATTGGAAGCAGTCTCCTTACCCCCTGGTTTATCCCTGGGGTAGGGGTAGGCACTGTCTACATTCTACCTCCCCCATACCCTGCCTCGGCGGGATTGGGTATGTTGTTGTTGTTGTTGTTGTTATTAAAATACCCCATTACTTAAACGTATAATAATTTATTCATATTGTGATAAGGATTTAAAATGTACACTTTTGAGGGGTCATTTAAGCCCTTAATCGGCCACTTTTATATCCGTTACTGCTTAATTTCGTTCCTTTTTACTTTTTAGGTCTCTTGAAGGCAAATTGCTGGAATGACACTTATTCGGACCAAAAGGCGTGAATATATGAAGAAAATGGCCAAGTCAAGATCAAGACACTCAAGATGCTGGAATTGAAAGTGACGGCGTCACAACCAAAGGGCGACGCCGTCGCAACATGCTTTGTGACGACTCAGTAGCGAAATTGCTATTTTGCACTTGACGGCATCAGGTTTTAAAGAGTAGAGCGTCACAACTCAGAAGGCCTAGATTCAGATCCCGACGGCGTCAGAAGATGAAGCCGATGGCGTCACAACCATAAGGTGACGCCGCCACAAGCTGATCAAGACTATCACAACATGCGCGCGAAGTAGCTGATACTGTTTTGGCCATAACTTTTGCATACGAACTCGGATTTAGGTGATTCAAAAGCCCACCCGACCGGAACGAGAAAATATATAGTTTGGTGAAAAAGTCTTCGTGACGCCGTCACTCTATAGATGTGACGCCGTCACCCTTTGCCGACAGAAAATCTGCCTATAAATAGAACATTATAACTTCACTTTTTGTAGGCTCTAAACCCTAACTCCGATTCCAGGGCTTAGATAGGTGTTTTTCCAGCAACTTTTAAGGTTTCAATCACTCCAAAAACATCTTGTAATGGTTTGTTGATTATATCTTAATCCATATCTTCAATTTATCATTATGTCTACCGCATGTTTGATTGATTGTGTATATGCTTGCTTGTTTAACATGTCCGGATAAATTTCTTGTGTGTTTGCTTAGATCTATGAAACCTAGTTGTTAATTATTGTTAGGTTGTCTCTTATCTTAATTTTAATTGGCTTAGGAGTGCGACTAGGCTATCGTTGTATTTAATGCTTGATAAATCTTTGATAGTTTATGAATGACTTAGTGGATTTCGTTTACTCAACCCAAAGATAACCTCAAAGTTAGTTTATGAATGACTTAGTGGATTTCGTTTACTACACTTAAAGGTGACCTCAAAGAGTTAGGGAATGCACACCCTACAACCTTAGAAGACATAACCCGTTAAGAATAAGGACGTGACAATTCAACCATCAATAGGAGATAACTAGGGAGTAATAGCATTTAGGTAAACACATTTTTAATCATCATAAGAGCACACAAAAATAGACATAGACTACACTCACCTTAGCTTAGTTAATTAGATAATTAGATAAGTATAGTAATCGGTAGAAATACCAACCCCCCAAATCCAATACCTCGAGATTCGTACCTTTCAATTTTCTAAAAAAAATATAAAAAAGATAAAAAATAATCTTCCTCAACCCCAACCTTAGCGTAGTAATTTCTCACTAGCATTCCTATTCCCCTAGAGAACGATATCAATTCCCGAGGCTTACCCTAATACTACACTACAACGATTAGGTTCACTGCCTATGGTGTTGAAAAACTTGCTCGACGAAAAGGAAGTTCCTTTGACCCCGAACGCGCGTTGTACGCGTATCACATTGTTTCAACCAATTAAAAGCACATCTACCAAATTAAAAACAACCAATTAAAACACCCCTTACTAAAAAGTACAATAAAATTTTCGTAACGTACAATTTCAAGAAGTTATAACATAATCCAAATATAAAATAATTAAACACACTAATTAATGTTATTTTTAAAACACCTAAAATGAAAAATACATGTTATTATACACATTATACAAATTAATAAAACACACAAAACTTCACACAAGCTAACAAGTTGATGGTACATATAGTTATGAAAACCGGACCGGACCGGACCAACGTGCTCAACCGGGAACTATTGTCACCACCGGTTCGGCTAACCAATTAAAGCCATCCGAAGAGGACCCGTTGAAACCGATACAAACTGGTGAATCAGGTCTCATCGAGATCTATTTCTCTGGTTAATCGTCACAGGGTACCCGCCGCCAAAACGTGAAAAGTTGAAGACATATATTTCAAAAGGAAACTATTAATACACATCGAAAACCGGGTTGATCCGAGACGCTTCAAACCCAGCGACCTGGTTTGATTTGACCTGTTTTTCGACCCAACCTGTTGGGTTGACTCGGTTTAAATCGACCTTTTTTTTTACCGAAACGGTTCAACCGGTTGAACCACTCGGGTCGAACTGGGTTTCATATTTGACAAAATTATATGAGAAATGATGAAATATTGGAACCCATGACAAATTTGGAAAAATGAGAGACAAAGTAATTATAGTTTTTTGTTATTTATTTTGCTTTGACACATGTACTTTGTCATTTGTATAATGTTATTTTAAAAAATGTTGGTCTTGCACCATTTAATGGACTAGCATATACGAATCGTCTTTTAAAAGTTAATATATATTGTATAGCCCTTTGTCCAGTATATAAATAATGTTATGTAAGTTTATTATAATCACAAAAAGAAAATAGTATTGTTATCTTTAGCGATAATTATTTGTACCCCAAACAAATAGGTTTGAACAATGCTTAAATATCTATGCAAATTGATAGTATAAGATGATCTTATTATGGTGATATCAAATTTGTAAGGTTACAAGTTTAAAAGCCACACACCTAATGATAAATGCTACACATGTAAAAAACATTTATCACTGCCTAAATTACTGACAAAACAAGAAAAGACGGTCACAAACGTTGGTTATATCTCTAAACTACAATATAATATTGTCAACTACATAATACCGTTACTTTTTGTAATGCTTGAATCTATTATTACTAAAATCTTAATAACTTAAAATAATCCTTTTAGAAAATATACTCCCACACTTAGATCGACTCCACATAATTTTTTTGAAAACTGTATATTTTTGTTGTTATGCAATCACACATCAGAATTATAGTTATTCGAAAGTGATTCTCTAACGCTACAAACACATTTGTTGAAAGAAACTTATGGGTCGTCGGAATTTTGCAGAAAACTAGACCGCAGCCGCTAGGCGCGGGTACTCGTCTAGTATCTATTACACTAACAGATTTAGGGCCTGTTTGATTGGGTATATCGGTATGAATCAATGACTTTGAAAGTCATCAAAGGTGTTTGGTTAGTTTATGTAACTATCAACAGTAGACATGCATTCCATGATATTAGCTTTCTTGATAGGAGTCAAGATAGTAAACTATGGAAATTGATTCCATCTGACATACGGTTATGTCATTTATTAAATAACAAAAATGTATTTCTCTTCCATCTTTATTACAGGTACCCCACCATCATTTCTTTAAGGAGTAATAGTTTTTTAATTTTTTCATTTACTATTTTAATTTTTTGCTTTTTATATTGAAAGAATATTAAAACCTATTTTTTATACCAAACAATACTTTTGGATCAATCATATCCATTCTCATTCTACCTTTTTATCAAACCTATACCCATTGTGATTCCGTCAAGCAAACCAAACGACACCTGAGTCCCTTTATATATGTGGAGGTTTAATGTGTTAGTACATTGATTTAATAGTCATGCTTAAGGGTAAGTACATAGGAGCTGGAATTAGTGATTCGAGTGAATTTCATAACCGCCTCACTTAATGTAGTTCGCAGCTGTTTAGCTGCTGTAACTCCATACATTATAGTGTGCACTTATTCCTCATTATTATGGAATACAAATCATGAGGTATACGATGTTAGTTTGTGGATATATTTAATATATGTATGACCGGATTCAAACACGAGACTATGAGATTGCATGCATTGCGTATGAGATTCAATGTTTAATAATTAAATATAAATGTTATGTTTTAATTATTATTTCACAATAAGCGTCTAACGAGCGTTAAGTACTTAACGGAAGTGACTAATGGTCGTTAAATGTCAAAGGGATACGAAGAAAACGAAACAAGCCAAGAGAAGGTTCTAGAAACCCCTCTTGGGCTTGAAACCGGTCGATCAAGGGGAATCCCACATGAGAACCCTTTGTAAACTTTGACTCTACCATAAGGTTATAAATATATCCCTATGTATTCATTCTTTGGTACACTTGATCTCCATAGTAAACCAAACTTCTCTTCTTCACTATCTCTTACTTCTTGGTCGACGAACGAAGCCCAACGAAGGGATTTGTAATTGACCTTGAGCGTAACTAAAGTTTTTGGTTTAGCTATTGTGATCAAGAGCCTAGCATTCATATTGAATCACTAACAATATGCGTGTACAAGACCATAGATTAATCCTAATTGGATTATTTCGCGTTCCCCTAATCGACTAAGGTGTAAGTCGATTTCATAAACCCTAAATTTTAAGGTTTGAGCTTCTTGATCGTTGTTTGCTTGGATTGCTAAAAGGTACGATTACTTTTATATTTGGTTAATTAATTATGCATATTATGTTTATGTCTTCCGATGCGTGCTCTTGATGATTACATGTTTATTTTATGCTTGTCATGATTATTAAATTTCAGCAGTGGCATCACGAGCTGTTAAAATTGTGTAATTAATTACCTAAACACATAAAAATTGAATTTTTGATTGATTATTGCATGTTTTCTAGTTTCTAGGGTTTGTTTTTTTGAAAACCCTAATTTTTTTAATAAGGCCGATTGCCCTTTAATTTTTATTACAAAAAAAGTTAGGTTTTGTAAAAGTGTAAAAACCCTAGGATGCATGCAATTGTTATGTGTTAATTAATGAATAATTGTGATATGTCATTAATAGTAAGCGATCTTGTGACTTAATTATATGATAATCTATACTAATATATAAAACATTTGGGACTTTCTAATATAAGAAGTCTTAAAAAATTAAGACAAAAAACATTTCCTTAATAGGAAATTAAAGAGTCATTAGTGAATGAGATTTGAATTGTCTGAATTTCATTTGAATGTCTTAAAGAGCCCAATTCGTAACATATATCTTCCATTAAACATGTTTAATGAAAAAGAAAAACTGCAATATAATTTAGAAAAAAAGGCCTGGGAAGGGATCCAATAAGAAGAATAATTAAAATGAGAAGGGTAAGAAGTAATTCTAGCCACACATTTTAATTTGGGAGGGAAAATTTGAATGAAGATGCATCCATTTTTGTAGGTGCATCTAGAATGTGTGGTTGTGGTTACTTCTTATCCTTCTTATTTTAATTATTCTTCTTATTTGATCCTAACTCAAAAAGGCCTAATCATTAATATATTTTTAATTCATGCTTTTAATCTATACTATAACTTATGGGATATAAATACCCACAAACAACCTACAATCAACAACACGACCACAAGCAAAACACTCAGTATCTCACTCCCCATCTCACGAGATCAACATCTTCCCAAATAAAAACCGGGTACCCGCCGCTGCATTGCGCGGGTACCCTTCTAGTAAGTGTTAATGTGGGATCCATGATAATACATGCATGTTTATCATGGATATATGAGTAAATATGCGTTAATTGTTAAGTGTTTATGTTTGCATGCTAATTGTTCGATATATGTAAATTAATTAGGGTTATTAGTAATTAATTGTATCACATGTTTAATTAGCTAATAGGTTAATTAATTCTAAAATTGGGGAAGACCCCATATGTATCGTTTTATTTTATCAACTATGTGTGTTATTGTATATTTTTAACGTGAGACTTTCGCAATCGATTTATCAATGTATGTGGTCCACTTCTACCTTGCTCGAAACACAAGTGGGAGTCTTAGTTCAAAATATACATGTTAGTTGATTTAATTTAGCATGTTCATTGTTTTAGTTTGTTATTTTTATTATTTGCTTATTTGTTTATTATTGTTTGACAAGTTGTAAGCAAAGAGTAATTTTTAGAAAATAAACAGGACTAAATAATGGTGAAGTTGAATTATTATAAACTTTAATTTATGGAATTTTATGTGTTATTAAGGGGTTGGTCTTACATGCTGTAATGCGTTAAATGCATCATCGCGACGAGATTAGCAAATTCAAGGTTTATATTGTGTTTTTAAGAGTTAAATCTTAAACTTTTATTCAATTGATGTTTGTTATACCAAATAGTTAGAAAGGCTCATCCATTATTGACAAACTATAAGAGAGGTATAAGGAGGTTGACATGAATTTGCACCTAAAGAAAAAGATTTTTTATATACTTCGCGTTGACCCGCTTCTCCACTTCTTTGTGTGTCAATATGAAGTTACCTACGACTATTTTATGTATAAAAACATCTTAAGGGTTAATTGACCTTAATTCCATGAGCCACTTTGTGGTAATTATCCGAATAACTTTAGTCTTTGACTCATGCAGTAGTACGATATAGTGGGCGATAATTAAAGGTAATTCTTTAATTGGTTTACCCAATACATCGATTAAAACGTTGTTGATTTAATCTTAGTGAAAGAAACTAATGAGTAAAGTTTTGTTAAAACCTATGATATGAAGATGTGTGCATGCTTCTTCGTACATATTTTGATTACACACATCAAAATTAGTACCCTTTAAAATTTAAGTTTATGCTATGTAATTAAAGAAACACTTGCAGTTGCAATTTATGTTATGTTAGACTTAGGTAGATTGCAATCCCAAAGTAATCTCCACGTTATGTGAGATGTAGCTGGAAAAAATTTACAATTTTTTAAATTAAACAACTTAATTAAGTTAGATAGTGGGATCTAGTAACCCAAGACATAAGATGGGATGAGTTATGTTTACTTTACACATAGTGTGGCAATAAGTAAATCCCATAATGCTCAAAGAATTGCAACATGTTTGGCAATTATTGTACGACTATTATCTTGTTGAATACTTTAATTACTAGAAGATCAACTGATATAATAGAACTATGATAATTTGGATCCTAGTTTTTAAGGAAATTATATGGTTTATATGAATAATTACAAAGGGTATTTAATTTTCTTGAAAGGTTGAATTATCGAAAGTACTAACTTTTGAATTTTTTTCTATAGAAATGGTTCAACGTGATAACCACACACTAAGTTCTGCTTTCAAATCTATGTTTGATCGAGAAAGATTGAATGGCGATAATTTCAATGATTGATATAGGAAGCTCAGGATTATCCTGCGAGTGGCTAAAAGACTATATCATGTGAATCAGCCTATTCCTCTTGCTCCTCCTGCTGACTCAACTACTGAAGTGCTAGCAGCTTGGACTATTTAGTATGATAGACACAATGAAAAGTTGTGTGTCTTATGCTTGGAAGTATGATCCCTTCATTGCAAAAGCAATTTGAAAATTATTCTCCCATAGATATGCTCAATGAACTCAGACGTATGTTTAAGAAGCCAGCAGCTCTAGAACTATATGATCTTATCGATTCTCTACACAGATGCAAACAGGGGGATGATAAATCCGTGAGTGCTTATGTTCTTGAAATTAAAAGTTACTTGGACTAACTTGAGCATCTCAACTATCATTATCCTCAGGATGTATGTGTTGGCCTGATCAACAGATCCCTTAACAAGGAGTTTGGTGGTTTTGTGCCCAATTTTAACATGCATTGCACATGGAAGACAGTTAGTGAGTTGCATGCAATGCTAATTGACTATGAGAAGGGATTACCGAAAAAGGCACCTACACCTCAGGTACTAGCAATACAAGGTGGTAGGATTCAAAAGCAAAAACCACAAGCAAACAAGGAGAAGGGAGAAGGAAAGGGTAAAGGTAAGCAACAAGTTATGGCTTATCAACCCAATCTTAAAAAGAACCCTCCTAAGAAGAAAGATTATCCTGGAAAGGAGATGGCTTGCCACCACTGCACCGAGGTAGGACATTGGAAGAGGAACTGTCCACTGAAACTCTCAGAGTTGCGAGAAAAGAAGAACAAGAATGTTGGACATGTTGCCAGCACTTCAGGTATCTTCGTAATAGAATTATTTACTTTTCCTCATAAAATAATTTCCTGGGTGTATGACATTGGATGTGGTATTCATATTTGCAATACACTACAGGGACTTAGAGAAGCAAGGAAGCTTGTACATGGGGAGCAATAGTTGTTCATAGGAAATGGAGTACGAGCAGCTGTTGAAGCCATTGGAACGTTTGAGTTAGTTTTGCCTTCGGGCTTAGTACTAGTTTTGAACAATTGTCATTACGCACCTTGTATTATTAGACTTGTTGTTTCAATTTCCTTGTTAAAAGATATTGGTTTTGTTCACATGTTTACTAGTTATAGAATTTCAATTTCTTTAAATAATGTTTTTTACTTTAATGTAATTCCTATAAATGGTGTGTTTGAGATTGATATGCGCGGTATTGTGAATCATACTAATAATTCTGTTTTAGCATCAATACTACATTATAAATCACTTAAGACCTGCTAAATAAGTAAGTCAAAATTTTCAGCCAACACACTTACTTGTTATGAAATTGTATTGGTTACAACATAGTAGCATTAATTACAACATTTTAAAGTACCATTTTTTACAACAAAAAAAAAAATACAATGTGATTTTTTATTTTCTGTAAAGGTGTTTTAATTCATGTTTTTTTAATACAAACATATTTTAATGCAATTAATTGAATGATAAATGCTATTTGTAATTTTTGTAATAATTTGTGATTGTGTATGATAAATGATATCTTATATGAATTCTTTTACTATAATTGCATGATGGTTTCGATGGTATAAGTATGTAACCATTTTTAATAAAATTATTGATCATCACGTGGTCGTGCTCTTAGACTATTTGATTTCGCCGTCGCATTGCGCGAGCATCATATTAGTACATGTTTGTATAAGATATATGAAAATTGTTTCCTTAAGAAATTTTTATTATAAATATATGAAAACTGTTTGACATTATGCAGAGTGAACACACACAACATCTAAAGCAGCCGAATCATGAGTACGCACTTTATATTTAACATAACATTCTAAAACGCACGATGTCACAACAATTCCTATTATATTTATCGTACAAATGATTATCAAAGTGCCACATAAAATATTAGAAAAGAACCATCCACTTTACATTTAACATACCATTCTAAAACGCATACGGCACAACAAATCCTATTACATTTATCGCGCATAAATGACTATCAAAGTGCCACATATCACAACATATCCTTCTATATGTATCGCGTAGAAATAATATATCCAATGACCCACAAATACAACAAAATCCATACCTAATTTTTTCCAGTTGTCAAATCATCGATACCCACTTTATATTTAACATATCGTTCTAAGCGCACAACATCACAACAAACCCTACTACATTTATCGTGCACGAATTATTGTATCTTGAAATTGTTCCAAACAACTTTTGTCCATCTTAAATTTACAGTGTTCTTCTAACTGATATCAATGTGTGTCTTCTCTTCAATAAACATTAATATGAACCTCCTCTTCCTCTGCAACTTAATGACATGTAGCTTGTATGTAGGAAGCATAGCAAATGTAAACAATCTCTAGTTATATGCTCATGTGTACTCATATTTAATTTTGTTTGCAACAATATGTTGTTTTAACGCATAACTACCATGATTGTTGTCCAGGGCATGAATGTTGTCATTTTTTTAAACATAACGCCAAACACTTACTAATCCAGAGTATAACCAAATGGTGCAAGAAACCAAGGTTCTTCTTTTTTCTGGTATACCGGAATGTGTAAAACGTTTCCATCCTTTCTAGCACCTAAAAAATCACAATTGTTTCACCATAAATTGCAAAAAATAAAATAAAATATGGAAACATGTTCCAAAAAATAATAAAAATAAAAAATTAAATTGATACGCTAACCAGGAAGATCTTCAGGACTTCACATTCATAGGTTCGAACCATTGGATATTAAAAGCTCCAACTACTGACAGACGAAACAAATATTACTCAACTTGGGATCCTAAAGTGCTCGGCCGACAACTTAATGTAGAAACATAAAAATAAATAAATAAATAAAATAAAATAAAACGTGCAGAATTTCACAAAAAAATGTGACATGTAGAATATAGCAATATACTAACGCACACCTCGTCCTTTACAAAAGTAACCATCCCCTCCCAAAGTTGATTCAGATTCCCAACTCTCTTTTCGGCTCTCTGAATGCAAATCTGGCGTAAAAAGGGTAAGGCAATTCAACAAACATGGCACCTGAGACACTGAATAGTTCCTAATTAGAATATGCATAGTATGTAAGATGGACCCACAAACACTCAAAGGTATTCATGTCTTATAATCCAATTTATATGTTGCTCTCTTTTAGTTAAAAACTTAGATCAAGGACCATTAGCATTTCATGTGTCATACCACAAAAACACTTCCTTACCATTTCTCATGAGATGAGAAAAATATGCTTTCGTTCTATCTTTTATTGCTAAAAAGTTTTTTAGTCTCTAACTAGAAGTATTATAAACTTTGACATCCGAGATGCTTCTTCCTTTGAGTTTCACCAAATTGTCCCATTTCACCCATATCTGGTTTTGTTTGCAGCTATATCTAGTAACTATTTCATAATTAAGACTTCATTTCATTGCATAAGAGGGTTTATTTTGAGACCTACTTGGTCTTGTGGACTACAAACCACCTTGATCTTTTAGACTTTTATGGTTTAATTATTTGCGTGCTTGTTTGTTTTTATTTGTCTTGGTATGTTAATAATTGTGGATATCTATTAAATACGATATTATATGTCAGGAAAAATATTTGATAATGGATCAAACACATATAACCGACTTAAGTTTGTGGTTCGGGTTCTTCCAAGCAACCAATAAATATGTAGAAACTGCCTTTCATATTTAACAAGAACAACATTTAGTTCTGCAGTGCTAGATTGAAAAATAACGGATTTTGAATGTACACCGGTGAACCTTTAACTTTACTTGTACTACATTTTATACATGTTTGTGACAACATAAAATTTGAGCATAAATTTAACCTAATTTCACCGGTTTAATTTATAATCTTGTGATATTCCATTTAATTTTGATTTTTTCATTAGTGACTTTACCTTGGCACCAGATCAAACCCTTTAGCTTTTATAAATGTGTTTCACTATTATTTAAGAAAACAAATGAACAAAATTCCAATATAATTACATAGAAGACAATACCATTGCAAGCATTTGTAAACATTATAAAGAAAAAGCTCGACTCCAAATTTTTTAGACAACAATCTATCTCCCAAAATTGATTTGTTTAATTGTTACTAAAATTATAGATATATGTATACGCCCCTTTTTTGTTTCACGTATTGCTATTTGTTATGAAGAACTAGGAGCGTTAAACAAATAACCTATCACAATGTTTTAGTGTAACTTAGTACAATATATCAGTTTAAGTGTACTTAGGGGTGTTTGTTTAAGCTTATTTGTATACGTTTACTATGATGTAGGAAGCTTATATAAACTCATATATAAGCCAAAATCATATAAGTTTATAAACTCACAAATAAGCCGAAATAAAAAATCGTAAAGTGTATCATAAATTAGTAAAATTCATTGCAATTCAAAAAGGGCTAATGGCGCAGCTTGTTCCCAAGTTTTTGAGATGAAAGGAAAGAAGAGAAGAGTTAAAAATGGGCAGAAAAGAAGAAGAGATGAATGAAATTTAATTTTTTATGTTATGTTCCTGAGTTAGGGGTGAAAAGAAGAGATAACCGATGATTTTACAATTATACCCTTTATTATATTCAAAAATTATGTTTTATATTAGGTTATTTAAGTAATTACATTTATTAAAAGCTTCCAAATATAACTTCTCTCCAAATCATCCCACTTTTGAGAAGAAAGTTTTGGAGAGAAGTTTAGCCAAATTTTTTCTCCTCTTCTTTTCTCTTCTCTCATAAAAAAAACTTAGGAACACAAATTTATTTTGTTTTCTTCTCGTTTCTTTTCTCTTCTTTTCAAAAATAAAACTCGGGAACGCAATGTAAATCCAAATTACTCAATTAATTTGAGAAAAAAAAAAAAAAAAGGCAACTTATATAATTTCACAAAACTCAAAGGACAGAAATGAACTTTACCATAAATCCTCAAAACCTCAACAAAAATGTCCATTGTCATCCTCAAGATAAAACACAAACACAGAGTTCATCACATCTCGTAATCCAAACATTATGGGAATCCTGACACTCCCATTAGTAACTTCACTTCTAAAACCCCATTTCTCTCTTGTCTTCACCACCACTAACCGTGGTAGACTCTTCCATCATCTCCCTATACGACGCCGTTTCACAACCAGTTGTGCAATTACACAGCATCATAATGATCAGTCTCCATTAATTACAAATGGGTCTAGTTCAAATGCGGAGAAAAGGGCTGTTAATGTATCAATACCAACTTTTCAACAAGCTATTCAGCGTCTTCAGGTGGCTTTTTATGCTTCTTGATTGAATTATTGGTTTTGAGTTATACCCATTTTTGTATAGTGTGAATAATTGTATAAGGGGTTAAGTAAATTGGGTTTTTTTTTTTTAATTCGAGAAATGATTGGGTGGACTAAAGAAGTGACTAAACGTGCGTGGCAGCATTACAAAACAATCACGTCTTTGGGGCTTCCATTTATTTCTAGTATTTATTTATAGGTTTTAGTTAAAGATTATTGCTTTAGGTTTTACTTATGCGAACACTACCAAGTATTTACCTTTTTGTAGTATACGAGTTCCGTGATGGGGGTTTCGTTTTCGGGTGTAGTATAAAGATACTTGCTTTTGATTATCGGATCAATATGGAACATTGTTTTTAGTTTTAACCTTTTTGTATTTAGGATATAGGGATAATGTATCTTGGATGCCGCTAAACTGTGTGTTTGTGTGTGTTTTTTCCCCCTCATTAAGACCGCGTTGAATGCTAAAACTAGTTTGTAGGACTATCAAGTATGTATTCGGTTTGGTTTATTCAAGTTCTTGCGTAAACAGCATGACGAATGACGAAAATGTCGTTTAATTTACTGGTAATATAATTGTAACGAATAACATATTATATAAATATTATTATGATTCTTGATTTGGATTATGGGGTTAATAGGGAACAGTGTTTTTACCTTTGTATAACTACAATCTCAGGCAAAATATAGAGATATTGCATTTGGTGCTACTAAAGTTTCCAACTTTTTTCATTAAGTTTGGTCGAATACAAAAACTTGTAGGCCATTTAAGTATGTATCTGGTTTTGCCGTTTTGCTTATACTGATTATGGCCAAAAACATGTCGGATGACGAAAATACCCTTGAATTTGTTTGAAATTATCACAATAGTAACCTTTGAGATGTTGACATTAAGGATTCTTTCTTTGGATCGTTACTAGGGAACCCCTTCTTTAACCTTTGTAGTTAGTGTATGGGGATAATGTATGATGATGCTACTGAAGTACTCAACCCTTCTCGTTACGACAACTTAAATACTAAAACTAGTTTAACTGTTTTAGTCAAGTATGTATTTGGTATCATTCATACACGTGGGTGATGAAAACGCCCTTGAGCTTTTTAAAAGTACAACAGTTGTAACCTATAACATGTTGACACCTCATAATGTATCTTGCTGTCTTTTTAAAAAGGTTTTGGGACTTTTTCATCTAGCGTGTTTTTTGAGGCAATTTGTATAAATGAAGGAAGATGCTTATTAGGTTGGCATATAACGTAGTTTTATTGCCTTGTGGCTTTAATGAAAAAAGTTGACTACTAGTAGGGTGGCCTTCATACATTATCGACAGAATATGAGTAATAACAAGAGTTATCAAAAAAGTTTGTGGGAATTTGCATTAGGTTGACTATGCAACAAATTCATTAAGTTTTTGGCACAGCTTGTACTCCTTGAAGGTCTTTATAGTTAGAGCACTTTTGGTTGTGTTAAGAAAGCCTAATACATAATGCTGTTTTAGACTTGGAAGTAGGTACGCGAAAAGAAAGAATTTTAACATTTACATAGACTGAATTGCTACTCAACTTGTTTCAAGTATTGGTGCAGATAAAAAGACCATAATATTATGGAACATTTATTTCTTAATTATTAGTATCACTTACGACAAGATTGGGCCATGGTCATACTTGCAATATATCGTGATTTGGTTGTCTTTTAGAAAAATCATGACAATCCTTATTTGAATGCACAAAGATTTTAACTTGTGATTAGTATTATGTTTGATTTTCCAGAATCATCATCGTTGCTATTTGATATCTAAATCATTTTCTAAAATGTTGTTGAATGGCCATTAGTTTTTTCTTTTAGCATTCTATGTGCTGTTTTCGTGTTCATTCCTAATATGTGTTTTTTTTCGTATGTTTCAGGAGTATTGGGCATCTGTTGGATGTGCTATAATGCAATGCAGCAACACTGAGGTACTCATAATAAACACTTCTTTAAAGCTACATCTATAATTATGGTAGTTATTAACTTTGTGAGTTTGTGGCACTTCAAAAAATTCCTTTGAAGTTATTCGTTGTTTAAGGTTTAAAAAATCTTGGAAGATCGCATATGCTCTTTAAATGAATCTACCAAGGTGTGCTTATTATTTGTCTTGTTTGTATTGTCCAGGTTGGAGCAGGGACTATGAATCCCTTGACATTTTTAAGGGTTCTTGGTCCAGAGCCATGGAATGTTGCGTAAGTATGCTGTCAATGCTAATATACATGTTCTGAATGGTTTATTAAGTTTTATGTTGAGGTGGCAATTTTGAATCACATTTGGGTCGTTTGGGTTATGTGTCTAGGAGGTCAAATGGGTTAAGCTGAAAGATGTAACTAAAAAGGTTAAACTTATAAAAGATGCGTAGAATTTAGAAAGGAAACATGGCAAATGGTCTTAACGGGTCAAAGGGGTTGAAAGTCATCTAAGATGTACGCAGTACAGCTACTCTAGGCGAAATATGTAGGTTACATACTTTGATACAAAAGGGTTTGAAACATTCTATCTCATGTGGGTCTGATAATTGTTTCTTGAATGGGCTCACGAAATTGAAGTGTTTTTAGACTAAGGAAGACCATAATCATATTTAACAATTGTCTGCAAATATTATTATCTTCCACATGAATTCCATGAAGTTACGAGTCAAATGAGTATTGTAATGATTTATGTGATTGCTGATTTGGTAGCTTCTGGTGGAAGGTATGCAGAGCCAAGTATCCGGCCAGATGATAGTCGTTATGGAGAAAACCCTAACAGGCTCCAACGTCATACTCAATTCCAGGTAATTACCGGTTACAATTTCACTTCGGATAATCAGATCCAGAATGCAATTAGTCTCACTTGAAACTCTCTCTCACAGGTTATATTGAAGCCTGATCCTGGAAATTCGCAAGACCTTTTCATCAGGAGTCTATCGGCCCTAGGTTGCATATTTCACAGAATCCTTTTAATATCTTGTGTTTAGATTTCTTGACCTTGTGTTTGGTTCGTATTTTTTTGAATCTTTAGTCTAACATTCTTGTTGTAGAATGTGGAGCGTCAATATTTACTCTAATCTAGGGCCAACCATACATATATTTTAAGAGCCATAGCCTTCTGTCACTAATAGCGCCATATCAGATATTTCCCATATGACCGTGGAACTTTGCTCCAATATGTACTTTTATTCTTGAACCATAGAATGATTCTGAGAGAAAATGGACAACTATTTGTGATTCTGTATTATATTCGATAGTGCTGATCAGCTGATATAACATTATTTTATTTCTTTAAAAGCTTTATTCAAAGTTAATATGACCAAAAAGGTCTCCGTAGAAAATAAAAACCTTATGTTGTTGCTTCCCTTATTGATCAATTTCTCTGATTATTCGACTTTAGCCACCATCTTTTTGAGCACAAGTTTTACCGATTAGTTATTGTCATTAGGTTATAATGCTTTTAAATACCCTGATGTAGAAAGTGCTTAACACTTAAGTTTATTATAACGCCTGTGCATGAAAATATTAATATCAATAAAAAAGATCAAAGCCATCTCTAAGCGTTAATTACTTTTCTGTATTCATGTCTTATCATATAGTGTCTAATGTCTCTCTGATTTGCAGGGATTGATGTAAATGCACATGATATTCGTTTTGTGGAAGACAATTGGGAAAGCCCGGTAAGGCGATATTTTTTTTGTTTGTTAGAATTAATATGTGAAGCAAAGGAATAAAAAAAGAACATCAGGCTTGACATATTTTGTCAAAAAAAATGCTCGATTTTACAAGCCTAACGTGTATCTCCGCACTCCCACAAGAACAATAATTTGCTTGCAAGTGATTTGGCAAGTAAAGTGCTCTTGGGCACCATATCTGATTTTTAATTTAAAGGAATTGTTTGTCTTTTCTTCTACTATATGTATGTATTCCTGTGTCTTGACTCGTTGTTTCTTGCTCATGTTATCGTTAGGTGCTTGGTGCTTGGGGATTAGGCTGGGAGATTTGGATGGACGGGATGGAGATTACACAATTTACCTACTTCCAACAGGTACTATACTTTCTTTGTGGCACAGTTAAACTAGAGGTGGCAAAATGGCCCTTTTGGCCAATGGGTTGCCCAAAATTATATATTTTTTTATATGCAATTACTATTAGTGTGTCAATCATGATTACAGAAGTTATGCTATTTCAGTTATCTTTCTTAATTTAAATTAAATGATTTAGGAGGTTTTTATGCATTAAAAATACACTTTGAGCGACCTTTGACCCATTTGACCTGGTTCCATTAGAGCAATATTTTTTATTTTACCCATATTAAAAATAAACATATTTTAAACGGACCGTCTAATAAGTAATGGACGAAATAACCTCCTCTAGCGGATACCATAAAATTCATTATCCCATCTCAACTCAGAGCAGCGCTCCAGGTTTTTATTAGTACTATTCTTATTTAATTCTATTTTTAATTTTTTTTTCTTCTCTTGTTTAAGGCTGGAAGTCTTCAGTTGACACCGGTATCCGTTGAGATCACCTATGGTCTTGAGCGCATCCTAATGTTACTTCAGGTCAAAATTTAAATTACTTTTGTTCACACTTCTCATTTTCTGCTTGCTTTTTATATGTGTCTGAAGTTCCTGTTACTTAGGGAGTTGATCATTTCAAGAAGATTAAATACGCTGATGGAATCACTTATGGGGAGCTCTTCTCTGAAAATGAGTAAGTTATTTAGTCTTCCTAGGGAGTTGATCATCTTGAGAAAATCAAGTTTACTGATAAAAAAAATATTAATAGATGATATAAAGCTGCTTGGGGGATACTTAAAAAAAAATATATATATATATTTAGAAGGAAATTAAAACTTAATTCTTCTCATGATGACCTTGTGAAGTTCATGATTAAAGTTTTATGCTTATGTTGCAGGAAAGAAATGAGTGCATATTATTTGGAGCATGCCAGTGTGGATCACATTCAGAAACACTTTGACTTTTTTGAGGCTGAAGCGCGTGCTTTGCTTGATTTAGGCCTTGCAATACCTGCGTATGTTACTATGCCTTATTTCCGCTTTATCACACACATCTTAATTTGTCCATAACCTTATCCAAAGTGTTTTCTGAACTTCTCATAGGTATGATCAGCTTCTCAAGACTTCTCATGCCTTTAATATGTTAGACTCTAGAGGCTTTGTAGGTGTAACTGAGCGTGCTCGTTATTTTGGAAGGATGCGCAGGTAGCTTCTTTTTCTTTTTTTTTCTTTTTTTTTTATTATTTTTATTTTTTTTTCTTTTTTATTTATTTTTCCTTCTATCGCCACATCTCTTTTGTCAACAACATACGATTATTTTAAAGAATTATTCGCAGTATGTTAGATTTCTTGTTATTCTTTTTCCATCAGTTTAGCTCGACAATGTGCCGTGCTCTGGTCGAATACAAGAGAGTCACTCGGATATCCACTAGGCATGGTTTCTCAAGCTAATAATCTTCTTGTTCCGAAGGAGATTTTAGAATCAGAAGCCACAAAGGTGCTTGCTTCTCTTTTTGTAACTTTTGGTTTGGTTAATTTAAATGTATTGTGTTTGTAGAGAGACAATGACACTAATGCTTATATGCAGAGGTGGGAAATTTTTGTGTTTGTGTAAGCAAGTTAATGGGTCAAAACTTTTATAATCTTTAGCACAGGTTGGGCTAATCAGCTACCATTTGTTTGTTATATCATAATTAGTTAAAAGCTAATGTGTTATACATGATTACAAGAATAAAAGTAGTTCATGCCCTCAGTGGGTAGTTAATCACCGTTATATTAGACAGTGGAAATCTAAATTTGTAATTAGAGCGAGTTAGGACATTGTGTGCATCATGAATAACCTTTGGGCGAGTTTTGACTTGCTATTTCCTAACTTTTGTGCCATTATTCTCCTAACTATAAGATTATGACACTGGTAAAATCAATGTAAGTAATTGAAATAGAGTTATTGGGTGCCACATGTCCTGATTTTGTGGCTAGGAAAAAATAGCATTACTTAACTAGGTTTTGGCACGTTTGACCTTGTTTGAGATAAATATAACCCAAAACGACTGATTTATAAGTAAAAAGGTCAAAATGGCCACCTTTGCCCTCCTGCGATTTTAATCTTAACAAATCTCTAAGAATTAAGCTCCTATATGTTTACTTCATGATTCATGGTTCACCGTATATTATATTGTCCTAATATTTTTTGTTATTGTTGTGTGCTAGTTACTACTTACATTGTGCTATGAGAATTATAACGTTTGGCTTGACCCGTAGTTTAATTGACATGTTATTTGTCAAATGTTTGGAAGACCCTTTAATGAACAAAAAAACGAACCTTGTGGATCCGAACCAATATAAAAAATTATTTGTAATGGGAAGATGGTCATTTAAGGCTTAGTATATAATGAACAATGACATAATTTTATAATGGTTGTTATGATGTCAGGTGTCTACTGAACCAAGATTGTTTCTTCTCGAGATCGGGACAGAAGAATTACCACCAAATGATGTTGCTAGTGCAGGCCAGCAAGTATGTTCTTCATCACATCTGATTAGCCCATTTTTTTCTCTCATCTTTTACAAGTATCTAAATTTGACAATCTATTCTACTTGTTCAGTCTTGATTATTGTTCTCTAAGTTGCTTATAATTACGTTTAACTGACTATAATGTATCTATTTCAGCTTAAAGATCTAATTGTGCAATTACTTGGAAAACAAAGATTGACTCATGGTGAAGTATATGTGTTTGGCACCCCAAGAAGACTAGTTGTATGGTTTCCTCCTTTTTTTTTTTTTTTTTTTTTTTTTTAAATTTTATTTTTAGCAGAGGTGGCAGTTATGACCCATTTACTTCTAAATGGGTTGATTTGGGTTACCGTATGTCCCCAACAGGTCAAAAACATATATTTAAACATGTAGCTATATTAGAAACAGGTCAAATGGATTGAGAAAATGCATACAACCTCTTAATTGTTTTATTACAAAATTTTGATTTTTACTGGAAAACCCTAATGTTTGTAATCATATATAACACTCTTAATATATCCAATAATTAATTATTTTGTCATAAGTGTTTTGGGTCAACCACCCAGACCCATTTTGACCCTTTACCCATCCTGCCCATTTTTTAACCTCTACTTTTTAGTAGTTATGCGAGTGATAAAATAAAGTGATCCTTCGAGATATAAGCTTTTATTGTGACTGATAAAATGTCATATAATCTGTACTATTGTTCGTTTAATAGTGTTCTTCAAGTCTTCATTTTGAACATACTTGGTAATTCAATGTGGGTATTTGCAGATTAGTGTTGAAAATTTATGCTCTAAGCAATCGGCAGATGAAGTTGAGGTTCGAGGACCTCCAGCTGCAAAAGCTTTTGATAATGAAGGAAATCCAACTAAGGTAATTTCATTCCATTTTGTTAGTTTGTTCTTCAAGTACGTGAAATTTTTGCATATTTCTTGAATTGCTAGAGCTTATGCCGAGTGACGGTTTCCTAATTACTATTATTTTTTCTTAGGCAGCTGAAGGTTTTTGTCGTAGAAATTTCGTACCAGTTGACTCATTGTATAGAAAATTCGAAGGTATGTCATGTCAATGATATTGTTTATATGATTTCCTTTCTTTAGCCTGAATAGGGATCCTTCTTCGTTTACCTGTTTTCTTTCTTCTGTTTGCATCGAAAGTCCTCAACTTCATTATTTCACCCCTCAACTTCACGAAATAACAAAATTGCAACTGTTCTCTTATTATTGTAGGCAAGACAGAGTACGTCTATGTTCGTGTGATGGAGTCTGCACAGCTCGCTCTGGAGGTACGTTCATTGTTTGATAGTAATTGATACTGTTGATAGTGGGAAGGATTATGTATAGGAAAATTAGAAATATAGACCTTTTAATGTTTTACACAATGACAGAATGTAGGACAATGACGGAGATAAAAAAAATTTAGAAGTAACATAATTGATTTCTTGGGTCATGGGATTCTGGATCAGATAAGTTTTTAAATAGTGTTTAATGATCACTATCTTCATTTGTATTGTGATTGTTAATATGACAAACTTGTTTCACGATTACACAAAAATGGAGATTATTATTATTTTTATTTGGTGGAGCCCTTATGAGATTAATGAAACTGGTCATGCATTTATTTATTTCTGATAGGTATTATCGAAGGAGTTGCCTGGTGCAATTGCTAAAATATCCTTTCCCAAGTCCATGCGTTGGAACTCTGAGGTGCGTCCAAAGGCTTGATCATTATTTGTTAGCTTTTTGCTTAATCTATACCTTTTTTGATTAAAATGTACCATATTATAAAGACGATTTCCTTACATTTGTACGAAACTACATTTTGATGTCTTCTGTTAGTCATTCATCGGTAGTCTACGAGTACTAACTACTATATATAGTAAATATTAAATCATGTTAGGTATTCTAGTTTATGAAATGATCTGCAATACGAGTGACATTTATAACTCTGGTTGATATTGTTATCTTTATCTTTTACAATATTATGATTGTATGTATACAAGGATAAGAATAAAGCATTTTTTTAGATTAATGATTTATACTGATAACCTTTTGCTTTGTATTGTTGGTCTTTAATTCCAAAGGAAAAGATCAGCACTGCAACTCATAATATTGGCCACGCGATGTCAAAATGGGATTTAAACTTTCTATATTGAGAGTAACTACAGCTATTGTATTTGAACCTAAATTTTACATCTCTTTTTTAATGTTTGAAGTCTAAATTATGTGTAAATATATGCAAGTAACCAGCTATTACTAGAATCTTGATATCATAGATCTAGTAGTATTCTAAGCATTATCATTACTAATATTGCTATAATAGACTATGTATCATTGTTGAGTTAATTTCAAATATGGAGTCTTAGTGAAGTATGGTTACCTTAATCAAAAGTTCAAAACCATGTCATATGAACTGAAATGTGACATTTTATTTCCTATTTCTTTTTGTACACCTTTGTTCATTCAAGTTACAGCTCGTTTGGATAGTTTTCTTCTTGCTTGAGCTTTTTTATATATCATGTGAATAATCATACCTGTCTTCCATCATTTAGGTCATCTTTAGCCGACCTATTCGTTGGATTTTGGCTCTCCATGGCGATGCAGCTGTTCCTTTTGCGTTCGCTGGAATTTTAAGGCAAGTGGTCACTTTATATTATGTTCTATGATAAGTGTCCTGTTTATAGAACATAAGCCAATATTTGAACGAAAAAAAAAAATAAAAAAAAATAAAAAATTGAATCATAAGCCCTCGATAACAATCCACTGTTTAAGTTTTTGTTATTTACCTTAATGATAATATTGAGCCAATTTAGAAACCACAGATGTGTTTTCAGTAGACAGTGTATCGACATTTCACTCGAATACCTACCAATATATAGCCAAACCTTACTATCATGATGAATGTCACTTGGTATATCATCATCTACTTTTGTTACTTGTTAATTTCTTCTTTTGACTGCAGTGGTAATGTCTCTCATGGTCTCCGAAATACGTCATCAGCAACTGTCATGGTATGTGCGATACATCAGCTTCAATCATTCCTCATCAGTTGTTGAATTCCAAATTTCCTTAAAAAAGTTTCAAGCGGCTTTGCTCCTTTCATTTGCTCTTTCTTCAATTACAAAGTGGTACAGTTTGCTTTAGGGGTAGGAGAAAACAGACAATACTGAAGAAACCAGTACCAAAACAAGTTAGACTGTAATCTGCTAATAATTGGTTGAATTTCTAAATAACTGGTTGAGTAAATATGATAAAATTTGCTTCTTTTTATTTTGTGCAAACAAATCGGGTCGGTCATTTGAATGATGTTTTTTAATTTTGTGCAGGTTGATAGTGCAGAATCTTATGCTAGTGTGATCCAACAAGCTGGAATTTCTGTTGACACTGAGGTGACTTCAAAGTGCATTTCTTGTTTACAATGCATAATATTGCTTCATTCTAAAATTATTATGTTTCTTGCAGCAACGAAAGAAAATGATTATTGAACGATCCAATGATTTAGCAAAAGGTGTTGATGGATGTCTTGTGATGCAGAGCAGCTTACTTAATGAGGTAAGAGATCTAATATTATTAAACGTGGCAATCTTTGTCCATTTACGTATAAATGTTGGTTCGGGTTAGCTTTAATTTTTATGGGTAACTAAAATTAAAAGTTAACGGGTCTAAAAGTTGCCCAAAGTGTAATTCATCCTGGAAGGAAATCTGTCTATTTTGGATCATATATATGCTATTTTCCTCAATCTCGGTATTTTAAAAATTTAACTGTGCATTTGTGATTGTGAATGTAGGTGGTAAACCTTGTTGAGGCACCTGTTCCTGTGCTTGGGAAATTCTCAGAGTCCTTCCTGGTGCTCCCGAAAGATCTGCTAGTAATGGTATGTTTACAAACAACGATAAAGACAATCCCCATGTCTCACTCGTTTCTGTGTCTAAATATCTAAATTTTTGTTTAATATTGTGCTTCCCTTCATTTTGTACCAATTTCTTTTATGGTGTGATTATTAATCTTAAAGGTATATATCTGCGCAACAAATTAATGTCAACAGAATTATATAATATTTTATTGTTTATAATGGATCCAAGATTGTTGAACTGCTCTAAAAGCAAATAAAAATAAGTCATGTGGTTTGTGTATTTTCGCAAGAATCATCCCTATCTCAAACCTTTAGCATTAAACATCCCCAAGTCCACAAATCTTTGGCATTAATCATCCCTGAGCACTAACGTCGTTAGTTTTACCCGTTAAGTGTTAAATAATATTTGCCCGTTAGTCCTTCCGTTAATATTTTTTGCATCGTTAGTCCTCATTTTACGTTTTCGTCCGTTTTTTTACGTTTTTGTCCGTTTTTACTCGTTTTCATCCGTTTTTATATGTTTCGTCCGCTTTTTATCCGTTTTTTATATGTATTCGTCCAATTTTTTTTACGTTTTCATCCGTTTTTACGTTTTCGTTCGTTTTTTTACGTTTTTGTCCGTTTTACTCACTTTTATCCGTTTTTGTATGTTTCGCCCGCTTTTATCCGTTTTATATTCGTCCGTTTTTTACGCTCGTTCATTTTTTTCGATATGTTTTTTACGTTTTTGTTCTTTTACCGTTTTTGTCCGTTTTATATGTTTCGCCATTTCGCTTTAATTCGTTTTTACGTTGTCGTCCGTTTTTGCTTTTCGTCCGCTTATATACGTTTTGTCCCTTTTTACGTTTTTGTCCACTTTTTACGTTCTCGTCCGTTTTTTACATTTTTGTCTATTTTTTACGTTCTCGTTTGTTTTTTTACGTTTTCGCCTGTTTTTTTACGTTTTGTCCGTTTTATATGTTCCGTCCGCTTTTTATCTGTTTTCGTCCGCTTTTTTTAGTGATTCGTCCGTTTTTTTTACGTTCTCGTCCTTTTTTTACGTTTTCGTATTTTTTTTTTGAAATTTTCGTCCGTTTTTTAACGTTTTTGTCCGTTTTTACTCGTTTTTGTCCTTTTTTATTTGTTTCGTCCGCTTTTTATCCGTTTTTTATATGTATTCGTCCGTTTATTTACGTTTTTGTCCCTTTTTTTATGTTTTCGTTCGTTTTTTTACGTTTTTACGTTTTTATCCATTTTTGTTCGTTTTTCTTTGTTTTTAAACGTTTTCGTTTGTTATTTTACGTTTTTGTCCGTTTAAAAACATAAAAAAAATGAACGAAAACCTATAAAACGAGTAAAAACGGACATAAAAAATGGACGAAAACGGAAAAAAAGCGGACGAAACATAAAAACGGAAGAAAATGAGTAAAAACATACAAAAACGTAAAAAACGAGTAACGTAAAAAAATGGACGAAAACATATAAAAACGGAAGAAAACGAGTAAAAACGGACATAAACATAAAAATACGGAAGAAAACGTAAAAAAACGGACGAGAACGTAAAGAACGGACAAAAACATAAAAATGGACGAAAACGTAAAAAAACGGACGAAAAATTTAAAAGAAACGAACAAGAACGTAAAATCGGACAAAAACATAAAAAACGGACGAAATCGTATAAAAACGGACAAAAACGCAAAAAAACGGACGAAAATGTAAAAATAATGGATAAAAAGCGGACGAGACATAAAAACGGACGAAAACGAGTTAAAACGGACAAAAACGTTAAAAAACGGACGAAAACGTAAAAAAAACGGTCGAAAACGTAAAAAAGCGGATGAACACATATAAAAAACGGACAAAAATGGATAAAAAGCCGACGAAACATATAAAAACGGACGAAACTGAGTAAAAACGTAAAAAAACGGACGAGAACGTAATGAACGTAAAAAAACGGACGAATACATATAAAAAACGGACAAAAACGGATAAAAAGCGGACGAAACATATAAAAACGGACGAAAACGAGTAAAAACGGACAAAAACGTAAAAAACGGACGAAAACGTAAAATGAGGACTAACGATGCAAAAAATATTAACGGAGGGACTAACGGGCAAATATGATTTAACACTTAACGGGTAAAACTAACGACGTTAGTGCTCAGGGATGATTAATGCCAAAGGTTTGTGGACTTGAGGATGTTTAATGCTAAAGGTTTGAGATAGGGATGATTCTTGAGAAAATACACAAACCAAAGGGATGATTTTTGCAGTTTACTCTAAAAATAATTTGCTCATGGATCTAATTCTCGAGTTAAATGTATTATGCAGGTTATGCAAAAGCATCAAAAGTACTTTGCCTTAACAGACGATAAGGGAAATTTGTTACCATACTTCATTGCTGTGAGTTATAATTTTTTTATTAATAATATAAAGTTATTGCTAGTGAAGATGAATACGGCGTTTATTTTTCTGATTGATTTATGTTCAGGTTGCAAATGGAGCAATAAATGAATCGGTTGTTAGCAAAGGGAATGAAGCTGTACTCAGGTTCACATTATCTTTCTAATGTTTCATTTTTCTTATTCTTGTATACTACAATTAACTGAATGAGTTGAGACATCTTAATGCAGAGCTCGATACGAAGATGCTAAGTTCTTTTATGAATTAGACACTAGTAAAAAGTTTTCAGAGTTCCGGAGTCAACTTAATGGAATTCTTTTTCATGTAAGTGTTTCCTACTCTTTGCGTTATTGACTAAAAAAATGCTATATGAAGATCTTAAGTTACTTTATATCCGACTGACATAAAATTTATAAATACACTTTATATAGTGGATTGGGACATAATTAGAACAGTAAGGTGAACAACAGTTATGGGATGGAGGAAGTAGTTTATATAATTACATTTACGACATTAGTAATTTAAAGCTTCAAAAATGACAAAATATTGGTTAGCCAACCTGACTGGTACCAAAAAAATGACCCATAAAAAAAATGACCTATAATGACTCAGTACCCAACTCGCCGATTCGCTCATTTTTCCAGCTTTACTTTTATATTTTAGGATAAAATGCTAATTATAGATGTCTGATTTCCTAACAATATGAAAATTGCAGGAGAAACTTGGAACAATGGAGGACAAGATGATACGTGTGGAGAGTACAGTTAGTGAAATCGGGTTGGCTTTAGGAATAAGCGAAGATAAGCTTCAGATTACTTGTGAGGCTGCCTCACTTGCTATGTCTGATCTCTCAACTGCTGTCGTTACTGAATTTACTTCTCTATCTGGAATAATGGCACGTCACTATGCTCTTCGTGAAGGATACTCACAACAGGTTACCATAAACTGCATTTCTTATTTCTCTTGCTTCGCATAATAGAACTTTATTGTTCAACATTAAATTTGCTATTTTCTAGTCAGAAGAAAAAGACTATACGGATATAAGCAAAATAGAAGTTGTAGTTATATTTGCTCATGTGAATCTTCAATATTTCAGGTTTCGGATGCTTTATTTGAAATCACACTCCCTCGATTTTCTGGTGATATCCTCCCGGAAACTGACGCAGGAACTGTATTGTCAATTGCAGACAGGTAAAATAAATTTGAAATGTTATGGTAAAGATGACAGAATGGTGGTTTGGTGGATTGGGTAATAGGCCGAGACGCAAGGGTCGACTTGGACCGACCCAAATCCCATTTTGTCCAAATTTCAGTAAACAATTGGTTTGTCAAATTCCATCACCAAAATCACAGAATTTTCATAATAAACTTAAATCGTGAATAAATTAATTTGATTTAGGATATTTGTGTGTTAATATATTCATTGCGTGTCTTTGACCCGTTCCAATATAAGCTAAGTTTTCTTCTTTTTCCCATTTGACTTGTTAGAGACATTTAAACTCGTATCGACCCATACTCTCGTCCATTCATACGTTAGTGAATCTTAAAACCACCTTTAGTTATGGACATATCCCGATGATAAAACTTGTATGTATTTAAAAAAAGATTCGGAAAGAAACAACACCAACATAAAGGTATTTTGGCTGTGTGTGTGTGGGTGTTTAATATTTTCTCCCTTTTCCACAAGATAAAAGGGATGCAGAAAGATGGGAAGTTGGACCTTTACAAGGTCAAATGAAATTTGAATATGAACTCTGTAACAGATTCAGATCTGCTTTTGTCTGTCTTTATTCTTGAAAGTTTGAAGAATGACTATTTGAAGTTGAGACAGTCCGATTGATTGTCAGAGTCGGTGTCTAATTTTTAGTTGGTTTTCCGTCAATTTGGCAGGTTAGATAGCCTAGTTGGCCTGTTTGGAGCTGGTTGTCAACCAAGCTCGACTAACGACCCATTTGGTTTAAGAAGAATCTCTTATGGTCTTGTAAGCCATCTTTACTTGGTTGCTTTCTAACTACTCAACTCATATCTGTTGACTTTTGAATTAATTTCGAATATTGACCTATTTTAGGTCCAAGTCTTGGTTGAAAAAGATAGAAACTTGGACTTACGACATGCTTTGGAAATCGCCGCGTCTGCTCAATCCTTTAAAATCGATGCGGGAACCATAGACGAGGTAAACATGTCCTTATACAGTTACTTTTATCACTCTCCCCGCCCCTTTAACGATTACCACCTTTAACTTGGGCAATGCAAACAGATGAGCCTTCTGGACCTTAAAGAGTACCATAAAGTTTCCTAAAAATTGTGAAATTTAACTAACCATATTCCAAATTAATAAATCAATTTAACTCAAAGGGACATAATTTATAGGTGTTTATTGTATTCCCTTAAACCATGTGCCTGCTAAAATGTTGCGTCTATTTCGGGAGAGAAGAATTGTTATTAAGCATTGGCTGGTGAATTGTGTGTTTTTTTCTTTCTTATTATTGTTCTTTTTATTCATATTTTCTACGCATTATTTAGCTAGATACTTTCTCATCGAGAAACTTTTACTTATGAAGCTATTTTTCAATTTTTATTTCATTTTTTTCAATTGTAGGTGCAACAATTTGTTACACGAAGACTTGAGCAATTTCTGGTATGTCTACTCATCTATTAACTTTTCAATTAAAGATTCAGTTGGTTCACTTCCAGCTTTAAAATTGACATGGATTTTATATATATATTTTTTTAATCTCCAACGTGATCCTATTTTGATGCTTTACAAATATTTAAAGGTGTTATCACTTTTTTGTGCAATGTCACAAGGATTCTGTGGATATGATACTTGAAAATTATAGAGTTTAAGAAAGCAACTCATTTGACTTTTGAAAATCGAATTTGCTTCAAGCACCTAAGGGTGGTTACCTGATTACACGATTTTCTCAAAAGTGGTTAGCTGTTTTAGTCCTTTTTCGTTGGTGATATTAGGTTGACAAGGGAATTAATCTTGAAGTGGTGCGTGCGATTCTATTAGAGCGTGCAAATTGTCCTGGTCTTGCAGCAAAATCAGCCTATAAAGTAAGCAGCTGGTTTAATCATTTCTTTCAAGTCATTGTCTTACTTCCTCTGCCCCCATGAAAATCACCTAATTTGACTAGACACATAGTTGAATTCGAGTCCTTAATTGCTACAGGAATATCCTTCAATCTTTTTTTTGGAAAAAAAAAGGAAAAAGAAAAGGGGAGAATCTCGTGAACCGCAGTCAGTTGTTTTTATACTAGTAACGATTACAATAGCCAAGTAATTAATTTTGGCTTGTATACGAAAGAAAATGTGTGGACTCATGATGCATCCCGCGTTTGGAACTTCTATGAGACATTCCAAAATAGAATTCCATGCTTTTTCTTTCTTTTGCTAATTTCATGTGACAAATGGAATATTGAAGTTTGTAGGTCTTATGAGGTTTATCCTCGAAAGTATGTGCTATAACAGATGGATATTGTCTAACTTACAATTAAAATAACAGATGGATGTGTTGTCTCGGGGGGATCTTTTGCCAAAGGTCGTCGAAGCATATTCTCGGCCAACAAGAATTGTTCATGGAAAGGATGTTGATGTTGACACCCAGGTACTTTCTCATTCCAAAGTGGGTAAACTATCACCAAAAATTGCTGAAGTTTTCATTGACAATCATTTGAATCTAGCATGATTCAGTTATAATAGAGGTGGCAAGATGGGTGGGTCAGGCAGGTTGGGTAATGGATTAAAACGGGTTGAAACATGTCATAAATAGTATGGGTTGAAAACGAGTTGAAACATTTCGTTCGTATCTAGACCTGTTATATATGAATAATTAATGTGTTGCTACGGTCGGGTCATGTTGAGTTGATCCCCTTTTCATGTTGGTTATTGTCATTGCAATTTTCTTTTAAATATTTGTATTTTAACGTAAGTTCTAGCCTACCCCCAATTAGGTAGGAATAAAAAACGTGTTGTTTTGTCAAACATCTTGCTTCTTATAGTATTGGAAAATTGGCTTATTTTAGGTGGATGAAGCTTCATTTGAGACAAACGAGGAGAAGGCTTTATGGAGCGCTTTCTTGTCTATTAGAAGCAAAATACATCCAGGTAACTCTCTTTTTGTTGTGGAAGGGTCATTCTGATTTTTAACTACTACCAAATGTTTTTAGTGAACTGCATATAGTATTTTTCACTTCTCATGAGCTCGTTTCTTTTTTAAATAATCCAGGTATTGAGGTGGATGATTTTGTCGAAACATCTATGCAACTAGTTCAGCCCCTAGAAGATTTCTTCACTCATGTCTTTGTTATGGTGGTACGTTCTCACTAGTATTTGCAATTCAAAGTTTTGTTTCTAAAACACAAGGACACACAAGTTGCCACTCTTGATAGAAAGAAGAGATGCCACTTTGACTTTTTAAGTCAACCAACCTGCTTTTATATGTTTATAAGTAGAATGCATTCTTGAAATCACAAAAATTGCAAACGGATAAGTGCTGTATGAATATTTTGCGAAATCCACAATAAAAATATAAATCTAAAAGTAGTGAGCAAGACTGCCCATCTTTGGCATACCCCTAGTTAAAATGTACGTCAATTTTGTTTCAAGCAAAAATAAAATAAAATCGTAATGACCTTTTTATACATGCAATTGCAGGAAGACGAAAAGATCAGAAATAACAGACTTGCATTGCTTAGAGAAATTTCTGAACTCCCAAGAGGAATAGCTGACCTCTCAGTTTTGCCTGGATTTTAACTTTTTCATACTTCTCGTTTATAGCGACCTGATTATATCAACTTATCTTTTGTACTTGCCAAAAAGTTTTGCTACAGGGTTTTCCTTTGTGTATTTTTTATTCATTTATAGTTTACTGGTGGATCACCTGTTTAGATAGGATGTATGAGGGTTGTGTTCGACAAGGGTCTTGCATGGCAAGTCCAAGGGTTGTTTAATGTTAGTACCTAAACTTGTGGAGGACAACATTGATAATATGCTAAGTTATAAAAGATGAGGAAAGTTCAATTTGCTTACTCTGGTACTTACCAAGGGACAAATCCCCGCCATTCATATAGTTTAATCTAATAGTATGGATTAACCTATGATTTAATAGATAAACCTAAGTTTATGTTTTTTTTTTCTTGTCTTTTTGTCTTTCTTTTTTTCACATTTTTTTTTTATTTTAATTTCACGTTTTTTTTAGTTCGCGTTTTTTTTTCTTCGCTTTCATACGTTTTCGTCCGTTTTCATCTGTTTTCGTAGGTTTCATATGTTTTCGCCCGTTTTCATACGTTTTCGTTCGTTTTCATACGTTTCGCCCGTTTTCTTACATTTTCGTCCGTTATTCATACTTTTTCGCCCGTTTTCATATGTGGTACTTTTACGCTTTCATACGTTTTCATACGTTTTATCTGTTTTTAAATGTTTTCGGCTGTTTTAAGACGTTTATCACAAGTGATATTCAGAAAATCACAAGTTATTTTCTGAATATCACAGGTGATTTTCAACTAATGTTTTGTAAAACGAAAATCACAAGTGATATTCAGAATATCACAAAGTGATATCCAAAAAATCACAAGTGATATTCATATCACAAAGTGATATTCAAAATATCATAAAGTGATAAAGTGATAATGATATCACAAAATCACAAGTGATATTCTGAATATCACAGAATATCACTTGTGATAGTCCTAAGTGTATGAAAATGGACAAAAACGTATGAAAGCGTAAAAACACGTCTAAAAACAGAAAAAAAACGTATGAAAAATGGACGAAAACGAAAGAAAACAGATGAAAACGGACGAAAACGTATGAAAACGGACGAAAACAGATGAAAACGGCCGAAAACGTATGAAAAAAGACGAAACGTATGAAAGCGAAGAAAAAACGCGAATTAAAAAAAAATGTGAACTAAAAAAAAGAAAAAAAACGCGAATTTAAAAAAAATAATAAGTAAATAAAAAAAACGTGAAAAAAAATGTGAATAAAAAAGAAAGACAAAAAGACAAGGAACAAGAGAACGATAATTTGAACGATAGTGAAAGAGAACGATCAAGGGGTACCAGGAGTCTCAGGTATTCCAAAGAATAACTCCAGGAATGCGTACTGGACGTTGATAGCATGTGAGAGAAATGCTGGGACGACCACCTACGAAACTCTCCAACGTTCTGAACTGGTCCCTTCTGAACAACCTTTCATCAATGCGAGTGATGATCCTCTTAACATCCCTTTTCTCCTTCAAATTCCATCTCTTCTTCGACCCTATGCCTTCATGTATCTCCCTTAACCGATAAGCTAAACCATCCTTACACTCTTCAGTGTATGATCCCCAAACTTATGAAGCTCTCTCCACGCCATCAAGCAGTTGTGGTGTAGTTCACTACGGTAGACTACGCCAAACGGTTTGCTGATGAGAGTGTATTGAGGAAGGTGGTTGATGTCAGGAAGGTCTAGCTGAGGTCTGGTGAGAACTTATGATTTTTGATCCAAAACCATAGTGAAAGAGAACGATCCTCGTTATGAATGAGTTCAAATTGACGGAAGAATTCCAAAACAAACAGCGAAAAAATTTTCTCGTTAATCCCGAGAAGACCTTCTAGTCCTATGGTGCGGAATGAAGTATTAATACCTTCTTGGAAGATTAGAGGTGAGTCAACAACACGTCCTTCATGAAAGTAACGAGTTTCGAGATTGTTGAAGCCACGAACATGATTGCCAGGTGTGTTAGGCTCAAGAGATATATTTGGAATGTACACATAAGTAAGTTGATGATCGAAGTCATACTCATGAGACATGATGAAACTTATAGACATGGAATGAATATTTTACATGAGTATGTTAGTATATAGTAAAACTTCAAGAGTGAGAACGTTTGGTTGGTGATACTTCTAAGTATTTTAAACATACTTTTGAGTTATGCTAAATTGATAGGATCTCCTAATGTTTTTATTGTCTATTCTATTTTTGTTAACAATGACATTTAACTTACTCCATTTTTTTTTTAATTTTAGTGAGGTTTTCCTTTTATGGTAAGTTTTTATGAAATGGTTTTTATGTTGCATGAGTGTCTGTCATCAGATCCATGGGATCCGGCTAATTAAAACTCAGGGATCCAGGGATCTGCAGTTTTGACAGAAATTGGTTTTGATGTAGGATCTATTTTTACAACTCATATGTTACAAAGTGGAATGTGTTTAAGCCAATGTTAATCTTTAAACATGCAAACATAATTTTCCATTTAGTGACATGCAAACATACACATGTTTTACTAACATTATTTAGAGATAAGTTGTTATGAAAATCATACCTCTCTTGTAATTTGAGTGTCCCTTTTGACGAATCTTATCAATGGACAACTCTGGTTTCTTCGAGATCTACTTGGTAATATGTTTAGATACCTTTTTAGGAAAAGTTATTCTATTACCAAAGAATCTTGATGGTTTGCTTATTTTCATATTAGCTAAACAAAATGACAAGAAAAGTTGGTGCATTTTGCAAGACAAAGTGAGATGTAAGAAAATAAAATAATTAATGTTACCATCTAATTAATATCCAACAAAAATATTCTTAAAACATAGTTTTTGTTTTAGAAGATTTCCTTCTTTGTAGTTTTCAAACATACACGGATCGTATCAAGTTTTTAAAGTACAATATACTCTAAGAAACTTGGTAACGAAGCTATGATGCCAATTGTGGAAAACTAGAAGGGGGGGGGGGTTGAATAGTTTTGCCGATTAAAACTTCGTTTTAAAGTATTGTGATTGAATTATGTCAATCTATTTAGTATGTGAGTTGGATAATGATAGATGAGTATATAAGTAAGTAATGCAAAAGATAAAGAGTAAAGGAACACAAAACCACGACACAAGTATTTATAGTGGTTTGGCTACAAAGACACCTTCCTTGCCCTACTCCACTCTCCGAGTACCCCACTCAAGAGTTTTTAAGCAATACACAACACAAGCTCCTTAATGTGGCGGAGAAGCCTTCACAACGTCGCCTACTCTTTCTAGGGTACAAGGCTAGACACCGAGTTCTTCCACGAGGTAGAACCAAACCTATCACAACATTGCCTACACTTTATCCGGTACAAGGCTAGATACCAAGTTCCATTACAAAGGAGGAACCACTACCCAACACGACACCACTACATAACTACCCAAAGGAGACACACTCCTTGTTACAATACTAGAGAGGATATCAACAACCTCTAGCCCAAACGACACAACTTGTACATCGATGCACCATATCGATTGTACACCTTCGGCACCTTTCACTAATGCCTTCAACACGACCCTTTGGCACCTTTCACTAATGCCTTCAACACGACACTTCTATGGAGGGAGGAAAGAACTATCAACAAGATACACTTCAATGGTCTTGATGATGATGAAGCTTAGCAACTCATGACCTTGAGCTTTCACGTCTTCAAGAGGTGGTGATCTCACCTTTAAGAGGAACCTAGAGAATCACACAAAACATAAAACTACATAGAATGATCCTTTGGATCAGTGGTTAGAGATGTTAGAATACTCGGAGAAAGTCTATCTAAGAGTGGTAGTGAGCAAGAGAGAAATGACTCACTATTTATAGACAAAACATGTCTATTGTCCCACGGTTCCCACGGATCCCTCACCAGAGGGATCCGGCTAGTGCAAACCCTGGGATCCGGTTACTGGGTCAGTTTAGTCCGGATTTCGGGTTGCAAACCGGGTTATGGGTCATGGGTTATGGACCATGGGTTATGGGTAATGGATTATGGATACCCAACAAGATGCAATGTACCTAGTCATTGGGTTATGGACCTTGGATCATGGGTCATGGACTTTGGGTCATGAATCATGGATAATATCTAACATGACTTCATGCATGTTGTTATGCAATGGGTCATGGGTTATGGACCATGCTCCATGGGTATGGGTTATGGACTTTGGTTTTTACCCAACAACATTCATTGTACCTAGTCAATGGATCATGGGTCATGGGTTATGGACTTTGGTTTTTACCCATTACTTACCCATTACAACATATACAAAATACATATACATTTCTATAAGATGTAAAAAATATTACTTGTTAGTATTTTATAAAAATGTCTTTGGTTATATATAACTTATTTACTAAACATGTTTTGATATAGTTTTAATTTGTTTAGTAAAAGTGTGTTAGTAAACTATTGGCTTAAACCTTTTACGTATTTTATTTGTTTCGTTAAAATGATTTTACGTTTGTTATCGACAAAACATTAGAAGATTGTAAAATATAAATAAATGTTTTTATGGCTTATTTGTATTAACAAATCATAAACAGCAGAGTTTATTTCATCTTGAATCAGCATGAAAAATTTCCTTGTGTACATCTTTACAAAGATGACGTTCTATTGGCAATTTAGTCTTGAATCTCGGAACTTTTTGAATTGTTTCATCATCTAGAACCTCTTGTTTATGCCCTTGTCTTTCCATAGCAGATTCAAAGCCCATCATGAAGTTTATCAATGTTGATTCACTGCTTGTGAAATTTGAAAAAAACGAATTCTCACTCTCTGATCTTGATGTAGTTCTTATAAGCCAACACAATTCAACATCTTTAAAGTAAGTTGGAATCCATCTGTCTCTTATTTCAAACATATCTGATAACTATTTGTTTTCTTGCAGATTGAATTCATTAATCAACTTCAACCATCTTTCTTCAAACTATTCTGGATCTATATACAGACTCCAAATTAAGCGGTGCAGCCTTCTCCTAAAAGTACCATTGTCCATAATGGTTTTGCAAATCTGCAAATTACATTTATTTTTATAATCTATGTTAAAAACAAATCACGCTAACCAATAAATATAAATTGACTTTGATAATCAAAACTTAAATCGCCTAATTGCATCAAAACTTCATTTCTTAAATCTCCTAATTGCATCTGTCTCTTTTTCACATGTGAAGATAATGTAATCAAAACTTAAATCGCCTAATTGCATCAAAATTTCATTCTTAAATGAATTTTTTTACATGTGAACTTACTATAACTAGACTTACTTGCACTTATAACCTCAAAAAATCAATACTTTCTGATTTTTTTCACTCGCGAAGATAATGTAATAAAAACTTAAATCGCCTAATTGCATCAACACTTCATTCCTAAATGATTATTTTCACATGTGAATATACTATAACTAGACTTATTTGCACTTATAACCTTAAAAATCTCATAACTTTCTGATTTTTTTCACACGCGAAGTTAATGTAATAAAAAACTTCTAGGTTTTCAATTCAAGTATAGAACAAATACCATCAAAATTATTTTTTATATTTATAAACATTAGCATAATCAATCTACTATTAGTTTAGAATATTACTAATATTTTAAATAAAAAATAAAGAGATTTTAAATAATATAATTTTTCGCGTCTTACCTTAACGGAAGCTTGTTTGTTATGTGCCACATACAAAGCCTGTGTTTTGATTCTTTAAACAGCGCAGCAACAACTTTTCTCATAGCAGGATCTTAATCAGTTACTACCAATCTTGGTTGCTTTGAAAAGGCCTTTAGGAAACATCTGAGCAACCAAATGTATGACTTTGTCGTTAGCATTCCAAAGACCAAATGTGACACACTTTATGTGGTTGTCAATGCCCGTGAAAGGTACAAATACCATTTTATATCTACAAAAAACAACTTTATCAGTACTTTTTTCACTTGTGAAAATATGCTATACAAATTAGATTAAATTTTTCCAACACTTTAATATACTGATAACTTCAAAACTTCATTTACTTACTGGTTTTTTTCACATGTGAATACAATCTAATTTAAACTTAAATCGGCAAATAACTTCTAAATTGCATTACTTACTGATATTTTAAACAAGAGAATATAATCTAATCAAAACTTGATTCCTCTAAAAATATTAAAAGTTCATTTTTAATTGATAATCATCACATTTAAATATTATATAACTAAACTTTAATATACTGATAACTTCAAAACTTCATTTACTTACTGATTTTTTTCACATGTGATTAGAATCTAATACAAACTTAAATCGGCCAATAACTTGTAAATTGCATTAGATACGTATATTTTTCACATGTGAATATAATCTAATACCAACTTAAATCTTCAAATAACATGAAAATTACTTTACTTACTGCTACTTTTCATATGCGATTATAATCTAAATCCACTTAAACATATTAATAAAATTCATATACAAGGACTTAATAAATTCAATTGAAAGAGAACATACTTATTGGTTCTGAAAGTTGCGTCGAAAGATATAGTGTCTCCAAATTCTTTGTAATTATACTTCGCCATCTCATCCGCCCAAAACAATGCACTCAACTAGCTGTTTCAACAACATACTCGAAAGAAAATTTTGCAACATTTTTTTTTTCTGTTTTCCATCTTTGTAATCAGCATCTGTGCGTCACTATCACCAATATGACCATTCAAATCCCTTTTATGATTCCTGAACTCAGTCTCTGTTGCATCAACTGAATCATATCCTCCATGGGTAGCTGCGTAAAGGTGATGTGCTCTTGTTGCACCTATATTCGTACCTCCGAGTTGTTGCATGTATATTTGTTCTTTGTGACTTAGTTTTTTCCTCTTTTTTGTCAGATTTCTATAAATTACAAGAACGAACGTATGATTATGTTTTTCTTCAAAATCGTACAGTTCATATTTTGTATGACTCGCATTGAGCTTGAATTTAACCTTTTCCATACATCCCGTCCTTGTAATGATTGACGTTCTAATTTGAGTTTCACTAGTTTCTTCACTCATAGTATCCTTTTTAACACATTTTGGTAATCCCTCTTTGTTGCAAACCAAATATTTCCATTCTACAATACCACTTTTCAGAATATTTTGTGTTGAAAGCCTAACACTAAACCCTGCTTTTTCCGCATAGATTTCATACATTCTTATACACTCATCAAATGTTGTATACTCGCTTCCAATTTTCAGTTTCTCAGATTCGTCAACAATTGGCTTGTAAAGAAAAATTCCGTCTTCTACTTCAATTTCTTCACATATATCTGAATCGTCTTGTTTTATATAATGTATACCTTAAAAAAATTCAATTTCATATAATAAACAGCTTTTCAACATATCTATACTACATAATAATGTATTTAGGACTTCCTATAAAAGGAAGTCTTAAAAATATAAGCCTACACATGTTACTATAATTAGTAATTCATATAATTAAGAAAAGAAGCATAATGTACAACACTTTAATGCGTATAATTTTCAAACGTACAAGACAAGAAGCATAATGTACACCACTTTAATACACATATTAAAAAAAAACACTACATTAATGCTATTTAATATAGTAAATTAATTAATTAATCAATAAATACAATTAATACAGTTATTAAAACACCCCTAACATAATAAATACGAATTATCAAGCATATTGTACAACCAAATTAAACACAATTCCTACATTAAATTTCACTAATACACATAATATTCAAGCCCGAACGGGCAACAACCCAAATGGGCTTGAGCCCAAACAGGCGCAGGCCAAACGGGCTCGAGCCCGAACGGGCACGGGCTAAACAAAATTCTTGAAATCCGTAAATTTATTGTCAAAAAGAACATAATAAACTAAAATACATGATTCACCGTAAAATTTTATTTCGGGTACTGGCTGAACTACAGCGTACCCCGTATTAAATGTCACTAATACAAATAATAAAACACATTATACAAATATTAAAGCCCGAACGAGCAACGGGCAAAATGGGCTTGAGCCCGAATGAGCACGGGCTAAACGGGCTCGAGCCGGAACGGGCGTGGGCCAACGGGCTCGAGCCCGAACAGGCACAGGCTAAATGAAATTCTTTATATCCGTAAATTTATTGTAAAAAAACATAATAAACTAAAATACATGATTCACCGGAAAAATTTATTCTAGGGTACCAGTCGCCGCAATGCGCGGGTACTCTGCTAGTTTGAAAACAATAAATTAATTACTACTATAACTAGACTAAACATATTCCAAAGTGATTATTTTCACATTTGAAGATACTATAACTAGACTTAATTGCATCAAAACTTGATTCATAAATTATAATTTCACATGTGAAGCTAGTATAACTATACTTATTTGCACTTATAACCTCAAAAATTCAATACATTCTGATTTTTTTTTCACACGCGAAGAAAATGTAATCAAAGTTTAAATCGCCTAAATGCATCAAACACTCATTGCTAAATGATTATCTTCACATGTGAAGATACTATAATAGACTTATTTGCACTTACAATCTCAAAAATTCTAATGTAAGCAAAGCTTAAATCACCTAATTACATCAAAAACTTATTCCAAAATGATTATCTTCACATGTGAAGATACTAATCACTAGGCTTATTATGATTTTGTTCACACGTGAAGATAATGTAATTGAAGCTTAAATCGCCTTATTGAATCAAAAACTCATTTCTAAATGATTAAATGGCTTTTGGTGGATAAGACAATAGATCATTTGCACGAGACTTTGAATACCCCGACCATTCTCTTCACCATGTAATAGGCGAGATTAAATGGCTTTTGGTGGATAAGACAATAGATCATTTGCACGAGACATGCATTTGGATGATCCTTGTTACCAAATAGGCTAATGACGTTTTCCCTAAGAATTTCTTCCCATTTTCTAAACATGGGGTGCATTTTGAAAAGTTCCATTTGAAAGGGATCACGGTGAATGAGCTTCTTGTTTCGTTGAGACGGATTACGGCTCTTACTTTGAAAATGGTGTCTCGGACGGTTTCGGGTTCATCAAGAGGAGTATGGTATATTGGGTTGGGATCAAGAGCAAAGGATTGACAAGATATCACCCAATCTTGAGAGTACATGCAAATTCCTTCACAAGGAATGCGAAGAATTTGAGCGAATGTGTTGAGGGGTAGCGTGAAGTTTTGTTTGTTGATGATGAAGGCGATTGAAATGCTCTCATTGGTGTTTCGAATGATTCTAATGCTTTTGTAGAATTCAAAGATGAAAACCGGACAAATTTGTTCATCAATGTCAAGAAGACAATCAAAGTTGATTGCCGAGAAAACTTGACGAATTTCGGTATCTTCAAGGAAACATTCCTTGACTACACGACCTTCGTGGATAAGTCTTTTTTCAAGTCTTTTGAAGACTTTTCGGTCGGTTTTTGATAATCCATCTTTTCGATAGTAATGGGTGAGGTAATGGACGATATCATGATGGTCTTGTTGAGTGACTTTAGGCACGGTTGGTCCTAGAAACACAAATATTCCAATTAGGTAAAATTAGTTGAGATGGGTTTATGGTTTTGATTTGTATTAACAATGTTGTGAACACAATGTAATCCTAATTGTGTTAAAAGCCCCTTTTAATGATTAATTTTAAAAACCCTAATTAAAATATTTGATTAGAAATTGAGGAACCATAAACCCTAGGATGAGGATGATGAAGATTATAACAAGTTAGTGTAATTACTTACAATGGCGTTCTAGAGAAGAATACTTGAGGGTAGGAAGTCCTATGAGGATGAAATCAGTTCTTGAGTCGTTTTTGTGTTATGTGGGGAGAGGGAAAATGAACTCGTGATGGTTTTCAAATGCGATAGTATTTTCTACCACTGCACCCCGGATCCCTTGTATTTGGGATCCGGCTAGTACAACTAGAGGGATCCGGCTACTGTGGACAGAAACAGGGTCGTTTGGCATTATTTTTGTAGTAGGCTATAAACTAGCTTATGGAACAAAAATAGTTTTGAGGTTTCAAATGAAAAGATGTTTTGGTCGACGGGATTATCAAGGATCCATTTGTGATGACGGCGAGTTTTGAAATCAAGAGGAATACTATTCCATGATGAGTAAGTTCGAAAGTGACGAAAGAGACTTTCAAGAGACTAGCAATTATTAAACAACCAAGAACTATGATATCAACATAATCATGTAAGCTAGCTAATGAAAAGTAAACATACCTTTATGCATCTTGGTTTGGCTTATGAAGACATAATACCAAAAATACTTCATGAGCTCTTAAAGTAATCCTTTGTACTCAGAGTAAGTAGGTTGTGATTACTTTTAGATCCTTTCTTGAAGGTTGACCTCATTATCCTTTGAATATAAATGAAGGTTTTGAATAGATCCTAGCATGAATATTTCTTGAAGCAAATATGTTAGAATGATCTATCAATGTCCAACATGAAGGAGGAAAAAAATGTTTTGAAATATTTCCTTCTTTGTAGTTTTCAAACATACACGGATCGTATCAAGTTTTTAAAGTACAACATACTCTAAGAAACTTGGTAACGAAGCTCTGATGCCAATTGTGAAAAACTAGAAGGGGGGGTTGAATAGTTTTACCAATTTAAAACATCCTTTTAAATGTTTAGATCGACTTATGTCAATCTACTTAGATGTGTATGTTGGACGTTGATAGATAGATATATAAAAGTGTAATGAAAGATAAGGAGTAAGAAACACATAACCACACTAACGATTAAGTATTTATAGTGGTTCGCTACAAGGACACCTTCCTTGCCCTACTACTCCCAGAGTCACCTACCAGAGTTCAATAACTACACGACACCAACTCCTTATGGCGGAGAAGCCTTCACAACGTCGCCTACTCTTTTTCCGGTACTAGGCTAACCACCGGGTTCTTTCACCAATGAGAACCACACCTATCACAACGTCGCCTACCTTTTATCCAGTACTAGGCTAAGTACCGAGTACCATTACAATAGAGGAACTACTACCCAACACTACACAACACCTAATCCCAAAGGATACCTACTCTTTATTACAACACCATCAAGGATATCAACATCCTTGAAAATAAACAATCACTATATGTATAACGATGCACATCATCGATGTCACACCCCCAAATTCTTCACTTTGCACTTGAATGGAATTCCTGGATCCTTCACCAATAGCATCACACCAGCTATATTGAACGACCTAAAGTTTCGTTTGAAAAATACATCGCTTGATTTAATAAAATAATCAGAGTTTACAAAGTATAGGTCCCAATTGAAAATCAACTCATGCGAAATAAGTTTGTTACAATTCAAACCGATGTTTTAAAGTATGTAAAACCTATGAAACGCTGTCATCACGACTCCATGATGTGTCCAAATGCATGCCATGAATTGAATGCCTTAGATACCTGAGATAAAACATGCTAAAAAAGGTCAACACAAAGGAAAGTGAAATCCATAGGTTTAATTAATTGCTTTAACAATCATCAGAGTGTAGTTAATTGGTCCACACTCATCGTCGAAACAAAATCGTATTTATTTCACTAAGTTCATGACACCAAAGTGTAAACATCGCACCAATAAAAATTGGTAATCATCGTTTCATCGCCCCTTAATAACTTGCCAAATTACCTTATCGGGTTCAAATAGAAGTGGCGCCTTCGATTTCCTTTAATGGGTCAATAAGAGCGGGAGTGGTTAATTCCAATAGGCCTATTCACAATATTCGGCGCTCACTCGCCAAGTGACTAATGGTTCATGATGTAGGGACTTCGAACATGGCAAATACTTAGTGATAATAAACATTCTATAGCATGCACAAGCATTTGTGTCAAAAATGTAGCATGATTCCCCAAGAGTTAGTAAAACAGTTAAAAGAGTAAAAGTGGGGCTATGAACTCACCTGTTGCAATGATTACGATGACAAAAGTGGGTACACTGAAATATAGCGTGAATCTCGAAAAAAAATGACCTATTATGGATGATATGATATGTAATGAGTTGCAATGTAATGTTATGCATGCATTTCGTATGTTATTTATCCCATTTGTGAGTTTTGAAAATAATACTTATCGTCTAAAAATACTCTTTTGACGTCTTGATCATTCTTAAATCACTTTACAAGTATTTACGCCAAAATGTCATCCTACAATGGTTTCGTAATGATTTATAGTGAAATTATCACTTTTCGTCAGAAAATAAAGTCGCCGGAATTTCATGAAGGTGACAAAATGGCTTTGAAAGACTAGTCGTAAAATGGTGTACGCCGCGACGTTAGGAAACGAACTCGACGGTTTTGAAAAGCTTGTATCAAAATATAGAAGTTTTAGTACATGAGTTTTCGTCATAGAGGTCTCGAACATAAAGATAATAGGGTTAAATATGGTGATTTTAGTTACCGTAACACTTATCTCGTAAAAATAATATAGTTTTCTAAAAATAATAGTTACGGCAAGTTTATGAAAACGTGTATATCTTAATAGTCGCTTCAAACCGTTTACGCATTATAACGCCTTAGCTTCGTATCAAAGTATACTAATATATTTTTGATAAGTCGAAATAATTTGTAAAAGCTTAGGACTCGCTTTTTGACTCGTAGACAAAACTAAAATATGCGTTTGAAATTGCAAAAAATATATATTTCGTCGCCAAACTTGTAAAACCCATAACTTCTTCGTTATAACTCCGTTTTATCCGCTCAAGCTGCCACGGATTCGTTTTTAAAGTATATTTTCTAAATTTCTAGGCCAAAAATTCGTGTCTACTGTCGGATTTTCCAGAAAACAAAACAAGACAGACCACTTTAATACTTGTCGAAAATAGTTTTTCATCGTACTAAACCTACCTTAACCTTCAAATCAACTCCAAAGCTATTCTAATCCTACCATACACCTTCTTAGAGTGTCATGGGTTCCTAATCATCATCAAGACCAATATATACCAAGGGAATAATTATAGGATGACTTTATATGTATAAAACTCTAAAAATCAATGAATAAATGGTATAAATAAACACAAGTCTTGCATGTTTTGATCAAATATAATGAAATGAATATGAAACAAATATGAAAGATGATGATGTATATGAAATGCTTACAATGGTGGAAGTGTTCTATGATGAACAAGGAAACAAGAACCAAATGTCGAATAACTTTACAAACCAAAACCCGATAGCTTCCTCAATGCTAACCCCATTTCAGCTTTCAAATATTTGAGCTTGTTTTTGAGCGAAGTGTATAAAGTAGTGAAATGTGAGGTTTGAAACTTATCTAAGTTCGGTATATATAGTAGACTTAAGAGAAAGTTGGTTTTAAATATTGATAAAAGATGTACTTCAAAGACTTGAGTGTTTGATTGGTTTATTACTACACGCAAAAAGGAGTAGAAAAGGGAGTGTGGTGCTAGCGTATGACAAGAGGCAAGAAGAAGAAACATGTGACTTGTACTTTGTTTACTTGACATAGCAAAGTAAATAATATACCAAGTGTGTGGTGTTTTGTATACGCTTAAGAAAAAAAATGAAAGCATGTGCATGTTGTTTGTAGTTTACTGCCATGTTGCCAAGTTAAAAGAAAGAAAGATATATGTTTTGTGTTGTATAAAGCTAGTAGAAAAGAAAAAGAAGCATTGAGTACATGCATCTACTATAATGTGTATATGAGTAGATTAGGTGAGGTTTTATTTGGATACTAAACTCATGTAAGCATTTGTGTTGGGTTTGTGTCGAGGGTAGTATGTAAATGTAAGTAAGTAAATGTAAAGTTACTTGAAGGTAAGTAGTAACTTGTATATATATTTGAGCATTTAAAGCGCTAGCTAAAATAAATTTTAACGATCATAGTAAAATATGTTGTGGTCATAAAAATTGTAAGAATACATTTATTGTAAAATTTGAGTGATATAGTAATTATCGTGTAGTTTTTAAGAAAACCGTCGTAATAATATAAATTTAACAATTTATATACAAAATAAATTTAAAACACTGGGTAAACTCAAAATATTATTTTTATAAACTAAAAGTAAGTATGTAAAATATGTCGGATAATTTTTGAAGTAAAGCATTAAATACTCAAAATAATAACTCACGCGATAACGTTTATTTAATATATAATTTACGCGTTAAATGTGAAATGCAATGTCATGAATGAACTAATATGATGCAAATGATGTTAATGAAATGTAGACTAAACTTAGTCCATATGAAATGTTCGTGGTGATATGATCATGAATTCGCCGCTAAACCTTCTAAGGTTACGCGATTTGGAACACGTAAACCCAGTTTACGATAAATGTTGAAATAGTGAAGCATAAATTGTTTCGAGAAATGACCCAAAGTACGGTTGTCACATTCCTCGGCCCAACCAAAAGGAATTCATCCCTGAACAGATGTTGGTCTCCGTTTAGGTTTGATGTGGTAAAATACATTTCCATTCTCGGCAAAACCCTCAAAGACTTCTTAGGTAACCGATTTTACTTAATCTCACAACTCATCAAACAAGAAACTGTCATGAGATTAGGCAAATCGGTTTGAAGTAACGGGTCTTTTGAAAATTTGGCCGGCCATGGAATTGTTTACACATATAAGCCTACTACTCCCTTCATTGCATGATTCTTCTCAATTGAATAGGTGATCGCTATGTATAATTTAGAGTAACTATGCAATGTTGGACTAATCGACCATATGATGTTTGGTATTAAGTCATAAACCCGCATGTACAATGAGTATGCACTTATGATGAAATGATGAGATGCTATGATAATGTAGTTATAGTCTAGTGTCAATGATGCAACCTAGTTCTCTATAACCGCTCGATGCCAATCTGTCACACCCCAAATTACTGTTTTGCAAATGAATGGAATTCCTGGATCAATTGTCATAGCATCACAATCACAGTTATATGAACGGACCTAAAGTGTCGTTTGAAAATATCACGCTTGATTTAATAAAATAATCAGAGTTTACAAAGTATAGGTCCCAATTGAAAATCAACTTGTGCGGAAATAAGTTTGTTACAATTCAAACGATGTTTTAAAGTATGTAAAACCCAAGTGAAACGCGTCGTCACCGCGACTCCATGATGTGTCCAAATGCATGCCATGAATTGAATGCCTTAGATACCTGAGATAAAACATGCTAAAAGGTCAACACAAAGGTTGAGTGAAATCCATAGGTTTATTAATTGTTTGAACACAATCATCGTAGTGTGAGTTAATTGGTTCACACTCATCGTCGAAAACAAAATCGTATTTATTTCACTAAGTTCATGACACCAAAGCGTAACATCGCACCAATAAAAATTGGTAATCATCGTTTCATCGTCGCCCTAATAGGTAACTTGCCAAATTACCCTTGGTTCAATATAGGCGCGATTTCCCTAACTGGGTCATAAGCACGGAGTGTTATTAATTAGGCCTATTCACAATATTCGCTGCCACCGCAAGTGACTAATGTTCATGATGAGGGACTTAACATGGCAAATACTTAGTGATAATAAAACATTCGTTAGGCATACGTTCAAAGCATTGTGTTCTGTTAAAATGTAGCATGTATCTCCCCAAGAGTTTGGAACAAGTTAAAAGAGTAAAAAGGGCTATGAACTCACCTGTTGCAATGATTACGATGACAAAAGGGAATACTCAAATATAGCTGAATCTCAAAATGACCTATTATGGATGATATGATATGTAATGAGTTGCAATGTAATGTTATGCATGCATTTCGTATGTTATTTATACCATTTGTGAGTTTTGAAAATAATATTTATCATCGAAAAATACTCTTTTGACGTCTTGACCATTCTTAAATCACTTTACAAGTATTTTCGTCAAAATGTCATCCTACAATGGTTTCAGAATGATTTATAGTGAAATTATCACCTTTCGCAAACAAAACGTCTTAATTTCATGAAGGTGACAAAATGGCTTTGAAAGACTAGTCGTAAAATGGTGACGTCGTGACGTTAGGAACGAATCGGTTTCTTTTGGAAAGCTTGTATCAAAATATAGAAGTTTTAGTACATGAGTTTTCGTCATAGAGGTCTCGAATATAAAGATAATAGGGGTTAAATATGGTGATTTTAGTTACCGTAACACTTATCTCGTGAAAATAATATAGTTTTTCTAAAAATAATAGTTACGGCAAGTTTATGAAAAAGCGTGATATCTTAGTCTCAAATCCGTTTTCTAATGATTATACGCCCTAAATTTCAAGAGTATACTAATATATTTTTGATAAGTCGAAATAATTTGTAAAGCTTAGGACTCGTTTTTGACTCGTACAAAACTAAAATAGTATGCTGAAATTTCAGAAAAATATATATTTTCACGTCAAACTTGTAAAATCCATAACTTCTTCGTTATAACTCCGTTTTTATCCGTTCAAGCGGCCACGGATTCGTTTTAAAGTATATTTTCTAAATATCAATGCCAAAAATTCGTGTCTACTGTCGGATTTTCCAGAAAAACAAAACAAGGACAGACCACTTTTAATACTTGTCGAAAATAGTTTTTCTCGTACTAAACCTATTCCAATCCCTTCAAATCAACTCCAAAGCTATTCTAATCCTACCATACACCTTCTTAGAGTGTCATGGGTTCCTAATCATCATCAAGACCAATATATACCAAGGGAATAATTATAGGATGACTTTATATGTATAAACTCTAAAAATCAATGAATAAATGGTATAAATAAACACAAGTCTTGCATGTTTTGATCAAATATAATGAAATGAATATGAAACAAATATGAAAGATGATGATGTATATGAAATGCTTACAATGGTGGAAGTGTTCGAGTGATGAACAAGGAAACAAGAACCAAATGTCGAATAACTTTACAAACCAAAACCCGAGAAGCCTCAATGCTAACCCCGATTTCCTGAGCTTTCAAATATTTGAGCTTGTTTTTGAGCGAAAGTGTATAGTGTGAAATGTGAGGTTTTGAAACTTATCTAAGTTCGGTATATATAGTAGACTTAAGAGAAAGTTGGTTTTAAATATTGATAAAAGATGTACTTCAAAGACTTGAGTGTTTGATTGGTTTATTACTACACGCAAAAAGGAGTAGAAAAAGGAGTGTGTGCTTGCGTGTAATGAAAGAGGCAAGAAGAAGAAACATGTGACTTGTACTTTGTTTACTTGACATAGCAAAGTAAATAATATACCAAGTGTGTGTGGTGTTTGTATACGCTAAGAAAAAAAAATGAAAGCATGTGCATGTTGTTTGTAGTTTACTGCCATGTTGCCAAAAGAAAGAAAGAAAGATATATGTTTGTGTTGTATAAAGCTAGTAGAAAGAAAAAAGAAGCATTGAAAGTACATGCATCTACTATACGTATAATGAGTAGATTAGGTGAGGTTTTATTTGGATACTAAACTCATGTAAGCATTTGTGTTGGGTTTGTGTCGAGGGTAGTATGTAAATGTGTAAGTAAAGTAAATGTAAAGTTACTTGAAGCGGTACCTATATATATTTGAATAGGTGCGTTAGTAAAATAAATTTGGATCATTAAAATATGTTGTGTCGCAAAATGGTCAGTACGTTATTGTGTATAGGCGTAGTTTTTAAGAAACCGTCGTATATATAATAACAATTTATATACAAAATAAATTAAAACATCAAACTCAAAATATTATTTTTACAAACTAAAAGTAAGTATAAAAATATGTCAGGATAATTTTTGGAAGTAACAGATTAAATACTCAAAATAATAACTCACGCGATAACGTTTATTTAATATATAATTTACGCGTTAAATGTGAAATGCAATGTCATGAATGAACTAATATGATGCAAATGATGTTAATGAAATGTAGACTAAACTTTATCCATATGGAATGTTCGCGATGATATGATCATGAATTCGCCGCTAAACCATTAAGGTTACGCGAATTTGGAACACGTAAACCCAGTTTACGATAAATGTTGAAATAGTGAAGCATGAATTGTTTCGAGAAATGACCTGAAAGTACGGGTTGTCACAATCGATTATACGAACTAGGCATGCTTCACTAATACCACTTGATTTGTTTTCTAGGCATCCTTCACCAATGCCCTTGACACAATGCTTGGCACCTTTTACTAATGCCTTCGTCTTGACACCTTTAGCATTCTTTACTAATGCTCTTGACACGGACGTTAAGCATCTTTCACTAATGCTTTCGTCTTGACTCTTTCGGCATCCTTCACTAATGCCTTCGACACAACACTTCTATGGAGAAAGAAAGAACTATCAACAAGAGAACCTCAGTAGTCTTGATGATGACGTAGCTTGGCAACTCATGGACTTGAGCTTGCTCGACTTCAAGAATTGGTGATCTCGCCTTTAAGAGGAACCTAGAGAATCACACAAAAACAAAAGACAAACTACAAAGAAATATCCCTTAGGATCGATGGTTGAGAGTTACAATACTTGGGAAAGTATGTGTGAGTGGCCAACCAAAAGGAAGAAATGGCTCACTATTTATAGAGGAGAATGCTTACTGTTCCCCGGATCCCACGGATCCCTCCCTCAAGGAATCCGTCTAGTGTAAAACTAGGGATCCGTGGGACACCCTCTTGCCCATGGGTATTTTGGTTATGGGTCATGGGTCATGGATTATGGGTTGATCCATGGGTATTTTATTAGATACAATGTATCTAATGAGTGCATGCACCTAGTCAAATGGGTATTGGTCAATACCATGGGTTATGGATATGTTCCATGGGTTGTAGTTTTTACCCATTTATAATACATACTAGTTATGTATATATTTTGCCCAATATGTAAACACTAGTTGTTGTACATATATATTACTAAATCATAAAATCACTTATACTTGTTTTAGTGTTTTATGTGAAAACGTAAGTGTGTTAGAAAACTATTGGCTCAAACTATTTACGTATTTTATTTGTTTCGTTAAAATGATTTTACGTTTGTTATTGACAAAATATTAGAAGATCGTAAAATATAAATAAACATTTTTACGGCTTATTTGTATTAACAATCTCCCCCATTTTGTTGATGACAAAACATAAAATTATTTTAAGTAAAAACTAAGATTCGTAAAGGTTCGAATTGAAGTTTTTACTCTCTTCTCCCCCTTTTTGTCGAAACAAAAAGTGCGTCGAAAAAAAACTAACACATTGTTTTAAGAAACACGTGTAAAGAGAAGAATATATATATATATATACGTATATATATATACGTATATATATATATATACGTATATATATATATATAAAGAGCAAGGTTGCAAAAATCGCGTGCGGTAGGTAGCGATTAATCGGTTAGGCTGTGGATTAATCAGTAGGATTAATCGGATTGGATTTTTTATATATAAAATTAAATTTTTTTGAAACTATATGCCCGATTTGACCGATCTAGCCGATTTTTTTTCGATTTGGCCGATTTTGCCTATTTTTTCCCGATTTTGCCGATTTTACCCGTAACTGATTTTCCGATTTATCCGATTTTCTCTATTTGATTAATCGGCCGCTTAGGCCGCGAATCCGATTTTTGTCAGTAACCGATTAATAAGGCCGATTAATGAAAATCAGAACGGCTAATCACCGTCTAGCGATTAATCGGCGATTAATCTGCCTAGACCGATTTTTGCAAAGAGATAAAGCAGAGCTTAGCGACGGAATGGTTCTGCGTCTTAACTCCCCTCAACGAGTCCATCCCTTTGTGTGGCGTCAAGTAAATATGAACTAACAAGCTAACGGATGCAAGCAATTTGTTTGCAAATGGTTTCGTCCTTGTGACAAAAATGCCCCCCCTTGAAGAAGCAACTTTGCAATGAGGTGTCACGAAGTGTAATCCAAATAAGGATTAAGTTGCAAATGGTTTTGCAATGTATGGTTTGACATAAAGCTCCACCTAGCTTAGGGTGTCAAGTTCTTCATGTGTATTATGAAAATCTACAAAATAGAGGTTAGAAAACAAGAGTATAGTGCATAATTTCCTGCAAATAAGACTCAAGTTAGTAGAAAATTGTTCTTCTGTACCACGGATCCCACGACTCCCTCTTTTGTGAGATCCGTCTAGGCAATTTCCAGGGATCCGTCTATTTGGTGACAGATTTTCAGCAATGGTGGTATATCAATCAATGCTAAATATGGAAGTGATATAAAAAAAACATATACTCAAAGCAATATGGCAAATAAGTTATCATTCAATAAACAAAAAGATAATCAAGAAATCTATAAAACAAAGAGAATGATTTAGCCATGCAATACATATTCCACTTAATACTAATGAGTGATCTAAACTCAAGAAGTAACAACGTGCTTAAGGATGATCAATCATGAAATGGGATTCCTAAACGTTCTAAGTTAAGCTTGAGACTAGGACACCGTTCTAGGCTCATGGTTGTTTAGGTTTGTTGACCTCTTCGAAACGTTCGAGGAGGTGATAAAACATGAAACGTTGCTCTTCACGTAGTTCATGTATCAACCTTTCAACATGTTGACAATGATAGCAATCCTTGTCATGGTTTTGAGTTTCTTGAAAAAGCGGAGGTTCAAGTGAAGTGGGTTGAGGATCCTCAACTAAAGGAGGAATTGGTGGAGGCTCATTAAGGGGTGGCTCAACAATGTTTGAGGTGGAGGTAGAAGTGTCAACTTCCATGTGGTCGGGTGGTTGACTTTGATGTCTCCTCATAATCCAAAATGGACTATTGGGGGGTAATGGAGAAATTGACATTGGTGCAAGTGTTGATTCAACACTTTGGTTTTGTTGTATAACCTTTTCTAGTGAATTTGTTGGTAATGGTGGAGGATGAGATGGCCAAGGGGGTAAGTCCTCTAAGTTGTGAGAATGTGGAGATGATTGTGTGGTGTTAAATGATGTGGCTCTAGGCACCAATGTTGTTGGTTGGGTTGAAAGTGTGTTTGTTTTAGTAGAGTTAGATGATGATATCCTTGTGGGAACAATCCTCTTGGGAATTAGTTTGATTGGTTTATTGTGGTGTAAATCCTAGCATTTTGTGGACTTAACCGGAGATGATTCGGTTGAAGAAACTTCGTGTATGACCCTAGTACAAGTTTCTGGGTGGTTTTGGGTGGATGAGTTAGCACTAGAGCTTTCTCATGATGAAATGACTAAGGAAGATGTTTGTAATTGCTGAGAATTATGTTGTGTTTGATGACTAAGGAGTTCTAGCAAGATGACTTATAAAGGGAAGAGTTTGGCAAGTGCATTTAAGACTTAAGCCACTAAGATACTTAGAAATGTGATGATTAACATACACAAGATTCAAGTTTAGAGTTTCACTGATCTAGGGACTTAATAAAGATGAGGTGGAGTGTTCAAGTTAGCAAGATGAGCTTGAAATGATTGTTTTGGCTAGAGTTGACATAATCTGTCACTCGGATCCCACGGTTCCATCCTTTGAGGGATCCGTCTAGGCTAATCCTAGGGATCCGACTCTCAGCAGCTATGAAATAGTAAAATGATGTTTCTAAGGTCTAAAGCCTATATCATTTGAGTGTTTCACCTCCTAAGCATCTTTTAAATGAAAGTGTACTTGAGTGATCAAGAGCAATGAGTAATATAGCTAATGATTGCCTTTAATAGAAGGAAAATGAGACTAGATAACTACTAATGGATGTTCAAGGATAACACTAAGAGTTTTGATGGTGTCAAGTCATAATAAATGATCCTAGAGATCAGATGTTAGCTTGAGATAGAGTTTGAAAAATCCTCAAAAATCAAAATAATTGAAAAACTAATTTTTGACCCATTTTGAAATAAAGATGACTAGAAACAATTTCCTAAAATTGTTCAATATGTCCACCTAAGTGTTTTGAAAATGAAAAGCAGTTTGTGAGTATTGAAGCGGAAATATGGTGAGTTTTGATGAGTTGATAAATCAAAAGGTACTTTGAATAAGATCTTTAAGCGTATGCTAGTGGGTTTAAGGCTTTCTCATCTTTGAAGAAAACTTAGTTGAGTTCTAAAATCTTATGTTTAGCTAGTATGAAGTGATCTAGTAAACAATTTTGATGTATGGGATATTGTATTGCTGATCTGTTGTCACGGATCCCACGGTTCCCTCAAAGGAGGGATCCGTCTAGGCTAATTCTAGGGATCCGGCATTGCAGACAGAACCATCACAGAATCAAGTGCAGATTTTGCACCTAGCAACATACACTAATAACCATTAAACTAAACAAAGATATAAACATGTCATCACATAAAACATCTCATAGATAATGGTAGAAATAACAATATCCAAGTTTAACACAAACAAGAGTGCTAAAACATAGTCATTCACATATTAATCAAATGTCTTAAATTAAACATAGTCCTATAGTCTCTTTCATCAATCCTTTCTTTTCCTCTTTCCCGACTTTGTGAAGTGATAAGCTAGGTTTTGAATCATACCCCTCAATTGTTTGAATTCCGCAGTCTCGTTTGGAATAGTTGGAAGTTATCGATAGTAATCAAAGGGTTCCAATTCGATGTTAGCTATGGGGTCGGCATCTTCTTCTTCTTCATCTTCTTCTACTTCACCATCTGAGGAATCCGAGAGAGCTTTAGGTTTTCTTCCATTGACCATGAACCGTTTAGGGGTTGTTTAGTAAGAGGTACCATGACGGATCGGAAGGAAATGATCATCGTTGATAGGAGATGGTTGCAATGCGCTAACATACTTAAAAGTCGTGTTAGGAGCATACCATATGGAAGTACCATGTTGGCAACTTTGAATACCCCGTCCATTCTCTTCACCATGTAATAGGCGAGATTAAATGGTTTTGGTGGATAAGATACATATCACCTGTTGAGACATGCATTTGGATGATCCTTGTTACCAACTAGGCTAATGACGTTTTACCTAAGAATTTCTTCCCATTTTCTAAACATGGGGTGCATTTCGAAAAGTTCCATTTGAAAGGGATCACGGTGAATGAGCTTCTTGTTTCGGTTGAGACGGGATTGGTAGGCTCTTACTTTGAAAATGGTGTCTCGGACGGTTTCGGTTTCATCAAGAGGAGTATGGTATATTGGGTTGGGATCAAGAGCAAAGGATTGACAAGATATCGCCCAATCTTGAGAGTACATGCAAATTCCTTCACAAGGAATGCGAAGAATTTGAGCCAATGTGTTGAGGGTACGCTGAAGTTTTGTTTTGTTGATGATGAAGGCGATTGAAATGCTCATCGGTGTTTCAATGATTCTAATGCTTTTGTAGAATTCAAAGATGAAAACCGGACAAATTTTTTCATCAATGTCAAGAAGACAATCAAAGTTGATTGCCGAGAAAACTTTACGAATTTCAGTATCTTCAAGGAAACATTCTTGACTACACCGACCCTTCATGGATAAGTCGTTTTTCAAGTCTTTTGAAGACTTTTTGGTTGGTTTTTGATAATCCATCTTTTCGATAGTAATGGGTGAGGTTATGGACGATATCACATGGTCTTGTTGAGTGGCTTTAGGCATGGTTGGTCCTAGAAACACAAATATTCCAATTTGGTAAAATTAGTTGAGATGGGTTTATGGTTTTGATTTGTATTAACAATGTTGTGAACACAATGTAATCCTAATTGTGTTAAAAGCCCCTTTTAATGATTAATTTTGAAAACCCTAATTAAAATATTTGATTAGAAATTGAGGAACCATAAACCCTAGGATGAGGATGATGAAGATTAGAACAAGTTAGTGTAATTACTTACAATGGTGTTCTAGAGAAGAATACTTGAGGGTATGAAGTCTTATGAGGATGAAATAAGTTCTTGAGTCGTTTTTGTTATGCTGGGGAGGAAAATGATCGGTGATGATTTTCAAATGCGTATAGTCTGTTTTCTGTCCCACACTGTTCCCGGATCCCTTGTATTTGGGATCCGGCTGAGTACAACTAGAGGGATCCTGGCCATCGACGTAAATGTGGTCGTTTGGCATTATTTTTGTAGTAGGCTATAAACTAGCTTATGGAACAAAAATAGTTTTTAGGTTTCAATTGAAAAGATGTTTTGGTCGACGGTATTATCAAGGATCCATTTGTGACGACGGCAAGTTAGTTTGACTGAAATCAAGAGGAATACTATTCTCTGATGATGAGTAAGTCGAAAGGACGTAAAGAGAGACTTTCAAGAGATTAGCAATTTTTAAACAACCAAGAACTATGATATCAACATAATCATGTAAGCTAGCTAATGAAAAGTAAACATACCTTTATGCTTCTTGGTTTGGCTTATGAAGAAATAATACCAAAAATACTTCATGGGCTCTTAAAGTAATCCTTGTACCGAAAGTAGGTTGTGATTACTTTTAGATCCTTTTTTGAAGGTTGACTTCATTATTCTTTGAATAGAAATGAAGGTTTTGAAGAGATCCTAGCATGAATATTTCTTGAAGCAAATATGTTAGAATGATATATCAATGTCCAACATGAAGGGAGGAAAATGTTTTGAAATATTTCCTTCTTGTAGTTTCAAACATAAGACGATCAAGTTTTAAAGTACAACATACTTAAGAAACTTGGTAACTAAGTCATGTGCCAATTGTGGGAAAACTAGGAAATTGTTGGAATCACTCCTAAACAGTATTTCAAGTATTTATATTTCATATGTAATAGGTAGCTTTATTATGGCCTTTATGTTTGTTTAAGGTCAAGCTTATGTAGAAGGCCCATAAGCTTGACCCAAGCCCAATAAGGATAGGAAGGAACTAGGAGTGTTGCCCTAGCTTCCCTCCTATAAATACCTCTTGTAAACCTTCATTTGAAGGTTGGTTGTTCAAGTTCTTTTCTTTCACATACACTCTTAACCGTATACTATATTGCGTGTGTATGTGTTTGATACTTGTTCATTCGCCTCATCTCCTTCTTATAAGCTTGTGTTGTAAAACTAGTGACCTAACAGTGGTATCAATCGCCAAATAGTTGGGTGTACTCGTTTGTTTTGAAGTTTTGTTTTTGTGACTTACGCGTAAAGATAACGCAACCTTTGGTTATCTTAAAAACTCGTTTTTTACACTTTTAATCCAAGATTCTTGTACTTTCAATGTTTTGAGGTGTTAAAATACTTGTTTTTGGCAAAAGTTTCAAACTTTACGCGTGGATTTACGTTTTTAAGCTTGTTTTTGTTCATGGGTGTCGTTCACGCGTAAATTTAGAAGATTGGTACATCAAAATTCACACTTTTGTGTTCTTTTGGTACTATTGAAGCTATTCCATAACAAAAATCTGGTTTAGAAACACATTTTGGCAAAATCAAAGTTACGCAATCCTACGCAGTATCAAACCCTAAAATTACGCGTAAGATTTTCCTTTTTTGATCTTCATTTTCGGGTTTATTCCGTGTTTTCTTACTTGGATAAGTCCGAAAATATCGCTCGACTTTGGATATCTTTTGCACCGTGTGAAAAGATCATTTGAGCAAAACCCTAAAATTAGCAGATAAGCATAAGCTTACGCGCAGAAATCCTACGCATAAGATTCACTTTACGCGTAAACTTAGGTCTACGCATAAGGTAATCCTACGCCTAACTTTTGTCTACGAATAACTTTAGTGCTTTTATCCTACTTACACGTAAGCTAAAACCTACGCGTAACTCCTCATTGTTACGCGTAACTTTTGGTGTTTTACGCATAAGTGCTACTTGGTTCTTGTCTTTTCTGCCTAAGGACACTTCATCAACAAAGGTTCATTCGACTACAAAGATCCATTTTTACCACACAAGTTTTTCAACATGTCACAACCACCATACTCTAACTATTTCCCTTACACATATCCTCAACGACAACAACAACTAAGTCCACAACATCAACAATGGAATCAACAACAAGCAATTTATCAACAACAATTTAATCAACAACATACTCCACAACTTGCTGCAAATCCACAACCTCAAATGGTTCAACCACCACCAAGTCCTCAAGCTCAACCGTACACAAATGAATTCAATCAACATCCATCAAGGAACACTATGAAGGAACCCACTTGGTTTGCAAAGATGTGTGAAGCTTTAAGCAACCAACAATCAATTCATGAGGCTGGATCACTTGATAGACCTCCAATGCTCACTTCCGGAAACTACGATCAATGGGTGATAAGGTTCTTTAGGTTTTGTGATCTAAGAAGCCACATGGAAAGTTCTTAAAGAAGGTTATCTTAGAAGGTCCATTTGAGATACCTACTATCATTGTATTCGGAGATCCAAAATGCCATTCCACCAAGAGATGAACAAACCAACATTGCTATCAAGGATTTAAATCCCACGAACTTCTACACTATGAAGCTGATGAACTTGCAATGGAATACATCCTCTTAGGATTACCAAACCCAATTTTTCGTAGTGTTGATGCTCAAAATTCCATTGCAAAAAAATGTGGGATCATATTCGCCTTCACCGGCTTATGAACACTTCATGATTGAACCTCGAGAGACACTAGAGTCCTATCATCATAGATTTTCGAGACATCATCAATGATTTGGATAAACACAACATCATCATGCCAAGAATTGCAATAATAACTAAGTCTCGAGTAGTCTTGGTCCCGAATGGGAGAAGTATGTCATTTTTCTCCGGCAAGCGAAGAACATGCATCATTCTACATACGGATTGTTGTACGATTACTTGAAACCTCATGAAAAGGAAGTTGATCGAGAAAGGATTCTCTCGCGGCTCAAATTGCTCCACCAACACATCCTGAAAATCCACAACAACTTGCCTTATATGCTCAAAACCGTTATTCTCCTCAACCAGCAACTCAACCAAATGCTTAAAACACACCTTCACAACAACAACCTCAACAAAATCAATTGGTTCCATACAACAACAATGCTCAAGCATATGTCGGTGAAGCGACCGAGGAATCTCGATCCGTCAAGCATTGCAACAAGGATTTGCTATGATTGCTAATGCCTTTAGCCGTTATACCAACAAATCCAACAATCGTATTCGTTCTTCATCTAACACACGACTCAAGCCAATTTGTAACAATGGAGCGTTGAAGTTCGAATCGTGATTATGGTCGCGCCGATGGGCGGTGGTCAAGGGTTTAATGTGGGTAGGAATAACAATGAGCTCGTGGTGGAACAGGGAAATGCTCATCGGGTTGAATGGTCTTGATGCTACAACTGCAATGAGAAGGGACACTGGCTATGCATGCCCAAAGCCAAGGACTGGGCGTGCTTATTTCAAAGAGGCTCTTCTTTTCGCTCTTAAGATGAAGCTGGTGGAACTCTACACAAAGAACAGCTTTATGGCAAATGCTTGACTCGCAGATGATGATATGGAGGACTTGCAGCCAATGCACTTGTTATGTTGATGGCTAATATGCGAGCGTTACACATGAGTGACACAGTCCGGTGTATGACACCGATGGCTTGTCTGGTATCCGAACAAACCATATTTATCTTATCTCATATTCCCGCCAACATCCCCATCCGAAGGCCTCAAAATGAGTCATCCACATCTCATTCGAAGATTTTCAACTAGACTCGTAGTTATATTTGACGATCAAGATGACCAACCGTTTCCCTTGATAATCAAATTGACTCGTGGTCATACTTGGGATCTAAATAATGATCATGTTGTGACTCACGCTGAACAAGATGAACTTTGCCCCATCCAGATCTTGTTCTGTTACTTCAAGACCAACAATCCCAAATTGCTGCATGTGTTGCAATTAATCAGGACTTGAAAAGTAAAAATGCACTGTTAACAAAGGATTTTGAATGTTTACAAAGCAACTCAACTTTTTCAAAACTCAAGAAAAACGTGAAAACGGTTTTAGCGCAAATTTTGCCCAAATCTTATCAAAACGAAAAATATTTAACGCAGTGATGCGTGATCTAGCCGCTTCGAAGAATGCTTTGTTGTCCTAAATAGAACAACTAAACATGAACATAAAAAGCAAATTAACGCTCTCACCTTGGAAAATCAAAAAGCTAAGGCTGTTAACTTGTCAAAACAGCTCTTCTCGCATACAAAAAGCATTCAACGAAACGAATAGATGATCATCTTGAAGAAATCATCGGCTTGCAAAACAAACTTAAAGAGTTTAAAACTGTTGTTTACAAACATGGCGAGGCGGTCACAACCATTGAAAAGTTTACTTTAAAACCAAATCCAAATGGATATGGACCGAATCTTGCCGATTACAAACCTAAGCTTTCAACCAAAACATTCAAACCAAATCCCTAAGTTTTCCAAGAATATAAAATTGATAATTCTGCTATGAATGTTGTCATCATCAAGAGGAATTAGATGCGTAATTTGAGAGTCGATCAAAATTAAAAACTGTTGTTTACAACAAACCTTTTAATTATTCAAAACCGGTCACTTTCGTAACACCAACGGATTCTTCTAACACACCAAGAGTTATCATCGTAACACCCGAGTCTTCTATTGTTAATCCCAAAACACACTTTGCACAAACTTATGGTCCTTTACCTTCCATTAGTGAAGTAAACTCACAACCCGAAAATCAAAAATTCTTCTCGATATTTTGACATTTTCATAGGTCGCGACCTCAAAATTTTACAACATGAGATAGAATATCGACCGAAATCAAAGTTGAACATTTTCACCTCGCTCGCGAGAACAAAGAGACATTTTTCAGAAAAATCTTTTACCTAATGTTAAAAACTTGATAAGTTGTGCAATTGCTCGAAAAGGATTTTCATAAGGAACTTGGGGTCAGTGAAAAACGCTGAGAAAACAGAAACATCTATTTCAAACACTAAACGTAAAAAGAAATGTTGAGAAAAGATGTTGATCGACTCTTGGAAGATGTTATCTCATGCATGGATGTTCAAAATGTTGTGTTATTGAATTCGCTTGTCATATGCATTTGATAATATCGCCGACATCTTTAAGCGCTACTGTGGTAAATGTTGAGAACACCGACATGTGCCGGTCGAAGTCTTCCCAATCAAGGACAACAAACGATTGTCAAACGAACTTTCAAATGCAATACGGTGTCTTAATTGGTGTCAAAAGATATTCACGATCAACAAATTTTTCAAAACAAAATCAACCGTGCAAAACCTTCTATTCAAATTGAGCAATGGATGATAAAAACGCGGTCTTTCGTGTCAAATCTCAAAATATGAACAAGAACTTTTAAACGTCAAAAAGGAATATGGTGTCATATTTGATTTACTTTAAAAAGACTCGATGAAGCATCAAATGAACTTGATCATTATC